>JASSKH010000031.1:686394-1372788 GCA_031763025.1 Macrocystis pyrifera
CATGTGCGTCCGCTGTCCCACGCGCCGTTGAAAACAAGAATGTGCATCTTTCGTGACATGGTCGAATGGTCATGACGCCCGATTTTGGGCTTGAAGGCGAGAATTCGATCCTCGCAGAGATCATGTCTATTTTTCAACGTTATTTTTGTACTATGTAGGCAGCCCAGACACCACAGACAAAAAACAGCACACGAGCAGACAGCAGTGCGGGGTACGTGCTGCAGCCAGCTGGCTCCAACGCTATGCTATAAGCGCTTGCCGCCCGCAAGCAGAGCAGGAAGCCACATGACGCATGTGCTGTAGTTTGTCCGCGCCGTATCGTTGTGGCTTCCTACCCTGCAGTTACTTTCTTATCGGCCTCTGCGATCTGTTGAGCTGGGGGTCTCTGCCGTAAGAATGTTGTGTCGTGTGATGCACGCATGCTGCCGCAGGTACAACAATGCTGCTGCCGCTGCTGCTGAGGTGCGACATTCGTGGGCAGACGAGCGTGGTCGAGAGCTCCAGCCCCTTCTTCGGTGCATCCTTTTCTATTTCCGTAAATTTCACTCACTCATGGCATGTGGACCTTTATTTTTTTGTATTATTATCCCATTAGCCATCTGACAATGTTGAGGTCTTACTTCAATCATGTTGTTAATAGAGTTAACCGACTACAGCAACAACTACACTGTCATCCACTTAGTACCGCAGTCCCGTTTTGGGGACAAATCACTTGGAATTAGACTGGTTTGTCCCCAAACCGAGACTGCGGTACTGAAGGGGTTAAGCACGGAAGGTTCTATCAATCAATACAGATCCCACTACTGCTGTACTGCTGTACCGCTTTCGGTGCGTCACGCGTGTGTATGCGGTGTATGCGGTGTGTGCCGTGTGTCACGGGTGGGGTGCTTTCAAACTCTTTTTTTTTGTCGACTGCCTTCGGTTTTGGGCGGGATAGACCTACTTCACCGTGAGCCGCTACAGCAAAGATACTGGCAAATATGATATCTGGTACACTCTGTTTGACGGAATCATCAAGAAAATCTAAAAAAATGCAGTATATCTGCTACTGCTGTGGCATAGTTTTGTGACCACAGAACTTGTATCTCTGTTTTTAATAATAGGATTGAAGAATCGGCACGGACACAGGTTGACAATGGTTGGTTGTGCTGGATGTCGACGGGTAGAAACAACACACATGGCAACAACTCAGTCGATACACACACACACAATTCCACGTCACGAATATTTCTAGGTATGTTTCGTCCCCCAAAACGCAGGGGCAGTTCTAAAACGGTCCACATGTCCACTTGTCTGTATGTACAACTAAACTAGATGTGGTAATATGCAGATTTTCTAATAACGTTGCCATATCTCTAAAATAAAAAACCAACGGCTGTGAGATCGACGATTGTATCATATGCAATTTTGTTGTTGTTGTTGTCTTCACATTGAATCGTCCTTTCTACCCATCATCAGTACACTCAGTGTTCGTCCTGATTCCTTATCCTAGAGAGATACTGATTCCGTGGTCACAGACTGTGAGACAGAGGAAGACCAACAAATAAAAATAAAAAATAAGAAAATAATCATAAATCCAAGTGTCAAGCAAGTGAAATGCCAGCGTACCGGGTACGAGAACAAACAACACAATGCATGCTATTAATGTATGGTTTTCAATCCGCTGTTCGTTCTTGCGCCACTCCCTTCCCCTATTCGAGGGCATATGTCCCGAAGGGGGACCTTCTAACGTTTCACAAAAAGAAGGGTTTCAGCCAAAATCAGGTATACCTGGCCAATTTTGGGCCAAAATCACTCACATACTAAAACAAGTACAAATCACACGCCAGGAGCCCTGCCATTGGTCAGGCTGACATCGTACTTGATTTTGGCTCGAAAAGGCCAGGGTATATCGTACCTGACTTTGGTCACTCGGTCTAGCTTTCAACTGATCTTTTGGCCAATTTTGAACCTATCGGCGAGGTCATACGCACACTGTTTTTTCTCTGCGTATGCGTCCCTCGGTTGCAATTCTTGTGCATAAACTCTGTACTCGTACGTCATAAATACGTATGCTGGTTTTACTTTTTCTTCTTTGGGGTGTACGATGTACTTCAGTTGTTGTGATGTGTAATCTGTTGTTTTCTCACAGTCACAGGAGTCATAAAATAGCACCGTGGACCAGCACGGCCATTCGTCTGCCCCGCCCCGCGTCGATGTGGTCTCAGGTTTGGTACGGTAATATAATTTAATGCCGAGCAGGCGGCTCCGCGAGGATGGTCGAGAAGGTTCAAAGCTGGTAACGAGGGTGGGGTCGCGTACAAGGGCGACTACTAAGGGCCGTTCCTAACGAACAAAAAAAAAACACGCTTCGTGATATTTTTGTCTTGAATCAATCGTGATTTTTTTGTCGTGAAATCATGACACAAAAAAAAAACACGATTCATGACGCTATTTTTTAGCTTTTCCCTAAAACACATAATCACGACTCGTGGCATTCGTCCTTTGTCGTGTCTCGAAATACGCCTGATCACGGCACTACGCAACCTACGCCCACCAGCGGTATTCGAAGGCCGGTACAGGGGCATGGCAGACTCTGCTTCGTACGCCGCTTGTGGACAACGGGCGGCTCACTCAAGACACCGCTGGGCGTGGGCTAACGAGCACGCTGCGTCCTCGAAATTTCGAGGAGGAGCCACAGCTCGAAGACAAAAGCGACAATGATCTGCGCATGTCACAGGCCAGGCCGGAATCTCGCGGACTGCGCTTGGCCGACGGCCTGTGAGATTGGAATCTCGCAGGCTGGGTGAGGCATCGGCCGGTGATTCGAATATAGAACCGGGCCGGGTCAGGCGCGGTCGGCCCGGCCCGGCCTGGCCGCGTCTCACTCGCGAGAGTTGGCTCCACCCGCAAAAACCGCAATATTGGAATTTTGACAATTTGAAAATATCACTAAACTTGACGGGTTTCAGCTTTTTTCGTTAGAACTGAAATATCACGGATCGTGTAGTGTGTCAGGCCAAAAAGTCACGAATCGTGGTATTTATGGTTCCTTAGACGGCCTAATGTTATGGTACTGCTTTGAAATAGGCTGAAAGGCCCGTAAGTACCTGGGTTCAGGTATTGGGATCGTATTTGTAGTACTTGGGAGGCGTATCTTAGATGGGAAACGTTTTTTTTTCCAGCGATGCGCGAGCCTTGGTCTCAGTCTCCATCGTGCACAATGGGAATAAAGCTGCTCTTGTTCTATCTCTAACCAAACTAAACACGTGAATCCCAACGAGTACCTGCTCCATAGGCAAACCTAACAAGGGATACAAAGTATCCCGACCTCGAACTTAACAAGTGGCGTCGTCGGCAGGACAAAATCGTCGCTGCAGCGGGGGCCTCTGCAGACGAGCACTTTACATAGAGAAGATTCCGCCGTGATCACCGATCCGGCCGCGTCTGCCCCTTCGCCACCTGGCAGCCCGGCGCCTCTGAACGTCTTGCCGCCTTCAGGTCGCATCTCCACTCGGACGCGCTGACGAACAGCCGCTGCCGCTGGCTTCGGGCCCGGCGGGGCCCCTAGACCATATTTCCGGCCTGCTATCACCCCGCCGCGAGTCCCACGGCCGCGACCGCTCGCATCCTCGTAATGGCCCCAGCTCCTGTCGCCTGGTCGTCGGCTGCACCCGATAGTTTTTACTTGGAAGTTTTCCTGGACTTTGGGGGATTGTCTTCTACTTTTTGACGTTTTCCGAGTTTTCGGGTCGGGGTTTTTCTGCTCGGTACGTTCATGACTTCTGTTTCTAGGGACCGGGTCGGGGATGGTATATGCGTTTTTTGTCCTGCCGCCTCCCCCGCTCAGGGTCGGAGCTGGTCTGGGTAATCGGGCCACTCCATTGTGACACAGGACATGCTTCCGGAGTTTTGGTCTGGGTTTAGGTGGTTCTGGCGTATTCCGCGTTATTTTCCTTCTCGTCTTGCCGATCCCCCCCCCCCCCCGCTCGGGAGCTGGGGGCGATCTGGATAAAATTGACACCGCATACTGGGGCACAGGACCGCCTCGCTTTTTGTGTTAATTTTTCGATTTTTCGCTGACACTTTCTCGCCCTACCCTCGATGCGAGTGGCGTGGCGACAGCTTTCGTTGACGATTTGTTCCTGTCCCTTACGGCTAGGCCTTGGGGTGTTTCTTTCTTCTTTTGCGTACCTTGCTGGCCTCGTAATCTTGCCGTTCAGAGGTGTGGGGGTGGGTTTTGAGCAGCCGCATCTTCCAACTCATGTTTTAGCTTGTGGAATCGGGGTTTCCATGAAATTCCCACAATTTTCCGTATACGGCTCATCAGAGTGGGCTAGTGTTATGGTACTGCTTTGAATGAGGCTGAAACGCCGGTAATTACCTGGGTTCAGGTATGGAATAGTGTTGGTAATACTTGGGAGGCGTATCTTAAACTCAACACCAGGAGTTTTCCCAGCGAAGCACTAGCCTTGCGCTCAGTCTCCATGCACGAAAGGAATGGAGCTGCTCTTTTTATACGTCTATGCAAACATCACACGTGAGTCCCAGCGAGTATACCTGCTCAATAGGCAAACCTAACAAGAGACACAAAATTTCCCGACTTGAACTTAAGACTACCACGGGGACCATAGTAAATAGGACCAAATATTGTTAGTAAATATAGGGAATTGTATAGGTTTTTGTGTGTAACGTAGGTTCTATTAACTATGATCCCCCGTAATACTAAAAGTCACAAATTATGCCTGTTTTTTTTTCGTTAGGAACGGCCGCAATACAATCTTCTACTGCTGTTAATACAGCAGTGGTCCTTCGAATAAGTTTCGCGTGGCGCCCCCACAGATCTCCGATATTATTTTATTGTTCGTCTCAGAGTTTGCTGTGACTCGTGTGTAGCCTCTCGCGTTGTATGTAGTACCTACTCGTACGTAGCAAAATCCAGTCTTTCAAATATATACATATACGAGTATATGTATACGTATATTTGTCAAATTTTCGTACTTTTGCCAACTTTTCTCTTCGCACGAGCACTTTTAGGCAAGACAGCAAGTACACGGACACGGGAAGCCCTGCCGGACACATTGGTCTAGGTCTCGGCGCGATCTGTGCACTCTGAAGCGCGTGGCAGGCGCTTAAAGTTTTTTTTTTTCCGGCGGGAGTGGATAAGACGATTTTCCTGGTTTCGGTAAAGAGGCCTTATTTTGTACGCACGTATCGGTACATTGTGATGCTCTCTGTTTTCTCCTCCCGGCTCTCATGAGCTGTGAGCACACAGCTCAGGCATTTACCAGGAACACAACAGACAACATGCACAGATCCCATCGTTCCAACGCTGCCGCCCACACGCCGTGCGTGTTCGACACGCCCCCATATGCGGACAACATGCACAGATCCCATCGTTCCAACGCTGCCGCCCACACGCCGTGCGTGTTCGACACGCCCATATGCGCAGTGTTGCTGTGGTTGGTTGTGTCTCTGTCAGAGCCTGTCGTCCGCATTCCATCGTCTGCCATATATTTTTTTTATCCGTATGTAACCAGGATGACGTATAAAAAATATCCCATACATACATTTTTGTTGGGTTGTTGCACGGAGCACGGACCACCGCCTAGAGAACAATGAAATACCCACAGCAGTGCACAGAGCGTGCTTACCTACAGCTTCCTACAGCACCACAACCAACCCTGCCGCCCAGCAGCAGCAGTGAGCACACCTTGCGCGTATGGATGATCGTACTGCGGCTCATTCGTACAGCAGCGTTGGTAACATACTTACAGCAGTACAGTAGTTCTGATTGCAGTGTGTCCTACATTGCTGACCGATAGATCCTAGAGCCAGCTGAAAGGGGATCAGTACGCGTACGTTCCTCGCGTTGCATTTTACAGCAGTACTGCTGAATATGCAGTCATACCTGTACAAAAGCTATTCTACTGCTGTAGGAGATCGTGCAAAGTGTTTTAGATCGCATAAAAAACACGACATGCCAGTTGTACGAGCACTGTTCTAACGTATACGTTAAACTGCGCTGGATCACATTTTCGTTTCCGAGGTTCGACTCGCACCATCCACGTTTTTTTTTCTTAATTTCACTTTTGACTATTTTTGTACCAGAACTACAACAGAGTACTACTGTAACAGTAATAATAATACATTCGTCCACACCTTGCTTTTCGGAACGTATAATATGATAGAGTACATGTTACTTGTGTGTTTTAGCCCAAATTAAAGAGTTTGGGCGCGCTTGCGTGTTGTTGTTGTTGTTTTCTTCACATTAAACGTTCTTTCTACGCGTCGACATCCAGCACAACCAGTGTCCGTGCCGATTCTTCAAACCTAGAGAGATACAAGTTCTGTGGTCACAAAGCTACGCCATAGAGATACTACGTTGCCACGTATGTAATGCAATGCCATGTCATCATACTGCGTACGACAGGCACGACATACACATTCCATGACTTAGAAAAACAAAAACGAAACAAAGAGAAAAAACAAAAACAAAAACAAAGACAATTCGAAAGAGAAAATAAACAAAAAAAAGAAACTAAAATATACCTGGTATATGTATATACTTCAGTATAGCAACAAACCATCGTACCCCCACGTAGGGGACGTGGCAGACACTTGAAAAGAACGAGCTGGAAAAAGAAAAAGAAAAAGAAGAAAACACCACTAGTCGTCAACAGAGTAAGACTAAGAACCAAGGTAAAATAACAGTCAAAACAAACAAAGCACAAGGCATGCTCCAGGTAGCGGCAGCAGTTTATGGTACGAGTAGCACAGCCAGGGTATCCCTGCTGGCCCGCCTGGTACCTTGCTACCCTGTCTGCCACCATCGTCCAGCGTTCGTCAACTATGCCCGGCCCCTCGGCGTCAGACAGTACGAAACAAGCAGAGCAGGCTTGTCATCCACCCACGCCACACGACTCCTTCAATAAGGCTTATCAATCGGAGAAAGGAAGAAATGAAAATCACATAGGGTCACCGCAAAGAAGACAATAAAATGAAATAAAAATAAACAAAAACAACAGGAAGACAAAGAAGACCACGTTCGAACCAGCTGCACCAGTTGGTGGTACGAGTAGTATAGGCATATTCTACTTCTTAGTCTGCCCGGTACCTGGCTACCCTATCTGCCATCTCCTTCCTACTTTCGTCCACTGCAGTTTCCCTGCTACTCCTCTTCCCCCCCGTCTCCGCATTCCCTTGGTCGGGTTTTCTGTTACTCCTCTTGTTGCCCCTCCTCCCCCCATTCCCTTGGACACCACCCACGGCGGATGCGCGGCGCTGCCTGCTCAGCTCAGCCTCAGCCTCGTGCCACCTCACCATGAACCGTTCGGCTGCTTCCAGGATCCCCCGGTACCACTTCCCCGCCTTTTTTGCAGCAGTGGGCCACAGTGCGGTCTCAACTCCAAACACCAAGGGAGCAAGTTCCGTTGACCCTTCGGTGGCGCGGAACTCCCTAAGGTCTTCGACTACGCATCTATGCCAAGTCTTAACCTGTCCGCCAGGTCTCGGGTTCTCCCCACCAGCAATCGTCCCGAACATCACCCGGCTAGGTAATCGATCCTTGCTTTGCCGTGCCACCCCCCCCCCGCGAAGAAGAGACGCCGTTTGCGGATGGTCGTTTCGATGCTCTCGCAACGTGTCATCTTGAGGGCCTTCGCGTACGAGAGGGTGGCATGGTCAGTACGAAGTCGGCGTTGGAAGCCAATGACTCGCAACAGAACTTGGTGGTGAGCCGTTCGAAGCTTGGCAAAGTGTTCCGCTCTGAGGGTCCACGTCACACACCCGTAGAGCAGGGTCTCAATCACCTCGGCCTTCAGCATTTGGACTTTCAGGCTAAGGGGGGCGGTCGTCCTATCATACAGCTCCGGGCCGAACCGTTTGAGGCATGCTCGCATGAGACGGATCCGTCGGTCGATTTCGAGCGAGAGGTCAGCATTTTCGTGGATAACGCCGCCTAGGTACAAAAACTGGGCCGTCTGCTTATACCTCTGGCCTGCTGCTTCGATAACGAGCGGTGGTGCGAGGGTTTTCTGGTCTGGCGTTTGTAGAAGCATAGTCTCTGTCTTCTTTTCCGACACCGTAAGGCCTGCTGCTTCGAAGACAGTCACGATGACTGTCATCATTTTCGCGAGCCCTTCAGCCGACTTCGAGACAATCCCTGCGTCATCGGCGTACAACATGCCCCATACAGCCCTTCGCACGTACGTCAACGGCTCCTGCTCCTCCGTCCCGGCTACTCCAGCATCACTAAGTTGGACCAAATCCCTTACGATTGCTTCGTCATGGCGTGTGGCGTGCGTTCATACCTCAACATTTCACAGCTATTATACTCCGAATACTTGGGAGTAAAGCAAAGTATGTTCAAGAAAATACTGCTGCTATTACCGTAGGTACTTCGTACACTCGCAGTATGTCGGGGTTTTTGTACTCGAGATACTGCGAGTACTGACTGGTTGTATTTTGAGGTTCTGTATAGATACTACTGCGTATACTTTCTTCGGGCTCGCACTAATGCGGGGTTCGCTACTGCTGCTGGCATGGATACCGCCTGTTGTGCTTCAAGTATCTCAGGGTGCTGTACCGCGGGTACTACACGTATACCAGTAAGTACTAGTCTACAGCAGTATTTCGTCCATTGGTAGTGTTCGTACTGCTGCTTCTTCTGCGAGACTCAGTACTCGCAGTAGTGAAATACCCTCAATATGCCCAGTATACTTCGAGTATGAAGTATACTTCAACCATCTGTGCACCGTGTCGACAAGTCTCAGGCCCAGCGTTCGGCACAAAACACACCCAGATAGTCCCACACGAGTGGGAGTTGGAGCAAACTACTTTCGCTGGAGACAACTTGAGCACCCAAAGCAGTCTGCCAGTATTTCGATACCAGGTATAATATTATGCATGACTGCGAATGCTCTCAGTATCTCGAGGTTCTGTACTGGGCATATATTGCGTTTACCCCAAGTATTTATGTCGTGTTTCGATACTGCTGCGGGTACATACTTTAAGCAACCTGTATTCTCGGGGTTCGGTACTGCTCACACTCTCATTGCTCTCAGTATTTGGGCCTTTTCTCAGTACTCGCAGCAGTTTTGCCGCCAGTACTCCAATACTCTCAGTACTCGGACTACGATTTGTTCTCGAGCATTCACCTGTGAAACCTTGATATTATACCCTGAGCGGCAAGAAACATTTATTTTGGGGGAACATATATATTGTAGTACCAGTATGTATACATATATGTGCTGCACCGTATTACTCAGCCGGTCACAAAGTATTATGGTGCAACCTCGACCTCGCGCAACTTTTATGTACTTACGAATCAATGGCCGCGAGTCAGCTGGATCAATATATCTCAACTTACCGATACCCTATTATATATTATTATAGTAATGATCCCACACTAATTCCGCGAACAGTAGTATAATATAGTCTGTCCTCAAAAATATGCTGTGTGTTCTTCACGTTAAATTGATGGGTGGGTGCAGGTGCTACTTCTAAAAAAAGTGTGCAGGGTTTCATACGAGTATTATTATTTCGTTCTTGCGCCACTCCCCTATTAATACGGCACCTCCCGGAGGGGAACCTTGTATATATATATATATGTATGCGTTCGTTCCTCGTCTACGTATCCATCCAGCACATAGCGCCCTCTACGCACGATGCCCGGATGCAAGCCCGGTGATGGTGGTTCACATTTCATTGTAAATCTGTCCGGGCACCCACGTCCTTCCACTGGTCATCAATGCCAAGGCACTGAGCTCGCTTCAATGGGCAGGCTTCGTCAGACGCGGGCGTCGTCAGACGCAAACAGACGCAAAGCGTAGTATCTCTAAGTTCACGTGAGATGCCTGTTTTGTTCACAACCGACGGACTTCATTATTTATGGTCATGGGCTTTACCGACGGAAACTAAATGGCTTAATTTGTTAATTCGACAAACCCTTGTGTATCATAGCCGGCGTCCCCGGTGGCTTGGTAGGCGGTCCGCGAGCGTGTCAAGATCAATTCCTGGGTTCGAGTCTCACCGAGTGCATGGTCGTAGGGACTTTTTCTTGCAAAAAAATGATTGGCGGAAAGCGCGAGAGCGTGACTTAGCTGTACATTCGATGAAAATCGACGAGCAGTGGGAACGCTGAGCTCTATGCGCGACAAAAAATAAAGGCACGTACCGCGGGGGAGAAGGGACGACACCTGTGACCACGGCTTGTCCAGAAGATCGCTGAGGGTAAAACCTCCTGTGAGTTGTTAGGCTGGAAAGTAAAAGTGATGGTTCAAATATATATATATATATATACCACTCTGACCCAATATATACGGATCGTTTGTACTGAATATTTATGTGCGAACCGTGCCTATATTTCGAGTCAGACTGGTTTATACATTGGTACCGTACCGGTATATCTCCTGGAAATGCTTACAGCAGTAGGTAATACAATGGTACATGAGATTATAGGAGATAGGATGCCGCCATCTCGAGGGGACTCCGTGAATGAACACGCCTATTTTACTCGTACCCTAGATACTGCTGTACAAGGCGCAATGCATCCGATCGGTCAGACTGCTGTGTGTGATGACTGCTATTGTGTGATGTTGTCTCGACTCAAAGCAAAACTACTGCTGCACTACTGACTGCTGCTGTGCTGTATAACGCGCTCAAGGGGACATGCGTACCAGGTACGAAAGAACATCAACCTTGGTATTTTACGGGGGACCATAGTAAATAGGACCTACGGTACGGTATAAAACCTACACATTTTCTATTTTTTCTAACATTATTTGGTCCTGTTTACTATGGTCCTCCGTAACAAACAGTATAGCTGCTGCCATAGTTGAAGCATCTTCATGTCTTCGGAGTCATACCAGCAGGCACTTGTACCTGGCATACACCACTTCGTCTGGACATTTAAGGAACGTTTGGATACTCATGTGATTGGCTTAACGTTTTTACATTCACGAATATAAAAAAATGTGGTACGCAGTCGGACGCATCATCAAAGGAAGGAGCGGAACGCGGAACAAGGCGCAACTACCCGTTGCGGTTGTAATTTATCATCTCTATCCCGTATCTCGGGAATTCCGACGAGCTCCACCATGTTGTGGTGTAGAGGCTCCGGTTTGGGACTAGCGAGCGCAAAGCCTGTCGTGGACATCGCAGGAAGAGCGATGGACCACAACAGCGCAGCAGCAGCTGCCGCAGCAGCAGTGTGGATGTCGAAGGCTCGAGATTCGCTCGAGATGCCTGGTACCTGGTAACTGACATGCAGTTATTTTTTCTACTACTGCTGTAATAGTGAACAGCTGTACTATTAATAATAATAGTTACTGCTTGATCAATCGTACCGTCCGTAAAAGTAACGACCGTTCTTGTGACATGGAAAATCCAAGCGGTCTTTACATTTCCGTACACATACACAGCAGCAGTACAGGCTGGAGAAACGTAGCGATGGCAGAATCGACCGCCAAAAAAATTGAAAAGACAATCGACGATCTCACCTCAAACAACAGCTGGAAATACTCGCGCAGTTCCAGGAAGGAAGTCGGGGGGAGGGGGCGGAGCTTATGCTCGGGTACAGCGGTGGGGATTGCAGAACAGTAGAAGAAGCGAACGGTGTGACGAGATGCGCGAGAGGGCACAGGGCAAGCTCAACGAATGTCGGCGACGATAGAACAAAAAAAAAAAACGAAAAGCACCTCGGGTACGTACGTACCCACCAAGAATAAAATTCTGATACTTTTATTGTGTTGTCCAAAGTGTCATCATGGTTATCATGTTTTTCCTCGGAAGTGAAACGGTATTTTCTCCGCCACATGCAGGCCAAAGGGGCCGAGATATCAAGGAGACACGGAGGCAGCGAGACAGCAGCACTTCCACACTTCAAGCCCCTTGAACAGCTTGACAGCTTGACAGACACCACACTACTACGATTGTACGTAGGTTTAGTCTTGCACACCCAGCGCTACACCCTTGACAGCGCAATTTTTGCCTTCCGTGAAATGTCTCCTGACACCTTCGATGAAGCAGGGGAGAAACGAGAAACGAGACAAAACGAGAAAACGAAGAAAAAAAAAAAACGAGAAATCGAGAAAAAACGAGAGAATTTCGAGAGAAAAAACGAGAAAACGACAGCGGACACAACAAACAACCGAACGAACGAACGAACGCACACAAAAAAAAACACAACGTTCAACAACCTTACATGAAGCATGACAGATGATGTATCATGTTACATGGTGTATGTTGTGCCGGTATAAGTGTTCACAATACCTGGTAGTTCACAGCAGTGTGTTTGTATTCTTGACTGTTCTTTCTATTAATACCCGCCCGTCGACATCTATTATTATGTTCCAGAGGACCATAGTAAATGGGACCAAATTACGTTTGAAAAATAGGGAAATATTTAGGTTTTTGTGTGCACCGCATGTGTTGTTTACTATGGTCCTCCGTAAAAATAGCGTAACCAGTGTCCGTGCCGATTCTTGAGAAGAGATAAACAAACGAATACAAGCTCTGCTGTGGTCACTAAACTACTCGACAGAGGAGATACTCGTAGTACCAGGTACCAGTACATTGTTATGATTTATGATAGATTGAGTAGGCAATGCAATAGAGGTGAACCCCGGCGAGTACCCGTCACACACATGTACTCGAATCATCAAGAAAGTGAAACCCAAACCCGTCGCGGGTAACCCGGTTTTCAGACAAAATCAAACGGGTTCTACGAGTACTCGGGGGGTAAGGGCCCATCTTATCGAGGACTTTTGGTCCTTTCAATTTGGTTCGATTCTTTTTTTTTCTAATTTAATTTGCATCTGATTGGCCGGAGAGTGAACGATCAGGCAAGATTCGAAGGGGCAAACTAGAAAAAAACAAATTGAGTGAAAAGTCTTTTGGGACTTTTTTCGTGTGATTTTCCTAATTTCTATTTCGAATTTGGGAGTTGATCAGCCTTGATGTAGCATGTTCATCGTGGGTCAACACCCCCAGTGGAGTCTGGGGTAATTCTTGGGCGCTTCGGTGACCACCGTCGAGGCGATAAAACGTGAACCTCAATGACTGGCGACCGGAGCAAAAGCCGCGCCCACGCCACAGACCATACCACATCGTACTCCGGCGGTGGCGCCTCAAAAGAAACCATGGCGGCCGCAAGCCCAATTTTTTGGCCTGCTCGATCGGCCAACCATCTCGAAAACCGAGCAAACGAGCAAAAAAACAGAGAATACGCTCGAGACCTCGATAGCTGCACCACCGTTGCTGTTCCACACGTGGCGCTTGAGGGCTCCCTCCGCCCACCCAAGACGCCCTGAGAGTGATAGCTTCCTATCCTGCGCCACCAAAAAGAAAAAAATGCTGGCGGCGGCGCGCGCACGCGACAACGCAAACCTTCGCTCTCGTCTGCGCTCGTCGCTGTTTGTCGGCTGGGCGTTGTGTGACGCGCTGCCTTATTCGAGGTTATTTCGATTTCCTTTTTGTGTGACAATGAATGCGCCGTTTCCCGATAGGATACAAACACGTTTTTTTTTTTTCGAAATCAAATTAAAATTCATTGAAATTGAAATTTTATGTCCAGATAATGAAATTTAGTGTTCCCCGTTAAGATGGGCTCTAAACCCGGGTACTCGGATAACCCGTTTTCGTTTGACGTTGATCAGGGGGTACCACAGACGGATGTCAGTACATGCTTCTTTACATAGGATTCGATGCCGAAAATAGAACTGTACAATCATCATCAAACAACAAAAATAACATGGCGCCGAGTACTCTGAAATATTAATAAAATAATCTGCAAATAGATGCTGTCGGCTTGCCTCTTCTTACTCTTTGTGCGCATGTTGCATGTTTCTACCTGATACCTGGTACTGGTACATGCTTCGCACGTACCAGGCACGCATGCATGTACCTGGTGTTTGTTCGCCTAGCTGTACAGCATGGTGGGCATGTACAGATACAGAGAGACGCATGCTGTAGGTACAGCGCGAAGCGCCGTGAGGTGTTCGACGAGTCGAATAAAAGGTGAGCTGCTTCCTACCAAGAAGTAAAAAGTAAAAACCGCTTGTGAGTCGGGCTTCCATGCATATGGATGACCGCGTCCAATCGATACTTTTTGGTGGTGCGGCTATACTTCCAGAGACAGCAATTGCCTATATATAATACTTCGTATATATTTTTTTTTTATATTTTAATCATCACTTTTAATTTCCAGTCTAACTCGTAGGAGGTTTTACCCTCAGCGATCTTCTGGACAAGACTTGGTCACAGGTGTCGTCCCTTCTCCCCCCCGATACGTGCCTTTATTTTTTGTCGCGCATAGGGTTGTAATGTAAAGTTCTTATCGGAGAGCTGGTTTTTCCCATAATTTCCATGTTTTTCGCGCAATGTTTCAGTCTTCCAGATTGTCTTCGTTGTTTTTTCCTTCTATGTGAAATTTAACTTGCCTGATTTTTTCGCTTCTTTCTGTAGAATCACGAATAACGACAAAACGCCCCCGTATCTTGACACATATGATATCTCCACTTATTTCCAAACTTTGGGAATTCCGGAAAAAAAAAAACTCCGACACGAACGAACTCTTGGGTGCCTAGCATAGACACTACACGATACGAAATTTCTCACTGCTGTGCGGAGTACCCGCACAAATCTAGGCAATTTTCATATAGTGGGGCCTGGGGGAGGCGAAAAAAGAGGAGATGGAAACATTTCCAAGGCTTGCGCAGGCATTCTCGATACGGGTCGCTCAAGTTTTCGAGTTTTGTGTTGTTGCCCGTGCCATGTATGTGCTCTCTACTGCGACGCCACCACGAGAGCGCTGTAATTGGAACCTCGCCGTGAAAATAGCCACATTCGAAAGATCTTGTTTAGAGCTACGTCATAGTCATTTAAATCACCTCAATTCGTCGGAGCATGCGGGATATTTATAAATGGCCCCAGCCATCCACGACGCCGATGCGCCATTCTGATGCAATAATGTAACGACCGTTTGGTCTTCATATTTATGCCCCAACGGTCCTTACAATTCCGCCACGCTCTTCCCAAAGCCCCTCCCTCGTCTCTTCTCACGCTCGGATTTGGGGGAGTAGGCGCTCTCTCTCTACGACAATAACAAACAGCTGCTGTACAGACGCTGCAATAACAGCAGCAACGACATACTATTAGCTAGTCCCCGTGATCGTACGAGTTCCAACAGATGTATATGCTTGCTGTCGGGGTGTCGAGGTGGCTCTGCCTGTCGTTTATACGTTTGGATTTTTTTGTTCTCGTTCGCAACCGCTTGTCAAGCTTTGCCATCGCTCTACTGGGCATGCTGCTGCTGTGATTTGTCTCCGGTGTCGGGGTTGTCCGGTGGCATCACACGATTGTGGGCGGCGTGTTTGCTGCGTGTCGCAGCTGCTAGCTGCTTGCTGCGCGGTCGTCAGATGCTTCCTCCATCGAGCAGAGCTTTCTATCTGTCATGAGGCGCTTCTCCTGCAGACACTGCTGCTGTGGCAGGTGTGGTCAGATGCTTCCTCCATCGAGCAGAGCTTTCTATCTGTCATGAGGCGCTTCTCCTGCAGACACTGCTGCTGTGGCAGGTGTGTCGTGCTGCGATCGGCGGCGGAAATGACAAGCTAGGTTCTTCAAGTCATCATCCAATCAGCGTACGAATTTTGTCACAATTTGGTTTATTTTTGTGTGTGTGATTGGCCCACGTCACAAAAGTTTCAGGCCCCAACACTGCGAAATTGCCTCTACCTATGATCCTCTTGCCCATCCCCTCTGTCCAAGCATGCCAACGATTCCATACCTCTCCACAAACCCCAGAGTTTCTCCGTTCGATCTTCTACTTGACACCTCGACCGCCAGTTGTGGGGATCGCCAAAAAAATCAAAACGGTGTACCCTGGTTGTCTACGTAGAACATGATATTCGTGAAACGAAGAATTCAACTTGTCAAGAGGGATGGGCCGATATCAGCAGCATTTTTTGTGATTTGGGAACGACGATTATTTTTTCGTAGAGATTTTCTGTCCGATCAGAAGTGATCGCCGACGGCGTGCAGTCCTCGAGAAAAGAAGAAAAATCGGGTCAAAATTCGGGGAGATACTTAAGGTCGTCGAGTCTCACAGTAGTCGGCGCCGACACGCGAAAAAGCCCAAAAAAAAAACGTTTTTGCCGATTTTTCATTCGAAAGTCCAGAATTTGAAAAACCAAACAAATCATCAAGATCCCACGCGGACGTCGATCGAGTACCATTACATTAAAGCGCAACGCATTTGAATTGTCGATCATCGGCTCCAAAATTGCGATATTGCCTTTTTTTCCCTCAGAGGTTTATTTCTTCGTTTCACGAAAATCATTGTGTAGCTCACGTATTAATAGTAAGCGGGGGGGGCGTACAGCAGTACGTACGAGACTCCAAATAAAAAAGGTAAAATATCAGGTACTACTCGTGTTTCCCGGCCACTCTATTTTTAGTATACCGCTCCCGAGTTTCGCCTTTCCTCGTAAATGGAAGACCGACCGCGTTTCTTGTGGGGCTCTATTGGCGTTTGTGTCAAAACCTGCGTTAGGAGAAGCAGTGGAGCCATTGCAGTCATTGTCATGCGGAGTAGTAGTACTGTACGAATTATAAGTAGCAGTGATATTGGTAGAAGTAGTAGAAGTAGTAGTAGTAGTAGTAGTAGTAGCAGCAGTAGTAGTAGTAGTAGTAGTAGTAGTAGTAGTAGTAGTAGTAGCAGTAGTAGTAGTAGTAGTAGTAGTAGTACCGTGGGATATTGGTAGAAGTAGTAGAAGTAGTAGTAGTAGTAGTAGTAGTAGTAGTAACATTAGTAGTACCGTGGGATATTGGTAGAAGTAGTAGAAGTAGTAGAAGTAGTAGAAGTAGTAGTAGTAGTAGTAGTAGTAGTAGTAATAGTAGTAGTAGTAGTAGTAGTAGTAGTAGTAGTAGTAGTAGTAGTAGTAGTAGTAGTAACATTAGTAGTACCGTGGGATATTGGTAGAAGTAGTAGAAGTAGTAGAAGTGGTAGTAGTAGTAGTAGTAGTAGTAGTAGCAGTAGTAGTAGCAGTAGTAGTAGTAGTAGCATTAGTAGTAGTAGTAGTAGTAGTAGTAGTAGTAGTAGTAGTAGTAGTAGTAGTAGTAGTAGCAGTAGTAACATTAGTAGTACCGTGGGAGTAGAAGTAGTAAAGTAGTAGTGGTAGCATTAGTAGCAGTAATAGTGGTAGTAAATTCCAGCCTATCGCGCTTAGTTCTCGATACAGAAATCTGCAGTGGGGGCTATACTGCTGTACGACTTTAGTTAAATACGTGTTTTGTTTGTGGGATGTTTTAACCCTTTTAGTACCGCAGTGTCTTTAGTAATAGTAATAGATCAGTTTCGAGGACAAACTATTTAGGAGTTGACCGGTTTGTCCCCAAAACGGGACTGCACTATCGGGTCCAAAAATGCCGCCCATATGCCGGAACTCCCATCACAACAAAGGAAAAGGGTAGAGGCCCTCTATTAATCTCTAGTGAGAGGTATCTCTCAGTCTGGTATCTCTCACTCTGGTAGTCCAGACAGTCGCGTACCACGCTGTAAAAACGTTCCAACACGAATTCCAAGTAGTTTTCCCCCCAAAAGGTGGTAGAATAATAGGTAAGACGATGTTTATTTGTCTGCGGCGACCGGTGCAGTGTGCAAACGATAACGTCGTAAGCACTTGCCGCGAATGAGCAGCTTGCCCGTTGGAAATCAAGAAATGCGAAGGAGTGAGCGCAGGTCGTAGGTGAAGAATGCGCATGGTGAAAAACACAGGAAAATACGGGTTTTCACAAGATGGCCAGGATTTGTTTCAATAACCGGGGATGTACATCGTGCCCCCGGGCTTCGCCGTCAAGACCGTCCGTCCAGGCGTTTGCCTTGACCCTGTCTGTCAAGCGGTAAATGTTCCGTCTCAGTGAACATTAGCCAACTACCCATGTCCTGCCCACGACGCCGTTTGTTAAGGCATTAGTCCGCTGGGTTACTGGTGAAAGGCGAACCAATCGCGATTGTACCCAAAGTAAGCCTTATGACACAGTGTGGAGACCGGCCGCATGTAGGTGTCCGATGTAGTTTGCAAGGGCATCATCCCAATCGCTATTTAATTTTCCATCCGACAAATTGTAGCGTGAATGAGTGTCAACAACCAAAAACACGCTGAAATAACAGAAACTCTGGACCACGAAAAAAAAGTAAAAGCGTCAAACGATGTTGCCAACAACATAAAAAAACTGCGCATATATATCATACCAAGACATACTCCTTGCGAAATAATAAAGGCACGTATCTATAGAAACTTAGCGTTATTTATGATACACACCAGAACCAACCGTCGTCATCGTGTTCTCAACAGATGACCACAGCGTCTACACGTCGTTACGGTGGATATGTATCCTCGAACTGTATTGAGTCGGTGTACACGCTGCATGGGACATACCCTGCCACATAACATCACGTAGTTTTTTCCGAACAGTAGCACTCATGCATCACCATCATTCCCTGAAAAAAAATCAACAAACGACTAAGTTGCACCGCCGTACTAAAAAAAAAACAATTCATGAATTCGCACTATTAATATCAATAGCTCAAGACATGTACCGTCTGCTCGTAGAGAAAAACAATTGACTGTATCGCTTGCTCGACGGAACAGGACTGCGGCCCGCCCGGTTGACTTTACCCGAATGGGACCGCAGTCCCGTTTTGGGGACAAAGTACTTGGAATTTGAATGGCTTTTCCTCTGAACGGGACTGCAGTTCTAAAATCTCGGACGCTTACATGATTCCACTTCATAATCGCATCATTCCCCTTCGCTCGATTTAGACCGAGGCAAACTCGTCTATTAATAATACGGGGGTCCATAGTTAATAGGACCTATGGTACACATAAAAATATGCATGTTTACCTATTTTTACTAACAATATTTGGTCCTATTTACTATGGTCCCCCGTATTAGTACATATATATATTGAGAAACACGGGAGAACATATATACGCCCCCTGGCAGAAAAAAAAAAAAAAATAAAAATCGAAGCTGTCATCCATATGCAAGAAAATCCGCCTCAAAAGCGTTTCTTAGTGGGATGTAGCTCAACCTTCATGCGACTCGCCGAACACCTCACGGCGCTTCGCGCTTAGTGCAAGCAATGTCTACCTGCTCTGTGAAAACCCGACGTGTTCCGACCCGGCATTATAGGTATGCGAGGTTCTATCGTCATACGACTACCGCCATGCATGGCACGAGTACACCACCCCCCCCCCCCCCCCCTGTTATGTATATTATATAGGTTGGGTTGGCGTCGGTTGGTAACGACACTGTAAAACATGCCGCTCACTACGTGAGCTAGACAACCAGGGTGCCGTTTTTGTTTTTGTTTTTTTTTTTGGCGGTCGCCCACAGCTGGTCGTCGAGTTAGATCATTTGTGCGAGGTAAAGAACCTTTACTCTGCACAAGGGAATTGATGGTATCACGTAGTGTTCAAGGTAAGGCACCCAAGAGGCAGTTACATAGTACTCCCATTGCTGTCTCTGGGAGTGGCTACACCGGAAGCTAAACTAACTCATCGAAGCTGTCATCCATATGCAAGTCCGCCTCACAAGCGGTTCTTAGTAGGATGCAGCTCACCCTTCATGCGACTCGCCGGACACCTCACGGCGCTTCGCGCTTGGTGCAAGCAATGTCTCCCTGTTCGGTGAAAACCGACATGCTCCGTCCCGGCATTGTAGGGATGCGAGGGTCTATGGTCATACGACTACGGCCATGCATGATATCGAGTACATCTCTCCTATCGAGTACACCCCCCCCCCCCCTCGCTCGTGATGCCAAAACTGCTTCTGGTGGCCATTCTATGCTCGTACTGCTATCCCATGCCCACTTACCCACTTGTTGAAAAACGTGCTGGCAAACGCGCGAAAATCGTCGATGCCATTGATGACGGCAGGCCATCCCTCTCGCGCACCCTAGCCTTCGATATTCCGCTTATTATTTCATCAGCAAACCGACGTTCGAGAGCACTTCAACAAGCCAAGCCTCCGCCTACACATGCACCGACGGAGTCTCCAATACCCCAAGGGAGCACGCGGTTGGTCCTGATGGGCGCATTTTGAAAAGGCCGGAGCGTTCTCTGGTGTTGGTGATGTCTGCGTCGGCACCATCGACGCGTGGGATGCGGGTATGGTAGCACGTGTCACAACAACCCAAGTACAGTACGGCACCTGAAACCGAAAAAAAAAACAAAAAAAAAAAACAAGATGGGCAGAGGACCATGACAAAATGGCGGGAAAAAAAATACCCCAACACTCCCGAAAAAATCATTTGAAAAAATCACAACCAGTGCGCGGAATTCCTGTAAGACAAAAAAAACAGTTAATGTTTTGCTCATGGGTACTTGCTTTTACTTATACCCCCCCTGGCTGGGTCTCGAAAATGATAGTGGACTGCTGTGTCGACTTTTGTTTTCGTGCTCCCCATGGGATGGGATTTACTCGATGTTTTAAACAGTAAGCCTCAAGGTGGCCGACCTACTTGCTCAAAATAGGGGGGACAACTAATACGCTCTTTCTCGCTTCCATATCCGCCACGACGTCGTTCTACTTCAGTGAGACGTCACCAGAGCCCAGGAAAGGGTACCGCTCATCCTACCTACCGGCGAGCCAAGTGAACACGGTGAAAAACGTGGTGCGTGACCGCCACATGTACTGTTACTGTTACTATTACTACTACTAGGGTGGCAGCCGGCCGCAAAAAAAAAAAAACGGAAGCGGAACAACTCTACTCAAGGGCTATGCACCATAGCCCCTATGAGCAGCTCCAGGATTGCGTCGTACAGGCGTTTTGCTTCTACGAGCTGGGCCGGCCGTGAAACAGATTTTCCTTCGATCGGCGTTTTCGCAACCAATAAAAAGTAGCAGGCCTCCATAATTTACAGCAGTGTTCCCGAGCCTACCGCGCACATGCAGACGTCAGTTTTTTTCGAATCTGATTTGAAACCGTCGAGAAAAGCCATGTCGAGTAAATGCGGCAAGTCTGAAATACTACGGGGCAGTTGACGCCAGCTATCTTCCAATCAAAAGGCTGATATAGCGCGAACGACGCGAGCCACCTTCCAACCTTCCAACCTTCCAATCAAATCGATGTACTGACGCGAACCGAACCACGCGAACCACGCGAAATCACGCCGCACACAAACTAGAAGAAGACAGACAGACACAGGTCCCAGCTCGCACACCCGCAGTCACGCGACGATTGACCGCCGATCTCGACATCAAATCAACCCGCGGTCAACGAGCTTCGTACCGGGCAAGGCCGATGAGTGTAAAGGATGACCTTGAAGGTACCATGGGAATCCGTGGCCTAGAGGGCGAGACGTTGGCCGTGGCGTCCTACGCTCTTCGTCAGAACATCCAAAAGGTTCTGTTTTGAGCCAGCGCAGAGGAATCGAGAGTTTTTGTCGCCTGTTTTCTACACACCAGCTGCCGAATATGTTTTTCGTCAAATATGTTTTTCGTGGACGCCTGGTCCACCCACGCCACATTCCACCGACCGAGGTGTGAGTACTGTGACACCAGCCTGGGTCGGAGCCTCTAACCAGGGCGCTTCATTCAGAGTTCGTGACGCAGTCGTTGGAATCGTCGATCGATGTCAAACCTTAAAAATGGTCTATTTCTTGCCGTCGGAGAGGGGTCGAGATTTTTTGTCGTCTGTCTTGTACAGACCAGCGCCCAAATATTTTTTTATCGGACGCCTGGTCAGCCCACGCCACATATCACCGACCGAGGTGTGAGCACTGTGACACTAGGGTAGGTCGGAGACCTCAACCAGCGTGTTCCGTTCAGATTTCATGACGGCGTCGTTGGTTTTGTCGATTGATGTCTGCCGAGAATTCTCATAAAAATTGGCTCTAGTCTCCAAAGCCTGCCAAAACAGGGGGTGTTAGTACATTGCGCGGCGCGTAATCAGAGTCCGCGAAAGCTGTCAAGTGACGTTTAAAATTTGCCTCAACCCGACACTTATGGGAGGGGGTGTATCGATGCAGAAATTTCTATACGAGAGTCCGAAAATTCCGCAGAACGCGTGACACTGATTCTCGGTGTGCACATTCCTCGAGGCATGACGAAACGATCGATATCCTCACCGTCGCCTTATTCGTTGTCTATCTAGAAATATGACGTGGCCAGCATCCGCAATACATAGATAGTTAGGATATTGAGATGGAGGGCACGAAATCTGGATTTCTCAACCCAAATTACTGTTTTTTTTTCTCATTTTGTTTTCAACACGCGATTTGCATCGTTTTGGTTGACAGCTTCAAATGAGCGCAGTGAAGCTTTCACTCTTCTGTTCCCTTACTTTTTAGCGAAAATATAGACGTTTTTAAATTCGAAACGATCATATACGCCCGACTTGAAAAAAACTAAACAACGCGCTCCTATGAATCGTTTGGTTGTACTCAAGGGAACTCCACACGACTTTTCAAGTTGTAATTCGCATAATCAGCATGGGAAAAAGCCGGCCAGTACAGCGTGGTCCTCTCGGCTGGAACAGCTCGTACCAAAAATAGTTGTTGACCCCTGCCCCCCCCCCCCCCACCGTTTGGCGTTTGCTACAAACAAATTTGCTCCGCTTCCCCATGCCGCAGCAGAACGCGATTGAGGGCACCCAGATCGGATACTTCGCGTCACCAAACATCATGAAAAACATTACTTGACAAGAGCGAGGATAACCTATCGAAGCCGGGAAGCGATTCTCCATTTTTCGATTCAGTGCGGACCTGCAGATCCCTGACCAAGCCAGCGGCAGAAACCACGGTACGGTAGTCAGCGCTCGACCAAGTTCTACCTGTACTACATGGTCTGGTGTACCCTACCTCCATACCTCCCCTCTGCAACGGTAGCGTCAAGACCGCGGTTACTAAGGGACCCTTAAGGGCAAGAGAAAAAAATACCGCTCGATGTCCTTAAGGCCATGGAGGATCTTACCCAACCCTCGTCCCTGGGTTTCCGGGTTACTTTATTATATTAATAGTCTGTACTGTTTTATCAGGATAAAAATCGGTGCCACTATTTTAACACGCTGCGTTTGCACCTTCGGCTGGTTCGTGTCTAGCAGAGAGCGGGCGTGAACCAAGAGAGTTTCACCACGGCAGCTTGTGATTCTCTTCAGATGGGTCTTAAACAACAGAGGTCTACACCTCGATTTAGAGGTGCTCCAGTGGTCGAAATTAGTCCAACTTTTCGGTGCACAAAATGAGACAAACAGCAACCCCCAACTGAGCGCTTGCACTTCACTTGCGGGCAGCTACAGCTCTCACAGGAAAATACAGCCCGCGAAATTGAGGGGGGCTCGTGATGGGGTGTGTGAGGGCGTCGGTTGAGCCAGGCAGCAGTCGTAGGCAGCCAGAAATGACTCAAGAGGTGTATTCGTTAACTCGAAATTGCGAGCCAGCAGCACAACAAACTCCCTAAACCGTTAAAATGTTTCATTTCACGCGCGGGAGCCTGCTGTAGTACGATGGCTACATCATCGATGGAAGAACGCCTTCACTGAACGATTGCTGTTCTCCAAGCGTTTTTTTTTCTTGTTTAATATTCTTGGTACGTACCCGAACCAAACAAAAAAAATACGTTCCGATGCTAGAAAGTTTTTGGGCCGAAAAAAGGGCAAAAAAGAGGGCTGTGAAAGCTCTTGATTCTATAAATAGTTTTCTGGACCAATTTTTCTGGGATTTCGAAATACGGATCTCGGTTGCAAATCGCTTACGCTATGTCCAAGTCGTATGCATAGATGTTGCCGAAACGCCTAAGAGCACCCGCTTGACAACAGGTGCCTTATTTATCCTCGATCACCTAAAAAAACTACAAAGCCGTTTTCGTGCAGCCGCAAAACTATTTCTGGGACACTAAAGACATTACATGATTCCCTACAAGAAACGAAGTTACTCCATCGCTATGCCTCGGACTAGCTCCCTGAATGGGCTACAAGAAAGCCCATACGATACAATCAGCTCTATTTTTTGTAATCTGGCGGAGAATCGTCCCCAGCAGGCACTCTTCATCACGAAAAGCGCCTCGTAGTCAGGAAAACGTAAAAAAGGTGTGTTCCTGCCTGTGATGATTTTTTCGTGATGGCGAACCCGTGGGAGCGATCATGCGCCTGAGACAAAAAATATCGCCTACAAGTCTCACAGCGTATTTAGGGAGCGAATCCGAGGCTTGGTAATGGAACTCTAACACTATCAGTTTCCGTAGGGAGTTGCGGGTCATAATAATGGGCCTTTCCTGTAATTGAGACAATTTCGCGATGACGCAAGCGTGTGTGGGATACAATATCTGACAGATGTAGAAAAATAATGTCCTGCCATATAGCCGGTCTTGAAACAAAAATAGGGAGTCAATCCGAGGCTCAGCAATGGAAGATTTCGTTTTTCGGTAGGAAGTCAAGAAACGTCGTTCGTATACCAGAAATAGTATAGCAGCTGCAAAACCGAACGGAAAACGTGTTTGAGCACTGTTGTTGTTGACCAAAGGCCCCCCTTAAGCCCTCCACCTGCCATAGATTAATGCATGCATATAACATGCCGTTCTACCACACCAATGGCATCGCAAGCACGCTGATAGCGTACAAAGCCAGCCACAGACAGCCCTCTCTTGCCTGGATGGGTATTTTCAGGCCCTCGGGATCAGTCAATCAGTCCGCATCGATGTGGACTTGGCTCTGCAGCCTCCCTCACTCCCTCCCTCCCTCCCGCAGCAAGGGTTGGTGTGTCCGCTAGCAGGCAGATGACCCCCTCCTTCGTGTAGGTCGCAGATAATACGATAATTTTCTCATGACGCGGGACCACCCTGCTATTAATAGAGGTGACGACGAACACGAGGAATAAAAACTCGTAAATCACAGCAGTAGTGACAGCGTTAGCTGCTGTGCAGAAATATGTATGTATGTATATATATATATATATATATATCACCGGGGATGTAGTGTACACAGTCATATACGGCACTCCACTGCCGCGATGCGTTCTGCGTTCACTTCTGAAAAGTGCATCTACTAACAATACCAACAACGTTGGGGCTGCGCACTACCAGCGTCAACCAGTAGGTACTATACTGGCGTCACAAGCAATCAGTATACTGGAACGTATTAGTATACTGGGTTCAATACTGTATAGGCCGTCGGTGGCTAGAGGCATCGACACAGAAAAGAACGGATAACAAGTAGCAAGAAAGAAAATAACCAAGTACTGATATTTAACTTGTCGTGATGATGAGACAATCGAAGTTCTCCTGTTCGGTCTCTCCTTTCTTCTCCCGGAACTATATTTTACGGTTTTCAGTCGTATGATAAGGCGTATTTCTTGGACATAAGCAATATCAAACCTGCTGGCAACGCTGGGTACGAATGCGAAATCGACACAGCAGTAACAATTTGTACCAAAAATATAAATAAAGTCCGCACATTGATACCTAATCCAAATGTTCCGTACTTGTTAGGGACAAAGTGATACCAAACACACCCAAGGAACCAATCCTAACATTGTGAATGATCATCTTTAGCTACAAAGAGTGCCCACCCCCCCCCTTCCCTGCACAAGGGAATTGATCGTATCACGTAGTGTTTAAGGTGAGGCACCCAAGAGGCAGTTACACAGTACTCCCATTGTTGTCTCTGGAAGTGGCCACACCGGAAACTAAACTAACTCATTGAAGCTGTCATCCATATGCAAGTCCGCCTCACAAGCGGTTCTTAGTAGGATGCAGCTCACCCTTCATGCGACTCGCCGGACACCTCACGGCGCTTCGCGCTTGGTGCAAGCAATGTCTGCCTGGTCGGTGAAAACCCGACATGCTTCGTCCCGGCATCGTAGGGATGCGAGGGTCTATGGTCATACGACTACGGCCATGCATGATATCGAGTACGTATCTCCAATCGAGTACACCCCCCCCCTTCCCTCACCCCTCCCCGATCTCATTAGGCTTCTGTTACATGTCGACCTCGTCCATCTCATCCGGTCAGTATACGCCCCGTCCCACGAAACACACAGATACAATCATGCGGAATGGGTAACAGAAACGTGGTCGGGGCCGGAGTCGTCCGACAACCAACCAAGGACAACTGGGTGGTCTTCTACCCCGAAAAGTTCAATGAGCGTAGTCCTATTATCCTCTGTTCCTCCGCCCAAAGCGTCATTCAAAACTTCCCCATCCGACTCTCCGCCGCCAGCAGAGGCGAAAACAGCAGCACAGCAGCAGCACCGGTCACCCCTAGCCTTTCTGTGCAACGGCGTACAGCTGGGCCTTGGAGGTGTTGTTTAGCGCTGGAGTTGTACTTGCGGTGCTCCTGATTGTTGTCTGTGTTGGTTTGTGATTATGTGTTATTTTGGTGGACATCGTCGGAAATCGTCGTCAGCCAGCTCGAAACGGGTCTGAACATAATACCAGCTCAGCAGCAGTAGCAGCAGCAGCAGCACAGCGCAGCAAAGTCAGCAGTAGTAGGAAAATCAGCAACACAACATCAGCAGCAGCAGCGGTCACCTCTACGTAGCCCTCTTGTGGAAAGGCGTACAGCTGGGCCTTCTTGGTGTTGTTCGTGACGGTGCTGTACTGCAGTGTGTCGTCTCTGTTGGTCTGTGATCTGTGTTGGTTTGGTTTGGTTCGGTGGACGTCGTGCTCCGCAGCACGTTTTTTTGAGGTTATGCCGCGTCAACAAACTACTGATTAATCGAATGAAAACAGGCTTCGGTCATCTTGAAAGGGGTCCCTCTTGTTCGGCGCCGTCGAAATTAGAAACTTGCCTTCGCTCAAAATAACGAAATATAAATAACCACTGTCTGTATGTTTCCTTTTTTGGATGGGCGGGGGGGGGGGGGGAGCGTACTCATTTTTTTTGCTTGCCTTAGTCATGTGACCATTGACCACGACCCCCTTTCCAGACGGAGCACCGTTCCTGCTCCTAATAGAGACACCTCCAACATGTGGGCGCTCAATCCGTTGTTTCCATACCAGATATATTACACATGATTTTTTTGCTAATCTTCTCCCCTTCCTGTTTCGATACCTGTGGCCACCATCTGTCTCCTAGGATAGCGACCGTTTTCTCGCTGCTATTCAGTGTACCAAACTCCTCCATGTCACATTCGTTTATTTCCTTCACCTCCTCTTCCAACACATCCCGTTCCTCCTTGTACATCTCACATTCTCCTACTAAGAGAGCTCCACCCCCAATTGCTTTGCCACACGGGCACATCCGTGCATCTACTTCCTCCTACCGCCGGCTACTGGTATACCTCTTTCTTGTTTCTGGCAGGTCCAGGTCCCCTATGTACACGAAATCGCAGTTTCAGCGTTTTCGTGAAGTCCAATGGACCGTGCTAATACGTTTTCATCGCAATCCCTTCGTTTAACCCCGCGGACTTGTTTATCTCGTGCTTGTTTCTCCGGTTCACCTCTTGTTTCACCCTCGTACCTGCGGTCTCACATGTTCCCGCCCGCCGTCCATCTTTTCGTCTGTTTGCTGCGTCTGTTGACAGCGTCAACCTCGCGCCACCTTGTGGTATCAATATCTTAGTATCGTAACCATACAGTCTGCTTCAACACGGCACACAGAGGAGGGGGGTTTGGAGCGTCACACACGGGGCGATCTGTCTTCGCGGACCATCACTCTCGTGACTTCGCAGGATTTGGTATTGGAAATAATAGTAAGGAGTAGACGGCAATGGCGCGTCCTACGATAGAGAGAGCGCTTTTCGGGTGAAGCGTTTTCTGAATAACTCGGGGCTCCTTGCCCCAAATCGTCGGAATGTCATTCTTGCGTTGCAATTGTCGTCGTTGCATCAATGTATTAATGTTGTATACGACAGTAGGCCTTGGGATTGTTCATGAGGTGGCACTTTAATTTTCCTCCGAAATCAGTCGTCGCGTGACCTCAGGTATACCTCAGGTATATGGAGCTCCTCATGTGAGGAAACAAAAGGTACACCAACTACGTCTGTCTACATACCGGAGCATGCGTCACGCGTTGCACGTCACACGCCTCGATTGGATTTCAGACAGCACGCACGTCTTGCGCGCAGCTCAACCTAACCGTAACTTCCTAGCCCGACAAACAGCAGAAGCTTGTGCGCGCATATGATGGTTTGTGGAGACAGCAGTATAACAGGTTCGGGCACCGTGGTATGTATGTACCATACGTAGCACGATCGTGGCACGTACGTACGCGGCGGGTCGAGCCTTCGGGGGACAGTAGTTGCATGGAATATATTGCTGTAAAAATATTACTGCTGCTACTGATGCTGGTACAAAATAATTCTGGGAACATGCTGTGGGGGTCAAGTTAACGCCATCTAGACCTCATCGACTACTGCTGCAACACTCCGCACACAACCACCTACCTGTTGTGTGGAACTGGACGACCGCTGCAACAGCCACTGCTGCTGTTGTGCAAACAACGAAAGGATCAGAGGTATGTACGTAGCAGCACAATCATCACAACAAATTTGAATTTCAACCGAGTCGTGCTGAGGTCTGTCAGCACGGAATCATCTCAAACCTTTTGCACCGGGTTGGAAACACCCTTGACTCTACGCCACGGTGCTTTGTGGCGCGTCCCTGGCACATGGTGATAGCCAAAACCGCTCTCTCGCCAAGCAAAAGAGTCTGCCTCTTGGGCGTGTTCGTGCAGCGGTATGTACACACGCACTAAATTGGCGTATTGTCTCTCACAGCGCCTATCTGCGCAAAATATGGTTGATGTATCACTTCTCATTAGCTAAACGAAACACCTTTTGCAGTTGCGGGCCTGTTCACCCTCTTCCAGCGCTGCGAGGAGCCCCTGTTGTGAGGTGCCTTCTTCAGTATCCATCTGGAAACGAAATTAGAGGGGTTTCCATAAACCCCTGTTTTCCGTTTGAAGCTTTGTTATCCTGCATGACATTGTCCTGGAACCATACCCACACTCGGGTATGATTCCAAAGGGTGTATTTCTTGCTTCGTCGCACAGGAAAAAATGTCGGGAAACAGACTGCAGACTGGATACTGGATCTGTAGGTGGTTCGCCCGCGTGGTGCGGACGCACTTACTTGCGGACTTGCGGACGTTGCGTATCTCTTGGCATGGCCAACAAGCGTGAAGATCCGTCCTCGACACCATCGAGCACAGGACGCTACGCTTCTCGCCGTTGCGAGTGAAGTTTGCAGGTTTCCTTGCTTTCAGCAAGCAGCAGCAACAGCTTTTTTGGGTGAGTCCTTCTTTCTCTCGCTGCGAAAAGCCGCGAGCCTGTGGTGCCGGATTCTGGATACATTCGCTGCGTATCCGCCAAGCAATGTCTGCATACATGGTCGGCGATTGTGCAACTATACTTTATAGTAGTAACTCGCATGTGGGAAGGGGTATCTATCATAATCTGGAGCAGCCATGCCGTTCGTTGCGCCACAGAGATGTTCACGGTCAACTCCCGAACCCGCCAAATTCTTGATTCCGAAGTGTGAAATTTCGACGTGTGTTGGACACGTGGAAGGAAATGGAAAAATGCGAAATTCGGAAATTCGTTCGAATCGTGGGCGCGTCGGTTACTCTACGACATATTATTATTGTGACATGCATGGTATATACATGGAAACTCTTTGAGGTATAGTATGCTGCTGCTGCCGCTGCTGTGTGCTGCTTTCTTTCCTCGGGAAGACTCACAGCTCATATTACGAATAATAACAAGCGCAAAAGAAAAGGAAGGACTCGTACGTGTACACGTACGTACTATCAATACTTAGTAATACCTACTCTGAGATACCACGATACACATACATGCATGCATGCATGACCACAGGGAGGGAGGGATCATGTTGATTTTGCGTCTAGACTGTTTTTTCTTCATGAACGCTCTGCTCTCTCTCTATAAATAGTCTGTTCCCAAGACTAGCTAACTGCTGCTGCGATACCAACAACTATTAATAACTGTCTGTTACATACGGCAGCAGCAGTGACAGCAGTAAGTATTACTTGTATTCATATTACTATTAATAATAGTAATAGTATAGCGTATGTGTGCAAATAAATGCGGTAGTACTACTGCTGACTATTAATACTATTAATAGTATCTGTGCTGGTTGTGGTGTTGTACTCTGGCCACACAGCAGTGACTGGTGCATATAATTATAATAATATGTGAGTATCTGCTATCATCCTTGTTGACAATGTCAAGAGTGTTGAGGTTATTATCGTATTCCAGCCCATATTATTATGCAGCACACGCGCGATAGATCGGATGGATTACCAAATAAATAATGGATATCGTACTCGTATTTTATAGTATACAGGGCGTACTCTCGTACCGACATCCGGGTACCACGGCGGTAGTATACCACACGCGCAGGTTCGGTTGCAAATATGGTATGTATGATGTATGATGATCCGGGTTTCGACGAAATCTCGTCAAATCGGAACGTGCAACGAACGTGAAAACAGGCACCAGGATACGACACATTTGTAAAATGTACCGGTAAAACGAACAGCCGCAATACAAAATACAAAATACACCTACGAACTGCTGTATAGTATACCCAGAACACCATATCTTTCGGCAACACAGAAGCAGCAATAATAGCAATAAATAGCAGCAGCAGCCTGTACACACTACTACTGACTGGACAGCGTACCACTGGCTGGTACTGACTGTACAGCGTACCACTGCTGGCTGGTAGACTTCGTATACCACACCGGTACATAGAGCAGTAGTAGCGTCCCCGGTGGCTTGGTAGGTGGTCCGCGAGCCTATCAAGATCAATTTCGTGAGTTCGAGTCTCACCGAGCGCATGCTCATAGGGACTTTTTCTTGCATAAAATTGATAAGCGGAAAGCGCGAAAGCGTGAGTTTGGCTACATTCGATGAAAATCGACGAGCAGTGGGAATGCTGAACCCTATGCGCGATGAAAAATAAAGGCACGTACCGGGGGGGAGAAGGGACGACACCTGTGACCACGGCTTGTCCAGAAGATCGTCGAGGGTAAAACCTCCTACGAGTGGGCTGGGAAGTAAAAGTGATGGATAAAAATACAAAAATAAAAAAAAGTAGTATTATACCAGGTATACGATATACGTATACATATGGATATCTATATGTGTGTATTTTCTTTTTCTTTTTCGGTTTGGTTTCTTCGTTGCTTCTCTTTCTTTATGGTGTATTTTGGTTGCTGGCGTATGTATGTATGTTGTGTCGGCCGCACCTAATGCGAAGGCATGGTATTGCGTAGGCTATTAATGCATTACGGTGTGTTATCTCTGTGTCGTAGTCTGTGATCACAGAGCTCGTATCTTTCTAGGGTGAAGAATCAGCACGGACACTGGGCTTGCTGGATGTCGACGAGTAGAAGAACGGTTTAAAGTGAAGAACACACATATACTGGCCTACCGCAGCAGCATACGCGTACTCGTACGAAATTATTTGTTGAAAAAAAGGGCAACTACTATTAAATAATATTAATATATTAATAACCAGTTAGTATGTATGCACACCTTGAATCAGCAGTATTATTAATATTAATAGTACACACGTACGATACCCACACACATCAGACAGACTACTATCGATCCTCACCGGACCGCATGATCTACTAATAATAACCGTGAATATTTCAGGGGAGATGTATTTCTGATTTGTATGACGTAGCTCATGTTATCGGTTACGCGTAATTTTCCTTTTGTCCCTGTCCCTGTACCAGTATGTATGTATGTGCTTATTGTCCTTATATCCTATCATTGGCCATATTTTGTACCTGGTACCAGGTAGTCATTTTATCCATGTTTCCAATAATATAATACCGTACTACCAAAAGTATCACCCTCCGCTTATTATCATTTATCTTTATCTTGATTATGTTCCTTGTGTCCTTTCCTTATTGCCCTTACCCTTATCATGAGATATACTATTATGTTGCCCTCGTCCTTATCCTTATCTTTACCCCTGTCACTTTCCCTTACCTTTTTCTGTGTCTTTTTGTGACTCTTGTCCTGTATCTTCGTCCTTGTCACCATCCGTATCCCTATCCTTCTCCTTACTTATTACCCATATCCTTGTCCTCATCCTTATCCATAGCGTTATCCTTGCCCTGTGCCCTTATCCTTTTCTTTTATCCTTACCGTATTTCTTATCCTTGTCCTTACCGCATTTCTTACCCTCGCCCTTGTCCTTATCCTTTTCCTTACCCTTGCCCTTGCCGTTACCCTTACTTACGAGTATACCCTCACGTACGCCCTTTTTGTTCTTGTCGTCTGTGTTCTTGACCTATTGTTAATACTTGCTTGCGTGGTGTACAGATCGAAGTGGGCGAAGGGACTTAGCTTAGTCCCTGGGGCAGGAACAACCATGCATGAGCTACGGATGAAAGACGCTATTCTCTACCTCGATCAGGTCAGCTATCATTAATTGGACACTCAGACCTTGTGTTGATACAACTGTTTAATACTAGTACCTGGTAGTATTTATATGTTGGTAAAATGCTGTTTTAGTGCGATTGAATAATATGACGGCTATTAATGGGACAATTGTGCTCTCATATTATGCTTACAAACTAAGGTATTATTTAGTATTGAGACTATGTTACTACAAATACAGTATATGTGTGTGTGTGTGTTCTTCACATTAAACCGTTCTTCTACTCGTCGACATCCAGCGAGCCCAGTGTCCGTGCTGATTCTTCACCCTAGAAAGATACGAACTCTGTGGTCACAGACTACGACACAGAGATAACACACCGTAATGCATTAATAGCCTACGCAAGCAATACCATGCCTTCGCACTAGGTGCGGCCGACACAACATACATACATACGCCAGCAACCAAAATACACCATAAAGAAAGAGAAGGAACGAAAAAACCAAACCGAAAAAGAACAAGAAAAAGAAACAGAAAAGGAGAAGAATCCCAAATAAATAAATAAAATGGGAAGCCAAAGCTCAGACACATACATACTTACCCCGAGCATGAGCCAAAAGGGACGTGCAAGGGGAAAGATACGAGAAGGAAAAAGGGGACTATGCATCCCGGTGAACACTTAACTAAGTAAAAAGAGCAATAGTGAGTGGGCCAAAATACGCTCGTCACCCACCCACTATGTAGTACTTCTTTCATAAGGATAAGAAGGGAAAAAAATCAAAATGCATACCGAACGGCCGCAGCAGTTGGCGGTACGAGTAGCAAAGAAACGTCCAACCTATTAGTCGGCCTGGTACCTTGCTACCCTATCTGCGGTCTCTCTGCTACTCTCTTCTACCGCGGTTTCCCTTCTACTCCTCCTGTTCCCCCCCCTGCCCCAATACACTTGTACGGTGTTCCCTCTACCCCTCCTGCTGTTACCCCTCCCCCCATTCCCTCTAACACTACCTGCAGCGGATGCACGGCGCTGTCTACTCAGCTTTGCCTCAGCCTCGTGCCACCTGCCCATGAACTGTTCAGCTGCTTCGAGGATTCCCCGGTACCACTTTCCCGTCTGTTTTGCTGCAGTGGGCCACAGTGCGGTCCCAACTCCAAAGACTAAGGGGGAGTCTTCCGTTGATCCCTCGGTTGCTTTGAACACTCTAAGGTCCTCAGCAATTGCCCTAGGCCAAGTCTTGGGCTGCCCGCCTGGTTTCGGGCTCCCCCCACCAGCGATCGTCCCGAACATCAACCGACTGGGCAATCTATATATATATATCACGTTATTTTTTTCGTCCACTAGAGAGGATAGGAAACAATAATGGTTAAGCTCACCATATTTCCACATACTTACCAGTAGAAAGTATATCAAGATCAATTTCGTGGGTTCAAGTCTCACCGAGTGCATGCTCGTAGGGACTTTTTCTTGCATAAAAGGGATTGATTAGCGGAAAGCGCGAGAGCGTGAGTTAGCTACATTCGATGAAAATCGACGAGCAGTGGGAATGCTGAACCCTATGCGCGACAAAAAATAAAGGCAAGTACCGGGGGGGAGAAGGGACGACACCTGTGACCACGGCTTGTCCAGAAGATCGTCGAGGGTAAAACCTCCTACGAGTGGGCTGGAAAGTAGAAGTGATGATGAAAAAAAAAAAAAAAAAAAAAAAAAAAAAATGTGTCGTGTGTCAATTTCAACTTTGTTGTACCTGATATTCATTGTACACGGCGATTGCATGTATTAATGCACTAATACCTACTATTATGTACCAAGTACGTATAGTAAAAATGATGATGAAAAACAAAACAAAAAACAAGGATAGTGTACTCGTACTATTTTTCTGAAGCTTCTTGCCATCCGACAATGTGTGCAGTAGCTTGATCACCTATTATTAGTAAAATCATTCATACCCCGAAAGAAGACCACGAAAACCAAAAGAGCCCGCATAGCACAAAGTCTATTAATAACTCCCTACTGTACCTAAAATAGTACTCCCGGCCTATCTATTAATTCTGCCTATGGCGTTTTGCACGTGTGTCTAAACCATCCCCGTGATGTTCGTCGTTTCTTTTTTTGCTTTTTATTGTTTGTGCTGACAGGTTAAGAACGAGTTCAGGGAGCACCCCCAGATCTACGATGAGTTCATGGACAGCATGAAAAAATTCAAGGTGAAAGAAGAAACAGAGTACCGGTAATGCATACTCTGGGATGGGGAGTTGATGGTGCTGGTGACGTTATCACAAAATAATAAATTAAAAAATATTCGTAGGTAATTTCCTTGAAAATACTGTACTGCCTGTTGTGGTCACAAAACCTGACAGGCTGAAACTAAACATGCATCTCGATTGGAGAAAACAAGCAAGTACCTCGTACGAAATAAGTCGCTCGGCAGTACATAAGGGAGCGGCACTACGGTAACGAGGTGTGGTATACCATATCCCGTACCATACCCGGGTTGTTGTTGTTTTCTTCACATTAAACCGTTCTTTCTACGCGTCGACATCCAGCACAACCAGTGTCCGTGCCGATTCTTCAAACCTAGAGAGATACAAGTTCTGTGGTCACAAAGCTACGCCTCAGAGATGCTACGTTGCCACGTATGTAATGCAATGCCATGTCATCATACTGCGTACGACAGGCACGACATACACATTCCATGACCTAGAGAAACAAAAACGAAACAAAGAGAAAAAAAAAACAAAAAACAAAGACAATTCGAAAGAGAAAAGAAACAAAAAAATGAACTAAAATATACCTGGTATATGTATATACTTCAGTATAGCAGCAAACCATCGTACCCCCACGTAGGGGACGTGGCAGACACTTGAACGAGCTGGAAAAAAAAGAAAAAGAAGAAAACACCACTAGTCGTCAACAGAGTAAGACTAAGAACCAAGGTAAAAATAACAGTCAAACCAAACAAAGCACAAGGCATGCTCCAGGTAGCGGCAGCAGTTTATGGTACGAGTAGCACAGCCAGGGTCTCCCTGCTGGCCCGCCTGGTACCTTGCTACCCTGTCTGCCACCATCGTCCAGCGTTCGTCAACTATGCCCGGCCCCTCGGCGTCAGACAGTACGAAACAAGCAGAGCAGGCTCGTCATCCACCCACGCCACACGACTCCTTCAATAAGGCTTATCAATCGGAGAAAGGAAGAGAAATGAAAATCACATAGGGTCACCGCAAAGAAGACAATAAAATGAAATAAAAATAAACAAAAACAACAGGAAGACAAAGGAAGACCACGTTCGAACCAGCTGCACCAGTTGGTGGTACGAGTAGTATAGGCATGTTCTACTTCTTAGTCTGCCCGGTACCTGGCTACCCTATCTGCCATCTCCTTCCTACTTTCGTCCACTGCAGTTTCCCTGCTACTCCTCTTCCCCCCCCTCTCCGCATTCCCTTGGTCGGGTTTTCTGCTACTCCTCTTGTTGCCCCTCCTCCCCCCATTCCCTTGGACACCACCCACGGCGGATGCGCGGCGCTGCCTGCTCAGCTCAGCCTCAGCCTCGTGCCACCTCACCATGAACCGTTCGGCTGCTTCCAGGATCCCCCGGTACCACTTCCCCGCCTTTTTTGCAGTAGGCGGGTATAGCTGTAGTATTTTACCCAGTACTTATACTTCGCAAAAATACCCGTAAGCGTTCCTACCCTACTATTAATACGTACGAGTAACACACCCACCCTTAGAAGGTTATACCTGGTACCACCCTGGCCGGGAATAAGAGCTTCCTTTCATGTTCATGTCGGGGTCCTAATGGGTGTTATATTTTCGGTCAGTGTGGTAGTTACAGTAGTACTTCGGGTCTTGAGAGGGAAACGTTGCACACCTCGTACTTATAATCGAATCGATTCCCACCTCGATGATCTAGGTCTTTCAGAGTACATAGATGGATAGATATAGCCCTGATATAACTGTATGATCTGTATGATCTAGCTCATGTTGCTGGGTGGGGGCCGTATAATGTGCATGCTCCTAGACTAGCACATGTTTCCGGGGTGGTTGTATCTGTACTATCCAGATCCCCCACGACATATCATAATATCGGCAGGTTAGGATCTACAGATCTATCTACTGTAGATGATCTGTCTATCTCTATGTTATCTGCCCGATCTGTGAAACATTGTCGAAACAAAGTGACGATTACAGCATCGGCTGGGGATCCGAAGTGCAGCGGAGGAAGGAGGTGCACAATACCCTCGCAGCATGATGCTGATTGCTGATGATGCTGCTCATACCCTATTGATAGCATACTTGGACACCTCGGACAGGTCGTGCATTATTATTATATACTTACAGTAGGCTTATCATAATCACATAACTACATATTTTAAGGCAGATCTACTACTACTGCGGCTTTAGTCCCTACCTCGTATGATGTACAGTAGATCTCTGGGTACTACTGCTGTATCACAGATTTCCTGGGTTGTGTCTGTACTATGGTATGCAGATAGATAGATCAACGGTGTACACATAGACAGATCCTGCACAACCTGTCACAACGGTAAGCGAGGAAGTACAGTAGAAGTATTAGAGTAGTATTAGCACAGAATAACTAGATGATGTACTGGTATACTGTATGCAGTAAGGGATGGTCTGGTCGATCGAGGTGTGCACAGCAGTCAGTTGTTCTGCTGCTACTACTGTTGCTCTTCCTAGAAGGTTAATAACACCGCACTTCGCTCCTTGTACAAATATTCAGGAGGTCGCGATACTACTGCTCTACGTGTGTGCAATAAAAAATCCAGTCTGGGGCTCTGAGCTGGCTGGACTTGACGGTAGTTATCACAGTAGTAGTTGGGTGTGGCGAAGTGAGCTACCTAACACTAATATTAATAGTAACTGACATTTTTTGGGTGTTTCCTACTCGTAAAAAAAAAATTACGTCCGAACCACAAACGCGCCAGTCAATTACCGCACGCAACTAACTGTAATTGTCCTGTGGCTGCTGTAGCATCTAGCCAACTAATAACTATTAATAGCCGGCGACTAAATAGTCAACCAACTCACAGTCCTGAAAATATGGGAATAGTCTGACTCATGGAACAGTGCGGGCATCAAGATTAAGTAGTGTGACGATCGTGCGGGGAGGGCATCGCTCTGTCACGTTTCGACCTCTACAGCCTACGAGTAGCCCACCCGCTTTGCATTGCACTGTACTGAGTGGTTGCACCCGCTGCTTTTATCCCTTCCGGGATTTTATACTATAATACTATTATACTATTAATATAATACAGCAGTGGTGATCCCTGTACAGTGCCGGAGGAGTACTAGAGTATTAATAATAGTGCAGGCCGCCCGCTATAGTGCCTGTGAAATGGCTTGGCAGTTGGCACAGATGGAAGTCACCCGTCAGTGTGGCAGTGTGCGGAGTAATTAGTGCCGGTTGCTTGCCGCCATTGTGCTAGCCGTTACTACTGCTGTTGGCTGGCGCATACATACCGGTACTAATGCATGAGGGATCAATACTACTGCTGTATAGCGACAAAAATAATAGCTAAGTTCAGTTATTTATATCAACCTTCCACGAGTAGTGTGAGAATATCATATTAACAGCAGTAGTATGTGAATGTGTTACCCGCTGAGCCATAGGAAAGGGTAAAATATCAATCGACTACCCAGCCCAGCCAGGGTAATCCTTATGACTTATGACACTCTCCCCCCCTCTGAACGGCGGGAGTTTTGGGGCATCGGTACCGTATACGGCCGTGCGCTTACCTACATACCCGCTTCGTTTCAATACCTGAAGAACCAGGGATACAATAAGTTTTCAGGGACGCACGCGCAAGCAAGCGTTTCTATACAAGAAACGTTCGAAGTGAGATTCGAACCCGTGGGTGTGTCCTGCCATCCACGGCGTCTAATAAATGTGAAGGTGTTACCCGCTGAGCTATACTTTTTGTAGGGGTAGAAGATCGATTGATTACGCAGCCCAGCCAGGGTAATCGTTATGATAACCACAACATACATTTTTTTTTTTTTTTTTTTTTTTTTTTTTTATCATCACTTTTACTTCCCAGCCCACTCGTAGGAGGTTTTACCCTCGACGATCTCCTGGACAAGCCGTGGTCACAGGTGTCGTCCCTTCTCCCCCCCCGGTACGTGCCTTTATTTTTTGTCGCGCAATGGGTTCAGCATTCCCACTGCTCGTCGATTTTCATCGAATGTAGCCAACTCACGCTTTCGCGCTTTCCGCTTATCAATTTTTTATGCAAGAAAAAGTCCCTACGAGCATGCACTTGGTGGGGCTTGAACCCACGAAATTGATCGTGACAGGCACGCGGACCACCTACCAAGCCACCGGGGACGCCGTATTTTATTTTATTTTATTTTTTTATTTTTTTTTATCCATCACTTTTACTTCCCAGCCCACTCGTAGGAGGTTTTACCCTCGACGATCTTCTGGACAAGCCGTGGTCACAGGTGTCGTCCCTTCTCCCCCCCGGTACGTGCCTTTATTTTTGTCGCGCATAGGGTTCAGCATTCCCACTGCTCGTCGATTTTCATCGAATGTAGCCAACTCACGCTTTCGCGCTTTCCGCTTATCAATTTTTTATGCAAGAAAAAGTCCCTATGAGCATGCACTCGGTGGGACTTGAACCCACGAAATTTATCTTGACAGGCACGCGGACCACCTATCAAGCCACCGGGGACGCATGGTATTAATATTAATTAACAGCATCATATTGCTGTCTGTCTGTGCCCGTGTCGTATGACCCTTTCAACCATCGTACTCCGGGCATCCTGTACATATCATCTCCCGACCATTGTGATGAGGGGAGCTCAGTGCTCAGTGCTCAGTGCTCAGTGCTCAGTGCTCACCAGGGATACAATTATTAATAGCTGTTGAGCTCTTGCGCTGGCGCAACATTTAGGTCAAAATGACCGTATTGCGCAACAGCCGCGGAGAGCCTGGTTGTGCGCAGCGCAACACGCGAGTTTGGGCGCGCACCAAAAAATTGTTGCGGCCTTTTATGTTCGGCGTAGTAGGCGGAAAAAAAATTGAAACACTGTTTTTCAAATTCGCCTTTGGCGAAAAACAAATTGGGTCCCCCTTGTGAATTAGCCGACGACATTTTTTTTTTTTGCCCTTTTTTCTATCGTAGAACACAAGAAATTTAGGTTCTGATATCGATACACGCCATTTTGGGGTTCGGGGGGGGCGTTTGAACGCACTTTGTTACTTGGTTTTCGGGCATATATTCGAGAATGTATCTCATTTTTTGGCAACAGACAATGGACCACTATTAATAATTACCTGGTATTTATATACCTGGTGCTCACACTTTTTCGAGAAAATTGTTGGCAGAGCCTGTGCACGAGACGAATACAACTATTTCAATAGTGCAGTGACCCTAAGCCATTTAAAACATGTCGACCATTGATAGGGGTAATTCCCTTTGTCTCGAAAGAGAATGCCTAAGCCCATGAGACCAAATCGACCATTGTCGGGCGTTCTTGTTATTGTATAAGGATTACAAGGGGATACGATGAACACCATGACCATGACACTATTAATAGTACTCCCCTTGTTTCATACAGTCTACCTCAAACATTTTGTCTCTACTGGCTGTAATAATCGTCACCTATTATTGATAATTGATAATAATAGGTCCTGTTGTTGTCAATTTTCAATTTTCCCCTGTTTTTATTCTATTCATATGTATTATTCTATTAATAGGGGGGTTACTCGTCGTAGATTTATATACCGCATGTAAAAAAGTACGATTCATAATATGAATAAAGGTTCGCTTTGGTTGTGTGTGTTCTTCACATTAAACCGCTCTTTCTAAACCCGTCGACATCCAACACACAACCTGTGTCCGTGCCGATTCTTCAATCCTAATATTAATAATAGAGAGATACAAGTTTTGTGGTCACAAGCCTACGCCACAGAGATTTTTTTTTTTTTTTTTTTTTTTTTTTCTACATCACTTTTACTTTCCAGCCCACTCGTAGGAGGTTTTACCCTCGACGATCTTCCGGACAAGCCGTGGTCACAGGTGTCGTCCCTTCTCCCCCCCGGTACGTGCCTTTATTTTTTTGTCGCGCATAGGGTTCATCATTCCCACTGCTCGTCGATTTTTCATCGAATATAGCCAACTCACGCTTTCGCGCTTTCCGCTTATCAATTTTTTTGTGCAAGAAAAAGTCGCACTCGGTGAGACTTGAACCCACGAAATTGATCTTGACAGGCACGCGGACCACCTACCAAACCACCGGGGACGCCGGCTACGTTGTTGCGTTATGCAGTATGCAATATGCAGTATGCAGTGTGTGTGTCTACGTTGTTGCGTATGCAGTAAGCACAACTAGTAATAGTAGACGGTGTAATGCCATATCATCATACTGCATACTGGATATGGCAAACACGACAGACACATTCTATTAAAGAGAAAAAACGAAAGAAAACCAAGAAAAACAAAAACAAAGAAATCAAATCGAAAGAGAAAAAGAGAAAAAAATAGAAAAAACTGCCGTGCTTCCCCGCAGGGGGTGTGACAGGCATTTAAAAAAGAAAAAGACGCCACTACTTGTAAACAGAGTAAGACTGAGAACCAAGGGAGAATAACAGGCAACCGAAGCACGAAGCACCCTCCAGGTAGCGGCAAGAGTTTGTGGTACGAGTAGCATAACCAGGTTCTCCCTACGAGTCCGTCTGGTTCCTTGCTACCCTGTCTGCCGTCTCCTTCCTGCGTTCTTCAACTATGCCCCGCCCCTCGGCGTCGGACAATACGCAACAAGCAACGCAGGCTCGTCATCCACCGACGCCGCTCGACTCCTTTCTTAAGGCTTCCTAAAAGAAGAAAGGAAGAGAAAGAAATATAATGAAATCACATAGGTCAAGCGCAAAAAAGAAAGAAAAAAAAACAAAGGAGGACCACGTTCAAACCAGCTGCACCAGTTGGCGGCACGAGTATATAGCATAGGCATGTTCTACTTCCTACAGTAGTCGGCCTTGTCATGCTGGTGGTTGTGTATTATGAATACCTGGTATATATGCGATGCTTTGTGGGAGCTGCCGTTTTTGTTTTGGCGTTTACCATCCGGCAATGCGTTTGGTAGCACGAGCTTTAACGTCGATCACCTTTGAAACAGAAGCATTCCCCGAAGGAACAAAGCCAAGGGAGCCACAGACAGCAGTACCCTATATGACCAATATTAATAGTGCCAGTGGCAGTGGCAGTGACATAAAATGCCCAGGTACGCCTCCAAGGTGTACTTCAATGCTTGCTTATTTTACGGTAGTAGTCATACGACTACGCGGCCATGCAAAGTCGAGTACACCCCCCCCCCCCCCTCCCCCACTTTTTTGTTTTGACGGTCACCACGGCTGGCGGTCGAGTTAGATCATTTTTTATGCGGGGAGAACCTTAACTCCGCGCGAGGGAGATGATCGTATCACGTTCCAGGTAGTGTGTATATGGTGAGGCAGCCAAGAGGCAGTTACATAGTAAACCCATTGCTGTTTCTGGAAGTGGCCACACCAGAAGTTAAATCAATTCATTGACGCTGTCTTCCATACGCAAAAAACTCCGCCTCAAAAGAGGTCTTTAGCAGAATGCAGCTCACTCTTCATGCGACTCGCCCTACACCTCACGGCGCTTCGCGCTTGGTGCAAGCAATGCCTGCCTGGTCGGTGTGAAAACCTGACGTGCTCCGTCCCGGCATTGTAGGGATGCGAGGGTCTATGGTCATACGTACGACTACAGCCATGCATGATATCGAGTACCCCCCCCCTGGCAACGACCCTGTAAAGCATGCCCCTCACTACGTCAAGTAGACAACCAGGGTCCCGTATTTCATTGTTTTTGGCGGTCGATCACAGCTGGCGATCGATTTGGATCATTTGCGTAGGTCGGAGAACCTTTAGTCCGCATAACGGGAATTATCGTATCACGTAGCGTTGATGGTAAGGCGCCCGCGAGGTATTAGTAGTTACATAGTGCCCTCGTGGCTGTCTCTGGAAGTGGCCACACCAGAAAATAAGTAAAATTGTTGAAGCTGCCATCCATGCGCAAGAACGTCCGCCTCGCAAGCGGTTCTTGGTAGGATGGTGCTCTCCCTTCATACGACTAGCCGAACACCTCACGGCGCTTCGCGCGAGGTGGAATGTTTGCCTGGTCGGTGAACACCGGACGTGCTCCATGCCGACATTGTAGAGATGTGAGGGTCTATGTTCATATATACGACTACGGCCATGCATGATGGCATGATGAGTACACCCCCCCACACACCCCTCACTTCGATTTTTATGACATTATTACAATAGTTTTGTTTCCCTTCGTTCCTCGGTGGCGTATCGTCATCTCCAGGCGGGGGAGATCGACGTGTCGGAGGTCACCCGTCGTGTGTCCTGCGTGTTCCGTGGCCACAACGAGCTCATCCTGGGGTTCAACACCTTTTTACCCGAGGAATCAAAGATAGGATTAAGTGACATAGAGGTGAGGATCGAGAAACTAGAAACTATCACGCAAGAGTTACCGAGTCGATAGCGTAGGGAAAGCAGAGTTCGTTATGACATCGATATTTCGACTTGGATACATCGTACCGAAAGGTTTTGCCCGACGGTTACAAGATAGAATTGTCGGGTATCGAGGTGACAAAAGGAGGACATAGGAAATCGTTAGACCTCTCCCTGATGATGTAGGGAGCAGTGCTGGATATCGTATCGGAAAGTTCGATGTGTAGCATCGAAAGATTTTGCCCGACGGTTGCAAAAGGTAGAGTTGTCTGACAACAAAGTGAGAAGTGATAAAATAGAAAATGGTTCCGAGCTGGTTCAAGCTTACCGCCCGGAACGCGTAGTCTGAGTTAGAAGGGCCCAAACTGTATGCGGTTTTCTCAAAATTCGCCTGTACATTCCATAACTTACTGTACGAGTATAGAACGTGTAAGGCGCACTGGTATGCCAGAAAACCTTTAAAAAAAAGTCAATTTAAGCGAAAATAGATGAGAACTGATGCGGCCACATGCTAAGGCGTCAGCAACCCCACGAGCATATACTTCTGGTTCTGCCCTCGGGCACACGACAAAAAAGAGAAAACGACAACAATCACATCGCAATAATGGTGATGAATAAAAACAAACCGGTGGGGAGGTATTTTTTAGCGAATTGGTATATATATACTGTATATATGTACGTGGGGGGTAACGCACCCCCCGGTGTGTTGATCCCCAAAATTGTGCATAAAATGGAGTATGATACGTATATATACTCAAAAATGTTCACCTGCTTCCCTGTTCTGCGCTCTGCTTTACGATTTTTCCGCAGGAAATGAACCGAGAGCATGAGCGCCAGATGGCCATCCAGCGAAGCGAGATCCCTCAGCACGCGGTCGACAACAACGGCAACGGCAACAGCAGCACCACCATCACCAGCAACACCAACACCAACACTGCTGCTACTGCTACTACTGCTGCTGCTGCTGCTGCTGCTGCTGCTGCTGCTGTTGGGAGGGTGTGGTGGTGCCGGGTGGCGGCGCATTCCCTTCCATCAGCAAGGAGGTTTCCAACCAGGGAGGCGGTGCCGGAGGGGGGGGCGTGCCCGCGTCTAACCCCGCTCTGGTCCACGACATGGTCGGAGCTCTCGTCGGGGGGTGTCACACGGGAGGAGGGCACGGGATGGACGGGGGAGGACCGGGCAGCGGCGACGGTTCTAGCCGTGGGGGTGGTGGTGGGCGGCGGCGGTGGCCATAATGGAGGCGGGGCCGTGGGAGGGGGGGGCGGGTGGAGGTAGAGACGGTGGGGGTGGCGGTGGCGGTGGCGGCGCATTCCCTTCCATCAGCAAGGAGGTTTCCAACCAGGGAGGCGGTGCCGGAGAGGGGGGGGGCGTGCCCGCGTCTAACCCCGCTCTGGTCCACGACATGGTCGGAGCTCTCGTCGGGGGGTGTCACACGGGAGGAGGGCACGGGATGGACAGGGGAGGACCGGGTAGCGGCGACGGTTCTAGCCGCGGGGGTGATGGTGGCGGCGGCGGTGGCCATAATGGCGGCGGGGCCGGGGGAGGGAGGGGCGGTGGAGGGTAGAGACGGTGGGGGTGGCGGTGGCGGTGGCGGCGCATTCCCTTCCATCAGCAAGCAGGTTTCCACCCAGGGAGGCGGTGCCGGAGAGGGGGGCGTGCCCGCGTCTAACCCCGCTCTGGTCCACGACATGGTCGGAGCTCTCGTTGGGGGGGGTCACACGGGAGGAGGGCACGGGATGGACGAGGGAGGGCCGGGTAGCGGCGACGGTCCTAGCCGTGGGGGGTGGTGGCGGCGGCGGCGGTGGTCATAATGGCGGCGGGGCCGGGGGGAGGGAGGGGAGGGGCGGTGGAGGAAGAGACGGTGGGGATGGGGGTGGCGGTGGTGGGGGAGGAGGAGGAGGAGGAGGAGGAGGAAGAGGAGGAGGTGGTGCGGTGTTGCCGGGGGGCATGCCTATGGGGAAAGTGGGGGCGCACGCGGTGAGGGTGGTGCCGCAGAGGCCGAACGCGAACGGAGCAGGGGAAGGGGGACGCGAAGGGTTCGGCGTACCGCCGCGGGTGGGCAATCCGGTAATATTCAAGATATTGTGTGGAAAAACTCTCGTGTAAACGAAAACTGGGAAGCATTCAAGATTGTGATTGGTTGCGATACAGTTGTTAATAATCTGGATTGTAAACTACTAACTTTGTTAGTGCAGATTTTGATTGAAGATTGTGAAGCAACCATTAACATTGTGAACTATATTTCTAGTAAAATGATACCCAGTATGTTACAAAGATTGTGAGTTTTGTGAGGTTTGCGTGGAGGGCAGGCAGGTGGGGTGTGTGTGGGGTGGATCGACACGTTAGTTTTGCTTCTTGTATCCGTGCCCCCCGCCCACCCTATCATGTATCATCCTCGTCGGTTTCGTAATCGTCGGTTTCGTCCTCATCGGTATCAGGCGCCGAAGATTGACCGCGCCATGACTTACCTCACGACCATCAAGAAGCGCTTCAGCCGCGAGCCCGGGACCTACAACCACTTCCTTGAGATGCTTCACGCGTACGAAGATGGAGAGCGAGGTGAGACGGTGGGACTAAAGCGAAAGCGGGGTATGATCGAGGTACGAGAAAATTCGGGTTGTGTACGTACGTAAGTAGGCCACTATCATACCATCGCAGGGTACAATAGCTCTTAACGGCAATATAAGGACCACCGCACTATACAGTTTAGTACTTTTGAAGACCAAACCGTCCTTAGTCCTTACGCTTCAGTCCGGAGTGAAATTTGTTTGTTTTTGGGGTATGAATAAAAGTCAGGGCTGTGACTTGGCCGGACACCACGGCTGTTAGCAGTTCTTTTTCGGGGGAACGCACAAGTATTTATTTACAGTGTTTAGTATTTAGTATGTATACTAGTGTGTACACTATTAATAGTATGTAGCATGTAGTGTAGTATAATATTAGTAGTATGGTGCATAAAGATACAAGGATACAGTGTACGTGGTGTGGGTTGGGATGCTCTCATGCTCTCATGCCCCTTTGATATCATTGCTGTAGCCCCTCGGGATTATTGGGTGGCGAAGTAAGCCAGCTGTTCAAATACCGCCTTACGTAGTGATTTATCCATTACAAAACATTTGTCGAGCTACTTTACAAGCAAACGCGCCAGTCAGATGCATATAGGCGTGTTTTCCGCAAGAGATGGCGCGCGACTAATCATATTAATCATAGTGATACTGGGTACATCTGTAACACGGATGGTAACCAAGTAATAACTATCGATAGTCTTCCCTCCGACTTGTCTTGTTAGTAAGGCAGCTATGTAGTGCAATTCACAGCCCACCAACGGAGGACCTACACATACACTACTCTGCTCTATTATTAGGAATCCGAACCCACGTTGGACACAAAAATAATGTACTCGTATCCCCCCCCTTCTTTATACACATTATCTACGTATTGGCTCTGGCTGCTATTGCATTCACATTATATGTTCCCACTTAATGACAGATGTGCCTCGAGAAGCTTTTTTGTTCACGCATACATGGGACAGATCATCTTCAGATCATTCCCAGTTGATGATCTACATCTTTGAGGGCGGATAGGTAGATAATTTTCTGATCTGTACCATCCTGCTCATGTTTTAGGGTGGGAGCCTTACAATCTGCATAATCAGAGTAGCTTCTATTTTCTGGGTTGGATATGTACTGCACAGATCCTACTTAACATGTCAGGACAGATGATCTAGATGATCTACAGATAGATGGTGATCTGTCGCATCACTATCATTTGTATGAGCGATGATGCATTTGTGTCGAATAAGGGATGAGCTCAGCCGAAAAGAGGCCTTCACGCCCCCGAAAAGTCTGGTCTCTTGATTATTAATATTATCACATTCGCTCGTTCGGCTGTACCGCACATCAGTCATCTATCACCAAGTGTGCTACTCGCGATATCAAATAGCTGTGGCACATTTTTGGCCAAAATATGTATGTGTGACTGACTGACTGACTGACTGACTGACTGGGTTCGTTAACCCCTTTGGGACACCGAGCTATTAATAGCGACTGAAATAATTGTGTGTGACTTGACTTTGGTCTTACCAACGGTGTAGGAATACCATTACATATTATCATAATATCATATTATCGCCAGCGGCCAGCAGAAGTAGGGGTATATAGGTATATAGGTAGGATCATGCGGCGCTCGTGCCGTAGGACTCCTTGCGTTCAACCATTGGAACTCGGGCACCAACCATTCATTGCATCATCCCCCAACCACGTATTGGTTCTGATCGTAATCATAGTCACTACGAGTATTGATCATCAATTTTCCTCCCCACCCTTGAAGCTCCAAGAGGGCTGCCAGCGTATCATGTCGTTGGAAAACCACAACCATTGCTGTTAGTGCTGTTGATGGATATATTATTACGGGGGGCCATAGTAAATAGGATCCAATATTGCTAGTAAAAATAGGTAAATATATGGGTTTTTTATGTATACCATAGGTCCTGTTAACTAGGGACCCCCGTAATAGCAGGCGGATAGATGAAGGCAGTAATCGGCGTTGGGATCATTCGTTCATCGGGCTGGCCTTTTAGTTTTCGACTCATTTTTAATAATAGCGTTTCCTACCTCATCTTCTCGACGAGGTTAAGCTCCTATTAATATAATATAATCAAGATGGTCTAGTCAGGAGGCTCAAACAATGCTAAGTGCTATATGATGTATAGATATAAGTACGATATTGTTGCCCCTGTGCTCTCAGCGCTCCGGAGCGTTTCTTAAAGACGTATTTTTTTGGATTGTTCGTGCTGGCGCGAGATGAGATTCACCTGACGGGATAGAAACTGCCTCGTTGTGATCCCCGAGTCTGACTGTGTAGGGGGCGGCCTCGGGCGTGCTTGCACCGTGACCTGGCTGCCAACTGGCCGGGTGTGCTGTGCTCGTTTTTTACGGAAACATTTCAAATACGTCAGCTGTGAGTTGGACCAGTTGAGTGGTCGATACTTGATTTATCACAGTCTTGTGGTCAAAGATTTTGGGTGACGGCCTACCTTTGACCCGCCAAGCCCTCTTCTGAAATATGATAGTTTTGAGCATTGGGATGTCCTTGACCGTTGCCAGTCAAGGGGCAACTGTGCCGTCAACCGACGTCTATGCTCGCTCGTGACGGCGAAAAATATTATGTTTTCGATGCCAGCATCCGGATTGGACCTCTTCTCCTTTGGCCGAAATGCTACATACTTGATACCGGGTGTGCAGTCCTGAAGAAGTTAGTCAAGGTACGAGCCGTAATTACTCTAGGTAATTAATTACACAGTGCAGAACAGCACTACAGTAGTACACCACGCTCGTACACAGCTAGAGCTTGCCGATTCTTGTGTGTATTTTTGGGAGGGTGTTAAGTCTTGAAAATAGGTCTGCCGTCGTCGATACTTAGAATCTCGTCTATGCAAGCTGCAACACTATTAGTAACATCCCACCAAACCTAACCAAACAAAACAAAACTTACAGCGTACGCCCTCGTATACCCCCCAAACCCAACCTATCCTATCGCGTGCGCCCGTGTGTACCATACCGGTATTTCCGTTCCGCGTAGCTATCGAGGTCGTGCTCGAACAGGTGTCATCTTTATTTGCAGACCACCCCGATCTCATCAGCGAGTTCAAGCTCTTCTTGAGCGACCCCGTCCTGGAGTTGGCGCGGAAGAGGCTCAACCGTGCCGCCTGGTAATGTTGCGTTTGCGTGGGGTTGCGTCGCGTTGCGTTGAGGGGGGGCTGCTTGAGCGAGGAAGCCGCAGACTGGAGCACTTGACGCGTTCTGATTTTAACCTTTTTAGTCGGCCATTTTGGTTGGTCTTTTTTTGGTTGGTCGTAATGATTGGTCTTTTCGGTTTTGGCTATTCTTTGGTCAGTCGTTTAGGCTGGTCTTTTCGGTCGGTCGTTTGGATTGGCCGTTTTGGTTGGCCATTTTGGCTAGTCGTCTGGGATGGCCCCGACCGGTTCGTGTAATTATTGCCCGACCCGGTGCAGGAGCAAGTGCGGGAGTGGCTTAACCCTGCCGTCAGACGACATAGCGTTTGCTTGAGGTTGCATCACGTTGTTCGGGTTGCTTGAGCAGCGGCCGGGGGTATTTGGTGCGTTTGGTTTAGGCTGATTTTTAGTTGGCCGCTATGTTTCTTTTTTGATGGTTGGTCATTTTTTTCACTACCATACGATACTCTTACTCGTAGACCATACCACACCGTACCATGTACCATACCACGCCATCCACACCATACCATGTGCCATACATGCATGTACCGTTACAGCAGTGTGCCTGGTTGTAGTCTTTCGTTCTTTCGGGCTGTGTAGACTTCCTGCTGGTAGACCTTTATTTTTTGTCCACATCATCATAACGTCACAGCTGTTGTTTTTTAGTAGAGATGGGTACTAGAGGATATCTTAGCAATCGGCCATGTGCTGAGTTGGTGATGCTCACATGGGATATGTCAGTCAACCTTAGATTTTTGGATCACGAAGCATGCAGCGCAACAGCAGATAAACTAAACAATGGCAGCCCGCAGCAGCAGCAGCCGTGGCGATGGAGGCGGTCCTGGTGCTGCTGTACTGCAACTGCTCTGTCGCTCTGTCTTCTGTCTTCTCCTCAAAGTATACACTCTTGTGCTGTTGTTGTGTTTCTGCATGCAATAATTTGTTGCGTAATGTCGACCTGGTGAGATCACACCAGTTGACATCGACCGAGAATATTGTACGTACAGTGATTTGTTTCTGTTGCTTGCTGCCCGTTTTTTGTGACTGCTGTGTGTGTAGACTGTTGCTGTAATCTCAAACGTGTTTATCGAACTACAGTAACTCCATGTACTCTGCTACCCTAGGGTCAGGGTTAGTGTTCGTTGAAAATCATGAGCTTTGCGTCACCCCAAGTCCGAAGGGGAACCTCGTATACCATACCATACCATACCACGTCATGCCACCCCAGGGCAAGCGAGGTGCGAAAGATCAGGGCCCTGGCAAGGGCGACCCAGAAACAGCAGCACCTTCACCACAGTATACACCACCTCCCTCCGTCCCCTAACGAGGGAGGCGGCCGACCTCACCGCCAGGGCCAGCGTGATCAGCTCATGGGCGGAGGACACGGTGGAGACGGTGGTGGTGGGGGGGGGGGGGCGGCGGGGGTGGTGCTAGCGGTGGAGCAAGCAGTGGGGGTGGGGGGGGGGGGGGGGGCGGAGGAGGGCGGCGGACAGGGAGGAGAGGGGTTGGGGTTTTCATCTCAGAACAAGCCTGGGAAGAGTTCTAAGGATAAGAGGGCAAAGCAGGGAGGGGAGAAGCCGCCGCCGCCCCCGGCTAACTTGGCTCAGGTGATATATTTGGGGATAGGGTGGGGTGGGTTGTGGAGTGCACCGGGAAGGGAGCGGGGGGAGAGGGGGTAATGTAGAACAATCTTCGCCAGCAGGGCAGCTCATCACGTCCTTCCCGCGCTATAACCACATGTTTGTGTTTTCCTTCTCCATTATTCTCCTGTTGTTCTCGTGTCCGTTTGTTAATAGTGTGTTTTAGTATATATTCGTGTGAGTGTTGAGTGTGTTTGCGTGTTTTAGTGTGCGTGTTTGTATGTGTGTTTTGCTTGTTTTTTGTTCGTTTTCGTCAACTGACCCGCGGGTTTCCTCCTTTACACCAGCAGCAAGGCGTCTATGCGGGTGGGTCTATGGGGGCTGGTGGCTCCCACAACGGCGAGGCTGCTGCTGCTGCTGGAGGAGGTAGAGGAGGGGGGTACGGGTATGCTCGCGGCGGCCCGCCACCTCACATGGTTCAGGTGTGACCTCGAGCAATGCAAATCGTCGAATTGTGATATCGATAGCATGTGTACCATACGATATACCAGGCACCAGGGTATCATACGTTAAAGCTAAAGAGTGGTGCTGTCAAGTGCAATCACAGAGCAGTGTCTATACGTGGTAGACTCTATGTATGCACACATAACCTATGTATCGAATTTCTCTTTTTAGACTGTTTCCTTCCTGTAAATTGTGCACAAGTACGTACATGTTCTCCATGTATCAATTTTCTCCGTGTTCTGCTTGTTTGTGTTGCCGTTTAGATATATTTCACTATTAATAGTGTAGCGTATCATGCTTACGGGCCGGGTGTCCATGCCGTCATCTCAGTCATAGTAAAATGCCGAATGCATACCGTCTTTAAAGAATTGGTTGGAAGCGGACTCTGCATGCCTCGCTGTGCGACCCCCTCGACAATTATGCCCCATCGACGTCTGAGCACTGCCCCTCCTCTCGTACCTCTCTCTCTCTCCCCCCCCCCCCTCCCCATGTTGGAGATGTCTCTATTAGGAGTAGGAACGATGCTCCGTCTCGAAAGGGATACGTGGTCAATGGCCAAATGACTAACGCAAGCAACAAATGAGTACGCCCCGCCCCCCGCCCAATTCCCCACTCTACCTGTGACAAAACGCGTTCCGGATCGCCCTCTGCTGCCCCCTTCTTGTTGCGCCCTCGGTCCCCACAAGAAATACGGGCACCCGCGCTCTCCATCCCCCCTCCTCCTCCCCCTCCTCCCCCCCCCCCGCCCTCCCCACCCCCCCTTCCACCGTCACCCCACCACCACCACCACCAGCCTCCCCAGCAGTTTCTTTTTCTGGAGCCACTGTGACGTTCCATCGGACCGAGCAGGTTAGGACCTCCGGAGCGGGGAAGGGATGCTTGCTGGAGTTCATAAAAAATGAGGGGAAGCATGGGGAGGAAGGGGGGGGAGGGGGGGGCGTACTCATTTTTTGCTTGCCTTAGTAATTTATTTGACCATTGATCACGCATCCCTTTCGAGACAGAGAACGAAAGGGACACGTTGTCAATGGTCAAATGACTAAGGCAAGCAACAAATGAGTACGCCCCCTCCCCACGCTTCCCCTCATTTCTATGAACTCCAGCAAGCATCCCCTCCCGGCTCCGGAGGTCCTAACCTGCTCGGTCCGACGGGACGTCGCAGCGGCTCCAGGAAAGAAACTGCTGGGCGGGCGGGTGTTGGTGGTGGTGGAGGAGGGGGTGGGGAGGGCGGGGGAGGGAGGAGGGGGGGGGTGGAGGGGGGATCGAGATCGGGGGTGCCCGTGTTTCTTGTGGGGACCGAGGGCGCAACAAGAAGAGGGCAGCAGAGGGCGATCCCGTTTTGCCGCAGGTAGGGTGGGGACTTGGGCGGGGAGCGGGGCGTACTCATTTGTTGCTTGCCTTACTGTAGTAATTTGACCATTGGCCACGTATCCCTTTCGAAACGAAACACCGTTCCTACTCCTAATGGTGACGTCTCCAACGCATGGGCGCTCATTTACGTTGATTCCTTATGTATTGCATAGTGTTTTTTTGCTAATATTATCTCCTTCCTGTTTCGCCGCGTGTGGCCACCACCTATCCGCTACTATAGCGATTGTTTTCTCGCTGCTATCTAGTGCACCAAACTCCTCCGTGTCACATTCGTCCATTTCCATCATCTCCTCTTGTAACACCTCTCGTTCCTCCTTGTACGTTCAGCATCTTCCTACTACTCGTATGTGAAATCTACTCTCTTTTGCCGGGGCGTAAGGTTAGCTTGGAAGCTTTTGGTTGGAAAGTTTTGTGTTAGAGGAAGTGTTGCCGTACTGCTATGGCTGGTCCGCGTTTTTTGTGGCGGTATTTTATTACATTCTCTCGCACGCTATTAATAGTTGTTTTTGTTTTAACGTTTGAGGGGTTTTGAGGGGGTGCGCGTTTGTTTGTTTTTGGTTTTTAGTTTTCGTTGTGTATGCGGTTGTTGCTGTTGATGCTCTTGTTATTGTCGGATATCAGCGCGTGGACGCAACCCCTTCGCCTCACTGCTGCTGCTGCTGCTGCTGCTGCTGCTGCTGCTGCCGCCGTTTTGTTGTTGCTGCCGCCGGGTTTGCGCGTACTGCTTGCGTCTGTTGCCTGTGTGTGTTTGACGATGATCGTGTGTGGTACTTGTCAGACAAAGGAGCAAGAACTGATGTCTTCGGTCAAGGGGGCCCTCCTGAGTGCCGGGCGGAAGCACTGGGACGAGTTTACCAAGGTGGGCGGCAATAGAACTTACTGCAGGAAGCTACTAACATTAATGCTACTGCTACTGCTGCTTCTACTACTACCGCTGCTGCTGTTGCTGCTGCTATTAATATTACCGTACACTGTTGTTAATGCTGCGAGTATTACTACCATAAAAACTATTAATATTTTCATCATTACTACTATTATTACTACCAGTTCTACTACCCTCTTGTTTTGTTTGATCCGATTATTTACGTTCGGATTTTGCCGAAGACGATTATTAATAGTAATAAACCTTGGTCGCGCTTTGCCTCGGACCCCTAACCCCATTACTACAGTACCTATGCGACGGGCTATAGTAATCAGAACCCAATCTTGGACCTAACATTTGTGTGCATATCAGATACTGTATATCCCTGTGCGTTTCAACAACATACTTGGTTCTGATTAGTATCTTGCCCCTTTAATAGTGTTATAGTATGCACTACACTACACTACACTACACTACTGTACTGCAATATTATTATTACGGGGGGCCATAGTAAATAGGACCAAATATTGTTAGTAAAAATAGGTAACTATATTGGTTTTTATGTTTACCATAGGTCCTCTTAACTATGGACCCCCGTAATAGTATTTTATAGTATTTTATATACCCCACGCGCCACCGAAACAAGTGCCATCACTATAAATAGCACCACTAGTGTAGTATAGTATAGCATAGTATTACAACCCAGCATGCAGATAGGAGTTTCGAGGATTTTTTCGATTTCGCTAGCTGAGATGTCTTTTATGTACGTAATCGTTTGTCAATAGTAATGGCCCCTTGTTAGGGCTGTGGCTGTGGCTATCACTTGGCTGACTATAAATCGCCAACTAGTTTTATTAGTTGGCTAGGTATTACACCAGGTAGTTGGCTTCGGTAATTTTCTCTGTTCTGCATTTGTACTTTGAACCTGACTGCCGAGTTTGTGGCTCGGTTTACCATGGTATTCTTTTTCGTGTTACAAGTAACCACGAAACAAATGGTGTTAAGTTATTTACAGTCGGCTGACTTGGCCACAACCAACTATTTAATAAGTATTCAATAATAGCCAACCGCCAAGTCCAGCCGAGTCACAGCTCTACCCTTTTTTGTTTGGCTGGAGCGCAGGTGCTGCACCTGCGGCAGCTTGATGTGCTTGATCAAGACCAGATGCTTACTCTTGTCTCCGACCTGTTGATGAAAAACCACCCTCACCTGTTCGCCGAGTTCAAGAGGATGGTCGAAGGAGATGTGAGTTGGAGTTCTCATATTGCCCCCCCCATCTGGGTAGGCGTTTTTTATGGCAAGTACATGTGTGTGTGTCCCTGACCCCCCCTCCCAGGAGGCGTTTTTGTGGTATACATTGCCCCCCCCCCCCTTGTGAGGTGTTTTTATGGTATACATTTGTCCCCCCTCCCTTTTGCTCCGTCTCGATAAGGGTGCGCGGTCAATGGTCACATAACCAAGGCAACCAATAAATGAGTACGCCCGCCCCCCCTCTTTTGTGAGGTGCTTTTATGGTATACATAAGTATGTATATACATATATATATATATATAGGTTGGGTTGCCGTTGGTCGGCGACGACGCTGTAAAACACACCCCTTACTGCGTGGGCTAGACAGAGTACTGCCGGGGTTTTTTTGCGGTCACCACGGCTGGCGGCCGAGTTAGATATTTTTAGTGCAGGTAGAACCTTAATTGCGCACAAGGGGGATTGTTTGTATCACGTAGTGTGTATATGGTAAGGCACCCACGAGGCAGTTACATACTAAGCCCATTGCTGTATCTGGAAGGGGCCACACCAGAAAATAAATATATAAATTGACGCTGTCATCCTTATACAAAAAAAAATCCGCCTCAAAAGCGGTTCTCAGTAGGATGCAGCTCACCCTTCATGCGACTCTCCCAACACCTCCTCACGGCGCTTCGCGCTTGGTGCAAGCACTGTCTGCCCGGTCGGTGAAAACCTGACGTGCTCCGTCCCGGGATTGTAGGGATGCGAGTGTCCGGGGCGTGAATTGTTACCACCATCCCCCCCCGCCTCCATGGCCGTGAGTACCCCCGTGCGCCCTCCCTTGAGGCGTTTTTTAACATAAGGAGCTCTCGCTTTATGTAAGAACTCGTGGCGGTAAGTCATTGTAAGCATATACGTACACAGCAGTCTACTTCTCGTGTTGAGTTTTTTTGTCAAGGGTCTTGTGTGTTCGTTGGGAATATTTTCGCTGTCGTCGTTTCGTCATTCTATTTGTGGTTCAGCCTTTTTTGTACTGTCTCGTAACTTGGCGTGGCTTGGCTGTCCTTCGGCTGCCTATCTATCTGTTGCTGAACTGTTTTCTCGCTCCCTCCCTCCCCCCCCTCCTCCCTCCCTCCCTCCCTCTCTCCCTCGACCCCCCCCCCCAATCTGTGTTTGTCCCTGTGTTTCTTATGTTTTAACTCTACTTTTGTCCGGAACCGACGACCGAACTGAATATATTTTTGGTCGACGGCGTCTCCATGCCATGTTGCATCAGTCCAGACCGGACCCGTCAATGAGGTCGCTACGGAGGTAAAGATTAGCACGTTTTGTAGTGTTGGTTATCATGTAGAATGTTTCGATATGTCGATATATCGGGATATCGAATTTCTTACTATTGATATCGTATCGAACGCATTTTGCCCTCCACCCCCTGGCATCCCGACATGTTCTTATTCCGGTACTGAACGAATAGTTGAGGCGTGTCGATGGTCGCTGCCGGTACCCTAAGTATTCTATTAATAGTTGCTCCCCAGGGGGAGTAATTTGTGTTGTGTGTAGTGTACTGTACTGTAGTACGAGGTGTACGTACAGTAGCCTAGCCTTCATTTTAAATATCCGTACTCGTTGTACACGCCAAATGTGTCAAGTTAGAGAAGGCGGGGGACGAGAGGCGTACTCGTTTGTTGCTTGCCTCAGTCAACGGACGTTTGACCAGTGATCACGCATCCCTTTGGAGAGGGGGGGGGCGGGGTACTCTCGATGTCGTGCATGGCCGTAATCGTATGCCCACAGATTTTGGCATGGAGGGGGTATTCCAACAAGGTCTTGAACTAGTATTACGCCCAGTACTAAACCATATTTGTTTTTATTGGAGGCGATAAATGCTGAAAATACGTCACCTCTACGCTCACTTGTGGTCCGCGTTCAACATTTCTCGATCCTTCACAGCAGTCTCAAAGTTACGAACTGGAATGGAAAAAAAATATTTTGTGCCAAATGTCAAATTTCATAAGTTTGGTAGCAAACGTGCTATGCTTCCATTCGGGAGGATTGCACTCTGACACCAATATATTGAGCCTGGGTAGTGATTGGACAGAATATTTGTCGGACATATATGGCGTGCCTAATGACCGGCTCCGTCGATCCAGCGATGAAAGCAACCGGAAATTATCCGAGAGAATATACCCGGTATGTATTTCTAATTTCTAATACCTTGTATAATTGTACCTGGATTTGTATTGCCTCTATGGTCATACGACTACGGCCATGCACGAGATCGTGTACATCTCTCCTACCGAGTACCCCCCCCTCCCCCGTTGTTCCCCTTCTTGGCCTCTATGTGCCTGCTCGGGCGCAGGAGGAGAGAAACACTCCCCTGAGTCAGCTGAACTTTAAGAAGAGCGAGAAGGCAGGAACCAGCTACCGAAGCATACCCAAGAAAATCTCGATCATGAGCTCCAGTGAGGTATACCTGGTGTTTGATAATTGGTATTTAGTTATTGGTATTGGATAGTTGCTTGCGCACATCGGATGTCACATATCACATTCCCAACTCAGCCCTGCTATAAGATACATGATCTAGATGGTTTAGATCCTAATCTGCCGTTATGATATATCATGCAGGATCTGTCTAGTACATATCCAACGCAGGAAAGATGAGCTAGATCATACATATGAGGACAGTGCCGTTGACGTTGCCTTGGTCATCACCGTTGTTTTTGTCGTTACCGTTGACGTTACTGCTGTCATTACCGTTGCCGTTGCCGTTGCCGCTGTCATTACCGTTGACGTTTCCGTCCGTCATCACTACCGTGGGCGTTACTATTACGGGGGTCCATAGTTAACAGGACCTATGGTGTACGTAAAAACCTATATATTTAACTATTTTTACTAACATAATTTGGTCCCGTTAACTATGGACCCCCGTACTAGTCCCATTACCGTTGACGTTACCATTGTCTCCCCGTTTTTTTTGTCACCAGCGCACAATCCAGGATCATTCCGTGCTGAACGACAAGTGGGTGAGCATTCCGATGGGCTCTGAGACCGGCGGCGGCGACGTAGCCTTTAAGCACGCCCGCAAGAACCATCACGAAGATCTCCTCTTCAAGGTCAGCTAGTATATAGAGAGCGAACACGAGTTTCTAATTTGGAAAGCATAGAAAAAAATAGTGACGCTTCCGAATTGCCTGAAACGTCCAGGTCCGCCGTACCGCTCCCACGAGGTATTGGTATACCGTTTTTTGGTTTTATCTCCAAACAGTAAGTTTCGTTTCTGTTCGGTTATGTGTCCCTTCCATCAACTCACGCAAGTTGACTACAGTTACAAAATATCCTAATATCCTAATATCCTGCTGCTGAGCGAGCGAGTTCCTAGCGACAGCTATATCCTGTGCGTTTAGAAGACTTAAAAAGGCAGCTCAGCTACGTACGTATATTGTGAGATCGGGAATTTCGTTGAACGCATCATATGTGTGTATCAACCCTCTCACTGCTGCAATGCTGCAATCCTCTCACTACAGCAATGCTGCAATGCTGCAATGCTGCAATGGTGCGATGGTGCAATGCTGCAATGGTGCAATGGTGCGATGGTGCAATCCTCTCACTGCTGCAATGGTGCAATGGTGCAATGGTGCAATGGTGCGATGGTGCAATGCTGCAATGGTGCAATGGTGCAATGGTGCAATGGTATAGGGTGGGCCCGCCAACAAGGATCATCGGTAGCTACAGTAATTTCAGCAAAGCTCTACTAGTATTCATGGAACCCGGCACCACCCTTGAAGAACCTTGACCATATGTTACTATATAATTTCTAGTGTTGCGCTCGCTGCTGAGCACAATTTCTTGGTCCAAACTTCTCGGCGTCCCCCAAAAGCAAAACGTGGGCTTTATGTTTGCTTTTCTTCTTGCTGTATAAATGGATATACCATTAGGCTCTTTCTTGTTCGTGGGGCCATGGTGTATAAAACTTCTACACGTCTGCCGGGTGGGTTCACGAGATGGTCTCAAGTCTCAACAATTTCGTGACCGACTAAGCTGACGAGGCTTCGGGAACGAAAATATCGAATGACCCCTTTGCGACACACTTCCACAGATTTTTCGACGCAATCCGTGGTTCCATTTCGTATTCGTGCGGACTTCGGGCCCTCTGATTGGACCACCATTTTATCTCCGTACTAAAATAGAGAGTCATCGGACGGAAATACGATAAAGAGGTTACGACAATGGACTTTTGTTTCACTGACTTACCGTGTTTGCATTGGGTTCGTCACGGATATCGTGAACCCCGGGGATGTTTTTTTTCGTCCCCGATTTTTGCCGAACACAGCCGTACGTAGGGAGAAAAAAATGAACTCCCGTAATTTCCCGTGACAGCAGTTCCCCCTAAAACATCTGCCGTTACTGTCATCCCCGCTCTTCAGTGCGAGGATGAGCGTTTCGAGCTGGACATGCTCATCGAGGCTGGCGCAAGCACGATCAGATTGCTCGATATGATGGCCAAAGATATCTCGGAACTCGACGAGGAGGTGAGTGTGGAATGAATGTCTCCACCAGGGACCTATCTATCTGCCCCGATTTTGTACGTGTGGATAATCGTCAATTAGATCATCACATAGATTGTCGAATCGATCATGAAGTAGGGATATGATCTGGTATGATCTGACATGATCTGATCTGATCTGATCTGATCTGATCTGATCTGCCAGATGTGTGTGATTACTGTAGTGACTGCAGCAGAAATAACAAACACCACTACGGTGGGAACCGACGGACGAGGATTCAACTCACTCAGCGTCACTCAGCGGCAACAGGGCTATTGTCTATCGTACATCAGGGAGCTATCTACTCAAAACACCAAGACCGTGAAATGGGGATCTGATCTGTAGTATATGTACCACTTTGATGCGTTACCGTTGAGGTGGAAGTTTGCGTTGGAAAAAGTTGAAAGTTGGAATATGAGTAGATTTTTTTTGTTTGCACGTTAAATAACTTGACGTTGTATAGGCGGAGTTTAATTTACGCTTGAATCGAGATACTCCTTACGGTCGATCTAGGTTTTGCTTGATATCGCCTTCTGCTCCCCCTTTCCCCCCCTTGTTTGACGTTGATGACGTCAGTCTCGGAGCCGGTACAAGCTGGATCGGCGCATTCTTAGCCCGATTCACCTTGGTGCCATCACCCGCATTTACGGTGCGCACGGCCCTCAACTACTACAACTTCTGAAGGAGAAACCTTGCGTGGCGATTCCGGTCATACTTTCTAGACTGCAGAAGAAGGATATGGAGTGGAGGGCGGTGAGCGATGGGACGTTTTTTGTTGCAACAAAGAGGCGTTTTGGTGTTTCAGTAGTAACAAAGAGGCGTTTTGGTGTTTCAATTGTGTTGGTGGAGATACCCCGCTGTAGACGGAAGTGCAGGGACCTCTTGCTGCAGTCTTCACATTTATACGTAAACATCCCTTTATTGCCGTCCAGACTGGTAAGTTGGTATGTTGGTATGTAGCGTCGGCGTGTGTTGTAAGGAGAGCACGATTTAAGGAGGAAAGTAGCGATACTACATGTCCTAAAAAGACCCAAATCAAAAACGCCCCAGTGTGGAGAAGGTGGAGTTGTGTTGTAACATGCCATCGTGGCTTCAATCCGTATCAGGTATGTACTTTGGGATATAGGAGACTTCTCTGCTCCGATGAGCTGGAGACTCTCACTCAGGGCTACAGTAGTAGTAGTAGTAGTGCCGCTTGAGTTGTGCCGGTCGCCCGCTATGTATCGGCTCAGTGGAATCGCCTGGCAGAGATGATGGGATTTCGTCAGTTTGGTATTAATAGTGTGAGGACTACTACTATTAATATTAATAGTGCTAGTTGCCTGTATAGTCCCGGTATTATCGGCTCGCGAATAACGGCAGTATGCAGGGACCAACATTACTGTACTATTGATATGATTCGCCGGTATTCAACGTGGCACCTCGTCGCAGAGCCTAGTTGCTGTAAGAACCAATTTATGACAAAGCATTTTATTTTTGTTTTATCTGGTTTTAGCATACCCCCCCCCCCCCCCCCCCCCCTGCACGAAGATGGTACAGCATGTGAGATATGTATTAATAGCGGTTTTTTTTTGCCGTGCCCCCCTTGAGACTCGTTCCAGATTCGGATTTTCTTCATGGTATGTATACGGAGCGCTGTGCTTCATTGTTTTTCGTTTTTTTTTTCTTCGTTTTAGTATGAAACGGGTTTGCGTTGGACAAACTGCATGTTCGCATTAAAAAAACTGAAAGCGATTTTTTTTTCGCGCTTTACAACTGAAAGCGAGTGTCGGATGGAATATCCAGCGCTTGTTCTATTGGGCTTGTTCTTTTGCTCGCTTTCAGCTTTAAAGGTCAACCCCATTGTCATATATATTTGCGTTTCTTTCTCTGGGGCTTACTTGTTTGCTTTTCATCGTTTTTCAGTTTAAAATACATACTATTCACACCGCATAGGTATTCTTCCTCTTTGTTTGCTTGTCTTTGTGTCGGGGGCGATAACGTTGGCTGCAGGCGTGAGAGCTTCTGAACAAGGTCCGGTTCCCCCCGGAGCAGAGTCTATCAACCCGTTCTCGTGGCTGCAGACAACGTTACCGCCCCTTAGCCCGCACAAAGACAAGCAAACAAAGAGGAACACAAATTGTTTTGTACCAGGTACTGTACGTGGTATTAATAGCATTCAGAGCATTCAAAACTGAGAAAAAAAAACGCCCCGAGGTTGAGTCGTACTCACAGCTGAAGAATTTGTAACTTTTGGATATCGTGCCAACATGTTTTCCCTTTTTTGTCCTGTTTTTCCTTTCTCCGGGGACGGTCACGTTGTCTGCAGACCAGGGTGGGGTTGAACAAGGCCTGGTCTTCCGTTCAGCGCGAAACGTTCTACAAGTCCCTGGACCGACGGTCGGCTGACCTGAAGAGCGAAGACAAGAAAGGCCTCACGCCGAAGGCTTTGGTGACCCAAATCGCTCAGAAGTGAGCAAGATGCCTGGTTGCATGTTTTTATCAAGATATTGCTGTATGTACTGCTGCAAGAAGTCCCTTTCCCCAGAGGCCTTGTGACAGACTTCCATTACTGATTATGTAGTACCATCTAGCTCTGATTTTCGTAAGGGGGTATCACCGTTTAATTTTACATAAGTCGTAAGATGTTGGTCTCTTCTTATGTTACGAGTGTATCATCAGATCTACAGCAGTGTCATGCTTGAAAACGGCCCGGCATTATGGATGAACCCATCTTGATCTTATTCTTCCTCCAGAACTTCCCTTTTCTACGTACCTGCTCGAACCAGTTTTAGCAGGGATCGCAGTTACCTTGATCTGGACCTACTAGTCATACCCGTGATTACGCGATTTCAGCTTTTTCCAATTGCTTACCGGTATTTATGTCATTACCGGCAGCATATGGAGGCGTGACGATTCGCGTATGGTGCACCAAAACAAGAACAACCAGATGGTTTGGAGCGAGCTGTAGCTGAATTTGCAGCTCTACACACGACACGTTACCTACTGTATACAGCTGTTTGGTTGGGATGCTTTGATACCTGGAGTACCTCGGATCCGAAGCCCGATACATGGTACCGCCCAATCACGAATTTGCAGATACAGGGCTAAGCTGCGCACGGTGTGTTTGTCACAAGGCGACCTGCAAACGTTGATGGACAGCTCATTGCATGAAATGACAAGAGATACAGAACATAGTGGTAGACATCTCTCTCTATATATGCCTGATACATGCGCAAGACATTAGAGTATTATCGTAGGGCCATCCATGCCTCTATGCTAGACTCTATTATGCAAGGTATACGTTTTCAAAGTTTTTTTTTTTTTTTACTTTTTTAAAATCCTCCGGCGGATTGGTAAAAATAAAGCTTAAGCTCAGCACACTTCCACCTTCAAATTTCGTGTCGTGTGTCAATTTTTGTTTCTTGTATGTTATTCTACTTGTAGTGCTGCCGTAGACGAAGCCCACCCGGTCCTCTCTGCCTGGAGCTGCCTCTCGTTTACGTGTCGACCGCGCCCTACCTTGCACCTATTATTTTCCTTCCAACATCAATCTCCCCGCCTGAGTGATCCATGAACGGAGCTGCACGCGACCATTGGAATATAAACCTGGGCAACATTGCTTCGTGGAGTCACTGCCACCCTCTACTGTAGATGTCGGACAATGACAAGCCAGAGTCCAACGAGTCGTCCCCGGGGTCGCGAGGCCCCTTTTGATTCTTTTTTTGTAGGGGACGGGGGACGCCAAGTCACCTCAGATTTTCGAAATACTAAATAATCTCCCACTATACCACTGTACCACTGCTGTACCACTATAGAATTACTTATAGATATCTCACTATCTGAGAGTGCTCGGTTGGCGCATCCCTGGCCTCTAAGAGCTCCCACTTGGGAATCGCCTCCTTTTATTACTTGCCAGACCTTTCCAGCGGTTCTTTGTTTTCTCCATTTCTCTTGGCACTTTCAGTCCTTTATTTCCGTTTTTCTTCTTTCGTTTCGTGTCCGTGCGTGTACTCGGAGCACTTCACCGCGGGCGAGCGCGGCACCGTCGCGGGTGCCTGGTGGCAGGTAGAGGGGGGGTTGCAAGGAGAACGGTCACCGTTTTCGTTACTAGGCGTCGCGTGTGCCTCGAGACTCGAGGGAAGCGTGAATGGGCTCTGTCTGGCCTCCTGGTGTGGTTCCGGTTATGCGGTGTACGAGTACATAAGGGTCGTTTTGACACGCAAAATAAAATAGAGCAAATGCCAAAATCAGGTATACCTGATGCGTTTGAGCCAAAATCAGGCACATACCAAGTAAAAAACGCGCGCCACGAGCAGTGTGATGTTCATGACAATCCGGTTAAAACAGAATGCGCCTAAAGCACTAAGCGTGCCACATGGCCTCCAAAATCTGCATCGTTTTGTTTCCTTCAGGGTGTGTCATAGGTACCACGGGCTCCACTTGGACCTGCAGAGAGTCACTATTATTAATAATATGCTTCATTTGTTTCGCCACGGCGGGAGCGCCAAGAGTATTTACTCTGGCGCCCCCCCCCCCCCGTTGACAGCTTTAAAGCTTCCAGACCGTCCTCGCGGAACCGCCGGCTCGGCACGAAATTATCTTGCCGTACCAAACCTGAGACCACCTCGACGCGGGGTGGTGCAGACGAAACGCCGAGTGTCCATGGTGCTGTAAAGACTGCTGTGAACATAGAAAACAACAGAGCAGTACACACAACTATTAATAACTGAAGAAGCACATCGCACACCCCAATGGAGAAAAAGTGAAACCAGCGTACGCATGTGTGCATGTATATACGTACTTTTACGTACGTACGACGTACGAGTACAGAGTTTATACGTCAGTACAGAAGAATTTCAACCGAGCGAGGGCAGACGCATACGGAGAGAAAACGCAGTGTACGTATGACCTCTGTGATTGGTTCAAAGTTGGCCAAAATCAGTTGAAGCTAGACAGAGTACAACAATCAGGTGTACCTTGGCCTTTTCGTGCCAAAATCAGTTACAATGTCAGCTTGGCCAATAGCAGGGCTCCTGGTGTGTGTGTTTGTACTTGATTTTAGTATGTAACTGTTTTTGGCCCGAAAGTGGCCTGGTATACCTGATTTTGGCCAAAACCCAACAAAATACTACTATACCATTGTACGCGTACCGCTATACCATTGTACCACTGCTGTACCACTTTACCCTTGTACCACGATACCACTATACCACTATACAACTACATATTTCGAAACGACTGAGGCGATCAACATCTATCTTGGGCTAGAATAACTCATTTTTTTGTAAACTTGGGCAAATATATGTCTAAATTGGGAAATATTGAACCCTCGTCAGTAATAATTCTTGTATCCATGATACCGGTAGAAAAATAGGCAGGTGTGTTGGAAACCCCTGGAAGCGAGCTCGGACTGCTCTTTCCAAGAGAACGTCCTATTATGTGCTCTCCGCGTGTGGAATTCTCATATATCATAACAAGTACGTACGTATAATAGGTAGAAATGGAAGATCGGGAGAAGATGTGATATCAAGATCGTTTTTTTTTCCATAACTTTCGAGTCATGCTTTTTATTGAACAATTTGGTCGTGTGTTTGTTGTTGACTGCGGCCGCTCATCCTGGCAGGCGTTCAGCCATGCTGTCCAAGGAGGAGGAACCCAAGGCGTTTGATGGGAGGGCTGTGATGGAAGCAGGTGAGAAAGCAAGGGCCAAGAAGGCACCTGTCAGAGAAGGTTATTAATAGGTTATTAATAGACCTAATGCGCGCCGGTTCGGACAGCTTTAACTGTTATTCAGAACGCAGCCACAGGTAGCCGAAGGAGGTCGAAAATAGGAAATACCAGGTATTATATTTTGTTGTTTCTACTACAGACTTCAAGTACATAATTTATTGTTTTTTAATGTAAAAAACAGAAAAGGTGCGGCCGACAACGTGCCTGTTCGAGTAGCTTGACGGTTTCAGAACGCAGGAACGGATAGCCGATAGCCCAGAAAAACCGAAAACGTGGTATTTCGTTGTTTCTAATAATAACGCGAATGACAATAGTATAATAATAATGACCGCAATGGATGGGGGTGTCGGGGGTCCTCCCCTCACTAGTGCTGGTACTGAATTGAAAAGCAGGACTGGTGTAGTCGTACGTACTATTAGTAGTGTATCAGGTAGAGGTACGAAAAAAGCAAATATAACCAAAATGGTGCTGTTGCTAAACCTGTTTGTCGCCTGCTGCTGTTGCTGTCATGTTTTGCTGCTGTCGCTGCTGCTGCTACTGCTGCTGCTTGCACGTTCTTCGCAGCTGCTCGGAGTAACGGCAAGGGCAAGAGGAAAGCGGTGAGGCTCTCATCTGTCGTTTGATTGTCGTGAAACTGCCTCTCTAACCTCACTTTTTATCTTCTTTTTTTTCTCGTCTTTTGGCGTTTCCCTCGTTTTGTTTTATTGTGCGTTTTTGCTTATTCTTGGTTTGTTTGTCTTTCTTTCCTTTTCTGCTTGTTCTGCTTGTTGCTGCATATGTACCCGGTATCATACCTACGTATTAACATATTTTGTTACTGTTTTTGTGTTTCTACTTGTTTCCTTGTTGCTTTCTTTCTTTTTCCTGTCGCTGCCGTGTTGAGCTCGCATGTGTCGGGGGTTACTTAGTAGCCTGCAATATCAAAGGCTAGATACATACCAGGTGCTTATACACCCAGGTGAATTTTCTCGTCATTACCTTGGTAAAGAAAACAAGACGGCCAGAAATTCCGTTTGCTGGGGCTGTAACTTGTTCGGCAATAAGTCGCCGACTATATTATACATAAGTTGTTAGTTGGCTAGGTATTGCGGCGGCGAGTTGTGAGCGGTAATATTTACGGAGTTGTGTGTCTTTGCATCTTTGCACCTTTAAACCTGAGGGACGCGTCTCTAGCTCGATATATGCGGCATTGTTGTAAAAGACTAGCGGTACAAACAAGTCAGTTGGTTGACCTACTTGGGCACCTACTACCGATTTTCAAATTTACCGATTTACCGATATACCGATATACCGATTTGGTTTGTTAGGAGTGAAATTCTGCCGAGTCACAGGTCTTGTGCCGTTTCGCCTTTCAGGTCTACGGAAACGGCGGCGATGGTTCGGCAGGGGCGTTTTCTCTGCAGGGGGCAGGGTCCAACGGTGACGCCATGGAAACCGACGATTTCGACAATGGCTACGCCGGGAAGGGGAAGGGGAAGGGGAAGTGTAGAGAGAGTGGTGGGAGGGGGGGGGGCGCGGCTGCTGCGACGGTCAAGGTGGCGATGGGCAACGGGGCGAAGGCAGGGGAAGGGGTGGACGGCCAGCAAACGGCCATGGTGAGTGGAGAGGTGTATTCGGGGGGGGGGGGGGGAGGGGGGATATGGATGCTGTTGGTTACCCTGCTTATTCTATACCAGGTGCACTGTGAATAGTATGTTGCTCATACCGTCTGCCCTACTGATGTACCAGATATATATTTTATGCCTTTTTCCCGAAAGAAACACTGAATGAAGTAGTTAATTTCCTCATTGCCTGTTTAATGCCTGCATCACCATCCTTACCCCCTTATCCAATTATTTGTCGTCTGGGTGTGAACAGGAGAAGAAACTTGCAGAGTACGAAGCTCAAGCGAAGGCCGCCAGGCTCGCCATTGCTGACAGGTGGGTGGGTGGGCCACCGCAACCTTTTGTGTTTCGTTTCCATCGAGGGACACGGCTTAAGAGAGAGGTGTACCAAGCAAATTCAGCCTCTCCTGACCCCTTTACAAGTGCTTAAATCAATGCTGCTCTAATTCCAAGTATGTAAAACCAAAAACAAGGGTTGCAGCACGAAAGGACTTGAATCAGAATTATCCTAAGCCGGAATACCTGGTATAGTTGTAGTTGTAGTAGTATGTCTATTTTGTACCCGTACGAGTATTTTGTGGCCGTGCCAAGGCATTCTGACCTCTCTTGGATCTTACCAGTCATTTCCTTGAACCAGGATTGGCATTTTGTGCCAGGTAGCTTGAAGCAGTATGGCCGGCAAGCCCTTTTTTACTTATCTTAAATCATAAGTATCTCGAACCGAACCGAAACGTAATCCTTCAAAACCGTGTGACCTTTGTTTTTATTTTATTAGTCGTCGAGTCTCGTCGTCTATCTGTGGGGTACATTTTTTTTGCGTTCGGCTATTTTATGGTGTATACCGTATCATATCATATAATACCATACCATACCATAACATAGCACAGCATGGCATAATATAACATGACGCAACAATAACATAACATGAAAAGATAACATAGCTTAAAACAACACGACACATACCATACATTATCATAACGTGAACAAATCATAACATAATATAGCATAGCTTAATATGACATGACATGACATGACATAACATGGTACCATCTCGCTCCATCCGACTCCGTGCTGTTCCGTTGGTCGTTTCGCGTGCCATCGATTAGTCTTACGTGTTCGTTTTCGCCTTGCTCGTGGTTGTTTGCTCGTTGATGTGCGTCTTTCGAGTATGATAGGCGGTTGTGCTCGCTTGTTCTTGTTCTGCTTGTGCTTGTGCATTTGCTCGTGGTTATGTTAGGGCATGTGTTTGTAAGCTTTCTTCGGCTTTTGCTCGTTTTTTTGCTTGTGCCTGTGTTTTGTGCGCGTTCTTGAATTTTTTCCCATCCCTTTTTTTTCTTTCTTTCTGTTGCGTCCTTGTGCTCTTGTGCTGTTGTACATGCTGTTGTGCTCGACAGGGTGAAGTTGGAATCGACCGCGCCGCACTTCGTGCAGCCGCACGTCACCCTGGCCTACCCCCAGGCGGAGGTGCGACGAGACCTGCAGCAGCTGCTCACTCACGCCGTCCAATGTTCTACCTACTCCCCGGCTGACAAGGCCAAGATGCTCCGGTGAGTTTGTCCATTGCACATTAGAGCAGTGCTTCAAGTTTCATATTGTTTTTGCTGGATTTGTATTGTTGGGAGTACAGTAGTTTAAATATTGCTCTCCCTGTAGTGCCGTTTTTCTATAACAGTGTCGGCTGCCCTGTACGTACGAGATAGCGCCTTTGAAATCGCTCGGCACAGATGTGTATTGACCATTCTGATACTGTGACACTGTGACACAGTGTGAAGTAGTGCCTGTTGCCGCTTTGATATAGTGCCGGTATGGCTGACCGGCCTATAGAGCGACTCTTGCTGCATAGCGATAGAAAAATGACAAGTGTGACCAGTTGTCCTAACGACCGTCCTCTTACAGTAGTTATGCTGTGGGCGCGCCGTACGTGCAGTGTGACGCAGTGTGATGCAGTGTGAGTGTCGTGCATCTCATTGCGTTGAAGTAAGGGCACTCCAATAATGGGGTATAGGGTATAGGGTATAGGGTAGTAGGCTGCGCCAACAGGCCGGATATTCGGCATTTTTTTTTTTCTGGATTTGTTTTCCCTCTGGAATACCAAAGGGCTTGATAGTTGAAAGTTAATATTGATAGGAAATATTTATCTGTATTTGTTTCCTGTCCATACTACTATAATATGTATTCCCCGCCTAGTATGGAGTCTTTATCGTATTGCCATAGTACAAATATGTGCATTCGTTTGTTGTACCCCCCTCCCTCCCGCCCGTCTGCTCCGTCTCGAAAGAGATGCGTGGTCAATGGCCAAATGACCAAGACAAGCAACAAAAGAGTACCCCCCCCCCCCCCCCCCCCCCGCCCCGCCTCACCTCACCTCACCCGTCCCCCTCCCTATTAGCGTTTGCCGTACTACAGCAGTATACTATTAATAGTGCCATTCTTGGTAGGCACCAGATATTAACAGGTTATAAAAAAAACTGCCAAAACAAGATACCCGACCGCCGCAGTATGATCTCCCAAAACAAAACAAAAAAATAACACCGATGCTCATTTGCCACCAACGCACACAAGGTCACCACAGTTACAGCTATCCTGCTTTACGCGAGTTCCCGGCAACAGCTATACTATCCCCCTCCCCCCTCCCCCCTCCCCTCTTCAAATGCCTTCCCCACATTCCCCCGCGAATGTTTTTTTTTTTGTGTCTTGCGCTGCAGGACTCTGCCGATTCTGCGCGCGTGGATGGGAGGTTCGTTGTCCTGGGAAGAGAAGAACTCTGACCGTAGGATACTGAAGCCGGCCAACGACCCTACTGGAAGGGGGGTGGCGGGGGACTCCGATTCCTGGCCTTGCGCAGGTCGAGGCGGGCGGTTTGGTGAGCACATACCAAGTACCTGGTGCAATAGGTACAGTGAGTATATACCCCGACCTAAGAGAGGTGTGGTACATACGTGCCAAAAATGCCTTTCTTCACTATTTATAAGCTACTCTCTTATCCACGATCTAGAGGGTATTACTACTATCGAGCTTTAGTGTAGGCGGGTCCGGCCAATTAAGCGTCTCTCAACTGTACTACTAATTTAGTTAAGGCAAAGTGTCTTAAAAAGGGGGGTACTGACTGTGATACCCTCGTATGCTCTTGTTTGGGCTATGGATTGGCTGGACTTGGAGGCTAGATATTAATAGTACTGTATATACCATTAAATACTAGCGGTGATAGTGGGGTGCCGACGTAAGCCAATCAACTGACTCGAATCTTTTGACTAGTGCAAAAACACAACCCGACGCTATTTTTTCAGGTAATTTGGCCCGAATAAAGGGATTGCAGTATTTCCTTTACTACAGGGGTTATCCGTGGTATTAATACTACAGTATACTGGGTGTCAATTAAAAGCAGTTATTGAGCTACAAACGTGTCACTCAGATGCAAAGACGCAGAACTCCGCTAATCACGGCACACGACGAGTGAATAACTGGAATACCTAGCCAAAACAAATCGAATGAACGAGCGCGACTAATAACGGGAATACCTAGCCAACTAATCAACTAATGATTTGTTGAGGAAATGTAGTCAGCCAACTCACAGCCCTAGTGACTATAGCAGACTACTTTTGATAACACCATTAATAATAGTACCACAGTGATACCGAGTACCACAAGGTATTAAGATTAATAATATTTCCTGCTGTCTGGTGGGTACGGTACTGTTGTCCAAATATGACCTTTTTTACCGTTCAATGGATTTTAGTGAAAGAGTCGTTGAGTGCTGATCCCGCGAATGCAAAGAAAGGCTGCCTGGTGGGTATAGGCTATGAACCATGACTCTGTACGTGGTTTCAATGTATGACAAAACTCGCCGTGTGCGAGTTCGGCCAAAACCACGATAATTGTTCAAACAGCTGCAAATCAGCAGTTTACCTCTACAAGCTAGCTAGCTCGATGAAGAGAAGGAAAAATAATAGAAGGAACGGAGAGGGGAGAGGAGGGGGGGGGGGGGGGGGGGGGGGGGGGGGGGGGGGGGGGGGGGGGGGGGGGGGGGGGAGAGATGCCGCCTCCGCATGTCGACTGCGATTGAACTGGGAGGTTGGCCAAACGTTCAGCAATCACCAATATTTTGCATCGACCTCAATCATCCCTAAAAACCTTCGTCCCAATTCTCCTTTTTTTTTTCTTTTCTTCGTGTTTTTTGTGTTTTTGTGTGTTGTTTTCTTCCTCCAGGTTCTGTTGAGGACAGGGGAAGCACGAGTGACGGCAGTGACAAGGGGCCCGGCCCCGATCCCTTCACCTGGATCGGCTATCCAGCCTGGTCCGGCCATCTCTATGGAGGGGGTAATGGTGTCCACGGGGGAACGCGTCGCTGTCGATGCCAAGGAGATTCTTCTGATGAGTGAGCAAGTTGTACAGAGAAGTGAGGGGGGGGGGAGGTACTCATGTTTTTAAGGCCTTGGTCGTTCGACCATAGACCCTCGCATCCCTCTCGAGACGGAGCAGGGGGTGCGCATGCAATACATAGCCGTAGTTGTATGACGACAGACCCTCGCATCCCTACAATACCGGGATGGAGCACATCCGGTTTCTACCGACCAGGCAGGCGTCGCTTGGGGGGAAGGCTGTAGAAGGAAGAGGGGGAGGGGAGGGGGATCCACCGGGGAACGCGTGACATTCAACGCGGATGACGTTCTTCTGGTGACGGGGCGAGTTGTAGAGGGAAGCAGGAGGGGATTTTGCTGCGGCGCGTGCACGAAAGAGGTTGTTATCCTGGCATCGTTTCCTGCGGTTTATTACTACCGTGTAAGGCCTGGTGCGTGTACCCGGTATATCATACGATAGTACCAACGGATTTGTCTCTGTGTCGAGCGTAGTCATGGTGACTTTGCTGCGGTATCAAGGGAGTCACTCGCGCACGTTGTACCGGGTGTTTCGGGTTATTCGGTACCTGGTATTAATAGTGGTGGTGCTTAAGTTGATTGCACGTATGCGTAAGGACCTCGTGTACGTGCCATCAAAGATAATTCAGGTACATGGGCTGTACGTGGCCGAACGCAAGCTGAGCTACGGCCTACAACTCCCTCCTCCTCCCCCCCCCCGTTCCCTCTCTCTCCCTCCCCTCCCTCCCTCCCCCCCCCCCCCCCCCCCCCCTCCCTCCCCCCCTCCCTCCCTCTACAACCTCGATCTGAAGGTTCATCCGGAAGGAGCTGCATGGGTCCCACCCTCCCCCCTCAGCGAAGGTGGAGCTGGAGATGGAGGCGGTGGTAGTTCGGGCACCGGGAGTGGGGGAGAGGGTCCGGGAAGCGAGATGGATGTGGATGGAGGTGTGGACTTGGGACCGTTGCTCCCAAGCTCCGAGCGCATGATGCTGTGCACTCAGGTAGCTGTGAGGGAGAGGGGGGTTGGGAGGGCAGTGCGAAGATACATGACTGTGATGTGCGTGGGTGCCCATGCTGGCTGATTAGGCGGATCCTAATTACCCTTTGGGTTTTGCGTTTGACGATGTGGCATGTCACTGTTGGCCATTCGAGATTGACTCTTATACAGTGGTGTACCCGTTCCAACATTTTAAGACCACCCTCTGACAAGCGACCGTAATAAACGCAGACTTATCTCTACAATGATATGGTCTTAGCTCATACCTGGTACTACTGAAAAAATAAACCCATACTAGTTCCAAGCATTTTTTTTCGTGACAAGCGGATTGACTTGGCCTTTTCGTATTTTCTTTACCATGGCTTTATAAGCCAGATGTTCTTAAAATGGGTATGGCTTTAGACCACGGCATAGTTTTTAATAGTGATGATTGCTGATTCGAGATTGGTTAATGACGATTGAGGATTCGCGATTGGCTAGTAAAAGCTGACGATTGACGAGCTGCTCCACGAACACCGCTCGTTCATTCTGGGGTTCGTTGAGTAATATGTCCGTTGATCCGATTAACTGGCGCGTTGGTTCGATTCCTCAACCGACACCGTCAGCTTTGTTCGTTGTTCTTTCTTTGCCTCTTTTGGGATGCAAACAGGAGCTGTACGTGCTGATGAGGCTTCACCACGTGCTCTGCGAACGCCTTGGCGAGGCCGTGCCCCTAGCTGAGGAAGCGAAGGCCCTTAAGGCCAGCCAGGTCAGAGGAAAAACCACGCTGATGTAGACTAGTTCTACCACAGGTATATAATACTTGGTAGACGACTTCTATATAGTACACGTAGCCTACATATCAGACGTACAGTAGTGTACCATGGAGAAGACCCTGTCATCTAGAGCTTTGAGAAGAAGTGTCTGGTATACCAGATACATTTAAAAAACTCAAAAAAGAACAGACAGCGCTGTGAGATCGAGTAGGATTTGGTCGAAACTCATCTTTGCAAGCTGTGTGTGATACTATTACGGGGGTCCATAGTTAATAGGACCTATGGTATACAAAAAGACCTATATATTTACCTATTTTTACTATTACGGGGGGTCCATAGTTAACGGGACCAAATTTTGTTAGTAAAAATAGGCAAATATATTGGTTTTTATGTACACCATAGGTCCTATTAACTATGTACCCCCGTAATAACAATATTTGGTCCTGTTAACTATGGACCCCCGTAATAGTGATAATGGTGACACGAGTGATACTAGTGATAGTAGTGATAATCGATCGAGCGTACTACGGGTCTAGGATGACCTCATGCCTCATGCAGGAAATACAGTCCTTATTCGTATGAGAAAGACAAAACCTGCTTGAGAAGCTGCACAGTTCAAGGAGTGGGGGTGTCAATGCTTGGGAACTAAAAAAATAAAAGTATTGGAGGTCGCACGTGCTGCAGCAGTCTGCAGTAGCTTGCCACCAGTGCAGAATTCTTCCGGCGTGTATTTCATACTAGTACCTGGTATTGCTGTTTATAAATAGGTCATGATGATCACTAATAATACTACCGAGCAGCATTATATAACAAGGATATGTGTCTATATCTGAGATGGAAGAAAATTAAATCGGGCGTGCGAGGACCAAATTCCACTCACGAGGCAGGTGGGGACATGTAATTACTACCAGGTATTAATTAATTTGTGACTTTGAATTGGTATGCGTTAATTTTTCCCGGCGAAAAGCGGACACGATACTGATATTTGTATTGATAAAAAAGACTATTAAAAGTGTGAACTCGAGGATATCGTCGAACCTCATATTTCCAATCAGTGTGTGATACTTACTGTAGATAGCGCGTGCTGTGCTGCGAATTTTACTTGCGAGGCAGGTGGATAAAATGTGCTGGATTAATTTGAGACTTTCGAAATAATGTACGTACATCAATCTTTTTCGGCAGACGGGGGGGGGACACAAGGTATTGAAAAGTACGCCCGATCAGCTGTGAGAGCGAGGGCTTCGTCGATTCTCCTTGTTGAATTTGTGTGTGATGATAAGCTCGTTCGTGCGTAATACGGATTCTAGATATATTAGACCTATGTGTGATGCGGTGACCGCTCGCTCTAGGGTAGTGGTAAGGGTAGTGGTAAGGGACGCAGGTGGTTCTGGCAGCTGGAAAGCAGTGCTTCGCTTCTTCTGATTTAGATCTTCTTATTGATGGCGAGAGCTGAGGAGGTGCTCTGGTAGAGAAGTGAGAGATAGGGGGGCAGGACTCGACACCCAGATATACTCATCCCACCCCACGCCACAAGCTCTCCCAAATTCATCTTATCTGATGTACTCCTACAGAACTTTCCTATGGCTACCGATCGTTCTTCTGCTAATATAAGAACTTCTCACTTCGTGGTCCTATCTGCGTTAAGGAACATTACTCTCCATTACTCTCGTCTAACGGGTTATCCGCCCTAGGGAACATTCCTGAAAGAACGTTATTCTCGACTAACGGAATATCCGCCGGGTTAATCGTATTCGTGAGACTACGAGACTGCAACGTATTATCTATATATATAGCCCATGAGTGCTCTACTCATATCACATTAGCCCACCCTGAATAGTCGTATATGCAGACCACAAGATGGTCGGAGGGTGAAGACAAAGTTCATCCCAAACGACAAGGAAAAAGGTGGTCGAAGATGCGGCTATTCGAAACAAAAGAAATGAGGCTATAGATCCCCCCAAACCCCGTAATAAGACCCAAACACGACGAAGAGGGGGTGTTCGCTGAGAACAACCACTGAAAGGGAGAATAAAGGAGAGAGATACAGAGCTCAAAGCGGAGGCGAATGCCAATGGGGAAGCGAAGTATCAATAAAAAGTTTGAATTCCAAAGATACCCGCCAAAAAAAAATTAGAACACGCTTCCTGTGGGCACGGTTAGGAAAAAAAGAAGTTCCCAACTTTTGGAAAGGCCCGAAATAGTGCCGCCTGAAGCCGTTAGAAAAAGAAGGAAAAATCAAACCTTTTTTCCCTTTTTCCGACAGCGGCGGTACGAGGGTATTTTCGGCTGTTTTTTTAAAGCAATATTTTTGAAAGAAAACTTTTGGATTTCGCGTTTCCATTGGCATAGGTCTTATAAAAGTAAAAATAAATGCTGTGAGATCGAGGATTTCGTCGGCGTTCATCTATGCAAGCTCTGTATGATACTTTGATCACGCGAACAACGGGTTATATTTGGTCTCAGGCCGGATATACGACCCGTATACGAAGTATGAGGAAGACTAATTTAAACCTCCAGAATACAACGGGTATATAAATATATACTTCGAAGTATATATATATAAGGGGGGCTTCGCCGCGGTGGGCTGACACCCGCCTGCGGCCCCGCACACGCCCGTAATGGTTGAGGGCGTACCGGTACGCAACTCGAGGCTGATAGTGCGACAGTACAGTACTGCCGAGGGGCATAAAACAAAATCATAAGTTAAAAACATTGACATCCGGCGTATCCAGTATGATGACATGGCCTTGCATTGCCTACTGTGCTTACTACATACGTAACACAGCAGTAATGCAATCTGCGCCTGAATCCGACAAAGGAGCCGACATGAAATCTGTTGCACGAGTTTTGACTCTCTTTTGAAGAGTCAATTATTTATGGGACATTCGACAAAAATATATATATCCCGAGACAAATACCAAGGACGTCAAGTCTTCATGGTATCGGGCAAACGGTGCCAGACATGGAAGCGGCCGCCGAGCGATCGCCATCACACCCGGTGTCATCACAGCAGCGAAGACTATCTATCTGTGATCGGGCCTTGATGCAGCAGGAAGCGAGTTAACCCTAGCGCATCACTATATTATTGTTGTCTCACGTTATTGTTGTCTCACGTGAGAAAACGATCGAGTAAATAATACCTGGTATTATACTCTGTGGCGTAGTTTTGTGACCACATAGCTTGTATCTCTCTAGACTTGGAGAATCGGCACGAGCACAGGTTGTGCTGGATGTCGACGGGTAGAAAGAACGGTTTAATGTAAAGAACACACACAGCAACGTACAACTTGACGTACAGCAGCAAGCAGCACTGCATAACACTACGTACGGGACGCTCGGCGACCGTACTGTATACTTCGTACTTCCTTACATCATACAGATAAGTACCAAGTTGAGCGGCAGTCGATCGAGTTAATCGACAGTACGAAGCGCCAGCGATTACGTTGGTGCGGCAGCATGACGTACAGCTGGTACGTATCATACGAAGACTACGCTGGCACGAGACCTCCAAATAAATGTCAACTGCGAGACGGTACGACGGTACTCGTGCAGCTTCCGAAGCAGATGAATCCGTCTTTTACCTTCAAGATGCGGAGACACATTGCCGATAGCAAATATTTCAATTGACACGTCAAGCAAGGCGAAACGTGCGCTGTCAACGGTGTAGGGCCGAGTGTTCCACACTAAAACCTAGTAGTTTGGTGTCAGTCATGGCATGTCAGGGCAAAGTTGCTGAATGTCAAGGGGTGAAAATGCCGTCTCCTGACATCCTGGATCCGAAGCGATGAGGAGATCGACCTACTGTATACAGGAGGAGTAGTACGAGTACAACAACTGCAACACCAACTACACAACGACAGGTTTCTTTTTTTATATATTATACGGATACTGCAACAACCACAAGCAGGTACAAGACGAGTATGTACGTCCCCCCCTGCCCACACAGCAATAACTATGTTGCTGCTGCACGACCGCACAGCTGTGCATGTGTCGAGGGGGTATTAATATTAATAGTTGCCGCAAACTCCTCATAAATGAGCTGCCTTTTCCTGTCTATATTCGTGTTGTGAGTCGCAAAAAATCGCCTACATAACTCGTTCCAATCAATGCTTTAAATAATCCTTACTACTCGTACGGTACAGCAACTTCACTCCTTTCGTCGCCTTTTTCGTTGCCGTTATTCCTATTAGACAGCTGACATCATCTCGCTATGGCTGTAAGTCTTCTGATTGTCATTGTATTTCTGGTTACCTACTGTACTACTGCTGTAGTACCCTCAGTTAGCTACCATGTGTCGTCATCTCTTGGAAATAACCCAGTCAATACAAAGAGAAGAGGCTATATACAATAAATACTGGTCATTGCGGTTGCCCTCGTTATAACCGCCTTGTTTCCTTGCACGTTGTCCTCGAAGCGCGATTCCGTTTCGACTTTCGACCTTCACGTCAACAATCACAACATCCCATTGACCTGTCGCCATATCGCCAACTTATGGTGTATGCGTGCTGCTTGTCGACCCAGGTCCTCCCTCACCCTACAACTTGTAAGCTTCGTATTTCGTACGGACTATCTGCTACCAGGGCACCAAATATATATACCGAATTATGGCCGCTCTACCATTGGGGCGGAGCGGCCAGTTCTAAACCCTACTGCTGTACAGTAGTCCCTACCTGTATTCTTCAGCAGCAGCAAAGCTACACGAATCGGCCTGAAATCGATTATAGAAGTATACATCGTCCGGCCTATGCATGCATATGTTATTGACGAGGTGGTGTGCGACTCGACCCGTAGCACCTGTGATCGAAGTATAGTAGTATATATAGTACATATAGTATATATACTACATATACTATATAGTATATAGTACACGCAGCTTGCAAAGAGATGAGGTTCGACGAAAAACAAATCGATCTCACAGCGGAGGAGTCGGTTTTCTATGTTTCTAAAGATATCGTCCGGTAGCAGATCAGCGATCCCCGCATCATTATCTAGATACTTAAGGGCAGATAGGTCCTTGATCTGTTTTATTATTCTACATTGCATTGCTTGCTTATAATTGCCGGGGGGGGGGTGCCTGTGGAAGGTGCATGACCTACAGCAGTAGCACAGGTTTCCTGCAGTCAGATAGATCCTGCACAAAATATCATAACGGCAGGTTAGCTTGCACAATGTCATGATCTTACGATCATCTGTCTACATGATCTTGTACCAGGTAGGTACTGTAGATTTTGTGATCTGTGCCGAAGTGTGAAAGCTTGTTAAGCTTGGTACTTTTCGCGTGTTTTGGGATGGCTCACAGAAGGACAACCCCCAAAACCCGATCGCTCGCGAGGGTGGCGAATCAGAGCAAGACAAGCTTGTTCGAGCTCTCGGTATGGGAGCACCGGGGGGCGAATCGAACGTCGGGAAGGGAAAGGCCTTGGAGGGGTACCGGGGCCTACTGACCATTCTCTACGCATTCGCCGACAAGGCGCCGACCGAGGTGAGGCATATGGTATTTGATATACTACTATTAAATAGAGCATATTGATCAACAGCAGCAGTAGATCTGCTCGTACAACATACCAGGTATACATCATGACCTACTGTAGATCTGATCTAGAGCATACCAGGTACCAGATACTTCTCATGAAATTCAGAAGGTCTGATCTAGAGCATGTAGATCATGATGTACTGCTGTAGGTCTGGTATATTAATAGAGCATATAGATCACGATGTAGGTCTGATCCAGAGCACATATATCATTATGTATAGTATATGGTCTATTATTAGTAGTGAGTCCTCTATGACGGGGTACGATGGCTTCCTGACCCTGCTGTAAATATCAACGGATTCAGACGGCCAACGAGCTGAGGCACGCATTGAGCTGATCATGTTCTTGGTTGTGATCTATACCAGGTATGCAGCAGATAATCTATGGTGTTGATCGATCGTGTATGAGGGGGTAAGATAGCTTCTTGACCCTACCGTATCCGGAGTACCTCAGAGCATATACTCTACTATACTACTGCTGCTTCTTTTTTGTTGCTGCTGCTTGCTATTTGCTGCTTTCTATTAATAGCTGCTGCTGTTGTTGTGGCAGCATGGTAAATTTGGCGTATTTAGGAAGACCGTACTGCTGTAGATAGATGTACAATGGTCGAGCAACTCTCGAAACAGGTTTGATTGACAACGTTATTTGGTTGTGTTTCATGAATGCGCTCGTTGCAACGTTGCTGTGCAGCACAAGCTTGATGATGCCGTGCAACTGACGGTGGGCAACGAGGGATTCATGCTCTTCTCCCTTGACAAGGTGGGTTCAAGCTTTCTACACATAGCTCGGATCACGATCTAGATCTTCTAGATAATCGAAATATGATAAACTTCTGATGTGTATAATCTGTATGACCGACAGCAATAGCTCGTGTTCTTGAGGGCCGATACATTTTTCGTGGGCTAAAAGACCAAACCTATGTTCTTTGAGGACAGATGCACTCCTGATACGGTGTATGATGTAGCTCAAGTTGCCGGGGGTGGGAGCCTTATAATCTGCATTGCCTCATGTGGTACTTGTTCCCTGGGTTAGATCTGTATTGTACAGATCCTGCGCCACATCTTGTAACGTCAACGTATTGATGGGACTTTAGATGATCTAGAACTAGATAGATAGATAGATAGATCGCGACCTGGCCCATGCGCGAAGCTTTCCTGGCGCTCATTTGGACTGGTAATCGTTTTGAGGAAGCTTGCGGGTTGGGAAACATGGCATTGTCAACTTGCGCAATGTTGTACCAGTACATGGTACATCATGTTCCTGAGGTGTTGTGCTAAAGTATTGTTAGACTGCGTCGTTCTTTTTAGGCTTTTGTAGTTGTTGTCGGGATTTCTTTATTTCTTTGTCGTTTTTGTTGTGATTTTTTACGTTTTTTTGTTTGATCTGGGTGTTGTACGTAAATAGCTGTTCGGCTTCATGTTGAGATTTGTCTGTTTTTACTCTTCTTCTCCTCGTTGTCGTTGACGTCGGTAGTTTGTTGCGATTTGGGTTTGTTTTATTTGCTTTTCTGACAATGTCGTGGCCGTGCGATTGTTTGCTGTGATTATTATTATTTTTTCTTGTCGACGTACGTATGCATAAAGTGTACATACGCACGCACGTTTCTTTTTTCTTTTCAGGTGATGAACTGTTTCATGCGGCAGCTGAAGAGCGTCGTGGACGACTCTCCCTCGACGAAGATGCTGCACCTCTGGCAGCACCAGGTAAAGGCGTAACTCACGTAGTACTGGCAGTGCACTGCTGTACGTGTACCTAAGTCTGACTCTAATTTCAGGCAGTAATGTTAGTAGTATAGTGTTACACGGTAGTACTATCAATAAATAGTAGTGTGATTCGTTCGTCCCCGCAACGGGAATGCAGTCCTATGTTAAGGCTTTCACAACAGACACGTACCACCGCACTCCTGTCTGGTCGACGAAACGCCTGCAAATACACTGGGAAAAGAAAACGTTCGGAGCTGTGAAAGGGATAACTAGTACCATTACCATTACCATTGCCAGCTATTGTAGGTTGTTGTCGGTAGTATTGCAGGGGAACAGTACAGCACAACTTGTAGCAATCAAAAGAACCAAATATGATATGTAAACATGGGAGGATACCTGCTTTTTTCTCTCACGCTCACGTGGTGCTATTTTTTCTGGTCGCACAGGCCGGGCTAGGCCGATCTCAGCCGACGCGGTACCTCTTGGAGTGCCGGCGCACGGTGAAAGGACGGCCGACCAATCTCTACAGGTCAGCCCTCTTAATTGTTGTAGTGTAGTACTATTGTTTAGTAATTGGAAGTAGTAGTAGTAGTAGTAGTAGTAGTAGTAGGGCAATAGTAATGCATGCATACTGCTGCAGTACTCAGAACCATCGATGGCCCCAGAAAGTGTGCATCCCCCTGACAATACTAATTATACCGATTTTACTTACTAGTTATACGCACTGAATTAGGTTCTGATTGCTATTTAATACTTCAGTAATGCTACTCTATGTTCTCCCGTAATACCACGACCATACAGGTATTACTGCTATTCCAAATGACATTAATAGTGGTAATATGTACCTGGTACAGTAGTGTGCCTGTTCGCATGGTTCGTATTGTTAGTACATGTTGGAGTTTGGTATTCAAAGAGCCTGGTGAACAACCCCTAGAAGTGAGCCCTACTAATCGTACCAGGTACTTCAGTAATCCTACTATATACGGAAACAACGAATGAACGAAGTAAACAAATGTCCGGCACACGATAGGAACTGAAGCACATCGTCCGCCTCAGAAATGAAACTAGTACCTGGTAGTGAAATAATCCGTGTAACTGGAGCAAATCGTACGCGTCAGACAAGCACACAAAAATGCAAACATCCTTCTCACGTACGTACGTACGCACGCACGTACGAAAGAGATACACATACTGTACCGTTGTATGCAAGAGTTGCAACGAGAAACCGAGGGGACTGCACACCAATATAAAACGTTCCCCCGACCTCACCTCGCGTACGCGCAGGTTGCAGTGGTCGGCAGCCTCCGATGGCTGCGACGGGTGCTGCTCGCTCCTCATGGAGCTTATCGTGCCCAGCAACCGCAGCGGGTCGGGGTCAGGACCCGCTCATTCTTACTCGGAGGAGGTGGGTCGTGGGTCTATCCGCCATTATGGTCTTCGAAACAAAAGTTTGATGTATTTAATACCAGGTACAAGAGAAGAGCAACCACCCGTGTGGAATCCCCGTTGGCATTGCGTTATATTCAAGCATTCACAACAACAACATCAACAACAACAACAACCAAGTAAGAGCAATACCAAGGAACAACAGCTGTTGCACCAGCCACCATGGCCATCACACGCACCTTATCTCCAGCCCAACGCCCACCCCCACCCTCTCCGTATACAGCCGGCGAGGTCAGTTAGCCCGGCCACAGAGACCGCCTCTTCGGTCGGAGAACCCGAGAACGTCAACTCGGCGAGAGAAGACACCTCATCACTATCCACTTCAGTGGGAGCGTCATCGTCAGGAGCTGCAGCGGAAACAGGAGCGGCATCCTCAGCAGCTTTGACGGCTAGAGAAGGGGCGACACCAGCGGCTGCGGGTGCTGCGGGTGCTGCGGGTGCTGCGGGTGGGATGGGTGGTGGGGCTGCAGCGGCTGCTCCTGCTGAGGCTGGTCGGGCGGCTTCGACTAGATCCCGCCGAAAAGCAAGCCCCACACCTTCGGCAAACGGAAGCGCTAGTGGAAGTGGAAGTGGAAGCGGCAGCTCCAAGCCGACAGCCCCGGTTGGCGCAGCGGCGGCGGCGGCCGTGGCTGGGACTGGGTTCGCAGGAAAGGCTGAACAGGCGTTGTCGATGGGAGGGGCGGGAGCGGGGGCAGCGGTGGGCGGGGGAAATTCGAAGGGGAGTGGGGCTTCGGGAGCCGATGATGCGGGCGTGGTACCGATGGATGACGAGGTGGGTAAAGGGGGTGATCGTGGTTTTAGGTATGGTACTACTCTTGCTCGCGAGATCGGGGGGGTGTACTCTTGTTCTCGCCATGCATGGCCGTGATCGTATGACCATAGACCCTCGCATCCCTGCCATGCCGCGACAGGGATCGTCGGGTTTTCACCGACCAGGGGGGGGGGGGGGTGGTTTAGGCACTTTTCTTCGGGGAGAGGGGGGGATAAAGGGGGGGTAGGTGAATATGTGATCGTGGTTATTGTTTTTGGTCGTTTTGTTTGCAAGGAGGGGTGATTAGTTATGAGTTTGGTACTCTGCTTACGGGCGAGGGGGTGCTTTAGGTTCTGGTACTCTTCGGGGGGGGGGGGGGGGGGGGGGTAGTAGACGGCAGGATACGTTTTACAGTAGGATTGAACGGGTTGAGAGCATTGTTCATTGCGTTCACTATGTGGTTTCGGCCCGCGCGCGATCGAATTGACACGGTGAACGCAAAGCAACTACATCTCTCTCCGCTCGAAATTTAAAGTTTGAGGACCAATTGGCGTAACCTTGCCGCTCTTGTGTTGCCTCTCCCCTCCACCTTCCCCCCTCCCCCCGTTCCTATTCACGATTAATGAAAATGCAGGTAGCCAGGTTGGGGAAACGTCGCACGTCGAGTGATGACGAGAATGGTAACACCAGCGACACGGACAAAGATGGAGGAAAGTCGGCGGAAAGGGTCAGAAAGTGAGTATTGAAATCATCCATCGAGATCGAACACTAAGATTGGATATTGACCTTCGAGATTGAACACCGAGATTGAATATCGAGATCAACCATCGAAGTTGAACATCAAGTTATCCCATCGAACGTGATTATCGAGATCGATCATCGAAATTGAACATAGAGACCGACCATCAAACGTCGAGATCGAAAAATCAAGTTTAAGCCACCACACCCACAACTTTGAAATGCGTATCGACCATCGAGAACAACCATCGAGATTGACCGCCGAGAACGACCGTTGAAATCGGGTATCGAGACCGACCTGACCTGACCGAATGGCTACGTACCATGTCTTTGTTTCGTTGTCGACAATCTTTCAGGAGGCGGAAGAAAGACGGATGACGTCAGAACCAGACGCACGGAGGGGAGGGGGGGGGGTGGGTGCTCGATTTCATGCATGGCTGTAGTCGTATAGGGGGGGGTGGCATACTCATTTGTTGCTTGCTTTAGTCATTTGACCAATGACCACGCATCCCTTTCGAGACGGAGCAGTCGTGTGAGGGGGGGGGTAAGTGTGTGTGGGGAGTAGGCCATGTCGTTGTAGGTCAAGCGAAGGGACTAGATGGATGAGACGGGGGAGGATAGGAGTTTGATTGTTTTGGTGGGCGGGGGAAAGTGTGCTAGAAGTAAGCCATGTCGTGGTAGGTCAAAGAAAGGGGTGGATGGGTGAAAGGGTTGGGCAAAGGCTTTGTTTTGGTGTTTGGGAAGGGGAGTGTGCAGAGAGAAGTTGGTCAGGAATTCAAAAGTCCTGGACGCTGTGACTGATTGTCAGAGTGTTGACACTTTTTTGGGCTGGAAATTCGTCGCCGACGGTGTGTGACGCAGCGCGGTCTCGCGTATCGCGGCATGGCCTGGCGGCAGTGTGGCGTGCAGCATAACTTGTGGCGTAGCGTGCCCTAGTTTAGCGTGCACTAGCTTTAGCGTGGTGTGGTGTGCAGTGGTGTGCAGGTTGCCGTACCTAGCGTTGCACGTAGCGTGGTGTGCAGTGTGCAGCGTGCAGCGTGGCGTAGCGCGCAGCGTGGTTTAGTGTGTACCGTTGGGTAGCGTGCAGCGTGGCCTAATGTGTGGAGTGTGGCGTAGCGTGTAGCAAGTGGCTTGGTGGGCAACATCGTGCAGCGTTCAACATCGCTTGGCGTGGTGTGCAGCGTGGCGTAACGTGCGACGTGTATCATGCAGTGTCGCGTTCGTGCGGGGTCGTGTAGCGCATAGCACCGCTTGGCGTGGTATGCGGTTTAGCTTGGTACTCAGCGTGGCGTGTATCGTACAGTGTCACGTAGCGTGTGGGATCACGTCGCGTGAAGGGCTGTCTAGCGTGAATCGCCGTGTAGGGTGCAACGTGGTGTGGCGTGCACCGTCGTGTGGCATTGCGTGCAGAGTGTCGTAGCGTAGCGTTAAACGTGGTGTAGCGTGGAGTGACGTGTGGCGTGTCGTGTGGCGTGTCGTGTGCCGTGGTTGGTGTCCCGCGTAGCGTGCAGCATGGCCTAGCGTAGCGTGCAACGTCATGTATCGCGGTTGTCGTGGCGCGGAGCGTTCTGGGTGACGTAGCGTAGTGTGCAGCGTGGCGTTGCGTAGCGTGCAACGTCTTGAAGCATGGCGTTTGGCGTGGCGTGTGGCGCGGTTGGCATGGTGCAAAGCTTGCAGTGTGGCGGTGCGTAGCGTGCAACGTCGTGTAGCGTAGTGCGGCGTGGCATGTGGCGCGTAGCGTGTAGGGTGGCGTAGCGTATAACGAGGCGTAGCGTAGCGTGCAGTGTGGTGTGGAGTGAGTAACAACCGAGCGGATGGGCGAATGGGGAAGAGGGGCACCGGCAGGGGGCCAAAGGTGCCGGTGAAGATGCGGCAGTAACGTATGGTGCGGTGCTAGCTATTGCGGTTGCCCTTCCTCGAGCTGACCGAGTGGGACACCGGTAAGGGTATCATAGGTGAGGTACCGAAAGCTTGTTAGCTATCAGGGTTATAGTCCTTTAGCTAGCTGGCTGTGATAGCTGTCTTAGGCTATACCGCAGCCGCGGGTGTGTGCATTTATTCTCTTTGACCAGAAGGTCTTGTACAGTACGGCCGCAGTACGCTACGGTGCGCTGCGTCACTGTATGGTACGGGACGAGGTGGGACGGGATCAGATTGAACTGGACGAGATGAAATAGTACGAGATGGGACAGAATGTTATGAGACGGAACGGGACGGGGCGTAGCAATGGAAACAAGCTTACGAGGCCTCGGTAGTTAGAGAAGAGACAGATGGCGCGGGCGGCGAATCTTCACCTTTTTCTTCGTCGGCAAAGAATGCCTACCGTAATTGCGGGGGGGGAGGGGTTGCCTCATTGCCTCGTCGATTCGCTAGGAGTGGTGTGCGCTTAGGGGGGAGAGAGGGCGAGGGGGAAGGGGTGGGGAGCCGCGACAGGTTTGAAAGGAGGTCAGAGTAGAATGCTAATAAACGGTAAACTTGGACATGCCGGGGGTTGAACAGACCGGGGAAGGCTGGTGTTTATCCCCGGCCTTTGTTGCGCTGCACCGGTGTTGGGTGAGGGGGAAACGGATCTCGGCCCGGTCACGAGTGGTTTCGGTCCTTGCTGGTTTGCGTTTTTTTCTTTTTGTCTGACGTTCTTGGGGGAGTGCTGGGCGGTGTGGTGAGTTGCGGTGCAATGCGGTAGTGCGGGCACACTGCTGTAGTTGGCTTCGCTATATTCCCTCCCTCCTTCCTTCCTTCCTTCCTTCTTTTCCTTGCGTGTGCTGGTAGTTTCCGGGGAGATGCAGGCAGTTGGAGCAATGGGGGGGAGAGCGAGGGGTAGATACCGTTGCAGACGCGTGGGAAGCGTGGTGCTTTTGCGGGTGGCATTGCCGACGAGTTTTTGTATTTCTTACGTTTCTCTTGGTCGCGATGTATTGGCTGCGGAAAACTAAGGCAGCTGGTATTGTGTGTGTTCGACAGAGTAGGGGGCGCGGCGGGAGCGGTGGGCGTTGACGGGCTGCGCTCTGATAGGGTTCCGGTCCCCGGAATGGTCTCCCGAAAGATCCCCGGAATGGCTCCCCGAACGGTGTCCGCAGAGGTTCTTCCGTTTTTTCCTGGCCGAGTTGTTGCGTGGTCGTTCGTTCGATTTTGCGGTTGTGCTGTCGGTACTCGTATGGTGGCGATTGATGGTGACGGTATTCATGATTGGTGGTGGCGATCACCATGATTGATGATGACGATATTCATGATTGGTGGTGGCGATCACCATGATTGATGATGACGATATTCATGATTGGTGGTGGCGATCACCATGATTGATGATGACGGTATTCATGATTGGTGGTGGCGATCACCATGATTGATGATGACGATATTCAGGATTGGTGGTGGCGATCACCATGATTGATGATACGATATTCATGATTGGTGGTGGCGATCACCATGATTGATGATGACGATATTCATGATTGGTGGTGGCAATCACCATGATTGATGATGACTATATTCATGATTGGTGATGGCAATCACCATGATTGATGATGGCGATATTCATGATTGGTGGTGGCGATCACCATGATTGATGATGTCGATATTCATGATTGGTGGTGGCGATCACCATGATTGATGATGACGATATTCATGATTGGTGGTGGCGATCACCATGATTGATGATGACGGTATTCATGATTGGTGGTGGCGATCACCATGATTGATGATGACGGTATTCAGGATTGGTGATGACGATCACCATGATTGATGATGACTATAGTCATGATTGGTGGTGACGATCATCAGGATTGATAACGGTATTCAGGATTGGTGGTGGCGATCGCCATGATTGATGTCCACCAGGATCGATGATGACGATCATTGTGATAGGTTATAGTCATGAGAGCGTGTTGTCTACAGCACAGAACGCATCGGTCCGCAGCCGAGCGTGCACATCTGTATTCAAGCATGTCAGTCAGCAGTCAAACGCCATCGGTCGAAACATTCGAGCGTATCAATCGAGAGTCGAGCGCGTCTGTAGTCAAGGGCATCGGTCAGTAGTCAAGAGTGTCGACCGAAATTCGAGCTGATCGGTAGGTGCGCAATTACGGGAAGTAACCGGAAAATGGAGATCCAGTGGCATTAGGGGCATTCTGGTTCGGTTCGTGTTTGGTTTTCGACCAAGCCCATCGGTTGGTAGTCGAACGCATCGGTCCGAACTCAAGCATGCCGGTCGTTAGCCAAGCGCGTCGATCGTTGGTTGAGCATATCCATCGGAAAAGGAACGCGTCGGTATGTAGTCGAGCGTAGCGGTTGGTAGTCAAGCATAACAACAGTAGAAACTCGAGAGTATCATCGATAGTCGAGTGCGCGCGTGAGGATAATTTGGCGACCAAGGGGGTTCCAGTCACGTTGTGGCGTTCTTGTTCCGGTTTGCGATCCTTTTTTTTCGTGAAACAACTGAACGGATACCACATAGGGGGCGCTGCTGTAGAGGGAACATGCTTTCTTGTCTGTCTGTCAGTCTGTTCGTGTCAATTGTGGCGGTTTTTACTTTGGTGCTGGAGTGAGGGACGTACGAACCAGCATGTATCAGGCCTGGGTAGACATTTGTCAGCAGTAGTGATTCTAGGCAAGGGTCATTCGCTCCCTTCTAAGATAGATTCCCAATCTATCCTTTGTTGCATGTTCTTTTTCGTGAGACAGCCGAACGGATTCTGCGTAGGGTTACTGTGGTTGTACAGAGAACAGACGTTTTTGCTCCTCTGTCTGTCTGTCTGTCTGTCTGTTCGTGTCAACTATGGCCGTTATTCCTGTCGTACTGGAGTGAAGAATGTATGTACCGGCATGTATCAGGCCTGGGTTGACATTTATCAGCAGTAGTAATTCTAGGCAAGGGTCATTCGCTCCCTTCTAAGCTGGATTCTCAATCTGTCATTGTTGCGTTTTAATTTTCGTGAAACAGCCGAACGGATGCTACGTAGGGCTTACTGTGGTTGTAGAGGGAACAGGCTTTCTTGCCCACCTGTCTGTCTGTTGGTGTCCGCTTTGACTGCGTTTACTGTGGTGGTGGAGTGAGGGCTACTACTGTGGTTATATAGGGAGTAGGCTTTCTTGTCTATGTGTCTGTCTGTTCGTGTCAAGTGTGGCTGTTTTTACTGTGGTGCTGGCGTGAGTGACGTGTGTACCAGCATGTATCAGGCATGGGTTGACGTTTATCAGCAGTAGTGATTCTAAGCAAGGGTCATTCGCTCCCTTCTAAGCTGGATACCCAATCTAGTATATGTAGCGTGTTGAGTTTCGTGAAACAGCCGAACGGATGCTACGTAGGCTTACTGTGGTTGTAGAGGGAACAGACTTTCTTGCCCACCTATCTGTCTGTTTGTGTCAGTTTTGGTTTTTTCTACTGTGGTGGTGGAGTGAGGGTTACTACTGTGGTTGTAGAGGGATGTGGCTGTTGTTCCTGTCGTACTGGAATGAGGAATGTATGCACCGGTATGTCTCAGGCCTGGGTTGCCATTTACCAGCAGTAGTAATTCTAGGCAAGGATCATTCGCTCCCTTCTATGCTGGATTCTCAATTTGTCGTTTGTTGCGTTTTGATTTACGTGAAACAGCCGAACGGATGCTACGTAGGGCATACTGTGGTTGTAGAGGGAACAGGCTTTCTTGCCCATCTATCCGTCTGTTCGTGTCAGTTTTGGCTGTTTTTACTGTGGTGGTGGAAGGGTTACTACTATAGATGTAGACGGAGCAGGCTTTCTTGCCTATCTGTCTGTCTGCTCGTGTCAAGTGTGGTTGTTGTTGCTGTGGTGCTGTGGTGAGGTTCGCATGTACCAGCATAAATCAGGCCTGGGTTGACATTTATCAGCAGTAGTAGGTCTAGGCAAGGGTCATTCGCTCCCTTCTATGCTGGATTCCCAGTCTAGCATTTGTACTGCATCGTTTTGATTTTCGTGAAACTGCCGAACGCGTGCTACGTAGGGCTTAATGCGGTTCGTTGTAGAAGGAACAGGCTTTCTTGCCGGTCTGTCAGTCTGTTCGTGTCAGTTGTGGCTGTTTTTGCTGTGGTGGTGGAGTGAGGGTTACTACTGTGGTTGTAGAGGGAGTAGGCTTTCTTGCCTATCTGCCTGTCTGTTCGTGTTACGAGTGGCTGATTTGACCGTGGTGCTAGAGCGAGAGGGACGTGTGTACCAGGATGTATCAGGCCTGGGTTGACATGTATTAGCAGTAGCAGGTAGGAATTCTAGGCAAGGGCCATTCGCTCCCTTCTAGGCTGGGTTATCAACCTGACACTTGTTGCGTGTTTTACATTGTTAGTTTTTCCCCTTACCTGAGAACGTGTGGGTTGATGCTCTTTTAGCTATAGATAGCAACTGAGGTACGCTGTGGTTCACGAGGTTGAATTGAACTCTGTGGTGTAGTTTCAGTAGAGGAGTTCATGACAACTACATGTGCAGTATATATGACGGTGGACTGATGTGTTGGTGACGATAGTGATGATATTTTCTGGCATACGTAGTACCGCATGGTTGATCTGTTGGTAGTATACGATGATGAAAATACTTCTGGACAATGATTGATGATGACGATATTTCTGGCCTAAATATGTTGTCGGGAGGACCGTGTGGAGTGCGGGAAAGCTTTGGGTGGCTTGGGGTTGGGGAGATGGTTTGGAGGGGGTGGGTGGGTGGGTTTTGGGAGTGCTGATTGGGAGGGTGGGAGGGATGCATCTGGAAAATATCTGCGGCAACTAACTGGACTGTTATAAGCTATGAGAGCGTGTCATGTTTCGCTTCTGTACCCGATTAAAAAAGTGTTATCGTTGTGACAACTTCCCTTTCTTTCGTGCTTGCTTTGTGGTGCCTCGGCTGTTATTATTGTGTCGGATTGATGGCGATGATGATGACGGATGAATGTGCTACGCTTGAATATTACAGTATTACAGCAGGCGAAGAACACCCCTTAACCCCTTTGGGGTGTTGAAGATAGCGACCAAAGCAACCATGGCAGCTTACTTTGGTGCCGTCAACATTCTACGTGCAGCCTGAGCGCCCAACAGTACAGCAGTACGGATATAAAGGATCATGTTGCGCCTGTGCCGTGAGACTCCTAGCATTGTAACTCGGGCATTAGTTTGTAGAATATCATCCCCGAGTTGGCCGTTTCTGTAACTGTCACTTTATATCACCAATTTTCCACTCTGCAGGCCCAACAGGACGAAGAAACTCTTGTACACGCCGGGCAGGTCACGGTCTCAAATCATTTATTAACAAATCCTATCCTTCTATTCATGAGACGTTGTACAGGATCTGCATACGACAGCAAAGACCTTCGTTCCGCCATATGCAAGCGGTTCCTCTAGGATAGTCGACGCTTTAAGCTGCAGGGGGGGGGGCGTACTCATTTGTTGCTTGCCTTAGTCATTTGACCATTGACCACGTATCCCTTTCGAGACGGAGCACCGTTCCTACTCCTAATAGAGACACCTCCAACAATTGGGCGCTCATTACGTTGTTTCCATAAATTACATAGAAACTTTTTGCTAATCTTATCCCCTCCCTTTTTGGCCTCCTGTCGCCACCATCTATCTCCTAGGATAGCGATCGTTTTCTCGCTGCTATTCATTGTATCAAACTCCTTCATGTCACATTCGTCTATTTTCCTCATCTCTTCTAACACATCCCGTTCCTCCTTGTATATTTCACATTCTCCTACTATGTGAGTTCTACTCTCTATTGCTTTGCCACACGGGCACATCTTTGCGTCTACTTCCTCCTCTTCCCGGCTACTGGTGTACCTCTTTCTTCTTTCTGGCAGGTCCAGGTCCCCTACACGAAAGCGCAGTTTCAGCGTTTTCGCGAAGTCCATTGGGCCATGCAAATACGTTTTCATTCCTATTCCTTCCCTCAATCCCCCGTATATCTCTAAGTGTTTTTCCGATTCCCCCTTGTTTCTTAGCGCTAGCCTTTCCCTTCTTTCTATCATTTCTTCTACTTCTGCCTTGTACCTCCCAAGCTTCCCGGCGGACATCGTCTCTACTTGGTTTCCTCCTAGAGGGGGGGGGGGCGCCAGAAGTACGTCTGCCTATGGCGCACGAGGTTCCTTCCCATTAAAATACTTTTGTTGGATGCTGAATTGGTATGGGTGGCGGGGAGTTACCTCCAATTAAGCTCGATATGGTTGTACATACTCTAAGGATATGGCTGCTACGCAGCACGAGTGGGTGTGACACACAAAGGCAATCAGAACGTGGAAGTGTGGTGAGCTTAAGCAATATTTTCAACCAATCCGCCGGAGGATAAAAAAAAAATCAAAGCAATCACATACCCTAGTAGTATATACATGACTGGTATGACGATCGCCATGATTGATTATGGCGATATCCATGATTGGTGATGACGATCACGACGATCGATGATGACGGTTACCATGGTGAAAGGTGGTGATCATGAGGACGCGGTACTTAAAGCACAGGACGCATCAGCCTGTAGCCGAGCGTGTCCATCTGTAGTCAATCATGTCAGCCGTCAAGAACCATCGGTCGAAAAATTCTAGCGAATCAATCAAGAGTCGAGCGCGTCTGTAGTCAAGCGCATCGGTCAGTAGTCAAGGGTGTATCAGTTTAATTTCGAGATTATTTGTCGATGCGCCTGTAGGGAAAGTAACCGAAAAATAGAGGTCAATGACGTTGCGGCCTTGTGGTTCGATTCGTGCCAATTTGCTAACCAAATGCAGCGGTCGGTAGTCGGGCCTTACGATCCTTAATCAAGCACGCCGGTTGGTAACCGAGCACGTCGATCCTTAGTCGAAGGTATCCGTCAGTAACGTAGCGCGTCAGCTGGTAGTCGAGCGTAGCGGTCGGTAGCCAATCACACAGGTCGAAATTCGGTATTATCGATCGGTAGTTGAGCGCACCCATAGGAAAGCTAACAGAAAAATAGAGTAGTTCCAGAGACGTTGGGGCGTTCTGATTCGGTTCGTGTTCGGTACAAATGCATCTTGGTAGTCAAAGATGCTGTCGGTACCCAAGCGCGTCGATTGTTTTACGCTCGTACCCGTCGGTAGCGGAGCGCGTTAGCTGGTGGTCGAGCGTTTCGGACGGTGGTTAAGCATATCGGTCGGGAACCAAACATGCCGATCAGTGGTCGGCGGATATTCCGTTAGTCGAGAGTAACGTTCTTTTAGGAATGTTCTCTAGGGCAGATAGCCCGTTAGACGAGAATAATGTTCCTTGACAGAGGTAGGACCATAAAGTGAGAAGTTTTTATATTAGCATGGAAAGATCGGTAGCCATAGCAAAGTTCTGTAGGAGTACATCAGATAAGTGGAATTTAGGAGAGCTTGTGGCGTGCGATGGGACGAGTATATCTGGGTGTCGAATCCCTCCCCCCTACCTCTCACTTCTCTACCAGAGCACCTCCTCAGCTCTCGCCATCAATAAAGGTCTAAATCAGAAGAAGCAAAGCGCTGCTTCCCAGTTACCAGATACACCTGCGTCCCTTACCCTTACCCTATCTCGGCCACCACTTCACATCTGGCGTCGTCGACAGGACTCTTCTTCTCCTTTGGTCTCCCCCTAGTGGTTTTTCTCAGCGAAAACCCCTTCTCAGTGGTTGGGTCTTATGACGAGGTGTGGGGGAATCTATAGCCTAATTTTTTAGTTTCGAATAGCCGCATCTTCGACCACCTTTTCCTGGTCGTTTGGGATGACCTCATGCTTCGAACATCTTGTAGTCTGCATATACGACGATTCAGGGTGGGCTAATGTGATATGAGTGAAATAATCATGGGCTATAGGTACTATATAGATAATATAGTCGGCAGTTTAGTAGTCTCACGAATACGAGTACGAGAATAATCCAGAGAATGGACTAACCCGGCGGATATTCCGTTGCTCGAGTAAAGTTCTTTTAGGAATGTTCTCTAGGGCGGATAGCCCGTTAGGAGAATAATGTTCCTTGACAGAGGTAGGACCATAAAGTGAGAAGTTTTTATATTAGCATCGAAAGATCGGTAGCCATAGCAAAGGTCTGTAGGAGTACATCAGATAAGTGGAATTTAGGAGAGCTTGTGGCGTGGGGTGAGACGAGCATGTCTGGGTGTCGAGTCCTTCCCCCCTACCTCTCACTTCTCTACCGGAGCACCTCCTCAGCTCTCGCCATCAATAAAGAAGACCTAAATCAGAAGAAGCAAAGCACACTGCTTCCCAGCTACCAGTTACACCTGCGTCCCGTACCCTTACCCTATCTCGGCCACCACTTCACAGTACGTACTACACGCTGCTGCTGTTTGCTTGAGCTGCATGCTTGAGCTGCTTGCTTGAGGTGTCGCTTGAGCTGCTGCAGTACCTTGCTCCGGAACCAGCCCCGCTGAGCTACGTTCTGCTTGTCGTGTCAATTTTCGCGAAACAGTACCCGCCGACCTGAAATAGGCCAGAGGATGCTATCAAGCAGGGTTACTGTCACGTTGTGAAGGGATCGGGCGTTCGTGTCTGCCTGTCTGTCTGTTCATGTCTATTGTGGCGGGGTCCACTGCGAGTCTGGAGTGCATCAAGGCCTGGGTTGACATTTACCAGCAGTAGTAGTTCAAGGCAAGGCTCGTTCGCTCTCCTCTTCGCTGGATCGCCAATGTGGTATTTTTCGCGTGTATTGTCTTTTCGCGAAACAACAACAGACCTTATCCTCCCCGGTGCGTGGAACCCCGAGGGTACCCCAGCCGATCAGCGACCGGCTGGGGTTTCTACACCGTGCGGGGCGGTATCGACATGGCTCTCGTCCTCGGTATGTTGAAGTTGTAAATGTATAAAAGGATTTCTGATCCGGTGATGGGACCCTATCCTCCCTGGGCGCGGCGAGACCCAGACAATCACCAGAGGGGAAATTCTCGCCGGGCGCCCAGCTCCCCCTCATTGGCCGTGGGCAGACGAGGGGGGGTCCCTCAACCAATGACATCGAGACTCGAAAAACACTGGATTGAAAGTATTTTGCCCATAGTCATACCAGGTGGCGGGCGGCGGGCAGTGTAGAGTTGAGACCGTTTGATATACTGGACATAGGTATATACTGCTTATAGAAGGGTTTTGACACAGGCTACAAATATTCAAAGCGGGCAGTGTAGAGTCCGGATCATAATATATTCCACACCCCTAAATACCTTCGATAAACCGTGGCAAAAAAAGGTGATCCTCAGGGTCGATACCACCCCACAAGTTGTGGAAACCCCAACCCCGCTGGCCGCGTGGTTGGGCGTCGTTCGTCCTCCTTACCCGAAAAAAAACACAAACGATAGACCGTGGCCAAAAACGGTGATCCCCAGGGTCGATACCGCCCCACAAGTTGTGGAAACCCCAATCCCGCTGGCCGATTTCGCCAGACACCTTCCGTGGTTAGGCGTCGTTCGCCCTCCTTACCCGAAAAAAAAAACAAACAAGGAATGTGTTTCTTATCTATGTCTGAGAACCTCAAAACGATATTTGCAAGAAGTGGTGAAAAAACAAAATCTCATTAGCTTCGAACTTTTTCTTCACTGCAATGCTAAAATTTTCTTTTTATATCACATAGCCAATCGATTGTGCTAGACCGATTTAGGGGGTAGAGCTACTCAAAAGTTGCCCAGGCACAAACTCACTGAAGAGAAAGCTTTCAAAATGTTTGAAAGAGTCTTAATTCTCATGCGAAAAGCCTTTTCCCACAGCTGTTATTCAATGGACATGCCCAATTGCGATGTTATTCTTGCATATTCGTCATCTCCATCCCAAAGTTACCTTACCTTGAAAGTTATTGCTTCATCCCTTGCGGCTACTCGTAAGATTGAAAATGTGCAAGAGGGAGGGGAATTTTATCTGTCATTCCCGTTTTCTTGCGTTTTTGGAGACCTGTAACTCGGTCACACGGAACAACTCGGAAGAGACAACGACATATTCGTGACCCCAACGCCAAACGTACCATACTCTGACAATTCCAACTTGTATGGCGTTTTTCAAACCAAGGGATTTGATTCAGTCCGTCCCCTCTTTTCGCGTTGGGCCGGATTTTTCATGAGGATTCGGTAAAACCGGTTGAAACCCGGCAAGACATAATGCTTTCGATATGTTTCTTTACGAGTACATTAACCTTATACACCAAGTAGCTTGTGATATTATTTCAGACCTTAGCCGGAGCTTTCACCCCCCCCTCCTAGAAAATCCATGACACCTACGCGCGGAAGGCGCCGCCATAGGCCGATCGCTGATTGCCTGGGGTTCGTGAAGCCGACGCTGCCCAGGCAGGACAAGGTCCCATCCCCGTGATACAAAGTATCCCATCTACAAATCCAACAAACCTAGGAACAAAAGGGTTGGTCCCCCGGGCCGATAGCGGTGTGGAAACCCCAACCTCATTCGTTGATCGCTGATCGGCTAGGGTAACATTGAGGTTTCACTGCATCCGTGGAGGACAAGGTCCCATCCCCGGATCATAAATCCTTCCATACAGCTACAACTTCAACAAACCGGGGAAGAAAACGATGGTCACCCTTTGGGATAGCGCCCCGTAGGGAGTGGAAACCACAACCCGATTGGTCGGTTCTTCATTGGCTGAGGTTCATAGAGCCAGCGCCACCCGTGGACGATGTCGTGACATCTTTGGATCATCAATCATTTCATACATCTACAGCTTCAACAACCTGGGGACATGCACGGCGATCTCCCGGGTCGATATCGCTCCGCACTCCGCACGGAGTGGAAACCCTAAACCCTTTTGCTGATTGCTGGTTCTCTGGATTCGTGAAGTCACGGTACCCGTGGAGGATAGGGCCCCATCTCTGAATCATACATCCTTCCACAAATACACAACTCCGATGCATCGGAGACGAAAGCGATGATCCTCCCGGTCGATACCGCCTCGTACAGTGTGAAAATTCCAATCCCACTGGCTGATGGCTGATTGGCTGGGATTCTCAAAGCCAGCGACACCCAGGGATGATAAAAAATCATCCCCGGATCAGAAATGCTGTTATACATCTGCAACTCGGACGCACCGGTAACGAAAACGATGATGCCCCGAGACGATACCGACCAGCCAGCTGTGGAAAATTTTATCAGAAAATTCCTTGCATGTATCTACAACTCTACAACTCTATCGAATCAGGGACGAGATCGGTTTCCCCCCAGAACGATACTGCTCTGCGCGGCATGGAACCCCAACTCCGAGCACACCATTCATTTTTGGCTAGGGTTCGCGAAGCCGGTGGTCCCCACCCAACGGGGGCAAACAGCTTCAGCAACTTCATTAACCATGATCTCATAGAACCCAATATCAACAGTACTAATTACCGGTATGAAGTAATTGTACCTTAAATGTTTGATCGCCGTCTAGACCCTTCGCTAGGACTTTCGCTTGGCGCAGCCCGATGGGAAAAAACAAGGCGCACGGAGCGCGCCGATTTTCGCGATTGTAGTAATAGCTTGTGACTGAACAAGCTTGTTCTAACCATCAGTACCTGTCTATCCAGCTTGCTCTGAGCAGCACTAGGCACCAATCTACCTGTTCATCATTACAGTATACAAAAACGGCTACAGCCGTCAAGATTCTAAACGTTTGAAACGCTCGCCGTCACTTCCTGGCATTCGTATTGTACTCACGCGTGACGCAAATCGTACGCAGCAGCGTGGCAAAGATCGCCAGCAGTCTCAGTACTCAAAATTCGGCTGGTGAAGGCATTCACAAAAATATCGAGAAAACTTGAAAAATACGAGTAATTCTCCTGGCACTATCTATATCTACATACTGGGGTGATACCACTCATTGCAGGCTCTAGACCGTCGACCGACAGATTCGACGCCCGAGGAACCGCCCACACTAAACCTAGTACATCAAGTGTCAAGAGTGCTTGACGGGTCAAACCTAGACAGCTAAACGACAAAATTGACGCCTTGGAGATGATCCAAGCCAAGTCATCGATGAAAGGTCAGCCTACTACAACACCCAGCGACAACACTATGAGCTCTTTTCGTATCGAACACTCACCCAGTCACTCCGTCCATATGTAGGACATATGATGATCGGTCTGACCTACTTTATACACATCAAGTCGCTAGGGACAGACCTGCAGTACGTACCTATGGATCACACAGGCCGTACAAGACCAAAGTACAATGTGCTCACATAAAAACTCAAACTCGGGCACACGCTGGTACTGTGTGTTTTTTGCAACATGCCTGCATCTCGTAGATCACCCCTTCCGAAATGTCTACAGATCGTTCAGACCCTGTACATCAGATCGGCTCCGTGCAAAATTATTTAATGTACAGATCGTTCAGATCGTGTACGACTGCATCTCGTAGATCACTACTTCCGAAATGTCTACAGATCGTTCAGACCCCGTACATCAGATAGGCCCCGTACAAAACTATTTAACGTACCGATCGTTCAGATCGTGTACGAGTACATCAGATCAGCCGGGTAGAAACGTGCTTACAGATGACCCGTACAGTGATCTAAGATGTCCCACGCATATCCAGTCCATCGAACATCCAACATGTACCCAAAACAGAGGGGATCTATATGTTGATGGACTGAGGGATGTTGTCGGGAAGAAGCGTGGTGTAGCCGAAGTTGGCCGCTTGTCGCTTGTCCTTGCCTCTCTCCCGCCAGGCAGCCACCACGTAGGCGTTTCTGTGCGGGATCGTGGAAAATAAGCAAACAATTGGTAAGTCAGTAAAGTTACTCAGGACGGCGCAATAGATGTGGTATCCCTACCGAGGGCGTAAGGCTTGAGCTGGACGTTGTCGCAGGTCGAAACATAACCTGAGAAGACCTTAACTTGTCGAACATGTCGGTGTCAATGCCCTCGATGGTCCGCCTGCAGGAATCAGGATCGTCATGTGTCCGATGTTGACGTTCTCACTCGTGCATAATGTCGGTGTGTCCCGACGTCCTCGATGGTCCACTACTAGGAGCCACAGTAGAATGTTTAGACGAGCTAGATCGTGATCTCTGCGTTGTTAAGGTCTCAATAGAAACTCGTGCGTCCACCCTGTCGGTCTCGATTTCCTCCATGGCCCGCTACTAGGAGCTATGGTAGATTCTCCAGATGCTCAATAATGTACCAGGTACAGTAGATCGAGATATGTCCGAAGGTAGCTAGTGTGTTACCGAAACATCATGCGCGTCTACCATTGTCGGGTCCCGATGTCCTCGACGGTCCGCTGTTACTGTACAAGCTACATCAGATTATCCAAATGCCAGATGGTCATCTTTACCTGAGGTTAGTTTTTTAATTCAATCTAAACTCACTCGTCCACCATGTCGGTCTCGATGTCCTCGATGGTTTGTCGGAACTTGGCGAGCGGCTCCCGCACGCGCTTGTCGCTGAACTGGTGCGTTTCGTAATCGCCCAGCCTTTGCTCACATGTTACGGAACATGGACGGCAACAAATGGAGTGGGGCGAACGAGAACAAGCTTTGGATAAATGAACGGCGGGAGTTGCGGAGGAAGAGGCGGTGGCGGCGGGGGAGCAATGGACCAAGCCAAAGGAGAGGTCTTCCACGGATCGGGCTGTTCTCTGTTGCGCGAGTTTGCGGGGTAGGAAGCAGTTTCTAGTCGGATGAAGGTCGGGCATAGACTCAACCCGCACCCCAAACAGGCCAACACATCAACATATCATAGAGCCCGGAAACCCGGCTGCGCCGCTTGCTCATCGATAGAGAATATCTGAAGTGATAACCAAGATTTGCATTCCCTGGCCAGTAAGACAGAGTCAAGAACTACGACTTACAGCCTACGGAGTACCGGCTGCCGGCCCTGTTATGAGAACGAACACCACAAGGAAACTCAGCCCCATATTTCTGGAGAGGACGCACGAAAATCTGGAGCGTTTATACGGAAGCACGTCCTTTCCCAAACAAATTTTCTAGCCTGGGCAGTCCAGAATGAGTTTCATACTAGAGGCTCGATACACTGTGCGCTTACTCGACTGGGTCAGTATGCCGATCTGGTATTGTGAAGGCTGCGGTACCCTACGCTTACTGGTAAAAAGTAGTACGCATTCGGTGTGGTGGACACGGCCAGTACGAGGAGGTGGAAAAATAAAGTCAATATATTCCAACACAGCCTTTATCACAACAAAAATTCTAACCTCCGGCTACTAACACACAGCAGTTTCTCAGTTTCTCACTATACGGCCGCGGTACTATGCGCTTGCTCGTGTTAAGTACAGGACAGAACAGCCAAGAACAAACAGGTAATATTCTCCGGCTAAGTAGGCTGGATTTCTAGTTCTATAGCGGGCCCGTTCTACACTAAATTCAGTACAACGAATCCCGAAATTCTAATTATTCTTCAAAATATCAGCCTGCTGTTGTTATTGCTCGCTTTCTTCCAACACGTCTGTCCTGTACTCTGTACACGTACTAGGTGTGGTAGACGGAGGCAAGCAGAGCGGTGAGAAATATTTCTTGCATAAGAAATGTAGCCGGGCCCAGTACCCCGGGTTTGTTCATAGAGGGCTTGTGCTGTAGACGCGTGCGTGCAGTAGTATGTACCAGTACCAGCTTGCTGTACTACCAGGTATTTCGATGGGTTTCCTCAGTTAAAGAGCTATTTATCTCACACAAAAGGTGACCGACTGAAAATAATGAAGGGGTAACCCGACGAGTAATTGTATGGGCTACAGTATGTGGGTACCTACTATTACGGGGGACCATAGCAAATGGGACCAAATTTTGCTAGTAAAAATAGAAAAAGATATACTGGTAGGTTTTTGTGTGTACCGTAGGTGCTGTATGTATACTATGGTCCTCCGTAATACAAGTAGTACAAGTAATGTCCAGTCGAAACGATTTCGGGCAGTGTTACAGTTGAGGACCGCCATGAGTCATGATCGTTTTTTACTATTGCCTAGATACCCTACCATAGCCCTACGGTATTGATAGTACGTTTAGTTGCTCGATTGGGCCAGTAGAATCCCGGTTTGTTGATAGAGGGCATGCGTAGCACCTCATTTTCTGAGGCCCCTCACTGAGGAGCTCCACACTATCAGTAAGTCAATAGCAATATTCGTAAGTCGCCCAAAACTGAACTTTGGGAAACCATGCACGCTCAACTCGACGAACACATTTCATGGCCTGCACGCGCAAACGAAACGTAGAGTGCAACACAACTGGGGCACAGCGATAAGGCATGCATCATTGCCGTATTGTGCAGCTCCTCAGTTGAGGAACCCATCAGTCACAAAGCATCTTGCCTATTCACCTTGGAAGGCAAAAAAGTGCTACCCCTATCGTGACACGCACGATATTTCGCTTGATATTATGTACTACAGCAGTAACTTACTTGGTGTGATACACCGAGCCCAGAACAGTGGTGAGTACCACCTGAGTGGTCGCGATCTCGATGGGGGGCAGGTACGCCAGGTAGTCTTCGAACGTCCTCTCCTCCTGCAGTAATTGGTGGGGTTGGTTAAGAACGGGATTTTTCGTGTCAGGGAGATTTAGGCTTGTATCTACAAGACCAATGACAAGCAGGGGTACACCTCCCCAGAACAACGCCGTAACGGGGGACACTGAAGTGCGTCCCATGTATTCCGTCATATCGCCCCCGTTAAGTTTGGGATGTCCCCCACTTTTTTACGCCTTTTGGCCTCGTTGCAATATTTTATTTAATAACTTCCCTCCGATAATGTGACTCATACGCTTTTCGCGTCGCTCGATCATAAACGTCCACCCAAACAAGGAAAGCGAGGAAAATCGAACAAGGAAACCTGCGGAGGCGTGCTACAGTAGGGGTTACGTGTTTAAGTCCAAACATGCGTATTGCATATCTCTGCACCCGATATGTATTGCATATTCTGATCTGCAGGCCCACTTGATCGTGCAGAGTAAGTATGGAGCTCAGCTTGGGATTTTTAGAACGAAATCGGCTTGTTGGATGAAGAACCTCAGACCCCTACCGTGTGACACTATCACACTAGGGCGATAAGACAACACACACCCCCCTCGGACGATTCTCGAAGCTGGTTTTCTCGACAACGCGAACTGTGTAAACGCCGAATGACGCGTCTAGTATGGAAACATCGGCGAGATTTTTCCAAGGTCATCGCTTTCGTTGTGTGGGCGCTCCTGGGTTTGGAGATACTCGGCTCGGAAATCCGTCCCAGGGGGTGTCCTATCTCACCACCCGTGTGATACCTGTAGTGCTATACGGTAGTCTCTACCGCCTACCGCCTATCCCAGCACGGGTCTGTGCATGAGGTTGACTCCATCATGCGAATGGCCGAGGTCTCGGGCGTCTCGGCACTCTACACACGTTTACTTGAGACTTCTGACCTTGTCTGTGGGGGGAGGGGCGTAAACCGCCCCCGGAGTGTTCGGGACGAAGGACGTTCTGCTCTGCTGGGGGAAGTTGACGGCGGCGTGGAGAGTGCTGGCTGAGTAAATCAAACTTGCCAGCACCTGTGAAACAGACCAAAAGTTGGTTTGTTTCGTTTCGTTATCGGAGCAACAGCGGCAAGCGGGGGGGGTAGGAGAGGGATCAGAGAGCTCACTCACAAATCATACTTTAGTTGTGATAAATTGCTCATGTTGGGACCTGCCGCGCCTTAACCGGTATGAGAAAAAGAGATCGTCTATGATTCCATGGGATACCCATCCCACGATCGTATATATCCCATCATCCCATGGGATATCCATACAAAGTGGTCCGGCTATAATGCACTGACGGAACATGTGCGGGAGAAGGCCGAGTGGCAGCTCGACAGCATTTTTGAAGTTATGATGCTCGTTTGGGTAGTGCCGGCTGCTCGCTATAATTGTGCCTGTAAAACCGGCTGGCACAGACGGTATTAACCAGTGTGGCAGTGTGCGTAAGTAGTTAGTGTCGGTTGCCGCTATATGGTGCCGGTATTGTTGGCTATAGGTAGCGCATACCAGCACTGCAGAGGGACCATTGCTATTCGATATCCCGTCGGATAAATTAGAGAAATGTAATACTAACAACGGAATAATTGCACCTGGACAGGGATTGCACCCTCCTCGTGCATCAACGCCTGCGACATGGCTATGATGCCAGTACGTATGATACCAGTACATGCGATACCAGCACCGTACATATGGAGAGGGCGGGGGGACACAAAATATTGCTGCCGCCCCTTTTTAAGCACATGTCTAGTCTCTACTCTCAGTTTTCTTTCTTACGGTGAGGGAAGCGAGTAAGATTAACCTGTTCGGCGTGATTACAGCTGGACAGAAGGAATATTTTGCTGACCACTAAAAGATGACGCTTACAACACAGCATCAATCGGCCACTGACTGCTTGGTTGTGGTACGACAAAATATTATACGGTGCCAAGAAAATCATGCTTGCAGACGCCTGAGGAAAATAAACCGTGCGGAGCACCCTGCTCCTGCTTTGTACTTTGGCCCCGCAGTGGGCCCTTCCCATTCGGCACCCTGCTCCCGCCTACGAGGTTCAGAGATATAATCAGCCCTCTGCAGGAGCCGCCGGAGGCCCACCAGCCACCCTGATACCCCACCGGGCAGGGCGCCAAGCTTAGCTCAAGCGTCTACACGACTTATTTTCCTCAGGCGCCTGAAAACATAGTATAAACACCGGCCACAGGGGTAGTATCATTTTGGTTCTTGAAGATATACTATTTTCTATTTTCGAACGGGTGCTGTAGCACGCTTGCTCTGCTATGTATGGCTGATAAGACTGAACTTATTGTTTTCTGTTCTCGCCACCCGAAAATGTGTACTGTAGCAGCACGAGCCTCGTCGTCGATCACTCAAAGGCACCCCGAGGGAAGAAAACGACGGAAACAATAGGAACTCCTACGCACAAAGTCTAACTCCCCTCTCTACCTGCTTCAGGCTTGAGCTCTCTACAGTACACCCCGTGTGCTGTCCTTGCTCCTCCCTTCGCATTACTTACTCTTATTTTCGATTTCTACGACCAAACTTCTATCATTGTTTTTGTCGCTACCCCGGGGTCTGAAAAGGCGTGCCTTAACCCCTCCAGAACCACACTCACATTTTTAGGGGCGAAACAATGGGGATTAGCGCGGGATCCTTTTTTTTCGGTCTGGAAAGGCTTCAAAGCTAAAAAATAGACGCAATGTCGAGCGTATGCACAGAAAAGGGGCTCTGCGAAACACCGCGCGGCGGCCCTACGTAATCGTTCAACGTAAAACAAACCAAATTCCATCTAAGAAGCTGAAGCTCGAAAATCGCGTGCACCCCACTTTAGTTATTGAGCCCTTGCGCACATGAGACAGATCACGATCTATCTATCTATCTATCTATCATCACAGTAGAACGCCTCGATCCTCACCTGCCGGTACGAAATTTGTGTAGGGTCTGTATCTATGTACAGTAGCACAGACCCAATCCAGGACACGCGTGCAGGGCATCAAGATTATTCGGTTCAGCCCACCCGGCAACATTGGTCTAGATCACAGATCAGGAATGATCTATCTGCCCTTCATCTATCTGCAGATGATCAAGTAGCGTGCAAAATTGCAGCCTGTGCCGTGAAAACTTGCGCTCGAAAAACAAAATCGATTCTCCAGCTATTAATAGAGGCATACAATCGCTTCGCACCATGGCAGACGTGCTCTCCTTTAGTCGCCTCTAACCGCACTGCACTATTAATACTGCACTACATGAAACCACAATATTATTCGATGTATTTCTCAGCCATGGGATCGCTTGGACATGGGGTTTGCACTTTCCTTTTTGTCGATGACAGTTTTCAGTTTCGGGGTGCGGTACAGAGCTCTCGCGAGGAAGGAGCCTCAGAGAAAAGTTAGGTGCACCCGTCTGCCGTAGCATGCATGCGTGTAATACTCTTATACACTTACCAGGTATACTTAAGTGTCGTACTTCGTATAAGTCGTTACAGTCGTTGTTCCTCGACATAGTGCCGGTATGCGCCACCCAACAGCAGTACCGGTTGGCACTATTATAGCGGCAACCGGCACTAATTACTCCGCACACTGCCACACTGACTACAGCAGTTAATCGCACCTGCGCCAAGCGATTTCACCGGCATTATATTTAGCGGCCAACCGGCACTACTCAACCGGCATTATAGAGGGACCACTATTATTAATAGTGCCGTACCTTCGCGATGAGGCTCTTCTTGTTCGTGGAGCCACCGATGTCTTCCAGCCACCTCATCTGGCCGATGTGAATCAGCTCGTAAACGAAGGCCTGTCAAGTCGCATGGAGTTTTTGTGCCATCAGCAAGGACGCAATGAACGGGGACACAATCCCAGGCTGGTTAATCGTTGCTACTGTACCGCAATCTACAGTAGCTCAAGTTCCCCGGTCAGATCTGTATAAATCTGCATGATCTGTATAGGACATGTGCCCCGGGTTCGATCTGTACTATACAGATCCTGCGCAACTTGTCACAACGGCAGACTAGGATCTAGATGATCCAGATCATTCTAAATTATTTAGATGAGGTGTCCGACGTGCGACAACTCACTACCTACCCGAGAAAATATTTGAAATATGCCGTGTAAGATACGAAAGTAACTAAACCCTAACCTTCCTTAACCTCGACCCAACCAAAACCATCAATAGGAAATTCCAGGGGCAGCAACCGACCGTCACCATGTCATCGACCCAAGCACGATATCTCCATACCTGAAGCTCGTAGTCACCCATGATAGTACCATCGTTATCGTAGTATATCTGTTCAGCAGAGGGGACGTCGGCCGTACAAGCGCACAACAGAAAAGACAACACAGTTGACGCATGGGTACGATAGCCCTTTATGGACTGACGGCGTTGATCCATTATGAACCACTATGACTACGAGCACTGCTGTATGCACCGAATATAGTTATAGAGCCACAGCAGCAGTTGTGTGTGTTTTGCCAGAATTCTCGCCGCCAAACACCAGTAGAGCTACTGCAGGCGATGGGGTTCCTCGAATGGGTTAGCTTATTTAGCTATTAATATGTATGATTGACCCGTGGGTACAACAGGCGTGAGATATAATATATTTTCTGACTGACGGTGTTGACGCACTGAGCCACTACGTGAGGCGCAATGAGGCACCATGTACCGGATATCGTTGGAACCACAGCGGTTGTTTGTTTCATTTGTGCTTTACCAAAACGCTCGGCATACAGCAGGCCTAGACAATGGAGTTGTGTAACGGGCTTAGCACGCAATGTTTTTCGAACCTGCCTATGCCCAGCCCCAAGAGACAAACCTCAGAACAAAAAATAGCTGATGTTCTATGTGCATGCCTCGATCGTGCTAATACTCTGGTTTTAATAATATGACGCGAGCAGTCGACGAGGGAAGAATGTGCTCAAGTATTCATTCTCGAGATAAAAAGGCAAGCCACGAGCCGTAGTGGGGAAGGGGGAAGAGAGCCTCTATCTGTTGTGTGACCCCGGATCTGAGTTACGACTACGCATAGGAGGGAGAGCGAAACAAGGGCGAAGACAATAAGTGAGAAGAAGAAAGAAAACAAAGTGTTTGCGACTTGGTCCAGCTTCAGCAAAATCGAAGAACAGCCCCACGAATTGGTCTATCCAGTCAAGGGACAAGCCTCGAGAAAACGCAGGTGCAATTTGGGCCTGGTAGCTGGCTAGCATTGTTTGTGGTTTTCGTACCCAGCACGTTGGCATGGCAGTGCATTATCTAATTGCCGCGCTGCCTCTATGTATGGTCTCTGTATCGTAGGTTTGTGATAATAAAGCTGGCATCTCTTTATCTACAGGATGAAGAATCAGCGTTGACACTGGGTGTGCTGGGTGTCGATGGGTAGAAAAAAGTTGTATGTGAAGAACACGCACACCCCTATGTTCTGGAGGGAGGGGGGGCGGGGGGACGGAGGGCACCACGTGCAGCATACCACATATCACTATAGGAAAATATAGTTTACACTATTATTCCCGACTAGTTTGTCCCCAAAAAAATGGCGGGGGGGGGTCAGTGTATGAGGATCGTTCTTATCGAAGAGCGTTTTTCTGAATTTTCTTTTTTTTTTTGCAATTAAGAAGAAAAAAAGGAAAACCGAGAAAGAAAAGCATCCTAAATAGCAGGGACTGCAACAGAAAGCAAAAACGCAGCGAAGCTTAGAAGTACATATACGTACATACGTTAGCACATCGTTCAGCGAAAAGTAATCGGCTTGTTTCGAACCAAGAAAGTATGAAAAAAAATCGCGGACAGCATACCGGCCTTTTGGGGGTTGAGTGTATCGTTGTACAATGGAGACAATCACGCCATCGTTAGAGACATGCGCCATGAGAAGAAAAAACGAATAAAACGCTGTGTGCAACCATAAGGAGACAACCATAGAGGGAAACCTGTTTTCTGGGCCCATCGTGGGTTCTGATCACTATGTCCCCTCCAGTAGTGACATGCACGTACTGAAGGAAGCCTACGTGCCAATACAGGCCATTCTCACTCCATCACCGGCAAAGTTACGGTACTGTGTACTTCGAATAACTGACTCCAGGTCATCTAAGAAGACTCACGTCGAGGTAGTCCTTGACCCAGGTGTGCGTAGCCTCCCAGTACCTCATCCCGGCATCGCGGTACGGGTACCGACCCGGGAAGTCCTCGCAAGTCACCCCGCGGGCCTTGAAGTCAACCTCCGGCGAGAAATCTTTGGATATGCGCGCCAGAACCTACTCGGGTGAGGTAGCAATAACATAAATATAACGATCAAGGCAGGGGACAAGTCAAAGAGACGAGTGCTGCATTCGAGAAGCCAACAGCCGACTTCGAGAAAGGTTGAAAGCTCAGCTACGGGACCCCGACACACAGTGGCATCGGAAAAAATAGCCATCTATCGAGCAACCTTGAAAAAATACCACAACGACAAATGGCTACGTACGCAGCTCTTCAGGTTACGAACTCGGTCAGCGAGAAAGTTTTGGACTCAAATGTGCAACTCCTATTTGCCACCCCCTATGCGCCAGTATGTGCCAGTACGTGTCCGTCTACGTTGTTCATATAAGTGTGCGGGACCGAGATCTGCTTGTGCTTTGCGCCCGCGAAAGAAATATGCGTAGTTGTTAGTCGACAACTCAGAGAGCAGTAGAACACAAGAAAAAGGCAGAAACCCAGCGAAACCTTTAAGGCCGGCGAAATCGTTTCCGTTACGTACTGCAGCTGTAAGAAAGGCGGCTATGAATAGCACGCGAATGTGGGAGTATGCCTGGAACAGGTCCCGCGATGCCCCTCACTCGTGCCATTTCCTTAGTGTTAGACCAACTATTATGGGATTTTTTTAAGGGGTCTCAGAACTGGCTTTTTTTGCCGAAAACCCGCGATTTCACTCCACGGGACTGTCAAAAACACCGGTAGACTCCTCAGGATGCTCCCCTTAGTTTTCCGAGAGCTTTCTAGAGCACTTTTCCGTTTCTCCAAAGTCGTAGTTGGACTGTTCGTCCGTATTTCCAGTTCTGAGGACATCGTGATTTTTCATCAAAAATCCTCGAAGATCCACAATTTATGGCCCCAGTTCTGACCAATAGCCTTATTTCTGACCCTCCAGAGAAAAGTGATTGGCTGCTCCAAAAATTAAAATAGGATTCTGGAGAAACGGGAAATTGTTCTTGAAAGCTCGCAAAAAACTAAGGGGAGCATTTTGAGGACTCTGTCGGTGTTTTTGGCTTTCCCGCCGAGTAAAACGCGTATGTTCGGCCTAAAACCCCAGTTCTGAGAGCTCAGAAATAAGTTCCTATAATAGTTGGTCTTACTATAGTAATATGATTCATCCAATCCTGACGGGTGAGAGGCGTGAAGGAATGGAGCACTCGTCTCTATGGTCCGTCCCCTATTTTTCCAAAGCGCAGGCGCCGCTCTAGGTACTTATACCGTATATACAGAAGGTAATACACCTCCTCGGACAACATCCCTTTCCCGTACGTCATGCGTAAGGTCTTACTTTGTTTCCCATCCGACAAGGTGTCACTAATAGCATGACCAAGACGTTCATCACTCAAAGCTAAAAGAACAAAACTACGTTTCACCGATTGAGCGGTTGATACTCAGCGTTTTCCTAAATCCTGAAACCTGGGCCTGACAGGCCTTCCAGGGCGGCAGCGTAAAACATCGTAACGCGCACCTGCTCCAGCGCCATGGTCCAAGTGTCCTCGATCTTGTTTGCCGTAAGCATGTCCACTCCTGCTCCCTTCCCCACTAGCAGCTGAACCGAAGAAAAGACAGCGACACACATCGGAAAAATCACGAATGTAACAAAAAAGCATGAGCTGTGAGATGTGTGTCGTACTGTTGATACTGAAGTAGTGATATACAGTAGCGACACTTCGATCGCGTGTACATACGTACAACAAATCTCACTACCAAGGGGTGTGCAGATCGGCTAGATCTTAAGGTTCAACATGTCCTAGTGCGCACGTCATGCAGATTGTAAGGCTCCCCCTTCGGCAGCGGGAACTACTGCGGATCATGCAAACCAGGAATACATGTCCCTGGAAGCTCTAGATGGTCAAGAGGGCATACTGCTGCAGATAGATCGTATGTCTCATGCTGAAACACAGTCGTATCGCACGGCCAGAGAGCGTCACACTTTTCTTCACGTCGCACATACTTACTCATCATCATCATGCTTGCCATATTTTTTACGTTGCAATGGTGCACAGCAATTTTCTCATGTCCGACCAATGTGCAGGCGGCATGGGCTTCAACAGTGATCATGCACAAACATTTCCGCCAGACCAAGGGAAACAAAAAGGACGAACCTAAGCTATTAATACTACTACTATTAATTGTGCGGAGGGGCATATCCATACAGTGTTATACGAGGTACATATTAATACGTATTCATACATAGTAATACTTAGCAATCATACCCCACGACGGATTAATAAAACCGTGTACCCCCTACATACGTTAATACACCGCATTTAAGTTCTGATCACTACTGGTATGTGAGTTACTCTGTCCACCCGTCAATGCCCATCAGCTGAAACCCCTCTCCCTGGTGTTCATGTTTTTCTTATGATATTGATTTGATCTTAACACTGTATCGTAAGTACAGTACGTACGAATATATATATATATAAATATTAATAAAACTCCCGTTGTGGATAAATAGCGTCATATCAGTTTTGATTTGTCTTATGATACTGCCGCGCTTTTGCTCTGGAGAGTTCCTCACTTTCTGATAGTCTTTTTGAGAACAACACTACACATTGTCGGATGGCAAAAATAATAATAAATATGGTATTACTCGGAATTAGAGCCGTGTTGAGGTTAGTAAAATTGCCAACTCGCATGGTTTACATTGGTTTTCGAAACCCTGCCTCCAGTATCAAACTACTGTATCGTCAAAACCACAGGACAGTTTATTAATACCAAATACAACAGTAAGAAAACGGTCCAGAACAAAGGCAGGCCAACCAAGATATATATATCATTAACACAATGAATCCAGCCCCGGTCCTCACTTCGTCACTCACTACTTTGTCCCGATTCTCGTACTGTGATTTCGTGAGTATCCTGTAAGGCCGCTTGCTACAATTTAAAATACCACACCAGGTATAGTCGATATATGGAACACTCTTGGGATATTCTGCGTTGAATATTTTCAACGCTTACGTGCGTACTATGTACCGATTAGGCGGCCCAAATAACAAGTTAGAGTAGATCAAACCCTTCCCCACCCCGATGCTTACCAGGTAGTTTGGTTACTTTCTCCGGTGTGCTGCTTGCTCGCTGAAAAATATTACTGGAATTTTCTCCGGCGATTCTGCGACAACGCCTACCTCTTTGGCCTCTTCGCCTATACAAGGTATTGTATGTACGAGCACGTACGGTAGCAACAGGGTTCCTGTACTCAATTTTATGCCATATACGATAGAAGACAACACATAGAGCATCGTTGATATATCATAAAAGGAAGTAGACATAGAAGATAGATAGACCTTGTGCATAGGTTTCCCATGTATCCGGGGCTTTCTTCTTCCAGGAATGTTTTGATCGATCAACGGTAAAGCTCATGCTGCACATTGTCGGATGGCAAGCCTAACAATAGATTAATAGAAGTATCATTGGAATTTTCTGCGACAGCGCTTGCTTACTGTAAAGATAGCAGCCTTGAGTCCGCACAGGAGTGCCATTGTTTTTCAGCGCTATCATATTGACAATTTCCTCGACGGCAACGGCAAGGGTGCTACATACGCTACTAGTAAACTCCGACGTGTTATCTTCGGAAGGCTTTCTCTCTCTCGGCCAGACCTTCCCGAAAATCCCTTGTTCGGTATCGGCTACCTTCCCCTTCTGGAAAAGTTGAAGGCTGAAAAAAACGATCGCACCCCTCCCTGTGCGGTCTCAACGCTCGCTACGGTACGTACGTACCAGGTACCACTTGGAACGTACCTCTTGGGCGCCCCAGTTAATGAAGGCTGTGCCCTCAACGTGCGGCTCGAGCAAGACGTGGATAGGGTGCTCCTTGGGCAGCTGGCGGTGCATGGCAACCATGGGCCCCTCCATGACAAGGTGTGTTGCACCGAGGTGCGACACCACCTCGTGAATGCTGAATGAGATCAACGTCAAGTCGGGAGTAGGTACAGGATAGAGTTAGCTAACGAACATAAGTAAAATTAACATGCCTTAGTGTTGGATATCGGATATCGATATCGAAATCGAGTTCGATAGGATACCGATCATCCGAAAAGCTACTTTCGGTACAATTCCGATATTCGATGTTTGATACACCGAAGCCTTCGTTCAAGTGTCCAGCAAAAAAGAAAACGCGGGGGTGCCAGGGGATGGAGGCAGAACACGATTAATACTACATTATATGTGTACTGAACGGTTGATGTTTCGATATATCGAAAAATTCGATACGATATCCAACCCTAATTTAAATATTAGGTTTCGTGTTTTAGGTTTCTCTTTGGTTTGGCTATGTTCCTGTTATTTATATTTGTCAGCATGAGGTTTGTGAGTCGTCGACTTTGAAGGTCGTGCATGCTGCCTGCACATTCTTCAGGACGACAAACATAACCCTTTCGATTTTTGAGAGTACAAAAAGTCACTCTACAGTACGGTAACTGTAGTAGATCGATGTTACAAATGTCAGTGTTGAGACATAGAAGGGCACCTTTGACGGCATAAAGTGACGATTACAGCAACACCAGGTACCTACTGCTGGATTGGGGGATGGTACAGATTGGTGTAACATACAACGCTACGACGCAAGGATCAGTACTGCTGCGCGCTCACTCGCTCGTAGACCGTCCACAGAGGCAGCAAATTTTGGCTGAAAAACAGTCTGAACGACGGGGTTTCTTAACCCAAAATCGTCGGAATTCCACCTCTGTATACCATGGTAGCAAAATTATGAATTTGTGCACCTAGGCCATGGAACTTTTCATCAATCCTTGCACTTTGGTTTTCGTTCAAATCAATTCTGGAGCGACTTACTGACAGCATAAGAGTTCCTCAAGCGAGATTGTGGCATTCGTCAAAGATATACATATATATATATATCTACATACATATCGTTTCTCCCTGAGCATCAACATGCATCTCACAAAAATGCGCGTTTCCCCTTTAATGCTATTACTCACATTGTACGTCGTCGGATTGCAAACAAAACAGTTTTATGCGTATATGCAGAGGAAAATGGTAGTTTTATGTTGCGACTATAAGCATGCCTGCGATCATGGGAAAACTAACTGCTGAGCACCGACAGCAGATAGCCACCACCTCGTCGATCAATTCCTCATATTTTTTTTCCCAAGTTGCTTTTCGACGCGAGTGGCGTGTAGTTCTTCTCTCAATATCTGCTTAATGTTCTTCGATCACGAAGCCTCGCTGCAGCTACTCTGGCGTATGCTGGGCCTTTAAGGTCACACATTTCGCACAGAGCAGGCAAACGGATCAACCCTTGCACACCTCGGATCAACCATTACAGGCCTTGGGATGATCATCTACAGATCATGCATGATCTAGATCTTTCAAGGCAGATATATCTACGTCCGATCTTGTATGATCTGTATGAGGTAGCTCATGTTGCCGGGTGGGAGCCGTACCATCTGCACGATCTAGCACATGTTTCCTGCGTCGGTATGGTAGGATCTAGATGATCTAGATCACGATCTGTCCTATAGTAGGTGTGAACTGATGTGTGCGCGCGCGGCTTACATGAAGTCGGCAGCCTCGAAGCAAGCCTTGGCGATGTTCCAGTTGTAACCGTCTTCGGGCGTGAAGATGGGCGTCGCCGTCTCCCCTTGGCTCAACTGCACAAACGGTCGTCACAAACACCCGCACATGATAATAATAAACATGATACAATTAGACCACCACGAACCTTATAACCCTTTTGACTTGATTGTACTATACCGGAGAAATAAAACAGGCCATTTCGTCATAGCTGCTCACGGGTCGGATCATACCTCGCGGTTCAGGTCGCGTCGGATATATGGGTACCCGATCCGATCCGTGAGAGTTTGAGGAGTTCCTGACCCGACCCGACCCGACCCGATCCGATCCGATCCGATCCGTGACATTTTAAAAGCCTACTAACCCGATCCGTGTGGGGAGGGGTTATAAACCGTGAAGAGCCCAAATTGAAAAAAACTTGAGCTGCCTAGTGTAAGCGCCAATAAAAATGGTGTTCCATTTTCTATCGGACAAGGTGCAACGCATATTCCAGTCATACCAGCCATCAATAAAAGACTAACTATTAATAATAGACTCCAAAGACTTCAAACACGGAACATGGTATTACGGGGGTACATAGTTAATAGGACCTATGGTATACACAAAACCTATATATGTTTACCTATTTTTACTGACAAAATTTGGTCCCGTTAACTATGGACCCCCGGAATATCAACCAGACTGAGTACTTGTCAAAAGTATACAAATAATGCTTTCCCCCTTATGAGTTACTGTACGCGAGGAGGAGCATACCGCAGCATTCACGACTATCAGCATGCTCCGCGTTCGTCTTAGACCTCCTCACACATCAGTAGAGTCCCTTACCCCCCCTAAATCCAGCAGCACAGCAGTATAGTACAGCTCAGTTTGCCACGTTTGGTCGATGCTGTGATCGATCGACGTTTTGTTTTCCACATTTTCACACCTACCGTACGACAGAACATCTACAGATATATCATATAATTCCTCACCTACCTTTGTGAGAGGTTCGGCGGGATCTGCATAGCACAGATCCAACCTAGGAAACATGTCCTCGACAATGTCGATCTACATTGATGGTTCCCACCCGGCAACATGAGCTATCACTGTAGATCATAAAGATCATACAGATCAGGAACCTATCTGCCCTGAAATATCTAGATCATGAACTGTGGGAATCGACTATCCATCCAAGGTGTGGGGATTTTTCCCCCTCGAATGCCCCAAAGGTAGGGCTGTGAGCTGGCCGACTATAAGTCGCCGACTACTTATTAGTTGGCTAGGTAACACAGTAGTTACAGTATAACCGGGGACATGGTCCATAGACACAGCCCATAGTAGTCAGAAGACACAATGGACCCAAAAACCCGTCTATCCCCCCATGTTTGCGCACCATAGTTGGTTATGATTGCTACCAGTGTTGATGTTAATAATACGTTACACCCGTGGTATTAATAGTCCATTTGTTGAATTCTGCTTCTTTGCACCTGATGGCCGCGTTTGTGGCTCGACCTGCTTTTTTTAATAAAGGATATTCAACACCAGGTAAGGCAGTTTTCGATGGTCGGCTTACTTCGGCACCCAACAAACACCTAGCCGACAAGCCATTCGTGTACTATTACGGGGGTCCATAGTTAACGGGACCAAATTTTGTTAGTAAAAATAGGTAAATATATAGGTTTTTATGTATACCATAGGTCCTATTAACTACGGACCCCCGCAATAGGCAAGGTCACAGGCTCATCGATAGAAATTATTTATCAAAGGTGTTACACGTTAACCCATCAGAACAGGTACCCCATCCCCTCGAGACCTGTTTCGGGAAATTGAAATCCTTAATGGCGTCGATCTCTTTCATATGGGGCGCTAGTTTTAACCTTTCGCACCTCCGACAGATTACGATCTACCTATCTATATATCCATCTATATATCTACAGATCACCATCTACAGTATATTATGTGGTCCCTTACCTGCCGGTGTGAGCGTTGGTGCAGGATCTGCAGAGTACTTATCCAATAAAAGAAGGTGTTCTACAGTACAGTTAGTAGATAGATCATGCAGATCATACGGGTTCCACCCGGCAACAAGAGCTAGATCATACATATCTCGGGGGAAATATCTGCCTCGACAGATCTAGATCACACATCAAGTGGGAATGGTCTGTAGCTGACCTGTCCGAGATGTGTAGCTTTTAATCTGCCTGCCTGCTGCACTCCGTTGCATGACGCGTGCCACGGTAACCTTACTCATTTTAGGCTCCGCCCATTCGAGAAGCTATTAATCTCACCCAAAAACTGGCCTTAACAAAAAAACATCAAGGGGCAACCCGACGAATAGGCCCAATGTCTACATTAGGTATTTATAGAACGATACCGTTACAGATTGTGCTAAAAAGACCGTACTGGGAATACTAATAGTGCCGTAGCTGACGAGCCCCGCCTGTCAGTCTGTTTTTGGCCCAACCTTGCTAAAGTCCAACATGATTATTCTTGCCATCCAACAACGTGCAGCAGGTGGCAAAAGCTTCAACGTCGACCACTCATAATCACCCCGAAAGGAACAGAACTACGGGAATGAAAGGAGCCTTATGCGCAGAGTCGAACGACCGTAAAAGCACGCGTCGTGCACTTATCAGTAGACACCAACTCTACCCCAGGAAGATGATGATTATATGGACAAAAGTGCAGCTAATTTCTTCATGTACAGTTAGTAGAGGAAAACGCCACGTCAAAAGAGAGCTGGAGGGACTGTACTATAAATATTTATACTGTACACCCCGAGAAGGCACCGAAGGGGTTAGTTCCACTTGATGCATACCACTCTGCCCGCCAATAGAAGGATCGCTTGGCCTTCATATGAATGTATAGGCGGTCCTTATACCTCCGCCCGGAGTGTTATGGTACGGGCCCGCAAGAAACACCTAATGTAAGCAAGCCGTAGAACGTTATTGTGACACCATCCTTGAACAGCATTGACCCATAGACTATCATGTACCAGGTAGGATTCAAGTTTAGCGCTTGACGCTGAGCACGATTAATGTATCCAATTTTATTAGCACTCTCCAAAGAGTGGGTCATATGTTCATATCTATTTATATACCTGGTATACATATATATATATTTTCGCGGGCCTGTTCTGTGGTAGATCCTAGATACTCATTCGTGGAAATTGTTTCACGAAATTGCATCACGAATCGAACCGATTTCACCTGAATGCCGATGGGCCTGATGGGGAGCAAGTCGTCCTCCACCACCTCGAAAAGCGCGATGCTGGCCGCCAGGTATCGGGGAAGCTTACCGTCAAGAGGCGACGCCTCCATACCCTGGAACATCAAACAACATCAAGCGCATATTATACATGCACGCGGGTGGGGGGATAGGGTGTCAGCAGAGTCAACCAGGGAGGGGGCAGGGGAAATAAGAAATAAAAGCCGCACCAATAGATGGGATGGAGAACATGAAATACAAGAACAGTCGATCGTTTCGTCGAAGATGAGTCAAGTCAAAAACATCGCCGCCATACGTTTTACCTTGAGGAGTTCGTGGTCGACGACAAACAGTTTTCCCGCCTCCATGAGAGAATCCACCTTCTGTTGCAAGCCCTGTCAGGGTGGTCACCGGGAAAAAAACATGGATGGGGAGAGGTAGCGTTACGCTTTAATAATGCGGGGGAACATAGTAAATAGGACTAAATATTGTTGGAAAAAAATAGGAGAATATGTGTGTACCGTAGGTCCTATTTACTACGGTCCCCCGCAATAGCACTAAAAACATTACGTTACGCGTTTTTTCTCACGAAAGCATAGTTGGCCTATTTTCCTGTGAGAAAACTTAAGAAATCCTGCTATAAAATCAATATTGGTATCGAACATCAGGCCGCATAACAAGCGAGAGACAAGAAGCAGAAAGGACGTACGATGTACTATGTCGAGGACTTTTGCATGGTGAATGGTCGCCTGCTAGAGGCCGAAACCGTCATCTGCCGGCACAGTTGTGATAAAAAGTCAAGGGCGCTCGAATAAAACATAACTTGACACGCAGCAGAGTTGTTTTTCGGTAGACAGGGGAGACGGGGTTACTCTAAAGGCAAGTGAAAATAAACAGCCAAAGCGAATGTGTTTTCTTCTCGCGCCATGCATGTGATCACAACGCCCCGGTTGGTTTTCCATTCTGATCTCTGGAGGTGCGATGTGCGGTTTCCTCTTTTTCAGGAGGTGCCGTTGTACAAGTAGTCATGGATATCGAACGAAAAAGCAACTCGGTATCACCCTGGCTTGGAATACATTCTCCGTTTGGTATTCCCATCATAGTCTAAAAGGGTACTATATTACCCGCCAGAGAGGCAATATTTCGGCCGGAAATACAATAAACGTTCGGCATTCACGTCAGAGTCCAAATGGGCATTGTATTACCGGTCAGAGCGGCAATAATCTGGCCGGAAATATAATCCCGGTTGGTATTCCCATCAGAGTCCCAATGGGAACTATGTCGCTGGCCAGGGTGGCAACAATACGGCCGGGTATATAACCCCCGTGGGGTGTGCACATCGGAGTTCACACGGATACTATGTTGCCGGCCAGAGCGATAATCTGGTCGGGAGTATTGCACCTGTGTAGTATTCACGCCAGAGTCCCAACGGCTAATATATTACCGGCCGGGTATTTTTTTCCAGTTTATTACGGGGGACCATAGTAAACAGGACCAAATATTGTTAGTAAAAATACCCAAATATATAGGTTTTTATGTATGCCATAGGTCCTGCTAACTATAGACCCCCGTAGTAGTATTCCCATTAGAGTCCAAAAGGGGCTTATATTATTGGCCAAAGCGGCAATAATATGGCCGGGAACATCATCCAAGTTTAGTATTCCCATCAGAGTCCAAACGGTTACCATGTTACTGGCCAGAGCTGAACGCGAATTATATGAGCAGGAGACACAATCAAACAAGACCGATGCGATTTGGTATTCGGTTAAAACACGCCGAAATTCACACCTCGCACAGATGGTTGATTCCCGCTTCATCATCTAGATCTTTCAGGGTAGATATATTCCTTATCTGTATGTTCTGCATGATCTAGCCCCATGTTGCCGGGTGGGAGCCGTCTAGTCTGATTTCAATATGTCGACGAAAACGATATTTCGACAAGTAGAAAAAATATACTTTTAAGACATGGTAAAAATCGAACTTTGCGATATGACGAAATAAACGATGTTTTGACATATGGAGGAAAAAACGATACGATATCGAACACTACAAGAAGCAGTTTGAATCAACCGGTATCGAACTCTGGGATTTCACGGTACCTTGTAGCAAGGGTCGGAGTCGAGAACCTTGAGCTTCTTCCGGGTGGCCTCCGTGCACTTCTCGATCACCATGCTGTTAGCACCTGCGTGGAGTAGACGGGACGCAAAAAAGTATTGAATAGCATCAGGCGGGTAAGCAATCAAAATAAGTACCCCCGCGGGTAAAGCAATCGAAAATTGTGGAATTATTTCACCAGGCACGCAATAAGAAATAGACGTCAGGCAACCAATAAGAAACACCCATGGTAACAGCTAGGACTTCGCGCATTATGTGTAGGATGTTTATATCTGCTGTCGACTGACGGGTACTATTAATAGTAGAGCACTTTTGGGAAAAAAAAAAACGTTTCTGACTGACGAGGTTCCCCCAATAAGGATGTACAGTATGTGCAGCACCCAACATCGCTAGAATACATGGCAAATTTGTCGTTTCGTTTTACCTAGGCAATGGGATTGTGCATCGGAGTGCACTTTCAATGTTTCTCATGGTCAGTTCTTGGGTGAGCTAGTAACAGTGGTAATGGTGACTTACGAATACTACGGAGAGCTCTTCAAGTCAGCAGCATCGTAAGCAGTAGCTGCCTACGTCCCTAAAATATCGCAGCAGGCTTCCTTCCTTCCTTCCGTGCGTCGGTCGGTCCAGAAGCCCGAGAATACACGTTCGATATATCGAAACTTTCGATACGACATCCAACACTAAAAAATCGTGTAAGGATGAATATCAATCCGCGCATGTAGAATTTCTTCCAGGCAATAAATCCAGAGGAGTCCCCACTTGTTGACGCGGTCAATAGCACAGTAAAACCACCCTGCCCGAGAGTAAAACGTTCGGTTGGTATTCATAAATGTTCATAGCGTGAAAAAAACGGTACTTAATCCTGGCCAGTGGCACTATATGATACCTCTCTGTCCTGAAATATAAGAACCTTTTGGTTTAACAATTAGTGCAAAACCGTTTCTTATAATATCGGACAGAGTGGTAGGCATTATACATACCAGGTAGCTCGCATTCACTCATACTATTACGAGGGAACGTAGTAATTAGGACCACACATGCTTACTGAAAAATACCGCAATATATAGATTTCTGTGTGTACGACGGGTCCTGATTACTGTGGCCCACCGTGAGAATATAAACCAAGCTTGAAACCCCAGGCAAGCAGAAATACCACGGCCTCAGGCGAGTAACAAGAAAGAGCAAATGCCAAGCAATTGTTGTTTCGGTTCCCTTCGTCGTTCTTCTTTCGGAGATACAGCACTACAGCACTACAGCACTACAGCACCACTTCACCAGCGGTCACAGTGTTGAAGCTCATACCGTACGATTGTCGAATGGCAAAACGCAATACTGCTGAGACGACGTACTGTAGTGCAGTAGTGGTTCCTCCAAGCGGCCCGGTATGCGTCGGCCAACTGTAATACCGGCACTAATTACCCCGCACACTACGTACCACACTGGTGAATCCCACCTGTCTGTGCCAAGCGCTGTGCCAAGCGATTCCACAGGTCCCATAGCGGACAGCCAGCACTACTTACTCCACCTGCACTACAGGCATTATAGAGGGACCACTACTGCAGACATTGTCACAAGCGAATGGATGGCATATGCCTACATCGTATCCGCTAGCCATGGTGGTAGAAATCAGGAGCATGCATCCCCTATGTTTACACAGCATACTTGGTGTATTGCTTCTCACTGCTGTAACATCAAAGTATGTTCCCCCTAGGTGGTTCTAGAGTTGAGTTGAACGAACTCTTGTCAGGATGACACATTTCCCATGTACTGCAACTACCTGTCCCAAAAAATTAGGACTTTTTGCGATTGGCAACCTTTTTTCTCCAGAAGCAGGTTTGGATTGCGGGTGATCAGATCAAACTACAGCATCTACTGAGTAGTTTCAACTTTACGGCGAACGGCGCTGTGGAAATTCGATCATCGCATTCGCTCGAAATGACCAACTCGCCTCTCATTGAAATAAACGAAACAAGCAGCTCTTCTTACCTTGAAGGCGCTGACGCGCAAAAGCATCGTCTTCTTCGTAGTCGTACATGGCTTGAGGGTTTCTGATAGGAAAAGAATGCAGGTCTTCGTAGTCTCCGATACATGCAGGCTGGAACAGAGTTCGTGGGGGGATGGCACGGCGTTTCGGGGGTTGCAGTTACAAGAAGTGGGGCGTCTTGATAGCAAATGCATCGAGGTCGTCGTGCTCTCCAATACATACAGTACAGGCCGGAATGGAGTTGGAAGAAGAATAACACGGCCTTTCGTGGCTTACAGCTACACCCAAGTCGCGCACGGCGTGGGGGGTCCTGTCCCTGATAGGAAAATCATGCAGGTCTCCGAAATCTCCGTTACTACGGCCTGGAGTTGGTAGGGGAAACACGTAGAGTTGATAGAGATATGTCATGGGGTGCATTTGTTCAGGGCATTCCTCGGGAATTTAACCGCGGGATTTATCCCCCGGTTCTGTGCGGGATTCGGGATAATCCCGTGGTTCCGTGCGGGATTCGGGGTTCCGTGATAAATGTGAAATCCCGTACCCGCATAAACGCGTCCCGCACAAACTATCATCTCCCGCTCCGCGCCACGGAAAAGTGTTGATCCCGTTCCCGCGTAAACGCGTCCCGCACAAATTCTAATATCGCGTTTCCGCACAAACACGTCGCGCGCAAAAAGAGAAAATAAAAAACCCAACTAAACGTTTCCATTTGACTTGAGGACAGCTCCACCTCCCCACAAAAACCCACAACGATCGAAATTTGGTCGCGTTTCTTATGAGGTGTGTGAAGGCTTCGGTTAAAAAACACAACATTCGAAGCAAGCAGGAAATCCCGCGGTTGTGTGCGGGATTCGGGAAAATCCCGTGGTTCCACAACACATCATAAAATCACGCGCCCGCCCGAACACGTCCCGCGCAACTTCCAATATACCGCTCCCGCGCATCGGAAAAATTTTAATCCCGTTCCAGCACCAACATGTCCCGGGTGTTCCTCACTCTCTCTTTATTTAGCCTGAGAGTCCCGACCTACCCTCGCCGCCCCATCTACCCCCCATTCCCCTCCCCCAGCTCTGCTGATTGAACTTATCTGTGTAGTCTACGTATAACACTATCGCTCGGGGAATGTTGATGACTCATCAACGTTGAAGCTGATTTTACACTTTGTCGTACGACGAACGCAAGAACAATATTTTATTCACCTTATATTGGTTCACGATCACTATTCTTACTGCACTACCGACGACATTGCTCCGCATAGAACTTCTCCGAGACATGCCTCGGCCGTCTAGGTTTACGCTGTGTTTTCATACGTAGGCTGCCATCAAAGACAAGCCGCTTACGCCTGCTGTGAAACCCAATCGAGGCGGGTCCCTTCAACCAGCCTTCCAAAAATACTTGCACAGACATACGGAGCGGAGAAAGTATTAGCTGCCAAGCACATTCTTGATTCACAAGCCCAGCAATGTTTAGGCAATCAGACGGCCGGGCGTTGTTGCTCACCCTTTCGTTAGCTTTCGCGTCCTTGATAAGCCGGTGGACTCGACTCGCGAAGGTCTTGGACCGCGCCGGGTATGACATAACCTCCACTATTTCCCCAAGATCGATGGCCCCCCTACAACATAAACGATGATACACGAGCAGGGTCAAACGCGTTGTGGAGAAGGGGCTGGCGGGGTCACAGTGCACGCGTTTTCATTGGCGGGGATTTATTTTTACGTGTTTTCTTTAGTGACTGAGAAATACTGTTAGGCGGTTTCATTGGCCGAGAAGAGGCTGGAGGAGCCGAATTAAACACGTTTTCATTGGCGGAGATTCATTGTTACACGTTTTTGTTGGAGGAGATTCATCTGTACGCGTTTTCGTCGGCCGAGAAAAAGGGGCGGCTCCACCTTAAACGCGTTTTCATTGGCGGGGAATGAATTTTACGTTACGCGCTTTCATTGGCCGAGAAGGGATGTCGCCACTTTTGCAGCGTCTTTGTTGACGGACATTTAGTCTCACGCGTCTTCATTAGAGTGTTTGCGATAGAGGTAAAAAAAAAAACTTTACTTCCGCTAAAAAAAGTGAATTTCCTTCCCTTCCTGATTTCGGTGTGTTTGCGAGTGAGGTAAACCAAATCCTGCAGGCGACGCCTCCGAAAATAAGAAGGGAAGTGGGGAGGTGAGGCAACGCGGCAAACAAACAAAAAAAAAAACGAAGAACGCAAAAAAAAACAGCGGCAGCCCAGCAACATTTCGGCGGCAGAGTTGACCGCGAAGCCACCATTATTGCCATCCCACGACCACAAGCCGCAGCACAGCAAGCGGCAGCTGGCTGGCGATAGCCGCAGCTAGGGGCAGCTTAGCAACAAAAATAAACAGCGTCAGCACCAGCACCAGCACCAACCAGCTTCCGTTTTTGGATTGCTGTTGCTGCTGCTATTGCTGCTGCTGCTGCTGCTGCCCTCGGCCTACGCACGCCACAGCGCCGGCGCGCTCCGCTCCGCCGCCGCCGCCGCCGCCGCCGCGCTGCTGCTGCTGCTGCTGCTGCAGCCGCAGAATGGTGAAATCGAAATGATACGCGAGCTGTCATGCTGTCGCGCTCTGTACGAGCACGAGTACGAGTACGAGTGAATACGAGTCCTTTTTTGGGACGACGCATCCTCCACGTCGTTACAAAGCGGGCGAAAGCGTGTACCGTAGCAGCGGCGGCGGCCCGCTGGCACAACCCGACGCCACTCGTGCGCGCTATACCCAAGCTACACCTCTCCAGCCTCTGCGCTCCCAGCGGTTGTCGTGATGCGTGCGGCAAGCAGCATGGTGGCTAGCAAGATGCTCGGTGTTTTAAGTTTGGATCCTTCGAGATTTGAGTTGCGTTCTGCGTCGGGAAAATGCTCGGTGCGTGTAGGCCAATGAAACAGAGAGCCAAAAGTTACCGTAACTTTCGCTGAAATCCTTACTTCGCTAAAGTACTTTTCGGCCGTTTTTTTTTTTAGAAATTTACCGCAAAAAATTACCTCGGGAGAATTTTTGGAGAAGTAAAAGTAAAAAAAAAAAAAATCGCAAACACTCCATTGGCGGAGAAATGGCTGCCGGCGTAAATTTTTTGGCGCGTTTTCATTGGCGGATATATGACTATTACGCGTTTCCATTGGCGAAACCGAGACTGCGGGGGTGACAGTAAACGCATTTCCATTGCCGGATATTGTTATTGCGTGTTTTCATTGGCGGAGATTTACTATTACGCATTTTCATTGGGGGAGAAGGCGCGGAGTCACTATAAACGAGTTTCCATGGGCGGATAATACTACTACTACGCCTTTCTTTTGGCGAAAGCGGGGCTGGTGGGGTCACCGCCGTAAATGCATTTTCATTGGCGCAGAATTGTTGTTACGCGTTTTCATTGGCGGAGATTCCCTATCGCGCGTCATCACTGGCGGAGAAGGTGGCTGCTGAACGCGTTTTCTTTCGCGGAAATTACTAGTACGCGTTTCCATTGGCGGACGAGAAGGACGGCCGACGTCACTCGAAAGGCGTTCTTCTTTCGCAGGAGAAAGGAGGGGCTGGCAGGATCACTTGTTTGGTAGCTGGTACCAGTTGTTGCAACACGCATCAGTAGTGTTGTGGTGGGACAGCGGCTGACAGATGGGAAAGGCGCCACTCGGTACAAGAGGCAACATCCGCCGCCTCGAGGATTCAAATTATGCACACGGCGTGGTTCCAGCAGACAACTATGGCTACCCTTGTGGCTCAAGTAGCCTAACTAACCCTTGCGGGACTTGAGAGGGGAAAATTGAGGATCAAAGAGTGGCGATTACAGTCACAACCATTGCGTAGTTGGGGGATGAAATATGGTTGGTGCCCGAGCTACAATGGTTGAATGCAAGGAGTCCTACGGCACGGGCGCCACATGATCCTACCTATATACTCGTACCTGTATACAGTATATAACCGTACTGTACTGCTGCTGGGCGCTCACTCTGCTCCTACAAATTGGAAAAAAAAAATCCCAGTCGTGGCAAGCTACGTGCAACCACCTCCGAAATTCATTTTAGTGCTTGCCCAAATCTAGAAGCAGCCACTCCTTGAACTCTGCAGTAGTATTGCGGGGGGCCATAGTTAACAGGACCAAATATTGTTGGTAAAAATACCTAAATATATAGGTTTTTATGTATGCCATAGGTCCTGTTAACTATAGACCCCCGTGATAACAGATTTTGTAACCCTCATCTACGGACGGTACATATACCCTGCACGAGGCCCTTGCTAAACCCGTAGTGCGCGCGATCGAAGTAAGTATCGCTAGTATGACTAGTATAACTAGTATGACTAGTATAACTAGTACGACTATTACGGGGGTCCATAGTTAACGGGACCAAATTTTGTTAGTAAAAATAGGTAAATATATATATTTTTATGTATGCCATAGGTCCTATTAACTATGGACCCCCGTAATTGTATGACTGGTATGACTAGTATCAGTAGTATGACCGGTAAAGTATGACACAGTCTGCCAATATGAGTCTCGACGAAGTTTTCGATCTCATCACGGCTGTTGGTTTATAGTTGTATACATATTATTAATAGACGATTGGTATTAATAGTAACAAACTTATCATTGGTTTGGTCGCTGTAGATACTTGTAAATCGGGCTATTGGCTACGATCTCGGGGCCCCGAAGGGAATAACGTGCTGCCCTACAACTGCCCGGCGTGTATTGCATATCAACGGCGCGTGTGATCCATACACACAGGAGAATGTTTGCGCATCAAACATTAAGTACTATTAATAGTGTAGTGTACTGTAGTGTAGTGCAATATGCCATCGCAAACACTAATTTCACCCGCCGACGGTTCCTCTAGGCGAGCTCGGCAGGTTTTTTATTGGGGGGAAAGGGGCGGGCGACCGAGTGGGGATTACTTTCGTTTTGTCACGCGTGGGCGTGCTATGTCGAGAAAGCACATGAACCGCACCCATGTTTTGAGGGGGTAAAATAGTTGAAATTAGTGTGGACTCGTTTTTTGCAGTTCTAAAGCGGTTTAGCGTACAGCAATTCTCAAGTTCAGTCTTGGGCGACCTACAATTAGTAATAGTACTACTAGCACTAATCGTGTGGAGCCCCTCCTGAAGCGAAGATAACAAGAAACTAATAGTATTTATAGTAATAGTAAGAGTAGTATCATAGTACTAGTATTAGTAGTAGTAATAATAGTATTGGTAATAGTAGCAATAGTATTAGCAGTATAGTGGTGAAAAATCCCCTACTAGGCAATAAAAAAATACGCTGCACTCAGGACGCCTCCTTTTATATGGGCGTTGAGATTTGGGAACGAAAACGATGCTAGTGCCCGGGTTTCAACGGGTCTTGCTCCTCGCTACGCCAATACTCCCAAAACGGCCAAAAGCGGGGACAGCACTTAAAAATCCCCCCTCCTAATTTTGCCCTGAACAATTCAGGGTTTCGGCTGGGGACTACGAATCTGAAGTCAGAAAAGTGAAATCGTACCTCGTCCCGTACTAAGGGCACAAAATGCTGGGCAATTGGCGCATTTTTTTTTGGCGCGAAGCTGTTCTTGAGCACGTTTTGGACTATAACGGACCTCAATACAGCCGGATCGAAACAACGAAACCGAAATCATGACCGCCCAGCTGGTATCTGAACTAGCCCAGTTTTTCGCCCCTTGCGAGTTTGTTGCCGAATAAAGCACACCGCAGAAACCACCACGCGAAAACCCAAACGTGCTGAGAATGTACCGCGTTCACGCCTGAACTCTCGACCCTCCGGAGGCTCGAGTTTTGCTCGCATCGCTATTCTGAAAAGCTCTACCCCTACTAAGGCGGCCAAGCGGTGTTGTTTAAGCGTGTGCACCTGGAAAACCCATCACCTGTGTGGACTTTTCCCCCGATTTTTTTCAAAGGAATTTTGGGATCGGGAAGTTTGTTTGTTTTTCCGAACACATTTTCTATTGTGTTGAAACCACGTTTTTCACCGTTTCCCTTATTTTGTCTTTACTTTTTGCTAAATACCCCCGTGTCCGCAGCAGATCGCTTGATTGCGGATATAATTTGCGGGAAAAAAACATGCCAGATTAATGCCAACTGCTTTTGCCCTACGAAAAACGTGGGCCCAAATCAGTCCTAAAGAGTTTGTTTCTGAACAAATTGGGAGTCAAACCTTTTACTACTGCACTACTGTACCTCAACAAACATTTTTCGGTCTAAATTGAAGTCGTTCGTCTCCGAAACGGAAGTGCATTCCTTCCTGGGTTTAACAAAAATAGGCTTGAACGAAAAAGGGTCTCGACTCTATCGCATGAATCGTGAAATAAAAAAACACGTTTTTCACGCCCATACTCGCGTATTACAATAGGACACACTCTGCTGAAAATAATTACGTAGACCCCGGCGCAAGACTTGCCCGTGAAGTTCTTTCAACCCTTTGAGGCGCTCTACGATAGAGCTTCACATTATTTTTTCTGAGGCTCCTCTTTCCCCCCAAGGTTTATCGCGGAAATCATCAGGGACAAATAAATGAATGCGACTGAAGCTACACGCATCTCGTACGTGTACATACGCTTTACCCAACGACCAAGAGCACAAGTGACACACTCATATGCGGCCAGGGTCTACCGAGGTCTGAAACATCAGGCGCCCGGTAAAGCCGCCGTGGTGGCTCAAAAAGTTTTTGTTTTTTCTCCAAAATGCGATATATCTGTCGTGGAACTCCTCCTCTAATTCCAAGCCAGGTGTCCACAAAACGGGAATGACGTCCTAGACCAGTTAAGAACTGCAGGCAACTTTACTGTAGGGTTCAAAATCACTTGTAATTCATACGTGCCAGTACCAGGTAGTAGCCATTTTTGGAGTAGCACAGCACTGTGCCGAAACATGACTCTACTTCCAGCAAGTACATCCTGGGTGGTTCAGCGGTGGCGCGTGCTGTCGAGAAGCGTATTGCTGTTCTCACGATATTTCATAGCCATAATCTACAACAATAGGCGGTGATCACAGGCCAGGCTCGAGTAACTCTTGTGGGCTTTTTGGACTCTCTACTTTCGTAGAGTCACAAAGGTCCCAAGTGATGTGGTAGCTTTGACCTGCTACCGAAGGCTGCACTTTTCCTTTATTATATTTTGAGTAGGGCAAGGAGAGGGCCCTCCACGTTCGGTTAGCAGCGTGGAGAAGAGAGAGATCGAGTGAGGTTCGGACGGGCAAACAAGGCTCGTCTCGACTTCAAGGAGGCTCGGGTCTTTAACCGAGTTCTCCCGGTTCTCGGGATGATTCTCAGATATGGTCCCAAAATCTGTCCTCCACAGTCTCCTTTTCTCGTCTCTTGTCGTTGCCTTAGTACTGAATATACTTATCCAGCTCCCCGATTTTCGTGAAAAACTCAGACCCGAGGTCACACAGCAAGCCCCTCCCTCCTTAGGTGCATGCCTTAATTTTTATCGCGGGACTCCAAGTGGAACAACATCTCAGAAGACAAAAACTAGTACCGTACCTGACAGAGCCTAGCAGAATGCGGACGACCGATCCGATGGTTTTCGTCATCCACGACATTCCCGGAAGCTCGTCGCGGGGTGGAAACCCTTCGAGGTATGGCACGCCTACCGGAAGACCCTGCCACGCGCGGCATAGCATAGCATAGCATAGCATAGCATGGCACAGCATAGCATAGCGTGGGGGTAGTCGAGCCAACGTCAAGAGAAAATAAAACGCGCGCGCGGGGAGAGAAGAGGAACAGAAAACAGCGTGAAAAGGTTGACACACCTCGGACAGATGATCGATTCCCGCTGGACACTTCTAATTTTTTCAGGGTAGATGGATTCCTGGAGCCGTAGGATCTGTAGGATCTGTAGTCTGTAGCTTATGTTGAAACGTGGGGGCTGCATGCAATTACAGCAGTAGTCAGCTATATACCCTGGGTTGGACGTGTAACATGCAGACAGATCCTGCACAGCATGTCATAACTGTCTGAGCAGCTTACGATCTACAGTAGATGATGCACAGTACATAGACAGGTAGATAGATCGTGATCTGTGCGAGGTGACACAGGTTTACACACATGGAGACGGATCAACACGCACGATACATATCATGTGGATCATCTGTAACCGCTATATCCCCTAGACTTGCCTCTAAGAACGCAAGGTACCGTAAACGAACCGGAAGGATAGCTGCATGGGGACAGTCCGGCACACGCCACACGCCACGACAAAGAGGCAAAAGCGCGCGGAGAAAGGGAGCGACGAGATTAAAAAACAAGCCTCGTCAAGGCGAAACGGTGTCACACCCGGGACAGATAATCTAGCAGATCAAACAGATCATTCCCACCGCATCATCATCTACATAGTTCAGGGCAGATATATCATCCCTGATCTGTATGATCTAGCTCATGTTGCCGCATGGGAGCCGTACAATCTTCATGGTCTAGGGCACATTTCCCTGGTTGGATAAAGTACCACATTAGACAGTTCCTGCACAAAACGTCACAACGGTAGGTAGGGATTTACTATTACAGGGGGCCATAGTAAATAGGACCTACGGTACACACAAAACCCTATATGTTTACCTTTTGCTACTAAAAATATTTGGTCCTATTTACTATGGCCCCCCGTAATAGATCATTTGTAGATGATCTGTAGATGATCTGTAGATAGATAGGTTGTGATACGTCCGAGGCGTGAATATAGTAACCGTTTGTTCTCTAATAATTCAATCAAACGTATCTTATTTTCCCGGACAGATTCGTGGCACGCGTCCAGGTGGCATTCAAGATAGACAACACACCCGCTTTTGACGAAATGCCTATTTATAGCTGTATTTATAGCTGATTTTCTTGACAAGAGGGGGAGAGTGCAAGCGCCGAGCGAGGTGTCATCCTGTCAATGTTCTTCCTGGGTCTCCAAAAACGATTCCCCCTTGCTTCTAACAAGCCTGAGCTGGCCGCGTACCTGTTTATTATTACGGGGGACGATAGTAAACAGGACCTACGATACACACAAAAACCTATATATTTCCATATTTTTATTAACATTATTTGGTCCTATTTATTATGGTCCCCCGTAATAGTGCTTCGGTAGTTGATGTGAGCCTTGAGAAATTTCTCACAGTTCCGAAGGGGACGAGTGTTGTAAATTGTAAGCTTGAGTTTGGTTGGGCGATTGATTAACTCACCTTTACCAGAAGCCCAGTGGGTTCGTAACTCTAACGAATAGGTCGACGAGATATTTCCGAAACCGCCATTTTCGTTTTCGTTTTGTGTCCCCTTTTTACCGGCTCTCCAGGAAACCGACTCGGGAGTTCATGTGGTATATTTCGCCTTTTTGTTCTATAATTGTACCAGGTATATGTTTGTGATACACCCCGGGTGGGGAATTATTTCACTTGTCTTTTCCAGTAGCTCAGGGGCATAATGTTCCCGAAACACGGGTGTAGCACTGCAGGGAGAGCCTATTTGCAACCAGCAGGGTGCCAAAAAAAACTAATGGTACCAATCTATCGTAGAATAACGAGTCTCCGCCGTCTCCGACGCGCTTTTCCTTATCATAGGCGTAAACGTAGAGGGGAGGGCCCCCATATTTTCGTGTGTCAGGCTATTCCGGGTTTGCGTGCCTGATCTCGACTGCTCAACATCTCGCAACGGAAAATATGTGGATGATTTAGATTATCTACATGGTGTGTTCTGTAGCATGTTTCTTCTACTATATTCACACACGAGTGGTACCAGGCATGACTGACGGGGTTTTCGCAACTGAGGATCTACCCTACATATTTGGAACTCCATGTATACCTGGTATACCTTGAAAAAAACAAGATAGCACGCACACCCTGGGACCAATTTCAGAACCGAGTTTCTCCAAACCATGCCTTAAGGGGGGGGGGGGGGGGGACATCATATACCGTACACCCGTACGCACAACCGAAATGCTAGTGACTTGGACATACATACACATACAGAGATCTCGTCGAGATAAACATAGAAGGAAGTAGATCGCGAAGGTAGATAGATATATACCTTGTGCATAGGTTTCCTTTGTTTCCGGGGATTTCTTCTTCCAGGAATGTTTTGATCAATCAACGTTGAAGCTCATGCTGCACATTGTCGGATGGCAAGCATAATAACAGTAGACAGTAGACACATCGCTCCGCATTTACAGTGTTCCCTTTTGTCGAGACTATCTGTTTCGACATTCGTCCGTCCGCGGGGGTGTGTTGCCTGCATTGATTGCTATTACGGGGGTCCATAGTTAACGGGACCAAATTTTTTGTAAGTAAAAATAGGTAAATATATGGGTTTTTATGTATACCATAGGTCCTATTAACTATGGACCCCCGTAATACACGATATCACTGGCTTGAAATATCATCCGTTACACACCTACGAATAGCCCACGACGTTCTGTATCGGCCTTAGACCAACTAATACGAGGAAAAAGTATTTTTGGGCTCCAGGAACTGATTTCTAAGCCCAAAATACCCGCTTGAGTCGGCTGGACAGTGAAAAACACACATACCCTTCTCATGATCCACCTTGTAGAATTCCGAGTCCTCTCTGAACCACTTCTCCGTTTTTTAGGATCCCAGTTTGAGTTTTGGCGCAACACATCAGTTTTCAGCGGAGGGTCTTGTTCGTCAGCAATCGGTCTAAAAAAATTGGGTTTGTGCTGAGTTGTGGTTAAAAAGCAGTGTGTCCCAGGAACTGGCAACAACCTTACGAGCAAACAGTCCAAACCACGACGCTGGAGAAACCGAAAAGTACCTCAGCAAGCTCTCGGGAAACTGTAGGGAGCATCCGAATCCTGAGGAATCTATCTACCGATGTTTTCGACTATCCCGCCTCGTAAAACGCGCATTTCCGGCCTTAAAACTCAATTCCTGGAGCACCAAAAAACAATTCCCCGTAGTTGCCGGTCTTATCTCGCTTGTTTTCCCTCACACTCGGTTGTTGAGTGAGGTATGAGGTGCATACAGAGCTCCTCCTTCACGCGAGAAGCCCCAGAAAAAAAAGTAGGTGGCTAACCTTATCTCTAGTACGAGTATACCGTAGGAATAGCACTACCTCTACTATACCGTGCGAATAGCACTACGACTACCATGCCGTGCGGATAGCGCTACGGCTACTATTGATGCCGTTCTTCTCACAATAGCTTACTTCTAAAACGTAGAGTCCGTGGTCGCAGGACATGCTCCAGAAACTACAGTGCAGCGGAGAATACCTCAGCGAAAACAAAATACAGCCTCACCAAGTAATACTAAAAAAACATAAACGAAAAACTCATCATACATACGGTACTACTGCTGCAATAGCACTACCCCCTGTCATGCCGTAGGAATAGCATGCCTCTCGCACAAGTCTTTACCATCTGCCCCTCACCTCTGTGCTCCAGCGGTACATTTTCTTTGCGGCATTCAGCCGTTTCTTGCGAGAGGCACGGTCAGCCTTAGGGTCTTGCGGGAGCGTAGTTTCCCCATTTGTACAACCTGTTATTATTAATAATATACATAACAAAAAGAGTACATATTGAGACAGAGGAAGGAGCAAAGACAACAGAGTATCGTAGATAGAGCATTGGAGAAAGTGGACATAGAAGGCAGATAGACATATACCTTGTGCATAGATGGGCTTCCTTTGTATCCGGGGATTTCTTCTTTCAGGAATCTTTTCAGTGATAACGTTCAAGCTCATGCTGCACATTGTCGGATGGCAAGCATAGTAATAGTAGTAATATCAACTGGGACAGATCATACGAGATCTCTTTTTCGTGACAGAAATTTCGGGCCAGATAAATCCCCTAGGTATATACATTTTACAGTAAAGTCTACTGCCGGATGGGATCTGTATGATCTGCATGATCTGTATGATCTGTATGGCACGGCTCTTGCGCACATACTTCGAAGTACGTGTTTTTGCTGGCTGGGATCTTTACCTCACGGCTCTTGAACATATGATAACGGCCAGTACAGGATCTGCATATTGCTACAGTAGACGATCTACTGCATAGATAGATGTTGCACGTCGTGATTTGTGCGGTGTGCGAAATGTTGAACAGATAGAACAGATTATCTGATGCAAGAGAAAAGGGCAAGGTATTTACAACGGCAGGGCGGGTTATTTCGACGGGACGGGACGGTAAGTGACGGTCAGGGAATTTTGTAGGCGGGACGGGACGACGGGAACATTTTGACGACGGTTTTACCGTCCCGTCCCCGCCCTTCCCGCCGTTACCGCCCCTTCAAAATACCGTGATAATCCTCGAAAAAAAGCAGGTCGTTTTTTTTGTTATCGAAAATTTCGTCGATCACATTTGAAGTCAACCAAACAGAAGATTCCTTAGTTTATACTGGCTAGTATGCTCATCCTACAACAGACGTGCTAGACACAATAATTCAGTGATGCGGTGAAAGCATACAGCCCTCGATGTATGATATATATAGCTATAGTATGGTACATATACCCTATATCCATACGCAGCCGCGACGTACCGAAGAAGCGACTGGACAATCGCCCGAGGGATATTTTACCAAGCCACCCTCGAGGCAGCGCCTGCTTCCTGGGTGTAGACTCATCCTCCCGCGGCGCTTGACGAGACCTTTCCTCGGACCCCGGGTTGGAGTAAGAGGTGTCATTGCCAGGGACACTTTTGATGGAACACTTGGCTGTGATGGTGGCCTCAATGAAGACAAACCTGTGCATGCCAAGACAAACCGCCACTATAAGCGCCATCACCGCCGCGGGCACCGCCCAGGAACGAGTCATCTGCGCGCACGAAACACACAACATGGAACATAAAAGATTATATTGTGTTCCCCCCGTTCGTTTACTTCTTCTCTTCTGGAATAGTTTCATGGGTGATCAACGTTGAAGCTCATGCCGTACATCGAACAAATTCACACATAGAAGAACAAAAAGGGCGAAAACCAAAAGTATGTATGTATATACCTGGTACGTATTTATTTTGACCCCCACAACCTATTACACTCGTGAAGAAGCTTCCTGGCTCTCCTTCTCATCAGCCAGCACCCGATCGTGCCTGTTGTTGTCTGAAAGGTTCCAGGTACACTTCTCTGTGGCTAGCTACTCAAATTGGGCTTTGCCTATTTTGGCTTCAATTGTACCAATCAAATGACTCAACCCGCACCCACAACGGGCCTCTTTCCCAACCAAGAAAGCTAGCTTCTCCAAGCCAACACATAGCCCAGCTTCTTCAATGAGTGTGCGGTATTCTGCAACAATGCACATTCCATCCGCAAAAGGCGACATCGCTGGCTGATCGTGTTTTTTTTCGTTTTCAGCTCGGGCCACCTCATCCCAACGACCTGCCGCCCTCCAGTCTTTGAGCGGGAAAGGGTTGAATTCAGGCAGTCATACAGTAGCTACAATCGAAGTCAAACGTAGGTGAAGCTCAGCTTGAGCAGCCACAGAGAAGTGCACCTGGAACTTTTCAGCTAGCACTACGTACGATCAGTCGCTGACCAACCAGAAGGAGGGCGAAGACGGCCTTTCCCGAGTGCAATATTCAGTGTGCTGTACCTATACCTGGGACAAAAGGCGTACGCAGGAATACCTATTTTTGGCTTCTGCCTCCCAAAAAAAAACTACACGTGAGATATTAACGTTTCTAGAGCTGTAGGTCGGTGAGATTTCACGTCGAACGAACTACAGTAGTCGGCAGGTGCCGTGAGCCAATTAATTGACTCAAGTCGGCAAGTAGGCTGGCGATTCCAGCTGATGATCAGCCTTCTTGCCGACTCAAGTCAAGCGAGCGAAGCGAGACAGACAAAACCCCCCCCCGGGCGAGGGGGCCCTGCCCCAAAAAAGAAAAATAGCGTCACGCATTGGACAATCCTTCCTACAAGTACGGGAAATAAAAAAAGGCGGATAGATGGCACCTACGGGAAACGACAGACTTATGAGAATAGCCCGACCAATAAATTAGTTGTGACTTTTAGTCGTGCCGACTTACAGGTCTGTTTATTTCCATTATTTTTTTTTGTTGATGGGATTTTTTTATGAGCGATCCGTGACCCGACGTTGAAGCTCATACTGCCTGCACATTTCACAAATTCACAAAGGAGGGAAAAAAAATATATATATATATATATTGTACGTACCAGGGGCCAAAAAAAAAAAAAAAGAGAAAACTGACCCACACTCGGCACTAGCGGATTGGGATTTTTGGCAGAAATTAAATAAAACATATTTGTTTTCACACTTTTATTCCACTCGATTTTGGTACCCCCCCCCCCCCCCCCCCCCCCCCTGTTTGGGGAATCGCGTAGTGTTCAAGGTAAGGCACCCAAGAGGCAATTACATAGTATATATTTACCCATTGCTGCCTATGGGAGTGGCTACACCGGACATGAAATAAACTAACGCATTGAAGCTATCATACATATGCAAGTCCGCGTCACAAGCGGTTCGTAGTAGGATGCAGCTCACCCTTTGTGCGACTCGCCGGACACCTCACGGCGCTTCGCGCTTGGTGCAAGCAATGTCTGCCTGGTCGGTGAAAACCGGACATGCTCCGTCCCGGCATTGTAGGGACGCGAGGGTCTATGGTCGTACGACTACGGCCATGCATGAGATCGAGTACATCGCTCCCATCAAGAACACCTCCCTCCTATATATAGGTTGGGTTGGCGTCGGTTGGCAACGACGCTGTAAAACACGCCTCTCACTGCGTGAGTTAGACAGCCAGGGTACCGTTTTTTGTTTTGTTTTTTTGGCGGTTACCACGGCTGGCGGTCGAGTTAGATCATTTTTGTGCGGTGAGAACCTTTACTCCGCGCAAGGGGGATGATCGTATCACGTAGTGTGTATATGGTAAGGCACCCACGAGCCAGTTCAATAGTAAACCCATTGTTGTCTCTGGAACTGGCCACACCAGACATTAATTCAATTCATTGATGCTGTCATCCATATGCAAGAAAATCCGCCTCACAAGCGGTTCTTAGTAGGATGCAGCTCACCCTTCATGCGACACGCCAGACTCCTCACGGCACTTCGCGCTTGGTGCAGCAATGTCTGCCTGGTCGGTGAAAACCCGACGCGCTCCGTTCCGGCATTGTAGGGATGCGAGGGTCTGGCCATACGACTACGGCCATGCATGATAATGACACCCTCCCCCTCCCTGTTTGATCCAAAAAAAGTGGGGAGTCCTTTTTTTTCCGTGTACCCTTACTCCGTACCTTAGGTTTGTTATTTTCCGTTTCATTTTGTTTCGTTTTTTTTATGAGTGTGATCAACGTTGAAGCAGAAAACTAAGGCAAACAACAATAGTTTTTTTAGTTTGTGCAATGTGCAGGCAGCATCACACTCATTAAAAAAACGAAACAAAATGAAACGAAAAGTAACAAACGCTCATTCCGCACATCGCCCGATGGCACCCCCCCCCATGAAGTGCTCCGTCTCGAAAGGGATGCGTGGTCAATGACTAAATGACTAGCGTAACGCAAGCAACAAATGAGTACTCCCCCCCTCCCACATATTACCTGGAACAAGGAGCCGGGGGAAGGGAGTGGCAGATCTTCACCCATCACGTGCGAATGGAGCCTGGACGCGGCTTAAGGCTTGTGAGTATAAGGTAAATGCACATGAAACGAGAAGGGGGGGCGGAGCAAGGGCAGCAGGTGGATGGAGTAGATGCACGTTGATCAGGAAGCAGGCGTGGAATGGAGTCAGTCCATCATATACGGTCAGTACGCGACATGTGTTCATAATTTAGGAGTTAATATGTTCAGGCTTGCTTTTGTGTTTTTAATGAACGATTTCCAGAGAAGTCATTTGTGCTGAGCGAGGAACGCCACTCTCAACCCTACCACGTATATGTTAGTTTATTACCGGGTTGTTTTCAAGAGCATACGCTTAACGTCGACATCACAATAAGCCGCGCGCCCAGCGCACCCTCCGCCGGAGGCTATGTGCGGCCTGTCGCACATCCGTTCCGCACCATTTTTCGCCGTAGGCGGGAAAAAAAAGCGCGGGAATTGTGTCTGTTTCGCCTCACGGACGAGAACGTTTCAGGGATACGTTTCGTGGTTTGAGGCACCTTGGTTTGCCAATTGCCAAGTTGTTGGGCACGTTCCTCCCAAATTGCTTTGTGGCACGGATAATTTGTCTTTTTTTGTGGATTCCAGTTCATCTTTTCGCCGGTAAATACGCACATAGGAAGTACATTGACGCGTACATGCCCAATTGTGCCCAAATTGTGGCCTCGGGCGGGCCTTACGCGGGCAGCGGACTCCGGTGGCCCTCCTGGGGGCCTCCGGTGGCGCCTGGCGGGGAGCCACACTTCGCCTACGACCCCTACCCATTGCACTGGTGCTGTGCTGTATATCCTTTAAATCTTCATCTTCATATTATTCTCTGCGACGTCGAGGGGGGGGGGGGGGGCTCTACTAGCGTGGCACGAGAGCCGCGACACCGGTTGCCGGTTCTCGTTCCCTATCGTACTGCCAGTACCCGAGAGTCCCCCCCCCCCCCACCCCCCAGCCGACTGGCCGGGGCGCCTATCACACGCAGTCTCGGACGACCGAGACTCCCAGTTGAAGAAAACCGTTGACCTACCCCATGCTGCTAGTGAGCCCGGAATCGCTACCAGTTAGGCGCAAACAATACTAATTATATCAAGAATACCTAGTAGATGTTACGGTGTGGCCAGCACTCCCTTCCACCCACCTTCAAAAGGAGAAAGAGGCGGGCGGGCGGGAGAAACCACGACAGTATATCTAGTCGAGGCCTATCAATCGGCGGCGGGCAGTGTCGTGCCGTCTGCCCGTGTGCCTCTGCTCTACAGGCGCAGCTATACACATCCGGCGAAAGGTACCCAAGGGTAACCCTCATTCCGTCCTCCATGCCCTTCACCAGGACAAAACCCTTACATCACAGTAGAGCTCAAATGTCGGTAGAGTTAATGACTGTCAAAAAGTTACTTCGGTTGGTTGACAACAAAACCCATATAGATTTCTGTACGCTTGACTTGAAAATATTATGCATATCACCTCTCACGAAAAAACATGCCTCGGCGGAAAATAAAGCAAAACTCGAAAGAACTTGCCCGTTACCACCGGGGTCTGTTAGACACCACCTGGGCACAGGTCACCATCCCCGGTGAAAAAAAGCAAGCGCGAGGTATTTATATACGTTCACATCAGCTGGTAAATACCAGGAATCACCCGGGGTGCTTCTATTGTGAACGTATTGTGTATTGTTTTTCGTTTAATGAGGGCCGTTGTTGTTCTCGGAGAGTTATATTTGCAGAACTTCTAGATTTGTGAAATTTGGTAGGACTTTTCGCGGGTCAAGTCAAATCTCACGGGTCGGGTCGTGTCAGCTGACCCGACCCGGCCCGGTGCAGGACTTTTCGCGGGTCAAGTCAAATCTCACGGGTCGGGTCGGGTCGGGTCGGGTCAGCTGACCCGACCCGACCCGGTGCGCGAGATTAAAAAAAATTGTTGACCCGACCCGACGCGACCCGTGAGATTTTTGAATCTCCTGACACGACCCGACCGGCGAGATTTCAAACCTGTTGACTGACCCGACCTGACCCGCCACCTTCCGACTGACCCGTGAGACACGGGTTTCATGCGGGTCGGGTTAACTGGGCCCGTGACCCGTGACATATCTCATGGATCAACGAAGAAAGCCTACGTTAGTCGGTTGGTTGGTTGGTGGATGTGGATGGGGACGTGAACATGAACACGAATAATATACTACAGCCTCATCCGATCCGGGATTCGAGAATGATATTGATATTCATCCTTGCATGTGGCAGAGGCAAGCACTTCAATCGATGTTAACCGATTGGTAAAGCATGAGCTTCGAGCTCGAAAGAGCTGATGATGAAAGAGATGGCACTCCAAGGTCTTGTCGTTGATTATTGCGGTCTCGCAGAGGAGACAGGTGGGGAGAGAAGGAGAGTGGGCGAGTGTGCGTTGTGCACGTGTGTCGCATCTCGATCTAGAACTCAAAACAAAAATACTGCAGAGGGACCCCGGACCCTCGAAATGCAGTGTAACCTCAAAGCTAAAACAAGCAAAACTCGGGAGAACTCAGCCTGTTTTTCGGGGTTCTACAGTTCCACCGCGTACTGAACCGTAACAAGTAATCCCGCATTCTGAACAAACTGCTACTCGTATGACAGCTCAGTGTACTGTTGTACTCTACGAACTATATCAACAGATGACTAGCTATGTCCCGCCAGCGAACCGATAGGCTACTGACTACTGTTATTGTTGTTGTGTAGCAACTGATTACTGCCAACGCTGCTGTTGCGTAACAACGTAGCTATCCTTAATACGACCTCTCGATGGATGGGACATAAAGCCAAGTTGCTGTTCAACTATCAACCTGTTCAACTATCAACTCGAATCGTCCAATTATGTTACTTCTCTGCGTTACATGCCATAATTCCAAAATGCACACAACAATAAATTTAATTGTTGCGGGGGAAATGCTGCTGGCAGGAACCAATTCGGTATCTACTAGTAATATAATATGATATGAGTCTAAAGGAAAGACATGAATCCAAGCAAACAAAACAAAACATATTCTGCTGCTTTACTATACGTATTGTACCTATAAATACGTGCTCTTGCATGTTAAATGCGAGTTTACCAGTATACTATACTAGAATCATCAGACGTCAACTATATCCCGATCATGTAATCGATCAAGAATAAATTAACCTTCCAATGTATCTCCCCAAAACTATCTGACTCTGGTTACTTGGTCAGAGTGTTTGTCTGAACTACTTGTCTGCAAATTAACGAAGTGGAATCCATTGCTATGTCGCAACAAAGTTTCATTACTCCTTTGCAACGTCGAAACAACTTCAACTGCTCCTGCTTCGCTTTCGACGGGTGATCAATCCTTCTACAGCTGACGCAAAAAACTACAACGCATAACCTGGCAACGTAAAGGCATACTACTGATGTGACGGGTTTGACGCATGGAATAGCATGCAAACCGAAAAACATCACACACAAAACCTTGGAAACCGTGCGGGTCTCACTATACATTTACCAGACAGACACATACGGTACGATTTGTTGACCAAAAAAAAGAAGAAACAGCTACAGTAAGTAGTGGTAGCAGCGGCCGACGTTATATGCTTATGTCCGCCCCATACAGAAAAGATACGTCGTGCTACTCACTACATATAGAAACCTTTCACAAATAGCCTAGCAGCTTAACCCGCTTCTGCCGCCCCCCCGTACAAAGAAAGCGTGTCGTGCTACGTACTACGAAACAAGAAAATCTTGCCGTTAAGTTGATGACGATGTATGCGACCTCGGGGTGACGCAGATGTCCCTCCTGGCGTTGCAGAAGATGGTGATGTACATGGCGATCCAGCAGACGTTCTCCCCGGTAATCCCAATAGTTGTAGTAGTTGATGCGGTGGCCCGGTCCTGAAAGATACCTCTTCAGCTAACCCCACGTTTCTGTTGTTGACGACTCCATAGCTCGGACAGTCTCAGCGAACAGTTGCTGTGACGATTCCGGAAGGTATCTTTCCGACAATCTCAAGCGCTTTTTACAGGATCTCGTAAACCGTCATTTCGACGACCCCGTGTTGATGTGATACTCCAGCGTAGATAATAATTTTGCTCAAAGACCCCGGATGATGTTCCGCTGGCGAAATTTCAAGAGCTAAAACTGAAAGCCCTTGTCAAAATCGTCGTCGAAGTTGATCGTAGGCTGCTCGTCGGTGTCCACGCGCAGTACAGCCGCCGTGTGCGTGCTGCTCTTCTGTGGGCGTTCAGCTCCTTGCGCAAAGCATTCGGTGTCACTGTGCGTAGTGGTCTTCCCTTCCGCAGTTGTGGCAGATGACAACGGAGCTGGTATCCGATGATGATGCTGTTGCTGCTGTCATGATGGTGCCGCGTCCAGCGATTTTCCCAGTCTTTCCGCGCGAAAGTCCGTCCAGATATAGGTGCCTCATTGTTGCTTGGATCTTCGACAGGTCGAAATCCGGGTCCTTATACGTCGTCAGCTTGATGTCGCGGTAGCTCTCCGGGAGTCCTTGGACGATGATGTCGGTGAAGTGGCGCTGCATGCTGATGACGAAGCCAGCCTTCCTGTGCCAGTCAGCGAAATCTTCAGGCTTCTCTCCAGTGTATGACTTGATTCCTCGCACAGCGTTGATCAGACTGTTGTTCGCGCTGTTGCCCGTCATGTTGTCCATTCTCACAGCAGTCAGCGACGTTGTACTCGTACGATGTTGTAGTCGCTCGCAGCAGCAGTGCTAGTTGCTGCAGCTCGTAGTAACTCCAGGTAGAGGATGGCCCTGGCAGCTCTCTCGTGAAGCTCGTAGCGGAAGCAGCAGCTCGGGGTCCTGAAGCGCGGCCTTGTACTTGGCGTACCTCGCGACCCGCAGCTCTGCTGTTGTGCTTGAACGTCGAGGGTCATAACCTATTGATAATTATCCTTGCATGTGGCAGAGGCAAGCACTTCAATCGATGTTAACCGATTGGTAAAGCATGAGCTTCGAGCTCGAAAGAGCTGATGATGAAAGAGATGGCACTCCAAGGCCTTGTCGTTGATTATTGCGGTCTCGCAGAGGAGACAGGTGGGGAGAGAAGGAGAGTGGGCGAGTGTGCGTTGTGCACGTGTGTCGCATCTCGATCTAGAACTCAAAACAAAAATACTGCAGAGGGACCCCGACCCTCGAAATGCAGTGTAACCTCAAAGCTAAAACAAGCAAAACTCGGGAGAACTCAGCCTGTTTTTCGGGGTTCTACAGTTCCACCGCGTACTGAACCGTAACAAGTAATCCCGCATTCTGAACAAACTGCTACTCGTATGACAGCTCAGTGTACTGTTGTACTCTACGAACTATATCAACAGATGACTAGCTATGTCCCGACAGCGAACCGATAGGCTACTGACTACTGTTATTGTTGTTGTGTAGCAACTGACTACTGCCAACGCTGCTGTTGCGTAACAACGTAGCTATCCTTAATAAATGATTATTCTACACGCTATCATATGCTGTCGGAGTATCGCCCCGAGAAAGAGGCTTTCGGGCGGGAAACGGTAGGCATTTTTTGTTGTACAATTTCGGACCCGCCGGTGACAAAGGCGGCCCTCCGGCAGGTAGCTATTAAAGCTGAACGTTCGCAACATGGCCGATCCGCGGGCCAGACCCGAGGGTCCGACTTGTGGGTTAGTCGAAAACAATTTGCGGGTCATGGTGTGACCCGACTCGCGAATTACCCGTATCTCACGGGTCATGACCTGACCCGACCCGTGACATTTTGGACACCTCCTGACCCGACCCGACCCGACTGGCGAGATTTCGAAACCCCTTGACCCGACTCGACCCGACCCGTGCGATTTCAAACCCTCTTGACCCGACCCGACCCGACCCGCGAGATTGCAAAACTTCTTTTGACCCTGGCCGACGGGTCGGGTCATGACCCACGAAAAGCCCTGACACATTGCGAGTTTGGATCAAAATACGGAGGTAATCTGTCACAATCTGCGAATTTCAACAGAGGGAAAAATATCATGGAGGTTAATTTTCATATATTTTCATCGTATTTGGAAAAAAAACAACCAGAAAAATCTGGAACAGAAGATATAATGCGCGAAAAAACCCCCGTCACAAGGGGAAATCCTGGAAAAAAAGCTCTCCATAATAACAACGGCCGCAATACGCGCCCACTTATCAAGAGCAATATCTTGGCGCATCACACGTCGTGTGTTGTGATACGCTGCAGTGTCGTATCGACCGAGAACCAAAATGACCGTCGGTTTCGGCCGTTTTTTTTGTCAAACCGAGAATAACCGAGACCGAACACTCATCCGCCAGTTTCTCGGCCGGCTTCTCCATAAAACCGGCCAAATGGTTGATACTTCGAAGGATTCGGTGTGCATGTGTTGGCATCAAGGCTGTGAACCGACTCGGAAAAGGCTGTCAATTTTCAATTAATAGAATCTTCGCCAAAAGTGTCGGTCGGTTTTGGTTGGTTTTTTTCGGAGTTTTCATGCAACTATTTAATATGTGGGGCAGTATCCGCGTGGGGACAGGAAAACCTCCCCCGGCAAAAACGAGTCGGTTTTCGATTTCGGCCGGCGTTTGGCAACCAGAAAGCCGACCGAAAAATGGTTGGTTTCGGTCGGCGAAAACTGACCGACAAACCGATCGAAAAATGGTTTTTCGGTTTTCAGTTCACAACCAACCCTGATGATAGGTGATGCCCTGGTACGTGATACGTGATACCTGGTACGGACGTACGCACCACGGGAATGCACAATGTTTCCATGGGGAGCACAGCGATGGGGGTTGTGTGTTGTGTGCGTGTTCTTCACATTGTTTGAATCGTTATTTCTACTGCTTGTACGTGCCCGTCGACATCTATTATAGCACACAACCAGTGTCCGTGCCGATGCGTACTTCAATCTTATTAATAGAGAGATGGAGGCTCTCTGTGGTCAGCCAACGCTGAACGGAGCCTTGAGTGCGCCTTGCAAGCAGCTCGGGTCCGGGATCCCGCCTGCCAGACGACGCCGTCAGTTTCGTGTACCGGTATTATACGTACGTACCAGTATGTATTATATTACAAATGATAAACTGTTTATGAAGCGGAACTGCTCCAATCGTCATGTATTGCTCCTGGCTCATCAGGGTGGGCGTAAAAGTGTACGAGTGTGTTGAATCCAAAACGTGGAGTACTCGTCGAGTATTTTGGAGGATCGAAGAGGATTCCGGGGCAAAAGTAAAACTACTATTAATATTTTTTTGTTAATAGCAGACCTTGTACATATATATATTTCATGTGTCCTTCGTATCCGGGGATTTCTTCTTTCAGGAATGTTTTGATCGATCAACGGTGAAGCTCATGCTGCCTGCACATTGTCGGATCATGGCAAGCCCAATAATAATAGCAGTAGGTACAGCGATGACGGGACTTCTTTCGTGCAGGTTTGGTACGCACAACATACGCACAGTACGTACCAGGTGACTATTAATATGAATAACGGAGATGCCTGCATCTCTTGAGCTCGCGAGGGGAACCTGTCAACACGTGTCAACACGTGTCAACACCAAGAACCAAGAGCCAAGCGGGCACCCACCCCATTGTCTACTACAGACATCAAGAATTCCGGTCGCGCCTCAGGCTGCTGCTGCCATCGGCACGGAGCAACCCCGTATATACAACTGGTTGGGCGGCAAGGGTCATCGCAGTCACAGAGCCATACGAAGCTACAGGGCTCTCTGCGTCTTGGCATGGGGCAATAGGCGGTTCTTTCAGAGAGCAGAACGCAGGAGGAAGAAAAAAAAGAGCGAGTATCAGACCTCTACGTACGAGCAGGATATAAAATTTTGCCCTTTTTTTCCCGTTGTAGTCTGGACTAGGCGAACCAGTACGCTGCTGCTGTTGCTGTACGGATCGCTGCTGCTATCTCTACTGCTCTATCGAAATGAGCTGAGAGCTGAGCGCTACGAACTGCTGGTAACTACGGGCGTAGACCTACAGTATATACTCGTGTGTGTTCCGCTGCCGTGGTGCTGTATGCAAACGAGTACTCTGTCACAGCCCCAGACGGACAGCTCAGAGATCTACAACAACAACAACAGTAGGCTACAGAGTACGAGTACGAGTATATAGTCCAGCAGTGCTGCTGTAGTGTGCCCTTGATTCCGTGTACGAACGAGTATTACTACTACTGCTGCTACTGCTGCTGCTGCTGCTGCTGCTGCTGCTGCTGCTGCTGCTGCTGATTGATGTACCATACCTTTCCGCTGTGCCTCATTATGAACGAGTACACCGGAGTGACTGCTGTTGCTGCTGTGCTCGTTCGTTCAGCAGCAGCAAGTACTCGTTCGTGAACTAACTGCAACGACCCAAAGCGCATTGTCTAGAACTCTCGTGCAGCAGCAGCACACATGCATACCAGTACTCGTTCGTAGCTATAGAAACGGCAGCGAACGAAGCGTTCGGATAGATACAGCAGTCAGAGCTCTGTGATCTGGGGTTGGTCTCGCCATCATCTTCTCGAGCATCCGACGAACCAGCAGCACCAGCAGCAGCATCCTTTCGCGTACAGCAGCGGAACAAAGCCCTACGAGAGCTCTGAGCTCTGAGGTTAGTATCGTCATCATGTCGAGAATCCCGCCGTCCCACCATTCATTGCAGTTGTCAAGGCGAGAATAAACGGAGCCTGTCATGACCAAGATTGTCGCCCTGTCCACCCGACTAACTGTGATGCTGGAAGATGCCGGACAGCAACAACAGCAATCAATAATTGTTGTGCTGCGTGCTGTACTCGTACTTGCCTTGCACAGAGAGTCCCTGTACTGCTGGTACAAACAAGAAATAATCAGTGTATATCACAGACCGCACGTTTCTCAGGTGCCTAGCAATAAAAACACGAAAGAAACAAGAATCACCCTTGGAAAATTTCTCCCAACCGAGGGGGGCAAGCGCGTGGTGGCTTAAAAAATATCTCGTCGTCGAGATGCTTCCCATATACCCGGTAGACGCATCGATCGGCCATATGGTTTGGACTCTCTCCGTGCTTGGGAGTCGGGCTGCGGAAGGACCAGGTTGGAATTTCGTCCAAAGGTGTGGGTGGTTCAATTTTCAATTTTCTACTGGTGAAAAAAAATACCAGAAACTTCACACAAATGAGCTCACCTGACCTAGGTATACCTGAAGGCGTCCTCGAGCGGTGGGACGGGCGGTGGGTTTTCAGATAGAGAGCAGAGTAAGCTGGGGTCTCCCGAAGATGGCAGCCGCAGCAGCAGCAGCAGCAGCAGCAGTGGCAATCGGATATACACAAAGCGCAAAAGCTCAGCACGTCGATGAACAACGCAATGCAACGAAGGTTTTGTTTTTCCGGCTCTTTTTCATTCTTTTCTTGTCCCTTCTCCCTACCCTCAATATTTTTCTGATATTTTTATTTCCTTGTCCATTTATTTCCAAACGGTATTATCTGTGGAGATCCGCATATCCAATATTCCCATCATCATCCGCATCCGAACACGAACACACCGAACACAGAACAACACAGGGCTCCGAGCAGCATTTTACCTAGACTACTACACTCCACCACCAACACACACATGTATGCCGGCGTCCCCGGTAGCTTGGTAGGTGGTCCGCGAGCCTGTCAAGATCAATTTCGTGGGTTCAAGTCTCACCGAGTGCATGCTCATAGGGACTTTTTCTTGCATAAAAAATTGATAAGCGGAAAGCGCGAAAGCGTGAGTTGGCTACATTCGATGAAAATCGACGAGCAGTGGGAATGCTGAACCCTATGCGCGATAAAAACTAAAGGCACGTACCGGGAAGGAGAAGGGACGACACCTGTGACCACGGCTTGTCCAGAAGATCGTCGAGGGCAAAACCTCGTACGAGTGGGCTGGAAAGTAAAAGTGATGATTAAAAAAAAAAAAAAAAAAAAACGTGACTAACCTCACCACCACACGAAAATTACAATGTCCACCCTCCTTGCTTTGGCTTTTTGCGATAGTTTGTGTTTGCCTTTTTCCGTTTTCCAACGGCATCCACCAGAAGGCCTCTGCGTTGATTCTTCGAGGTGATGGGTACTTATTATTAATATGGGGTCACGCCAACAAGACGACGAAAGACAGAGGATGATGCTGGATGATGAGAGGACACAGCAAGCAGTAATACAGGGTATACAGAGGTACTCCACGGCGGTGCCAAATGGGACCCGGGTGCAAAAATGTGTGTGTCCGTGACATCAGTTTTGACCATTTAATTTTTTTTACTCATCACTATCTTCATAAATAAATAGAACAAAAAAAAGTACAAAAAAATAAACTTATGAAAAACAGCTACGAGTAGGTGCTGAGACAGTGACTGTAATTCGTAAGAGGTTTTACCCTTGACGACCTTCTGGACAAGCCGTGGTCGCAGGTGTCTTCCCTTCTCCCCCCCGGTACGTGCCTTTATTTTTTATCGCGCATAGGGTTCAGCATTCCCACTGCTCGTCGATTTTCATCGAATGTAGCTAACTCACACGCTCTCGCGCTTTCCGCTAATCGATCTCTTTTATGCAAGAAAAAGCCCCTACGAGCATGCACTCGGTGAGACTTGAACCCACGAAATTGATCTTGATAGGCACGCGGACCACCTACCAAGCCATGGGCTTGGTCGAATACCAGGTGCAGCAGATAATATTACGGGGGACCATAGTAATTGTTTTTCTTCTTCATCACTTTTTTTACTTTCCAACCCACTCGTACAGTACAGCACTTCACCGGCGGGATGCCTCGGGACTCTCCTTTTAGTGCGCTTATCGTCGTCTGGCAACGCACCGCTGCCTAGTGGGACCACAACTGTCCTCTACCAGGTATATACGGACGACGGGTAGTCATGCAGATGCTCCTTTCGAGAAGCACCAAGAAACCGCCCAAGCATACGCCCTCCCACGCCTCCACGCCCCCTCCAATCCCGTCCAATCCTATATCCACCGAGGACCACATCCCTTCGTTAAAAAAAAAAACCCATACACTCAACTAAGTCACCCGTCCCCCCCCTTTAGCTACAGTAGTAACATAATCTTCGTGCCTATTTTTGCCGTCGAATACACCTGAAAGTGCAACACGTGGCAGGTAGTCCCGGAAACTTTGTTCCCTACTCCCCTTGAATAACAAAGCTTTTTACCCCATCCGCCGGAAGAAAAAACTAAAAATAAAATCAAGTCTCCTACAACTCGTGGTGACGCTACAACAAGCGCTGCCTCTGGCATGCGCTGCTGATGTAACAACAACTCCTCCTACAACAGGATGCACATCGTCACTAAGGATCATTAGCACGAGGCAGTCCGAAACGCGTGTTTTTTAACGTTTTAGCATGTCTACAGCCTTCCGCTCAACCACACACGGCCAGATACCGCTGCCGCGTCTGCCTTCGCCGCCGCCGGAGCTGCCGACGTCCGATGAGGGCGGCTCATCTAAGCACCCCCGGTCGACGCTAACCCCTGCTGCCCGCCTCCCCCTTCCCTCGCCCGTCCCCTTCAACCCTTTGTCCGTTTCCTTTATCTCCCCCAGACGCTCTCGCATGTTGTCCGCGTGCCGCTATTGTTGCTCGAGATGATGCTCGCCTGTTTCTCGCGTTGCTGTTCGCAGACACGCTCGACTAACGATCCACGCACTCGGCTACCGACCCGCAAGGTTGATTAAGGACCGATAAGCCCGACTACCGATCGACGCGCTTGACTACCGACCGGTGCGCTTTGTCAAAAACATGCACGAACCGAACCAAAACGCCGTAACGTCACTGGTACTTCATTTTCGCTTACTTCCCCCACAGGCCCACGGAACGATAGGCTCGATTTTCAACGGATACGCTTGACTACCGATCGATGCGCTCGACCACAGACACGCTCGACGTTCGATTTATGCGCTCGACTGTTTCGACCGATGGTGTTTGACTACTGACTGAGACGCTTGACGACAGACGGACACGCTTGGCTACCGACCGATGCGTTTTGTGCTGTAGAGATCACGTACGTCCTCATGACCATTCCCAATCACGACAATCGTCGTCATCGATCATGGTGTTCGTCATCATCAATCATGGTGATCGTCATCATTAATCATGAATATCGTCATCATCAATCATGGTGATCGCCACCACCAATCATGAATATCGTCATCATCAATCATGGTGATCGTCATCATCAATCATGGTGTTCCTCATCAATCATCTCGCCACATTGCTGCGCGTGCCGACAGCACAATAAGGAAAACGAACGAATCACAGCGCGATAAAAGACCAAGAAATAAGAAAGAACCTCTCTGGAGACCGTTCAGGAGACCATTCCCGAGGCTTTTCGGGAGACTACTGCGGGAATCCGGACTCCATCTCAGCGCAGCCTGTCAACCCCCACCCTCTACCGCCGCGCCACCTACTCAGTCGAACACGAAAAATTCCTGCGGCCTTAGCTTACCGCAGAAAATACTTCGCGTCAGAGAGATACGCAAGAAATACATAAACTCGTCGGGAATCGCACCCCTCAAGAGCCCCACGCTTCCCACGCGTCTGCGCCTGTATCTATTCCTCGCTCTTCCCCCATTGCTCCAACTGACTGCCTCTACCCGGAAAAAAAAACACAAAAAATAGGGAAGGAGGGAAGGAAGCGAAACCAACTACAGTAGTGTGCCCGCACTACTGCACCTCAACTCACCACACCGCCCAGCATTCCCCCAAAGACAAACAAAAAAGCGCACAGATTACACACCATCACGGAACGGAACTCGCCCACGGCCAGGCGGAGAACCGTCGCCGTTTCACCAACATCGATGCTGCGCAACGGGGATAAAAAGCAGCCGCCCCCGCCCCGTTAAATCCCCGGCGGCGTTCTCAATTTTATCGCTGTTTAGCCTTTTATCCCGCCCTCCTTACTTGCCTGTCGTGGCTACCTTCCCCCCCCCGTCCTCCCTCCTCCTAAAGCGCATATCACTCCCAGCCTATCGAGGAGGTAATGAGGCAACCCCCTCCTCCCCCCCCAATTGCACCAGGAGTGCTTTGCCGACGAAGAAAAATATCAAGACTCGCCGCCTGGCCGTCTGTCTCTTCTCTAACGACCGAGGCCTCGTAAGCTCGCTCCGATTGCTTGGCCCCGTCCTATCCCCTCTCATCCCATTCCATCCTGTCCCATCCCGTCATAGAAATATCCCGTCCAGTCCCATCCGATCCCACCCCGTCCCGTCCTATCCTATCCCTAAACACCCCGTGCCATACAGTAACGCGCCGCACCGTAGCGTACAGCGGTTATACTCCACAAGACCTTCTGGTCTAAGAGAACAAACACACACCCGCGCTGCGCTGGCGGCGGCGGCAGCGAGGCCCAAGGCAGCCACCACAGTAGCTAAAGGACGACAACCCTGGTAGCTAGGTAGCTTACAGCTGCTCTCAACTTGCACGTACGATGCCCCTATCGATGTCCCACTCTGCCAGCTTGAGGAAAGGCAGCTGTAACAGCTAGATATCTTTGACGAAGATATTCGACAGCTAGACAGCTTACAGCTGCATCTTTACGAGCACCTTCGGATCGATCCCCTGCCGGTGTCCCCCATCCCCACTCGGTTACCACACGGCACACCACACTACACGCTACGCCACTCTACGCTACACGACGTTATACGCTACCAAGCGTCACGCCAACCACGCTAGGCTGATACCGATACCGCTACTGCTGCGCGCCCGGCTACGCCAGGCTACACGACGCTGCACGCCACACAGCGTTGCACGATACGCGCCGCTGCTGCTGCTGCTGCTGCTGCTGCTGCTGCTGCTGCTGCTCTGAGAGGGGGGTCGGTAGCGAAAAATTACTTGCAAATAGAGGGATCATCTATCAATAAGCAAGAGAAAGGGCTGACGAGTCAATAGGCCTCATCGCTGCTGTCGTCCGCGCCGCCCGCACCGCACCCTATGCCGCCCGTTCCTTTCGTAGTCCCCTCCCTCCCCCTCACGTGTCCTCCATTTGCAGCTCCCTCCCCCCTCTTCTCTTCCGCCCTCATTTCCTCCATATGCACCCTTCCCTTCCCCTCCTCCACATCCCTCTACGACTACACAAACTCCCTCCCGCCCTCCCTACTCCAGTTCCCCTCTCTCCCTCTCCCTCTCCGCCCCCTTTTTCGTTGCCCCTGCCTCCGCCGCCTCTGCGCGCTCCAAGTCCTCCGCCGCTACATCCACAGCCTGCTTGACCAGGTCAAACCAGAAAACGAACACGTCCTGGCGCTCGAGGTCGAGGCCGCCGAAGATCGTGGCCATTTCTGTCCCAAAACACGAAGGAACCACGGAATTGAGGGCACGTTGGGTAACGTCCACACCATACATTTGAAAACACGAATAGGACAGGATAGGACAATTAAAAAAAATAACAGAATAGGACACATTCAAAAAAAGGATAGGATATGATGATCAAGGATAGGATAGGATAAGATGATCAAGGATAGGATGATCAAGGATAGGATAGGATAGGACAGGACAGGATAGACGGGTGCGTGGTGCGAGTGGTGTATAAATCAAGTATTGCAAGAGAGTGCCTATTACGGGGGGGCATAGTAAATATTAGTATTGTTAGTAAAAATATGAAAATACACGAGTGTTTGTGTGCACCGTAGGTCCTACCAGGCCATTTCTGTTCCAAAAAACGAATTGTGTGCACGCGTTAGGGTAACGTCCATACCATATATTTGCAAACACAATTAGGACAGGATAGGATAATAATAAAAAAAGAACAGAGTACGATACATTCTAAACAAGGATAGGATAGGATAGGATAGGATAGGACAGGATAGGATAGGTCAGGATAGATGGGTGCGTGGTGCGAGTGGTGTATAAAGTAAGTAAGTACTAGTAGTAGTATTCCAAGACTGTGTCTAGCAGGGTAGATACACTAGTTTTGCGGGTATGGTATTGGGGTCGATATTAAAGCTACCCGGCTACCCGGGTAAATCATCCAAAGTCTCCTGTTAGGTGATTTGGAGACGGGTATGGTATTGGGGGCGGCTGTAATATGTGGTGGGTAGTATATACCCGTTGCTAAGTTCTACCCCGTTGTAACCGGGTATAATTTTTGGGTAAACTCGGGTAGAGAAAGCGCTTAAGAAGGTACTTTGCGCTAGATCCTATTACGAGGGACCATAGTAAATAGGGCCAAATATTGTTAGAAAAATTGGAAAATATATAGGTTTTTGTGTGTACGGTAGGTCCTATTAACTATGCCCCCCCGCAATAGAGGTTACCCGACGACCGGACTGCATGATCCAATAATTCCTTTTTACGTCGTATTAGGATGGGCATGAAATTGGGCGGCGCCAATATAGGTAAAAATATTAATCTACCCGATGGTAGGTTATACCCGTTGGTACCGTACCAGTAGGTTATACCAGTTGCTGGGTCATACCCTTGTTGGTAGGTTTTGGTAGGTAATACCCGTTGGTAGATTATACTCGCTGGTAGGTTATACCCGTTGGTAGCGTTTACCCGTTCGCGGGATATACCCGTTTTGGTAGGTTATACCCGTTGGTAGGTTATACCCGTTCGTGGGATATACCCGTTTCGGTAGGTTATACCCGTTGGTAGCTTATACCCGTTCGTGGGATATACCCGTTTTGGTATTAATAGGATATACCCGTTGGTAGGTTACCCGCCTAGCCCCAAAGTACACACCCTAACAAACGCACCTTTTGACCATAGACCTTACATGTTGTAAGGCTTGCTTTCTATGATACGATAGGTATCATATGCTATTTCCTGTTAAATGGCGGAGCGCCAGATGCAGCAATGATCATGCGATAAAGGGGGTCAGCAATCAAACCGGAAAGGCGACGCTTCGGCGCAATCGTGTGGTATGTACCGAGACCGAGGCAAAAAGCTTAGCACGCCGTCGGAGTAGAAATCTGCCCGTACTCGCAATGAGCCCCCTTTTTATCCATGTCCCTACACACTACACCCTCTAGTCTAGTCGTTGGGAGTTTTATCAATGGCACCGCGTCCCTGGCTTGGATCCACCTTTACCAGGCGGACAATAAAGTACGGAAACCGGGGAATTTGTGTGGATTCGGTAAAGGTATACCTGCAACGATGTATATAAAAAAAAGGGCCCGAAACGCAACGCTAGAGATCTATCCCTCTACCCCTACAACCCCAACCCCGCCTCTACCACAGGAAATTAGCGAGGGTGGTTCGGTAGGGTATCCCTGGTACTGTATCCGGGGTGCTTTCCGTGGGAGCACCGCACTCACCGAAGGCTCGGGCATCGGTATTGAGGTCGTGCCGAACTTACCGAAAAAGTGTCGGGTACCGGTATTGATTTCGTACCGAATCGTACCAAAGAGTTTGTTAAAACTCATAACAAAATTGGCGCCGGGTGCCTAGATTCAGCGTGCGAAGCATGCACGTGGTGAGCATGAAGCCATGACTGTTGAACAGAGCAAGGTGTTTTGACAATAGTATTATCGGCGTACGAAAAACAAAAAACGGGTATTTCGTACGTTAACCTACCACAAATATAAAAATGGTAAGGCCCCAGCACTCGTATAGATATTCATGAACTAAAACATAGCCGGCATGATGTCCAAACATATACTTATCGTATTTTTTTGGTGAATGTTGTACCGGACAATGTTTGTTTGGGTCGGCCGAGGGTTGTGGTTGGGGTGGAGTCGGGGTTAAAGTAGGAGGGTTTTTATTTTTATGGCGTTATGTCCAACATCCCTTCTTGTAATACTGGAACCACACGCGGGCCACACAATATTCCAGTTCACCCATACCGTATCCTCTATATACCTGGCGCATTGTTTGGGGTGGGTTGAGGCTGCCCCGTTGCCGATAGCGAAACGTCCTATCCTATCCTATCCTATCCTATCCTATCCTATCAATAAAGTAGCGCTCGCTCTAGCGGGGGAAAGTGTGGGCAGGATACTCGGCTCCTCGCGGTTTGTGGGCATCACTCCTGCGTTAGAGGTGCACCACAACCAGTTACCTATGATACCAGCCCGCGCTAAGTGATAGCATGATAGAACGTCTCACTGGTTAAGGCGTAGGTCTAGCACAACTGTATGGGCCGAGCAGACTCGTAAATTTGACGGGCATGCAACGCTCTGGGCTTGCGACCCTTGGGTTGTAAATCTGAGGTCCGGGTTTAGCATTGACAGCTAAACGGACCCCAACTTGAGCTTTCTCTATTACATTGGTTGCTCAACAAAAAACCACTGAGCTAGCAGTCAGCGCTGACTGCTATTGGTAGCTCGGTGGTTATAACATGGTGTGTGCCTCCACCACATTTCGACTCAAAGCGATTGATACTACAGCGCCATCCAAGCCCATGTGTGGCGCGCTCTCACCAATAAAGGCTGCGCGATTGTGAAACAGCTCGTCAGTATCTACTACAGCAGATACGTTTGCCTGCCACCCAACGCTGGCAGGGATAGGGGTCATCGCGACAACCTCACTCAGAAAATCGACAGGTCGCCCTCCTGCTGCGCTGCTCCACGGGACAGCCTCGCATGCGCAAACACGTTTGACTTTTCAACAGTTTTTGTTTTTCGTTAACCTTCCGGCGGGTGGGTAAAAACAGCAAACACAAGGTCAAGGAAGGTCACACAACACTTACAGACTGCCAGATACGGTATATACGTGGACTACTAGTATATATCGCGCGCGTCCATGTAGAAACCCTGTTCAAATACACAGCGGTTGTTGTCATGTCACCTCTCATGTGAAGTGCCCGCTTTGTCGGGTTTTCCTCCATTTCGCCCCCTCCTGCCCCCCCCCCGCCCCCTCCATCCTTTCCTGCGTCCGCGATGCGTTTGAGGATGCCATCCAGGCCGTCTTTCTCCACCACCTTCAGGCAGTCCAGCGCGTCGGAGACTTGGAGATCGTGCCACTCCCCCATCACACGTTCCATGTCTGCGACGAAGAGCCCGGGGGGGGGGGGGGGGGGGGGGGGGGGGGGGGGGGGGGGGGGGGGGGGGGGGGGGGGGGGGGGGGGGGGGGGGGGGGGGGGGGGGGGGGGGGGGTACTCATTCATTTGTTGTTTGTCTTACACATTTGACCATTGACCACGCATCCCTTTCGAGACGGAGCACCGCTCCTACTCCAAATAGAGACACCTCCAACAATTGGGCGTTCATTACGTTGTTTCCATATATTATATACCAGGTAGAAACTTTTATGTAATCTTATCCCCTTCCTGTTTGGCCGCCTGTGGCCACCATCTATCTCCTAGGATAGCGATCGTTTTCTCGCTGCTGTTCAGTGTATCAAACCCCTCCATGTCACATTCGTCCATTTCCCTCCTCTCCTAACACATCCCGTTCCTCCTTGTGCATTTCACATTCTCCTACGATGTGAGTTCTACTCTCTATTGCTTTGCCACACGGGCCCATCTGTGCATCTAATTCCTCCTCCTCCCGGCTACTGGTATACCTCTTTCTTCTTTCTGGCAGGTTCAGGTCACCTACACGAAATCGCAGTTTCAGTTTTTTTTTCGCGAAGTCCATTGGGCCGTGCAAATACGTCAGCAGTATATACTTCTCTCACGACGAGACCGTAGTGCGAATAACGCCTCTGCATACAATACGTACAATAGCAACTGCAGGAAGAGATGAACTTTGCACAGTTTACTAGTTTATTGGTTTATTGTTTATTGGTGCTCTTGTTTATCTGGAGGCCTGGTGGGATAGGAGCTTGGTACAGCACACCACCAGGCATCGCTTTTCGGAGGCTCTCCTCGCTTGAAAACTGACAAACGGCATCAAATCAACAAAAACGTACAAGCGCAACTAAGTGCAACCCACAACGAGCAATCCCATGGCATGGCTTGATAATACAACGAATGATACGATTGCGCCGAACACTTTCAGGACTACACCAGTTTTAGTATTGGGGACAGACACACCACCCAAATTTCAAGTAGTTTGGCCCCTAAACTGGACGGCGGTACTAAATTATGAAAAATGAAACGGTTTTAGCCAAAATCAGGTATATCTGGCCACTTTTCGGCCAAAATCAGTTACATGCTGAAAACAAGTACAAAACACACCCCAGGAGCCCTGCTATTGGCCAGGCTGACATCGTAACTGATTTTGGCTCGAAAAGGCCAAGGTACACCAACCAGGCTTTTTCTACTCTGTCTAATAATCTAATAATAGCTTTCAACTGGTTTTGGCCAACTAATCAGAGAGGCCATACGTACACCGTTTTTTCTCTCCGTATGTATGCGTCTGTCCTCCCTAGGTTGAAATCATTCTGTATTGACGTTCGTATATACTCCGTACTTCTACGTCGTACGTAAAAGTACGTATTCATGTAGTTATACTGCATGCATGCGTACGCTGGTTTCACTTTTTCTTCTTTGGGACGTGCCATATGCTTCAGTTAGTTGTTGTGATGTGTACTCTGTTGTTTTCTGTACCATGATGAGGGTGTGTCTTAACCCCGCCTAGAGAGCATGGGAACGAGCGGAACGGAACGAGGCTGTTCGTGGTCATTCGTTCCGTGCCTGTGTAAAAAAAAAACGTGTTTGGGTCCATGCAGAATCCTGGGCCTCGCCAGCCGAATCAGTACGAACGGTATCTTTTGCACACGCCAGAGCACATTGGTGTCCACATCCATCTTCGGTGGTGTCCATCTACATCAAATAAGATCCTTTATGTTCCCGTTCGGTCGGGCCGTTCGGTCCTCCCAAACAAGAAAAAGGGGTGAAACCCTTCTTGTTCCTCTTCCTAGATATATTCAGTTTTTCTCGGGCTGCACTGAATCTATTCGTTTCCCACAACGAATCAGCATCAATTCATGCAGCAAATAATATTCCATCCGGTTCGTTCCAATGCTCTCGGGGGGGGGGGGGTTAACACACACCCTGATACAGCACCATATGGTCACACGGCATTTCGTCTGCACCACCCCGCGTCGAGGTGGTCTCAGGTTTGATACTGCAAAATACTTTCGTGCCGAGCAGGCGGTTCCGCGAGGACGGTCTAGAAGCTTCAAAGCTGTCAGCGGGGGGGGGGGGGGGGGGGGGGGGGGGGGGGGGGGACATTGCTGGTGCGCTGTGTGCTGCCATGCGGTATGTAAGTATCCATTGGATTTCCACCCACCTACAGGGGCGTTTCTCTATAGGGCCCCTGGTGACTTATAAAATTACGGGAAATTTCCAAGCTTTCCAGTTGCGGCCAGCCCAGCTTGGTTACGCGTAGTTTCGTCTACGCCGTAGCGGCCATCCCTGATACAGCAGCAGCAGCAGTAGTACCTGGGTAGTTCTTTAATAAGAATGGACGATGAGCCCCGCCAGTCAGTCAACAATCCGAAATGCAACGGATGGCCAAACGGTGCTACTATAATATTAATAATATAAATATTTCGCCATTGGCATTACATATACGAATGAGTATATATACTACTATTAATATTAATACGTACTACTTCTGTGTACCCCTGGCGTGGCAGGCGTTTTTATTTTTAATATACAATAAATACTATTTAGTATCAACAATATTTAATATTATTAATAGACTCTTAACACTATTACTCATTGTAAGGAACACGCGAGCTTCCAGCCGCGTTCCTATTTTTACAATCGCGGCTTCTGCCAGAGGCAAAGCGTGAGCAGGTGTTTCGGCGCAGCAAGTGGAAACATCCACATTTTTGAGATGTATATCAGCTGGGCGTTGTGTGACGTGCTCTGCTATTCCGATTCAATATATATATTTGCAGAGCAGTATACCAGTATACGACAGCAGTACATACGTGGCTTCCAGACAGGGGACCCGAACCTCCTACATATTTATCCACCGAATCGAACATAATTCCATTCAGTGCAATTCAAATCGTTGAATTGGAATATATATATTTTTCCTGGACACGGGCCTTATTACGGGCCCTTGCGGCTGCCAACACGCAGGGACCTCACTCACAGATGATCCTGCTCTCCGCCTCAGCATCGTTAGCGATAGTGGTGGAGGCGGTCTCCGCGCTCCCGGAGCGCTCCTCGCGCTCCAGAAGGAACTCCCGGCACCCCTGCGCGAAGAACTCCCCACGCTGCTGCTGCTGCTGCTGCTGTTGCTGCTGCTGCTGCGACGGTGGTCGAGGGGCCGAGGGGGGGGGTAGGGTCGGGGTAGTGCACAGAGCGTGACGGCACCAAACACATCGGGAGCTCACAAACGTTTGGCTCGACGCTTGCACGAAAATACCCAAAAACAAATTCAGTACGTACCATTTCTCCCCGTGCACCACCTACAGTAATTTGTCACGCAAATATACACCCTGTGAAAAATAACACGAAACAAAATAATGCTTACGTGCAGCTCTGCAGCCTGGACGTCTGCTGGGGCCGGTCTCCCGCTCCTCCCCCCCCCCCTGCGCCCTCCCCTCGGTCGCCGCTGCCGCTGAAAGAACCCCCCTGCGACGATGGGCCGTCTCCTCCCTCCCACGACCTCGGGCACACCTCGACCGCGACGGACAACACTTCGTCAGTCTCCCCCTCCCTCTCCCCCGTCGCCGCTTCCTTCTCTTCGACCACCGCCGCCACCTTCACGCCCCCCATGCACACCTCCGGAGGCGGGAGAGCCTCTAGCGAGGACAAGAACATGGGCGAAGACTCCCGGCATGGCGCCACAGCGGCTCCCGCCGTTCCGTCGGAACCCATCTGAGATGCCTCGGACAACAGGTCAATCCGTCCTCCCTCCGCCCCCATCGTTACCTCCCCCTCCACCCCCGCCATCCTTGCGCCCTCCAATATCATCCCCTCCCCATTCCCTTCCACTGCCTCCGTAGGCTTGACGGCATTTCGTTCGTCCAAGATCCGAGAACCCGAGGACCCGAACGAACACGTCAACCAGTCTCCCTCTTTTTCCGGGCAGTCATCGGACGAGACGGACAACACATCATCCACCCGCATTCCCGCTTCCTCACACTCCTCTCCTTCCTTGCTCGCTCCCACTGACACCACCGCCGCGCCTTCGAAGTCTCCCCCCCCCCCCCCCCCCCCCCCCCCCCCCGGGGAACCGCAGGCGGTTGGGGCACCGCTCCCGCTGCGACTGCCTCTGCCGTCGCTGCCGTCACCTCCGCAGTCGCCGACGTCGCCGCAGCCACCGCAGCAGCCGCCGCAGCAGCCGCCTCATCCGCCGCAGCCGCCGCAGCTGCGGCATTCGCCGAGGCCGTCGCAGCCGCCGCAGTCGCCGCATCCGCTAGGGCCGTCACAGCCGCCGAAGCAACCGCAGCCGCCGCAGCCGCCGCAGTCGCTGCATCGGCTGCAGCTGCCGCATCGGCCGCACGCGCCGCATCGACTGCATCCGCAGCATCCGACGAGGCTGCCGCAGCCGCCGCAGCCGCCACAGCCGCCGCATCCGCTTCTCGCGGGAAGGAGCGATCCTCGCGCTCCTGCAGGTACTCCTCGCGAAACTGCAGGAATTCCTCGCGCTCCCTCAGTAGATCCTCGCGTTCCTGCAGGAGCTCCTCGTGCCTCTGCTGTTGCTGTCGCTGCTCGGCGAGCTGCTGTAGCTGTCGCTCGAGTTGCTCCTGCGGTTTGCCGCCCTGACGCCGGTGGTGCTTGTGCGGCGGCGGTGGTGGGTGCGGCCATGCTTCATCTAGCAATACGGTGGTGGTATCGCGGGGGTGAGACAGGTGGGATGGGGGTGGTGGAGGAACGGGTCAGACAGGGGGATAGGGGAGGATTTGAAAGGCCTTACAACATCGGGCGGGGTTGAGTTAGCTCAAAGCGTAGGAAGGCTACGTATTGCAGTGGCAAACTCCCTAGCAGTATACAACATTCAATACCATCGCAGTTTCGGCGTCAGTTGACAGATAGACGTCGCGCGCACAGCAGCAAAAACATCCACAACAAAAAACACCTCCCAATCCCAAACACCAGCTCTAACGTGGGCACCATCATCATCAGCGCACCACCAAGCCCTTACATTCGCCCCAACCACGTCCCTACCATGACGATGCTACTGCTGCAGCTAATACCTGTGGTACACGGCTCTCCTTTGCTCTCCCCGTTCGACCGTCTGATGCAACGCCCCTGCAACACATCCACCACCCGCGTCGCCCACTCCAGGAAATCCAGCATGAACGGGAGCTTGCTGTGGACGGGACCCCCCTCCGCATAAGCCGCCGTCGGCAGCCGGTCGTCTCGAGATGCCATCACCATTGCCTTTTTCTTCATCGCCATTGTAGCCGTCACAATCTCATCATCACCACCATCGTCTCCGCCACCGTCATCTCCACCATCGCCAGTGTGACCGCCATCCCTCCAGTCGGCGGGAGCGGCGGCGGCGGATATTGCGAGAGAGATATCTCCACAGGGCGAGGGATTTCGGACGTGCCCGCTCGAAGAGTGCGCCGGTCTTGGCCCCGGCACCGACGGCGTCGCCACACGGCTTGGGTATGACGCGCCCTGTGCGGTAAGACGGTCGTGACAGGTGTATGTTGGTACATGCGCGCGCGAGAGACAAGGGGGGGGGAGAGAGAGGGGGGGGGGGGTGGAGGATACAGTAGCGAGAGAAAGAGAGAGAAACTCAGAAATATATAGCGGTACAGTGATAGGAACGGACAGACAGGCTTAGACAACACGTGCCCCAGATCACGATTAGACTTAAACGGAAGGTATGAGGGGCACGATGCCGACGCAATCTTGACATCTTGACGACCGACGGCTCCAAGAGCAGCAACAATGTGCGATGTTCCAAGATGTGGTGGCGCCAGTGGCGGTGGCGGCGGCGGTGGTGCAGTCGGTGGCGATGGGGGAGAATATGACCCAGGTTTCCAAGAGCTTCGGAAAGTTCCAGGCGACTTGGGTACATCAGAAGAGAAAGCGAGCGAAATGATCCCTCAAAGTCATCAGGAGGTCGGCCCCCCGGGGAATAGGCAACACCAAGCAAGCCTATGCTTATTCATCCCCGGAGAGGCGACGGCCTGATGCATTTCAGTGCTTACGTCACTTGCGTCGTCTTCCGAACGTGTACACAGGTCGCCTAGAATTTTTCAACATCTTGGAAATCTGGGCCATTTTCTCTTCCATCACCACTGCCACGGACGCCACTGATGCCGCCGCCGTCACCCCTTAGGCCATCGAACTTTTTGCTGCTCTTCGAGCCGTCAGCCGCCAAGCTTGCGCTGGCGTCATGTTCCTTACACCGTTCGCTCAACTCAAAGCGTCATCTGGGGCACCCTTGGGACGTGGTGGACAACACAGCGTTACCCCTAACCCCCTCCTCCTCCTCCTCCCGTGTTCCCTCTTTACGCGGCCACCACCGTCGCGCCGCCTCCGTAGGAAGGAGGGACTCTACCAAGAGTAACGTTTAGCCGCGAAATCGCGGAGACTCCGCGCGCGATGCGGCCCCCCGCTGCCCCGTCTCTCGAAAATACGAGGGCTCACCTCGGATGCGCCGTGCAGCAGGTTCCCCCCCCCTCACCCTGCCCCTCCGCTGCCTCCTTCTTGGCTCCGTCGTTCGGCGCAAACGCAAGCTCTTCCCCCGAGCACTTCTCATCCCTGGCACTACCGGCGGCAGCAATCGCATCAGTGGGAACCTTGTCCTCCCGCTCCGGGTGGGTCGTGGAAGCCTCAGCAGCAACAGCTCCGCCGCCGTCACGACCGCCATCGCCAGCACCAGCGCCAGAACCAGCACCAGCAGAATCAGCAGCGGCAACACCGCCATCGTCATCGTTACCCCACCCCTTGGCAGCGGCAACGGCTGTGGCTTCAACTCGAGAATGACCTTCGCAGAGCGAGGAACTCGTGTCGCACGTGCTCGAGGAGTGCGCCGGTCTCGTCCCCGGTACCGACGGCGTCACAATAAAGCTTGGCTCTGACGCACCCTGTGCGATAAGACGGTAGTGACAGGTGTATGTTGGTACAGCGCGCGAGAGAGACAAGGGGGGGTGGAGAGAGAGGGGGGGAACTACAGTAGTGAGAGAAAGAGAGGGAAACACAGAAATATATAGCGGTACGGTGACAGGAACAGACAAGCAGGCTTAGACAGCACGTGCCCCAGATCACGATTTGACTTAAACCAACGGTGTGAGGGGTACGACGCCGACACAATCTTGACATCTTGACGACCGACGGCTCCAAGAGCAGCAACAATGTGCGATGTTCCAAGACGTGGTGGCGCCGGCGGCGGTGGCGTCGACGGTGGTGCAGTCGGTGGTGATGGGGGAGAATATGACCCAGGTTTCCAAGAGCTTCGGAAAGTTCCAGGCGATTTGGGTGCATCAGCAGAGAAAGCGAGCGAAATGATCCCTCAAAGTCATCAGGAGGTCGGCCCCCCGGGGAATAGGCAACACCAAGCAAGCCTATGCTTATTCATCCCCGGAGAGGCGACGGCCTGATGCATTTCAGTGCTTACGTCACTTGCGTCGTCTTCCAATCATGTACACAGGTCGCCTAGGACCCCCCAAAGTCCTCGGAATTTCAGGGCCATTTTCTCCTCCATCACCACTGCCACGGACTGCACAACCGCCGCCGCCACTGTCGCCGCCGCCACCACCACTTGGGCCATCGACTTTGTTGCTGCTCTTCGAGCCGTCAGCCGTCAAGATTGGACGCGATCTACGCCAGAGGTAACACATTTCCGCCAAAATGGTTTCTGAATAACGGGGCTCCTTAACCCAAAATCGTCGGAATTTCAACCAATCTTGTTTCGAAAAATGACTTTTTTTTTTATACTTGGGCCATGCGATTATTCATCGGGATGCAATTTGATTTTGGCTGAAGCCAGTTGTCGGGTGAGGTGTGGAGCTCTTCGAATGGGGAGCCTCAGAAATTAAGGTGAACCTCTATCTTAGAACGCCTTTTTGCGCCAACATGTTCCTTACACCGTTCGCTCAAGTCAAAGTGTACCCTTGGGACATGGCGGACAACACATCGTTACCCCAAGCCCCCCCCCCCCTCCTCCTCCCGTGCTCCCTCATGCGCGGGCACCACCCTTGCACCGCCTCCGTAGGTAGGAGGGACTCTACCAAGCTTAACTTGCTGCCGCGCAATTGCAAAGACTCCGGGCGATGGGGCCCCGCTGCCCCAGCTCCCGAACCTACGTCAGGGCTTACCTCGGATGCGCCGTGCAGCAGGTTCCACCCCTCACCCTGCCCTTCCGCCGCCTCCTTCTGGGCTCCTTCGTACGGCACAGACGCAAGCCCTTCCCCCGAGAGCTCCTCATCCCTGGCACTACCGACGGCAGCAGTCGCATCAGGGGGCACCTTGTCCTCCCGCTCCGGGTGGGTCGTGGAAGCCTCAGCAGCAACTGCGCCGCCGCCGTCACGACTACCAGCACCAGCGCCAGAACCAGCACCGGCAACACCGTCATCGTCATCGTCATCGCCGCCCCACCCCTTGGCAGCGGCAACGGTGGTGGCGTTAGCCCGAGAAAGACCTTTGCAGAGCGAGAAACTCGTGTCGCGAGTGCTCGAGGAGCGCGCCGGTCTCGGTCCCTGCACCGGCGGAGTCACAACACGGCTTGTGTGTGACGCACCCTGTGTGGTGAGACGGTAGTGGCAGGTGTACGTGGGTAAATGTGCGCGCGAGAGACAAGAGGGGGGGGAGAGAGAAGGGGGGGGGGAAGATACAAGAGTGAGAGAAAGGGAGGGAAATACAGAAGCATATAGCGGTACAGTGAGAAAAACGGACAGGCAGGCTTTGAAAACACCTGCCGCCAGATCACGATTGGACTTACATGAACGGTGTGAGGGGCACGACGCCGACGAAATTTCGGCCAATGGCGTCGTTTTACGTAATTAAGTCCTTACGCCATTTTAGCGGTAAGTAATAAGACCGGGGCGGTGAAATTACGCTACGCCCCCAGTCCCCTATCAACACCAATCGTTGAAATCTCTAGGAAACCCCCGCATTAATCCCAGCAGCCACGTTAGGACTTTGAGCTTGCGCTGCGACCGGCTGCGATGTACGCGTGCACAACCTGTGGCGCCTTCGGACGTCGATGGTGCAGTTCCGTGCCACTTCGAATTTTCCGTCGATAGGAAGGAAAAAACTAGAACAAGTTCTAGGACGGGAGCGAGCGGAGGAGTCGATTTAAATCAAATACATTGTGAAAACAAAAATTGTTAGACCAGCCTTTTCGCCGGAACAGATTCTGCGAACGCCATAATGCGTGCGACCGGGCAATAGGTCACGAGTCACGAAGGAGTGGAAGCTCTTATGCGTTGTGAGTGATGAGCTATGAGGGGCCCGGTTGTGAACGTCTTGATAAATTCAACCTATGTCATTCACGAACGACTACAAGCCACAAGCGCAGCGATCTCCATTATTGGTACCAGGTATCATGCTGACGGTCGGACGAAGGCTTAGGGCGTACAGCTTACAGCAGTCTGGTGAAGGCTTAGGGCGTACAGCTTACTCCAGTCCGACGAAGGCTTAGGGCGTACAGCTTACAGCAGCAGTGCCACGGCGCTACAGCACGAACCTGAGTAATAGGTTATTAATTCCAAGGCTAAAACGGTATTTCGGCGGGACGGTAACGCGGGACGGTAAAACCGCCGTAAAATTGGTCCCGCCGTCCCGTCCCGCCGACAAATTCCCTGACAGTCGTCACTTACCGTCTCGTCCGGCCGTGACAGTAATTTTACCGTCCCGTCCGGCCGTGACACCGTAATTTTACCGTCCCGTCCCGCCGATAAAATCTCTCCCGTTGGAAAATGCCGTCCCGTCCCGTCGTGACACCGTAAATTTATCCTCTCGTCGCGTCATAAAAAAGTGCGCAGTTGTCACATACAGTACCCTCCCGCCGACACAAATTGCCTCTTCCCGTCTGTTCCCATCCATTTCCCATCACGAATTACGAAATTCCGAGTTTACAAATTCCGAGTTTTACAAAAATTCAGCAATAATTCCTACATAAATACATATCATCATAAGTTGCACACAACCACCGTACTACTGATGAAATATAGAACAGCAGGCGTATTACGCAGCTTGCAAAGTTGAGTATCACCTATTTAATCAGCCGAACTCACAGCTGACGTATTTCAGCATCTTAATCTTACATATTATGACATTGGATTTACTTTTTTTATAGCAGAAGCTGTGCTGGTGTTGATGCATTTACACATCACTGAAAGTACAAATAATCACGAGATACGAAAAAATTGCAAAAATACTACCAGGTACTGGTACCAAGTAGTAGTGGCACCTGTTGGTGTTGGTTTATTTTTTTAATTTTCATTTTTTTCAGGAAATCTTCATACTTCAGATTTCCACGCGCAACACCTGCCACAGCCACAAGCTCGCCACCACACACAAACTACACAGACCACTCAACTCACGGCCACACTATCTACTGGTGTGGCCCGAAAATGTCAGGAGACATGTCATCAAGCGGGACGGACGCACAACGTGTGCTGTCAAGGATGTAGGGCCGAGTCTTCCACACTAAAACCTACCTGGTAGTAGTTTGGTGTCAGTCAGAGCATGTCAAGGCAAAGTTGCTGTCTGTCAAGGGGTGAAAGTGCTCTCTCCTGACATATTTGGTGTGGACAGCGCGGACGACATGGATGCCTATCTCACGTGGGGGGGTCGATCGACCAGCAGCGGCACTAATATCACCACCGCCGCCACCACCACCTCCACCACCTCCACCTCTACCTCCACAACCACCAGCAACACAGCGCAAGCACGACCATCAGAACAGCCACCAGCTGGCACCGCAACAACAGTGCTTGAGGACGGGGTGGGAAAGAATCAGAACAAGACGTCGCCCGTGTGGCAACACTTGTCGGAGTTTGAGCCGCCGGTCGGGAAGAAAAACGTCAAGTGGACGGTGGTCAAAAATTTACCTGCCTCGGGACGCCCCCCTGCGCGCAACCAGCAGTGCGGGAAATTCTTCACCTACAACCGCGCCGACCTTGCAGCGGGAAATAGGAAAAATATATTTACCGTCCCGTCCCGCCGAGGAAAAAATATTTACCGTCCCGCCCCGCCGAAGAACAAAATAGTTACCGTCCCGTCCCGCCGAGGAAAAAAATACTTACCGTCCCGTCCCGAAGAGGAAAATATTTACCCGGTCCGTCCCGCCGAGGAAAAAACTATTTACCGTCCTGTCGTGAAAATCTGTCCCGTTGAGTTTTACCGTCCCGCCCTGTCGAGAAATTATGCACCCGCTGTCCCGTCCCGCCCCGCCCCGCCCCGCCAACGTTTAATGTCCTCATTTTACCGTCCTGTCCCGTTTTCATTTTTGCCCGCCAAACAAGTCAAATCTGTCCCGTCCTGTCCAGTCACGATTCTCAGTCACTGTGATAAGACTTGATAAATTCACATAAATTGCGATAACAAAATCAAATAAAGGGTCTGTGCAATTTTGGATGTGCGTTTTGATTCTAGCAGGGATAGTTCTTAAACGTCCCCTGTTTATGCCGTAATTATCCGTAAACACGCAATTTGTTCCTCTTCCCGAAAAACGCGCGAGTATCAGCATTTCCGGCCGTAATCCGATATCATTGATCTTGACGACCGACGGATCGAAGAGCAGCAACAATATCGGCGTTCCAAGACGTGGTAGCATCGGCGGCGGTGGCGGCGACGATGGCGTTGGCGCGCTGCAGTCAGTGACCATGGGGGAGAAGATACCCAGGTTTCCAAGAGCTTTGGAACGTACTAGGCAACTTGGGCACATCATCGGAAGAGGAAGCAAGCGAAATGACCACTCAAACTCATCTGGAGGTCCGGCCCCCGGGGAATAGGCAACACCAAGAGAACCTGTCCGTATTCATCCCTGGCGAGGCGACGGCCAAATGACTTTCAGTGCATATTTCACTCGCGTCGGTTTCCGATCATATACACAAGTCGCCTAAAAAAAATCAAAGCTCTTGGAAATCTGGGTCCGCCGCCGCCAACACTTAGGCCATCGACCTTGACGCTGCTCTTCGACCTTTAAGCCGTCAAGATTGTGCCGGCATCATGTTCCTTACACCGTTCGCTCAAGTAAAAGTATGATCTGGGGCACCCTTGGGACGTGGCGGACAACACATCGTTACCCCCAACCCCCCCCTCCTCCTCCCGTGCTCACCCATGCGCGGCCACCACTCTCGCGCTCCCCCCCCCCTCTCACCTTTTTCACCGGCCTCCGTAGGTAGGAGCGACTGTACATAGAGAAACTTGCTGCGGTGGAATTGCGGAGACTCCGCGAGTGATGCGGCCTCGCTCCCCCGTCTCCCGAAACTACATCAGGGCTTACCTCGGATGCGCCGTGCAACAGGTTGCCCCCCTCACGCTGCCCCTCCGCTGCCTCCTTCTGGGCTCCTTCGTACAGCGCAGACGCAGGCCCTCCCCCCGAGCGCTCCTCATCCCTGGCACTACCGACGGCAGCAGTCGCATCAGGGGACACCTTGTCCTCCCGCTCCGGGTGGGTCGAGAAAGCCTCAGCAGCAACAGCGCCGCCGCCGTCACGACTACCAGCACCAGCACCAGCGCCAGCACCAGCAGTGCCAGCACCGGCAACACCTCCATCGTCATCGCCACCCCACCCCTTGGCAGCGGCAATGGCGGCGGATTTAGCTCGAGAATGACCCTCGCAGAGCGAGGAACTCGTGTCGCACCTACTCGAGGAGTGCGCCGGTGTCGTCCCCGGCACCGACGGCGTCACAACATGGCTTGGGTGTGACGCACCCTGTGCGATAAGACGGTAGTGACAGGCGTATGTTGGTACAGCGCGCGAGAGAGGCAAGGGGGGGGGGGAGAGAGGGGGGGGGGGGGGGGGGAACTACAGTAGTGAGAGAAAGAGAGATAAACACAGAAATATAGAGGGGTACAGTGACAGGAACAGACAAGCAGGCTTAGACAACACAGTGCCCCAGATCACGATTTGACTTGAACCAACGGTGTGAGGGGCACGACGCCGACGAAATTTCGGCCAATGATGTTGGATTATGAAATTACGTGCTCGTGACGAGCCGTTTTAGCGGTAAGTAACACCTGTGTTGAACTGCCCAAAAAAAAAACTGATACTGCCAAAACTCTTATTACGGGGGACCATAGTAAATAGGACCAAATATTGTTATTACGGGGGTCCATAGTTAATAGGACCTATGGTCTACGTAAAAACCTATATATTTAAATATTTTTCCTAATAAAATTTGGTCCCATTAACTATGGATCCCCGTAATAGTAAAAATAGGTAAATAAAAAGGTTTTTATGTATTCCATAGGTCCTATTAACTATGGACTCCCGTAATATGAATAACAAGGAAGACACTGGAATCACGTTTCCCGCCGTTTTTTTTATGAGGACTTTTCGTTTGTCTGCTCTAGCTCCGAATGTTTACATCGAGCCAAATTTTGGCAGGGCATATATGAGCTCCTTGGTGCACTCCCGTGAGTGTACCAAAGCGATCGCACTTTTCGTGCCCTCTTTCGGGGCGGACCTCGTCGCTCAAGTTTGAAAATGTGATTTCAGGCGCTTGAATTTTCGGTTTCTTGTTGTAGTCAAGTATTTTTTTTTTCTGCTGTAGAAGGAGGAGGAACGTATTGGGTACCTCCTTCTCGTTCTAAAGCAGGAAAAAAAGTATTTGGCTGCAAACCAAGAGAGAGAAAATTCAAGCGCCTGGTACCGCATTTTAAAACTTCAGCGACGAAGTGCGCCCCGAAGGCGGACGTGCTGTCGCTTTAGTACACTCACGGGAGTGCACCAAGGAGCTCATATCTGCCCTGCCAAATTTTGGCTCGATGGAAACGTTCGGAGCTAGAGCAGACAAACGAAACGTCCTCGGGTAAAAAAAGGACGGACATACTTCCGATGTCTTTGTCGTCGGGAGTTTTTGTTGTGTTTCGTGAGCAGTGCAACACAGGTGGAAATAGAACTGGGCCGGCGAAATTACGCTACGCTATGAACAAAAATCTTTAAAATCTCTAGGCAACCCCGCAATATTGCTTCTAAGCAGCCACGTTCGAACTTCGAGCTTGCGCTGTGACCCTGCGACCGGCTGCGATGTACGATGGCACAACCTGTGGCGCCTTTGGGCGTCGAGGGTACAATTCCGTGCCACTTCGAGGTTTCGTCGATAGGAAAAATACGCTATTAAGACAGAGCAAGTTCTAGAACGGAAACGGGCGGATGAGTCGATTAACGTCAAATACATTTTGAAAACAAATATTGCTAGACCGGCCTTTTCGCTAAAAGTGATTCTGCAAACGCGATGATGCGTGTGACCGGGCAATGGGCCACGAGTCACGACTGAGTGGAAGCTCCTATGACTTGTGAGTGATGACTTACGAGGGGCCCGGTAGTGCATGTCTTGATAAATTCAACCTATGTTGTTCACGACTCACGACTATAAGCCACAAGCGGGGCAGTCTCCGTTGTTGGAGGCATAAAGTACTCTGACCCAAAATATAAGGACGGTTTGTATCGAATAAAGTTATGTTAACGGTCCCTATATTTCGGGTCAGAGTGGTAAAGCTTACAGCTTACGGCACCAATGCCACGGCGCTACAGCATAAACCTGAGTAGCAGGCCATAAAATCACCTAAATGCAAACACATTTATCAGAAAACGGTCTGCACAATTTTGGAGGTGCTTTTTGATTCTAGCCGGGACGTTCTTAAACGTCGCCTGCTTTTGCCGTAATTACCCGCAAACACGCAACATTATCATTTTGCCGGAAACCCCCAAGTACATGAATTTCCGGCCGTAGTCCGACATCATTGATCTTGACGGTCGACGGCTCGAAGAGCAGAACCATTGTCGACGTTCCAACACGTGGTGGCATCGGCGGCGGTGGCGGCGACGGTGGTGCAGTCGGTGACGATGGAGCAAGATCACCCAGGTTTCCAAGAGCTTCGGAAAGTTCCAGGCGACTTGGGCACATCATCGGAAGAGGACGCGAGCGAAATAACCACTCAAAGTCATCAGGAGGTCGGGCCCCCGGGGGAACAGGCAACACCAAGCAAGCCCGTCCGTATTCATCCCGGGGGGGGCGACGGCCTCATGACTTTCAGTGCTTACGTCACTTGCGTCGTCTTCCGATCATGTACACAAGTCGCCTACTACAGAACCTTCCGAAGCTCTTGGAAATCTGTGTCGTCTTCTCCCCCATCACTACCGCCGACGCTACTTAGGCCATCGACCTTGTTGCTGCTAGTTAAGCCGTCAGCCGTCAAGATTGCGCCGGCGCCCTGTTCCTTGCAGTGTTTGCTCAAGTCAAGGCGTCACCTGGGGCACTCTTGAGACGTGGCGGACAAGACATCGTTACCCCCAACGCCCCCATCCTCCTCCCACGTTCCCTCATGCGCGGCCACCACCCTCGCGCTTCCCCCCCCCCCCTCCCCTGCAACCTCATTCCCCCGCCTCTGTAGGTAGGAGGGACTCTACCAAGAGTAACTTGCTGCCCCGGAAACGCAGAGACTTCGCGGGCGATGCGGCCTGGGTGCTTCGTCTCCCGAAACTACGTCAGGGCTCACCTCGGATGCGCCGTGCAGCAGGTTGCCCCCCTCACGCTGCCCCTCCGCTGCCTCCTTCTTGGCTCCGTCGTACGGCGCAGACGGAAGCCTTCCCCCCGAGCGCTCCTCATCCCTTTCACTACCGACGGCAGCAGTCGCATCAGGGGACATCTTGTTCTCCCGCTCCGGGTGGGTCAAGGAAGCCTCAGCAGCAACTGCACGGCCGCCGTCACGACTACCAGCACCAGCGTCAGCGCCAGCGCCAGCAGTACCAGCACCGGCAACACCTCCATCGTCAACGCCACCCCACCCCCCTTGGCAGCGGCTGCGACGGTGGCTTTAGCTCGAGAATAACTTTCGTAGAGCGAGGAACTCGTGCCGCGCTTGCTCGGGAAGTGCGCCGGTCTCGGCCCCGTCACCGGCGACGTCGCCACACGGCTTGGGTGTGACGCGCCCTGTGCGGTTAGACGGTAGTGACAGGCTTATATTGGTACATGCGCGCGAGAGAGACAAGGGGGGAGATATAGGCTCGGGGGGGGGGGGGGGGGGGGGGGGGGGGGGGGGGGGGGGGTACTCACTGTCATGCATGGCCGTAGTCGTATGACCATAGACCCTCGCATCTCTACAATGCCGGGACGGAGCACGTCGGGTTTTCACCGACCAGGCAGACATTGCTTGCATCAAGCGCGAAGCGCCGTGAGGTGTTGGGCGAGTCGCATGAAGGACATGAAGGGTCAACTGCATCCTACTACTAATAAGAAGCGCTTTTGAGGCGGATTTTCTTGCATACGGATGACGGCGTCAATAAACTGATTTAATTTCTGGTGTGGCCACTTCCAGAGACAGCCACGGGTTTACTATGTAGCTGCCTTGAGGGTGCCTTACCATATACGCACTACGTGGTACGATAATCCCCCTTGTGCGGAGGGAAGTTTCTCCCCGCACAAAAACAATCTAACTCGACTGCCAGCCGTGGTGACCGCCAAAAAAAAAACAGTGCCCTGGTTGTCTAGCTCGCGTAGTGAGAGGCGTGTTTTACAGCGTCGTCGCCAATGGACGCCAACCCAACATACATATACCAGGTATATAATAAGAGAGAGGGGGGGGGGGGGAGATACAGTAGTGAGAGAAATGGAGGGAAACACACGAGTATATAGCGGCACAGTGATGGGAACGGACAAGCAGGCTTAGAAATCACGTGCCCCACATCACGATTTGACCTAAACGAACGGTGTGAGGGGCACGACGACGAGGACGCAATCTTGACATCTTGACGACCGACGGCTCGAAGAGCAGCAACAATGTGCGATGTTCCAAGATGTGGTGGCGCCGGTGGCGGTGGCGGCGACGGTGGTGCAGTCGGCGGCAATGGGGGAGAAGTTGACCCAGGTTTCCAAGAGCTTCGACAAGTAATAGGCGACTTGGGCACATGATCGGAAGAGGAAGCGAGCGAAGTGGCCACCCAAAGTCATCAGGAGGTCGCCCCCCCGGGGAATAGGCAACACCAAGCAAGCCTGCGCTTATTCATCCGTGGGAGAGCGACGGCCTGATAACCTTCAGTACCCTTTTCGCTCGCATCGTTTCCCGATCATCTACATAAGCCGCCTACAACTTTCCAGCGCCATGTTCCTTACGCCGTTCGCTCAAGTCAAAGCGTGATCTGGGGCACCCTTGGGACGTGGCGGACAACACATCGTTACCCCCAACGCCCCCGTCCTTCTCCTGTGCTCTCTCATGTGCGACCACCACCCTCGCGCTCCCCCCCCCCCCCCACCCCTCCCACCTCCTTTCCCTGCCTCCGAAGGTAGGAGGGACTCTACCAAGCCTAAGTTGCTGCCGCGGAATCGCGGAGACTCCGCGGGCGATACGGTCTGGCTTCTCCGTCTCCCGAAACTACGTCAGGGCTCACCTCGGATGCGCCGTGCAGCAGGTTGCCCCCCTCACGCTGCCCCTCCGCTGCCTCCTTCTGGGCTCCTTCGTACGGCGCAGACGCAAGCCCTCCTCCCGAGCGCTCTTCATCCCTGGCACTACCGACGGTAGCAGTCGCATCAGGGGACACCTTGTCCTCCCGCTCCGGGTGAGTCGAGGAATCCTCAGCAGCAACAGCTCCGCCGCCGTCACGACCACCAGCACCAGCGCCAGCACCAGCACCAGCGCCAGTAGATCCAGCGCCGGCAACACCGTCATCGTCATCGCCACCCCACCCCTTGGCAGCGGCAACGGCTGTGGCTTCAACTCGAGAATGACCTTCGCAGAGCGAGGAACTCGTGTCGCACGTGCTCGAGGAGTGCGCCGGTCTCGTCCCCGGTACCGACGGCGTCACAATAAGGCTTGGCTGTGACGCACCCTGTGCGATAAGACGGTAGTGGCAGGTTTACGTGTATGCATGCGCGCGTGAGAGGAACGCGTGGGCGGAGGGGGGGACATACTAGTGAGAGAAACGAGGAGAAGAGAAAAACAGATAAGAGGTACATTAAAAGGAATAGACAGGCATACAGAGACAGACACACATAAACTGCAAACAAATAGACAGGTCGCTAGGCAGACAAACAGATCAGCAGACAGCAAAACAGCCAGAAATGCAGGCAGACAGACGAGCGGTTGCACAGACTGACGGTACAGTACAACAATCCCCAACCAATCTCGTCTACCGACTGTACGGTACATCAACCCCCAACCAACTACATCGACGTACTGGTTGAGGGACAGCCACCCGCAACTATGGCAGTAGCGTGACGTGACCGCTTTAACTCGGAACAACTACAGATACTTTCTTGGGAAAAACTGCTTGGAAAAGGAGTGTGGCAATTTTTTTTCCGTCCCACTTATCTGCGTTTTCGGGGGGGATACTTGGAATTGGAGTACGGTCATTTTTGCAGGAGCACACGGGTTGCTAGGGACAAGGAGGCCTACTGGGGACAAGGTGCTTGGGATTTCTGTGGGATAAGGTTTCCAGTGGCATGTAGCACAAACGTTTGCCAATTCGGGTGGGGTAAGAATGCGTTCGTGACATCCACATTTTTGCGGACAAGGTGCACATTGGAGTAAGTGGAAGATAATTTCTGCAGCCGCGACACCCACGTTGTTCGTACAAACCACTTGAAATTAGAGTAGGACCACTTTATAACATCTGCGCTACAACTAGTAGCAAAAGACCTACAGAAGAATAACTAGCTACTTGTACCTGTTAATAGTCAAGCCATATAGTCTGCTGTACTAGTTCACAGACATCAGGTACTCGCAGTGCATAATCATACACTCAGTAGCCTTAAAGAAAATCGTTCGCCGTTTCTTCCCCCGTCCCCCGAATCGCGGTACCGCTCCACTCCGAGGTACATCTACGCAGATATTCTATTAAAATTCAATGTAAAAAAAGTCCTCATCATTGGAGGCATACTGATTTATTGATTGATGGATTGATTGATAGATTGTACAAGTCGTGGCACATTCAGATTTTTGTGCTCGCCACCCCACAAGGCGCAGGCAGCATGACCATCGATATCGACCGCTCATACGGGGGATCATAGTAGTACATGCTAATACATACTATAGTAGCACATAGTAGTACATAGTATTACATTGTGGCCAGAATCCATCATGTACCGAAACACCTTGTATCCCCTTATTATGTGCAGAAGCGATTCCGATTATATATGTCCCCCCGCGGCAATGCATGTTTCGTTATTGTTACTATTACGGGGGTCCATAGTTAACGGGACCAATTTTTTTTAGTAAAAATAGGCAAATATATAGGTTTTTACGTACACCATAGGTCCTGTTAACTATGGACCCCCGTAATAGTATTCTTACTGAAACATATCACAGGGGACCGTAGTAAATGGGAACAAATATTGATGTTGGTAAAAATAGGTAAATATATGTAGGTTTTTGTGTGTACCGCAGGTCCTGTTTACTATGATCCTCCGTACTAGTGATACATAGTAATCCGAACCCACCATGGACCCAAAAGCAAAGGTGCCTCCCTCTGTTCACGCATAATCTATGGTTCTGATTGCAATGCCCCGGAATATTAATAGTAGCAGCAGCAGCAGCAACACAGCAACAGCAGCAGCAGCAGCAGCAGTAGCAACACAGCAACAGCAGCAGCAGCAGCAGCGACCCTAAACCCAATCTATCCCGACGGCTTGGGAAATTTATCGGAATTAAGCTGCAGCGTGTAGCTTGTACGTCGGAGCTGCAACGAGGTGTTTGCACGTACCATTCAAAACACTAACAGTATCAACAATTTCGTCCAAGCTGGGCCGAGTGGTGAAACAAATTTGAGATCGCTACGAGTTGATCGGCGGTACGGTGCGCATGCTAGGGGTAACATCAATGCAAACGAAAGTAGAACCTCATGGTCAGGCGCGCTTCTGCTTTTCAGCGCCGCGCTTAGCAAAATCCAGGAAACAAAGTAAGGAAAATTCATTTGTCCAGGGAAATGAACAGAGGGCAGAACGTTGCGACGCCTCGTCTCTAAAGAGATAAAAAAGAAGCACGACAACTCAAGAACCGTGGCAGTGTTGATAGCACTCACGTACCAGGTATAGAGGTATACTATATGACATGATATAAAATAGCACTCACCCGCGTGTCTTCAGCTGTCAACGTGGCTATCATCCCTTCCGCCCGCAGCTCTGGGCCCTGAACGCCATCAAGTTGCAGGAGCTCGTTCAGCAGCGGCGCTTGCACTTCGGCTACCGTCAGGCGTCCACTCTTCCCCTCTGCCCCTGACCCACCCCCCCGGCCGCCATTGCCGACACAGCCGTCGCCGACACCTGATCCATAAACGGCGGCTGCTGCTGCGGCGGCGGCAGCACTCGAACCGGCAGCGCCCGCGGGAGCATCGAGCCCCATTGCAAAGTCCGCGCCGGCACGCCCCCGACCATATCTCTCCCTGCCACCACACCCGCGCACGCCTTCGTCTCCGCCTTCGACCCCGCGCCACACCACGCCCCCGTCGGCATCGGCAACTCCAGGAGCACGAAGCCTGTTGTCAATCATCCCCGGGGGGGAGCCCTCTTCCGAAGATGCGTCCACGTCGTGAAGAGCCTTCCAAAGCTCTCGGAAACCTCGGTCTTCAGCCCCGCCATCACCGTCACCGACTGCACCACCGCCAATGTCACCGTCGCCGCCGCCACCACTTGGGCCGCCGACATGGTCGCTGCTCTCCGAGCTGTCGGCCGTTAAGACTGCGCCGGGGCCATGTTGCTCAACGGACAACTCATCGCCATCACTCCCCTCCCCCCACAGTTTCCCCCCCTTCCTCTCGCGCAGCCGCCACCCTCGCGCTCCCCAGCCCCTCCCTTTCCCCCCTCCATTCCCCCGCTTCCGCAAGTAAGAGGGCCTCCGTAGCACCACCGGCGGCAGCGGTCGAATTGGCGACCACCTCTTCCTCACGCTCCGGGCGGGTCGGCGAAGCCTTATCTGCCACTGCGCCGCCGCCGCCGCCACCTCCACCACCAACACCACCGCGTTCTTCGTTCTTCGTGACGAGAACGGCACGGGGGGGACAAGGTGGTAACTGTGCTAGCGCCGACGGCGACAGCAAGGTGGAAGCAGTAACGGCGCGAGGAGACCTGATAATTCCAGGCGGCAGGAGGCGAATGTTTGATCCGGCGATCGGTTGTTTGATTGATTTTTTTATTGATTCATTGATTGGTAGAGATATTGATTTGCTGATCGGTTGCAGCAGTAAACAGATAATATAAACCTTCAAGCGCACATGCGAATCGTGCAGCAAAGCTACAAAACCTACCGCCGTGTACCTACTGCATGCCGGCCTTCTTGTAATCGGTCTCGTCTGTCTACTGCCTGCCTATGACACTTTCTTTGTACGTTTACACTCCTACTGTCCGTCAAATAAATTCCACAAATTGTCTAAACAATGCCTATCTACGTTCTGCCTACTGCCAACATATTGCCCACTTACCCCGCCTACTTTCTGCCTACTTCCTATCTACTTTCGACCTACTGCCTGCTACTGCTTGCTTGTCTGCCTGCTTGCTACCTACTGTACTTCCCATGTACTGCCCACCCCCATGCACCAACCTGTCCATTACTGCCAACGTCTGGCGGGGGCGCTCCTCCATGTCCTTGTCAGCTTGTACGTCCAGCCGCACAGCCGCCTTGTCCACCTCCCGCGGACGGCCTGTCTTCGCAATACCACCAGCACCCCCACCACCATCAACCCTGCCGGTGCCGCGGCCACCTCCGCCGCCACCGTTGGGGTCGCGGCCGCGGCTGCTACCGACCCCACCACCGCGGGAGGTAGGTCTCGCCCCGGTAGTGGCAGTGGTAGGTACCAGTGGCCTGGCGGAGGCACCCCAAGAAGTTAACACCTGCCTGTTGCGGATGTCGGCCGAAGAAGCAGTTGTACCTTGATTGCATCCGGTTGCGCTGGAAAGAAGATAGGGCGGTGAAACAATTGAGATGGGGGGGTAGAGGAAACTTGAGCGTTTTTGGTCGGCGGGCGCAGCTGCTACCGTTACGCATATGTGCGTGTGTTTGTGTTTATCCGTTACCGGGTTGGCCGGTCGGTCGATTCGACGAAACGAACCGATACACTTTACACGCTTTTATCTAGTGATGAACATCGAACGAGAATGAGTCGGATACGAGACCGACAAACAACAACAACAGCCGACACTATACGACTTCGATATTCGATCGATACCATGAAGGTCGAAGCTTGCGTTTCAAAACACGGTTGCCAGGGGACGGAGGCAAAAACAAGTCCAATATTTCTACATATCGAAAACTCGATCTTTCGATACATCGCCATTTCAATATTTCGAAACGATGTTTCACCTGTTCAACAAGCCCTTGCTCCCGCCAGTCCAGAACAAACGCCGCCTAGCCTCAGTAGCTTGCCCATGCCCAGGTGAAAACCCGACCTCGCAGCCGCTCGCGCCCCTATCACCCACACAACCGCCACCCGAAGCACCGCCGCCTTCACCAACATCAACACCACCCCCACCGCCACCACCGCCATCACTAACACCGACACCGACACCACCCAAATCACCACCACCACCACCACTACCGCCAGCACCAACACCACTACCACCACTATCAACCCTGCCGGCACCGCGACCACCTCCGCCGCCGCCGCAGGGGCCGCGGCCGAGGCTGCTACCGACCCTACCGCCGCGAAGGGTTGATCTCGCCCCGACAGTGGCAGTAGTAGCGACCAGTGGCCTGGCGGAGGCGCCCCAAGAAGATAACGCCTGTCTGCTGCGGATGTCGGCCGCAGAATCAGTGGTACCTTGGTTGAGCCCGGTTGCGCTGGAAAGAAGACAGAGCGGCGAAGCAGTTGGGAGGGGGGGGGGGTAGAGGAAAATTAGGCGTTTTTGGTCGGCGGGCAAAGCTGCTACGTTTGCGCATATGTGCGTCTGTTAGTGTTTATCCGTTACCCGGTTGGCCGGTCGGGCGATTGGACGGAACGAACCGATACACTTTACGCGCTGTTATGTTCTGATGAATATCGAACGAGAATGAATCGGATATGAGACAGACAAACAACATGAACAACCGATATTATACGACTTCGACCTTTGATCGATAGCATGAAGGTCGAAGCTTGCGTGTCGAACACGGGGATGCCATGCGATGGAGGTCGGAATAAGTTTGATTTGTCTACATACCGAAAGTTTGATATTTCGATACACTTTGTCACTTCGATATTCCGAAACGATATCTGCCACCTGTCGAACGGATCCTTGCTCCCGCCAGTCCAGAACAAACGCCGCCCAGCCTCACCAGCTTGCCCATGCCCAGGTGCACACCCACTTCCAATATCAGGTCCGCTCGCACCCTTACCACCCACAGCACCGCTGCCTCCACCAATATCAACACCACCACCACCACCACCACCGCCACCACCGCCGTCACCATCGCCAACACCACTACCGCCACCACTGACACCAACACAACCAAGATCACCACCACCATCAACCCTGCCGGCGCGGAGACCACCTCCGCCGCCAACGCTGGGGCCGCGGCCGCGGCTGCTACCGACCCTACCGCCGCGGGAGGTTGATCTCGCCCCGGCAGTGGCAGTGGCAGCGGTCAGTGGCTTGGGGGAGGCGCCCCAAGAAGATAACGCCTGCCTGTTGCGGATGTCAGCCGCAGAAGTAGTTGTACCGTGGTTGAGCCCGGTTGCGCTGGAAAGACGAAGGGGCGGCGGAACAGTCAAGAGGGTGGGTAGAGGAAAATGAGGCATTTTTGGTGGGCGGGCACAGCTGCTACCGTTACGCATACGTGTGTGTGTTTGTGTTTATCCGTTACCGGGTTGGCCGGTCGGGCGATTCGACGGAACAAGCCGATACACTTTACGCGTTGTTATGTTCTGATGATTATCGAGCGAGGATCGAGTCGGATACGAAACAACAGCAACAAACGATACTATACGACTTCGATATTCGATCGATAACAGGAATGTCAAAGGTTGCGTTTCAAACACGGGGATGCCAGGGCATGGAGGCAAAAACTAGTACGATATATCTATATATCGAAAATTTCGATATTTCGAAACGATATCTGTCACCTGTCGAACGGGCCCTTGCTCCCACGAGGCCGGAACAAACGCCGCCCAAGCTTAGCAGCTTGTTCATGCCCACGTGCTCGCACGCTTCCAACCTCGTGTCCGCTCGCGCCCCCGCCACCAACACCACCAACACCGCCACCACTACCACCACCGCCACCAACAACAACACCAACACCGCCGCCACCAACAACACCACCACTACCGCCAACACCACCAGCCCCAACACCACCAACGCCAACACCAGCACCACCACCAACAACAACACCAACACCAACACCAACACCAACGCCAACACCAACACCGCCGCGACCACCACCACCACCACCACCTCCGCTGTTACTCCCGCCCCCGCTTCTGCCTCCCCGGTGCCTGATATCGTCGACGTCGACGTCCGTGGCGGTGGCAGAGGAAACCTCAAACCGGTCTCGCTCCCGCTGCGCATTGCCGGGGGGGGGAGACCGCGCCCGCGGGTGGCCTCCTCCTCCTCCCGTGGCGCCTCCGATTATTACTTCAGCGCTGACACCAACTTGGCCTCCAGGCCTGCGCCCAGCGTCACCTCCGGGGGGGCTGCCTTCGGCGTTGTCTCCTGCGTGACCGGAAATGCTCGTCGAGCGCACACCGTTGGTCGGGGGTAGTATCGAGGAGGACGAGGAGGAGGTTTGGGCGGACCGGGGCTCGATCCCGACTTTGTCGTCGTGGACCTTATCGGCGAGTTCTTTGGAAGCCTCCTTTCGGTGGGCAGCCTCGTTCCTTCGTGCCTCCTCCTGGCACAACAGTGGTTGATCGAACACAAGGCGGTATATAGCAACGCGGGGTTAGGTATATATGGCGTAGCAGAGCAGGCCGGGGATAGGGGTTACGGACAGTCTGGGTTGCCAGGTACGTGTTGAGATCTCAGGGCCCCAGGTACAACGGTGGAATTACGAGAAGTGCGCTAACAGGGGGCCAGGCGATTCGTGAGCAACCTCCGAAACGATGACCGACAGTTCGAATCGCTGATAATATACAGCGTCCGAGTACACTCGTCCGGACAAACTTCAGAAATCTTATTCAGCATCTGTCCGACATCAATTGCTGCGGCAATTCCAACTTTCGGACAGCATCCAAGATCGATTGATACCAAAACAGCACCCCTTGTATTTCTGTGTATTTTCGAGTTTTGTTTTGCTCCTAAGTCCCGAACAAGGAGGACTGCACACAAAAACATTACGTGTTCTGTGCTGTACCTATCTATATGCCCCGTCTGTGTTTGTGTTTATGTAAGTCTCGTGCAGAACACACTAAGAGTTGGGGGGTGGGCGGGTTGGGGACAGCTTGTACTAAAGTAGAAATAAATTCATTTCGAAAAAGAGGGTCGCAATACACATGACCAGACAGCCCCCGAAACCGTTTGCTCGAGCAGTTACAAACAACAGTTTTTCTTTCAAGCCATTTATTCGGACAGTGCACCCTCTAGAAATCAAACGTTAACGCTTCCAACCTGTGCCTCCTCTAGAAATCAAAGGTTCGGGCAGTTACCATTACGTTCAAAATAGACTCTAAATTAATTATTCAAACAATTCCGTGCGGTCGGCAGTCTCTGAAATAATTTGTTCCGGCAGCTATAATGAGTAGACAGCCTCTAAAATCAACGACAGGTACAGCTAGGCTATGGACTACATGATCCCGCACAAACCTGGTTGCACCTTGACGCGCGAGTGAAGGAAGCACAACCCCCTCTCCTTTCTCAATACGCCCCCCTCCCCCCAGGAAAACAACGTACCCGGATGTAGGTTGTACCCCCACATAGCTTCACAGGTTATACCCCCACATAGCTTTACAGGTTATACTTACACTATACCAGAAATCTGCTTCTAAGCAACTTGCCCCGGCTTGACACCCTGATCCCAGTTCTAAACGCCCTTCTCCAACTTGGCAGACTTGATCCCATCCGGGCCTGGGCCCTCCAAACTGAGCCTGGATCTAAATCCAAGCCGCCGGCAGGGCCTGCCAAAAACCCTGATCCCACAGATAAAGTATAGCCTTGTGCGATCAGGGTGCTTGTTGGCCCCTAACCCTAGGGGGCTAACGGGTAGTGTTAATATATCCAGGTTTAGTTTGGAGGGCTCAAGTCCGGGCGGTATCAGGTTGTCAAGTGGGAGAAAGGCGTTAAGAAGCAGAGTTCTGATAGATAAATCATATACTACTTTTCTTCATACGTACTGTATATGAAATATAGCGTCCCCGGTGGCTTGGTAGGTGGTCCGCGTGCCTGTCAAGATCAATTTCGTGGGTTCAAGTCTCACCGAGTGCATGCTCATAGGGACTTTTTCTCGCATAAAAAATTGATAAGCGGAAAGTGCGAAAGCGTGAGTTGGCTACATTCGATGAAAATCAACGAGCAGTGGGAATGCTGAACCCTATGCGCGACAAAAACTAAAGGCATGTACCGGGGGGGAGAAGGGACGACACCTGTGACCACGGCTTGTCCAGAAGATCGTCGAGGGTAAAACCTCCTACGAGTGGGCTGGAAAGTAAAAGTGATGAAGAAAAAAAACAAATATATATATATATATATATTTTTATCATCATACTTCGACGCGTGTCGACCATGAAAGAACGTGCTGAACTCTTCTCGCGATAGAAATGCTAGACGCATTTCATAGTGGGGAGTAAGGATAAGGGTCTGCTTGATGGTCCCGGATTTGAGGTACGACTAGGAGGAAGCAGGACCAAGAAGGGCGACGGTAATAAATGGGATGGAAAAAAAAAGAGCCATATAAGAAAGCCATCTGCAGGTGCGGCTTATATCCCCCCATCACATCTGGGGGCGCGGAGATCCCCCCCCCCCCCCCCCGCCACCCATATACGCCTTTTCTCCTGACGGTCAGCTACAAGTATGCGAGTTATACACGAGGGGGGCTTCGCCGCGGCGGGCTGACGCTCGTGTGCGGCTCCACGCATGTCCGCATTGGTCAAGATTAGCAAGTAAGCAGAAGCCCCACAGAAGCAACTCTGTACTGCAAGCGGGTGCACAGAACTGCACGGCCGTTCACAACTAAACAAAACTGGCGACTTGTCATCAAGGTAACTTGTCAACCAGGGGTATACCCCTGCCTGCCTGTTTCTGCCAAACAAGGGGGTAGGGAAATCACGTCCGCGAGAGGTGCCCGCGCATGCGCCAACCTGCCTCCAATAAACTTCCCTGGTATGACTCGCTGGCAAGACGCTCACCCCTTTAGTTTAGGCGCGTGTTATCGGGGCTGACGGCACCGGGGCGAAGGAGGGTGCTCAAGGAGCTCTTTTCCAACTTGGGGGGGGCATGATCCAGGAATTCTATCACTTCATGCTTCACCCCTTTTTGGCTTTCACTTTTCCCCCTTCAACAGAACACATGACCCGCACTACCCACGGTTTAGGGTTCGGTACTGCTCCAGTACCTACCGGCAGTATATCTGTCCTCCCTGAGGCTCAGAGGTGCCCAGACTCCAGGATATTGACTATTTACGTAAGTCTGATGAAAACGCCTCATAATTCAACGGATGCCCATAGAAGCGTGGGCGTGAAAAGAGATAATGCAGTACCTGTGCAGCATGCTGTAGACCCTGTATCACCATAAATTGTGTTCGCATTTTCGATCTTTTGCCTGGGGCAATCTAACACCCCTGACCCAAGCACTTATCATTACTATTATTTTTTTAATCCTCCCGTGGATTGGGAAAAATAAAAATGTTAAGCTCACCACACTTCCACGTTCAAATTTTGTGCCTTCGAGACACGTCCCATAATCAACGAAAAGTTGAGCTCTAGTGAAGCTAAATCGCGTAGAAACGTGTACGTAGCCGTGACCAAAATCCTGGAGTAGTCCAGGTTCCTGGTGAGCAGCCAGGAATCTTGCTCCTGTCTAGAGCTACCAGTACCCAACCCTTCGTACCGTTCTAGGATATACTTGTAGCTTCGACGTTGCAGCGCCAATCTCTTCTGAATCACCCGACGGCGAAACATCGAGGTCTCCGCGACCATAGTCCTGGTGTGGTCCAGGTTCCTGGAGAGCAACCAGAATTCCTTCTCTTATCAATAGCTATTAATAGAGCTACCAGTACCTGTTAGTATTACTATTATTAATAATAGCACTCACTACAGCAGTACCGTTGTTGAGATGCGGTGTGAGCTTGTTCTCAACCAACCCACGGCGCAACCTCGAGGTCTGTTCAGCATCGAGGTCTCTTCGGGATAGATTCACATAGGCCCTATCACGGTAGGCACTTTCACGCATGCGGAGATAGGCACAACGCAGGCGAAACAAAAGGAGATAGGAAAAAAGATAGGCATATGCCTGACGTGCCTAAATTTGCCTTAAACGTGCCTATTGTTATAATCATTGAAGGTATTTGCCTTAAAAAAAAACTGAGACGAGCCTGAAACCTTTTCGGCGCCCCAAGACAAACCCTGTACTAATTTCAAGTAGTTTTGTGTGAATGGGCAAAATGCCCGAAAAAATGCCTGAAACTTGTTCAGCGCCCCAAGACAAACCCCATACTAATTTCAAATATTTTTTGTGAATGGGCGCAACAATGCACTCGAGATAGGCATAAAGATAGGCATATGCCTGAGGTGCCTTAATTTTCCTTAATCGTTCCTATCTATTGAAGGTATTTGCCTTAATAAATGCCTGAGACGTGCCTGAAACCTTTTCGGCGCCCCAAGACAAACCCCACGCTAATTTCAAGTGTTTTTTTTGTGAATGGGCAAAGTGCCTGAAAAAACGCCCGAAACTCAGCGTCCCAACGTAAATCCTGGACTAGTTTCAAGTACTTTGGTGTCAAGTGGTGAAGTACCTGAAACAAAGCCTGAAATCTGTTCAGTGCAGCGAAGAAAATTCCTGTGCAAAGATCAAGTAGTTCGATTTCAAGAGGTAAAAGGCCTGACAGAATGCATTGCAAACGTACGTATAATAACATGTTAATTTTTTTGTACCGGTATACAAGCCGTGGTTCATTATAGCACCTTCTCAGCTGACGTAGGACGGGAAAACAGGAGCACCACAAAGATATACCAGTACCTGGGATACGTAATACCAGTACTTTTACGGGGGGCCATAGTAAATAGGACCTACGGTACACACAAAAACCTATACATTCATATTTCTTTACTAAGAATATTTGGTCCTGTTTACTATAGTCCCCCGTAATAATATGATACATTATAGCATATTCATCGATCTTTGACTAACTACGACGTACCAGGTATCTATACGTGCAGTAACCTGGTTTATCGTGTGCACCGTCATCTGTACGGATATGTATGTATGTGTATAGCACCAGTGTCCGGGTTGAATACCCATTCATAAAAAAAAACATTAGTAATAGTAAAGACATCGTATTGCCGTGCGTGTGCAGCGAACACTCTGCAGAGAAGAAAACACAAACGAGGCTCGATTCGCATGACACTGCACGCACAGCCTAGTCACCAAAAAAAAAAAAACGTGCGCATGTTGCATGTATGTCTGTGTGCCTGCATGCAGGGTGCAGGGTCGAGAAAAACCCCGAGCCCCAGTTGGTTCCGACCTCAAGTCACAACTTCGGCGACATCATCATCAGTCTACTTATCGGACACAAACGACCGTGCCCGCACCCCGCACTGTCTAAAGCGCGGAATGCTTGCTGCCCACTAGTAGTAGTAGTAGTAGTAGTAGTAGTAGTAGTAGTAGTAGTAGCAGTAGTAGTAGTAATAGTAGTAATAGTAGTAGTAATAGTAGTAGTAGAAGTAGTAGTAGTAGTAGTAGTAGTAGTAGTAGTAGTAGCAGTAGTAGTAGCAGTAGTAGTAGTAGTAGTAGTAGCAGTAGTAGTAGTAGTAGTAGTAGTAGAAGTAGTAGTAGTAGTAGTATTATACGATGTGCCTGCAAAGTGGCGCTGCCAGAGCGAACTAAAAATAGAGTAGTAGTACCTGGTAGTGAACAATATGCAGGATACGACAACTGAACTCGTTGTTTTACATGGTTAGTGTCCCAGCTGTCAGAGCGGTGGGCTGTGCGTTGTGTGGCTGCTACGGGCTAGGGGGACCCCTACAAAAATATCTCCCCGTTCCCCTGATTTTGGGAGTTCCAGACTAACGGCGTTGTTTTTTTTATGCCTTTGGTTGGAATGCCAGAAAGTGTGCCTGACGCGTGCCTGGCAAAATTACATACAAGTATTTATATGTACTCTGTATGTACTCTGTATGTATTTCCTTCGTTTGAAGGGGAGAACACCTCGGGTGGCCTGTGTACGATGTTGAACAGCTACAGCAGCAGTATATACAGGTGCAGTTTAGCAGCACTTATAGCTATATGAGTACTCGTACGCTCGTGAACACACCAGGTATCAGGTATATGTACATAGTGTAGTGTAGTTGGTAATTCTATAACATACTGGTAAGTATAAGGACCGCACTGTTTTTTGGCTCATATCAATACGCAAACGGTCTACGAGTACCACGTATGTATATGTTTCAGCAGACGAGCAATTGGGCGCGCAACATTTTTGGCCGCAGGCCCTAAATTCTCTGTGGCGGCCTTTTATGTGCGAAGGCGATTTTTGTTTTTGAAACACTGGTTCTCAAGTTCACCTTCGGCGAAAAAACGATTGTGCCCCCATATTTAATTCGTAGGCGAATTATTATTTTTAGGCCGTTTTTCTATTCGCCTGCAGTAGAACAAAATAAAATAAAATTCTGATCCCGATACACGCCTTTTCGAGCTTCGGTAGGCGTTTAAACGCACCTTGTAACTTGTTTTTGGGCATATATTCGCGCATATATGGCATTTATTTTGTCTCCTGCGGCCGTCCCGGGGGGCCCGTGCGGGGAGCTTGCGCGGCGTGCAACAGACACCGGACCACTATTTTATGTCCCTGGCGCCGACTATCCGACTTACTGGGTTTACCCATTTTTGTAGAAGGCATGGTTGAAAGCGGGAAACATTTTCAATTTTAGACGGAGTCCCCTCGGCTGGTTCGGCTGGCTTGGCTCCGGCCTGATTCAAGTCGGCAAGGCAGCTGGCCACCAGCTGGTCTCACCAAACGATTTGCCGACTAAAGTCAGTTGGTCGGCTAACGGCACCTACCGACTACTTCTTGGCCGTGAAACCCTGCCGATTCACAGCTCTAGCAGTTGAGGGACTGGCGGCATAGTCCCGCAACAGGTACTGTAGAGTACAGACAGTATTGTAGGTAATATTGGGTTTGGGGTGCGTAGACACGTCGAGGTGGGCTCGGTGGCACAACCACACTCTCGAGGGCCAGCAAGGGAAATATACTATTAATAGTATCGCAGGCTGAGACTGACCTCTTCAGGATCGCTCCTCTCTCTCACGAAGTCAAATTGAGGCGATACAAAAAAAACTGTAGAATCTTGCCAAAAAGAGAAAACAGCAGGCCCTGCAGGGACAAGGTGTGAGCACGACCGGGACCACCTCCTGGCGGAGTCCGGAGAGGCGGACACGATCAGGCGCAACGGGGAAACAGCGGACCGGGGGTGGATCTCATCGCGAGGAACCTATTGAAAACGGCCTGAATCCTGGTCTAAGAAACCAAGTGTTGAGCTCTGACAGCAAACCGCCTCCATTTTCCTGCAGTGCCTGGGTTTGTATTTAATATTCTTGTATGTATCATGTAAACGAAGTACGAACAGACAGTCACCCTCACCTGGGCATGTCCATAGGCAAGCTTTTGGGCCGCAACCCTCGCCCGCATCTTGGCCCGTCGCTGCGCCTGTGTCGTCCGAACCCCCACCGACCCCGGCTTGGACTGCTCGATTGCTGCCCCTTCTGCCCCTTCTGCCGCTTCTGTTCCTTCTGGATGTCGGGGAGCGCACCCTTCGGGGTTTTGCTCTCCGGTAGAACGCTGCATCTTCTCACTTCGCTAGTAGACTATTAATTGTAGAGTATTAATACTTGTAGACTATTATTAATAATAGTAGAATATTAATAGACTACGAGTGGGGGGCGATTGCAGGCATCAAGCAGGAGGGACGAGGAGCGGCCCGGGCCACTGGGTTAGACATACCAGGTATGTTGTAGCGGGGAGCTGCATTCAATATTGAACCGCACCACCAGCACAGTCTGGGTTTAGCGGAGCCCGTACTGCGATATTCTTTCTTTCGTTCACGAAGAACCACAGCATCATACGTATACAGCAACGAGCGAAATACTTTGCAAACTAAGTACGCACCGGTGGAAGATCGGTCCCCTTCGGTACGTCAAGGCCTCTGTTCGTCAGAATATACTGCTTCTATTAATAGTCTACAGAGGCAGACAGGCAAAAGGGGTCAAACAGCGGTTGCCTCGCTTCGTATTGAGTTTATTTTATTTCTTCACTTGTTCCTTTCGACTTTTTTTTTAATGTTTTTTTTCACTTTCATCGCATATGGATTGCTGCTACAAAGTGCATTTCGTATTCAGTACGATAGAGTCCTACCCCTACCCCTACCCCGTTCGTCTACTCCACGCGTACCCGACCGGTAGTATCCAGACCTGTCACTACCCGATCGAGTACGGATAGAACCCATTTTACCAGCTGGGTATTTGGATCTGGGTACCCTGTGGTTTACGTGTCCCCGTGAGATATCCATGACCATAACTCCTACAAACCCTAAAAACGATCTCAGAAAAAGCAAGGCTTATCACAGTGACTGAGAATCGTGACGGGACGGGACGGGACAGATTTTACTCGTTTGGCGGGGAAAAAAAATGAAAACGGGACGGTAAAATGAGGACAGAAAAAGTTGGCGGGACGGGACGGGACGGGACAGCGGGTGCCAAATTTCTCGACGGGACGGGACGGTAAATATTTTTTTCCTAGGCGGGACGGGACGGTAAACATTTTTTTCCTCGGCGGGACGGGACGGTAAATATTTTTTTTCCTCGGCGGACGGGACGGTAAATATTTTTCCCACGGCGGGTTGGGACGGTAATTTTCTTTTTCTTCGGTGGGGCGGGACGGTAACTATGTTTTTCTTCTTTCCTGCCGCGAGGTCGCGGCGCGGTTGTACGTGAAAATTTTCCCGCACACTGCTGGTTCCGCGAAGAGAGCCGTCCCGACGCGGACGTTTTCTTCTCGACCCGCGCAGCCCAAGCCCCGAGAAGTGCAGCCACTACACGGGCGACGTCTTCTGATTTCTTCCACCCCTGCCCCGAGCACTGTTGTTGTTGCGTTGCCAGCTCATGGTGGCTGTTCTGATGGTTGTGCTTGCGCTGTATTACTGGTGGTTGTGGAGGTAGAGGTGGTGGCGGCGGTGGTGATTCTAGTGCCGCTGCTGGTCGATCGACCCCGCCCGTGAGATAGGCATTTAGGCATCCATGGCGTCCGTGCCGGTCACACCAAAGATGTTAGGAGACAGTGCTTTCACCCCTTGACAGACAGCAACTTGGCATTGACATTGACATGCTTTGACTGACACTAAACTACTAGGTTTTAATGTGTGTAATACTCGGCCCTACATCCTTGACAGCGCACGTTTTGCGTCCCGCTTGATGGCATGTCTCCTGAAATCTTTTTGGGCCACACCAGTACTGGTGTGATCGTGAGTTGAGTGGTCTCTGCGCTGTTTGTGTGTGGTGGCGAGCCTGTGGCAGGTGGTGCGTTATGATACTACTCTGGTTTCAGTTACGAGTGGAAATATGAAGTATGAAGATTCTCTTAAAAAAATGAAAAGAAAAAACACCACCACTAGTTATACTACTTGGTAGTAATTTTCATTATTTTTCGTAGATGGCAATATTTGTACTTACCTTCATTTGAAAGTATATGTGTGTTCTTCATATTCACATTAAACCGTTCTTCTACTCATCGACATCCAGCAAGCCCAGTGTCCGTGCTGATTCTTCACCCTAGAAAGATACGAGCTCTGTGGTCAAAGACTACGACAGAGAGATAACACGCCGTAATGCATTAATAGCCTACGCAATACCATGCCTTCGCACTAGGTGCGGCCGACACAACATACATACATACGCCAGCAACCAAAATACACCTTAAAGAAAGAGAAGCAACGAAGAAACCAAACCGAAAAAGAACAAGAAAAAGAAAAGGAGAAGAATCCCAAATAAATAAATAAAATGGGAAGCCAAAGCTCAGACACATACATACTTACCCCGAGCATGAGCCAAAAGGGACGTGCAAGGGGAAAGATACGAGAAGGAAAAAGGGGACTATGCATCCCGGTGAACACTTAACTAAGTAAAAAGAGCAATAGTGAGTGGGCCAAAATACGCTCGTCACCCACCCACTATGTAGTCCTTCTTTCATAAGGATAAGAAGGGAAAAAAGAACAAATCATCAACCAGCTGCTGATCAACACCACCAGCACAGCTTTTCCTAGCAGAAGTAAATGTGGTGCTGCTGCAGCAATTTCGCATCACTGACCAGGTACATTATATAAGCAAGACGATGAAAATACGTGATCTGTGAGTTCGACTGATTAGTAATTGAATACCAGGTAGTTGATACCCAATTTTGCAAGCTGGGTAATACGCCTACTACTATTCTATTCTATACGTATTTCATTTATAGATGGGAGTTGCGCACGATTTATGGTAACACATGTATTTATATAGGAATTACTATTGAAGTTGGTACAACTCGAAATTGCTTGATTAATTTCGTAATTCGTGGTGGAAATGGATGGGAACAGACGACCACGAATGTTTCTTGTAGGGGAAGAGGCAAGTTATGTCCGCCGGAGGCGATGCCACGACGGGACGGAACGATAATTTCCTACGGGAGAGATTTTATCGGCGGGACGGGACGGTAATTTTTCGGTGTCATGGCGGGACGGGACGGTAATTTTTCGGTGTCACGGCGGGACGGGACGGTAATTTCCAACGGGAGAGAATTTATAGGCGGGACAGGACGGTTAAGTGACGACGGTCAGGGATTTTGTCGGCGGGACGGGACGGGACGGGACGGCGGGACCATTTTGACGGTGGTTTTACCGTCCCGTCCCGCCGTTACCGCCGTTACCGTCCCGCCGAAATTACCGTGATAAGCCTTGAGAAAAAGCTACCAGGGTCTCCAACACACACGCCTCTAGGAGGTATGGTGAGGGATATCGCGCCGGGGACACATATACATCACCGGATACCCGGGTACCCGAGTTCAGATACACTGCGTGTTGGAGACCCAGACGGCTTTTTCCGAGATCTTACACAGGGTTTCAGCAGTACTACGTAGTGTTGTATGTAGGAGTATGGTGAGGGATATCGCACCGCGGACACGAAAATCACGTGGTCCATGAAGTACATCCTACCAGCAGATTGGATACAGTACATAGTACAGGACACCTACTACCTACTATAGACACTAAAAAAACGAGCAAAATGAGAAAAGCAGGTAGACTTTTTCAGGGAAAAATAAGAAGTTCGGGATTCGTTTTACCGAAGCTACTGCTGCTGCTGCTGCTACTGCTGCTGTAGCGTGCGTAGGACGCATCTAATCAAATCTAAAAAAAAAACAGAAAAGGATCCAGCCTACAGCATCATACTTCGGTTTCTCATTAGGTTTTCTGTACAGCAGTATGACGCATTGATACAGTAGCTGGTAGTGCATCGTGCTATAATACCCTTTGGCCAAGAAATAGCTGATAGGACATATTACATGATGACGGGAAAGCGTTCAAAACACGTCTTGAGGACCAAACACCCCCAACGGGTAGGGCGGACCGCAACCGGATCAAAATCAAAACACGTCTTGAGGACCAAACGCCCCAACGGGTAGGGCGGACCGCAACCGGATCAAATCTGGTGGACAGGCCTTGTAGAATAGGTTTTTGTTCGTGGGTGAGCTCGCGCGAGTCCCACACTACCCGGAGGAGATGACTCTCCCGGGTGGCTATATCTCCACCGCACCTGACCCTCTCGGGGGTCAGGTCGGGTCAACATGCTCATGCGCCACAGTGTTGTAACAGTGACCGGTTCTGCTGTTGCAATGGGAGCGACGGGTTAAATTAAAACTTGACACTTATTCTGAACATGGAAGCATATGGCAAAAGCTCAAGCTTCGTTTTTACCACTCTGCCAGAGGATTAAAAAAAAAAAAATGATTTCGGGGAGTAGAGGAGAGAGCGAACACGAAACACATGATGGAGATCGTCTCGTCATCACAAGATCTACACCGACCGGTTCTTGAAGGTGATGTTTTCCTTTTTTTTCTCCACATTGTTTTGTGTGCATGTTCGCTATAACGCGCGTAAATAGCTCTGTATGTTGTCCGGGTACCCGGGCCGGGTAACCGAGCACCCGCACTACCTGGGTATATGTGCCTGAAGAAACGGGTACCTGGCCACGGGTACGGGTATACCCGTTTGCAACGGGTACTCCACCGGGGTACAACTCTACAGTCTGGTATTAATAGTATACGATGACGTGGCATTGCACAGTCTACTCCGCATTACAAACTTGTATGACATCTGGGTACGTATCGTGGTTTTAGTACCAGAGCTTGCACATCAGATTCTCTCTATCCAACTAAAAAATCGGTACTGCAGGCAGACAGCAGTAGTACGGACACTAGGGTGTGCTCGATGTCGACGCCGGTAGAGAGGACTGTTTGATGTGAAGAACACACACAGTAATAGCATGTTCGTGGGAAGAATTAAGTTAGAACCGGCGCGTGGGTGTGTCGCGTGTGTGCGGGGTGTGTGTGGCCAACATACATGCTGCTGTATGTACTGCTGTCACAGCTGTAAGTGCATCGTGGGTGAGTTCGTGGATGGGTGGCCTGGGTACATGGATGATATGTGGAGTTTTTTCCGGGGATGGAACATAATATTCCCCCCCGCGGATTTTTTTTCGAACGATCCCCTTTTTTCTACCGGATACCAGTATGTTTTACATACAACAAGCAGTGTTGGGTAAATTTCCGGCCACGGCCGCCAGGGTTCTACACTATTTGACCTTGTCGTGGGCGTGCCGTGGCACTGCCATGGTACCGCCATGGTACCACCCATGGCATACGCAATGCACACACACGCAAACCAACCGACGGACGTTTGGCAGCAACAGCACAAGAAGAACAGAGAATAGGCAAGACGAAGAGACGAAGACACTCACCAACAACAATCGGAGATGACTTGCAATTTTTAACCGTGCACGAGGGTGGACCTCTGCCGGTGTAGATAACGCAAAGTGTTCACTTCGTCGACGCGCAGTAAGTAGCACCTCAGCAAGTAAGTGCCTCCGTGAACAACGTACACGGGCCAATCCTCAGATGATAGGTCCAGCCTGGAGTCTGGAGTCTGTTGGAGTCGTGCAAAGCGTCCAAACCCCAAACTTCAGAACATCCAGAACAAAAAACGCCAAAACGTGTAAATAGGGGGTAGGGGACAGCCGGACAGCGGACCCCCCCCCCTGCTTGCGCCATTCCACCAATATCTATGGAACTCCCGCCCGTGCCACTTGCCAATCCACCAATCCAGCACCTTCGAAAGAAAGTCAGCCCAAAACAGCCAACTTCCACTTCACCGTTCGCTTGCTTCACCTGGAAATGGGGAACGGATATAGCTCCATGGAAGGTGGAAGTTTCTATGTCAACCAGCCTTAATGTTCGTAGCGTCATAAGGCTGGTTGACATAGAAACTTCCACCTTCCATGGAGCTATATCCATCCATAACCCCTCAAGGTGAAGCAAGCGAGTGAGTGCTGAAGTTGGCTGTTTTGGCTGACTTTCAAAGGTGCTGGATTGGCAAGTGGTTCAGCACGCTGCCTCTCGAAGAGTCGTAAAAGAACAATGAGAGGCACGCGCAGTCTCGAGTGCAGCCGCTGTCTTGTGCTATGATTGCGTTCTCGTTGCGTGGGTGGGATTCCATATGCAGGGTTGCGCGCAAGCGTGCCGCAGGAGTTACTGCGCCACATGACCATTGACTGTGCTGTGCCCCCCCCCGCCATTATTGTGGTCGAACCGGCAGCCCCGCCGAGAACAAACTATAATAAATAATTAATAGCTAAAACAAACGCTATAATCAACTGGACCAACAGCGCCGACTACGCACCGACCACACCACCCTCTCGTATGCGAAGGCGCTCAGGATAACACGATGCGAAAGTATCGAAACGACCATCCGTAAACGGCGACTCTTCTTTGCGGGGGCTGTGGTGCGGCAACACGAGGGGCGATTGCCCAGTCGGTTGATGTTCGGGACGATCGCTGGTGGGGGGAGCCCGAAACCAGGCGGGCAGACCAAGACTTGGCCTAGGGCAATTGCTGAGGACCTTAGAGTGTTCAAAGCCACCGAGGGATCAACGGAAGACTCCCCCTTAGTCTTTGGAGTTGGGACCGCACTGTGGCCCACTGCAGCAAAACAGACGGGAAAGTGGTACCGGGGAATCCTCGAAGCAGCTGAACAGTTCATGGGCAGGTGGCACGAGGCTGAGGCAAAGCTGAGTAGACAGCGCCGTGCATCCGCTGCAGGTAGTGTTAGAGGGAATGGGGGGAGGGGTAACAGCAGGAGGGGTAGAGGGAACACCGTACAAGTGTATGGGGGCAGGGGGGGAAACAGGAGGAGTAGAAGGGAAACCGCGGTAGAAGAGAGTAGCAGAGAGACCGCAGATAGGGTAGCAAGGTACCAGGCCGACTAATAGGTTGGACTTTTCTTTGCTACTCGTACCGCCAACTGCTGCGGCCGTTCGGTATGCATTTTGATTTTTTTCCCTTCTTATCCTTATGAAAGAAGTACTACATAGTGGATGGATGACGAGCGTATTTTGGCCCACTCACTATTGCTCTTTTTACTTAGTTAAGTGTTCACCGGGATGCATAGTCCCCTTTTTCCTTCTCGTATATTTCCCCTTGCACGTCCCTTTTGGCTCATGCTCGGGGTAAGTATGTATGTGTCTGAGCTTTGGCTTCCCATTTTATTTATTTATTTGGGATTCTTCTCCTTTTCTTTTTCTTTTTCTTGTTCTTTTTCGGTTTGGTTTTTTCGTTGCTTCTCTTTCTTTACGGTGTATTTTGGTTGCTGGCGTATGTATGTATGTTGTGTCGGCCGCACCTAGTGCGAAGGCATGGTATTGCGTAGGCTATTAATGCATTACGGTGTGTTATCTCTGTGTCGTAGTCTGTGACCACGGAGCTCGTATCTTTCTAGGGTGAAGAATCAGCACGGACACTGGGCTTGCTGGATGTCGACGAGTAGAAGAACGGTTTAATGTGAAGAACACACACACACACACACACTGTCAACACAGCACATACATGGTCGAAGAGCACCCAATGCAAGGTTGATGGTGTTCCTGTGACATCAGGCAAAGGTACTACTGTATTATTAATACTGCTGCTGTAAGTATCCACCACAACGGCGCCAACAGCAAACAACTGCAGCAGTAGCAGCAGCAGCAGCAACAACAACAGCATTCATTGTAGTGGCCATGTTTGTATTATAAACGTAGGCTCTCGGAGGCAAAGTTCGCACTACTGCTGTGAACCAGTGTGGAATGTGGAACCACGGCAAGTAACATATCATATTCATATTCATTCGTATATACCGCTGGTATATATCGTTTGACATGTATGTGATGATGTACCTGGAAAATTCTGTGGGCGATCCCGCACCGTCCCTTTACAGAGCAGGGTGCACCTCGAGAGGAGGGGAGTTTACTGCAAGTAAATAAGTGCTCACGGTCGCTGCTCGTACGTGCCGGTACTACGATATGGGCTTTGACTATAGAGCTGGGAGTCGGCAGGACTTCATACCTGGCAATACAGCAGTGGTATATACTACTGTATCTAATAATCGATCGATGCCGTTAGCAAAATGCTATTATTGTTATTATGGGGGTCCATAGGTTATAGGAAGTACGGTACACGCAAAAACCTATATATATTTACCTATTTTTACTAACAATATTTATTTGGTCCTATTTACTACGGACCCCCCGTAATACTACTGCACTGACTGACTGTATAATATGTCGCTGACTTCATTAGTCGGCAGGTCGCCTGGTGAAGTCAAATGTTTGATGAACCTCGTTCTCAACATATATCCTGTCCTATCGTATCGCGTTTGTACTTATACCATACTATTAACTACTCGATGCACGTACCACAGTAGTAGGTGTCTATATATCTATCTACAGTAGTAGTACCTGGTAGATATCTAGGCTCTAGGATTGTGCACCGCGCTTAGGTTAGAGGTTGCTGGGTGATACCAAGTACACTATCAGTAGTATTATTAGCATTACTATAAATAGTATTACTATATACTGTAGTTCCACTAGTGACCAGCGTAGTAGTTTTATTAATGGTAGTTTTAGTAGTATTAGTAGTATTACTATAATACATAATTCCACCAGCGACCACCCTGCAGTAGTATCGACAGCATTAGTCTATCAGGGTAATATACTAGTAGCAGTGTTAGTACAGAGTTCCCCAGCAGTGATCAGCCTCAGAAACAATACACTACTGTAGCTGTACGCTGATACCTTACCGTATGGTATGGTATGGTGCGTCTCCTCGGGACATAGCACTGCGCCCAACCTCTACCTTCACACTCTCGCTCCCCCCCCCCCCCCCTCCACTCAGTGCTCCGCTTCGTAAAGGATGCGTGGTCAACGTTCAAATGTGACTAAGGCCAGAAAAACATGAGTACACCCTTCCCCCCCCCCCTCCTCCAATCGGCCGGTTTTAGGGTATATAGGCGCTGGGGCTGGCGAGGACAATCATGGCCCAAGAGCTTCTTCGGCTTCGCTGGTGAGTTCCCGCAGGGAAGGCTACCAGCAGTGACGGTGCTTCAGGGCCGAGAGGTGTCCTTGTGGCCCACGGCGGAAAGACAAGCGATATCAGCAATGTAGGTGAGATACGAATGGCGGCAGTGGTACTGCGGATGTGGTAGTGGTGGTTGTGGCGGCCGTGGTGGAAATTATGCTGGCGGCGTGTTGGTGATGAGGACAATCGCGGTAGTACTATATTTATGGTCTAGATAAAGGTGATGGTGGTTATGATGATGGTGGTGATTTGTGGTGGTAGTAGTGATGCTGAGCATGGGGATGATAGGGATGATGATCGCGGAACCGCTGGTGGTAGAGGGGATGCTGATTTTTATGAAGGCGCCGATGACGACGGCCGGTACTATGCCGCCCGGATTTAGATGCGTATGTACGAACGTTGCATGTGGTGAAGAAATATGCTTTTCTAATATGAAGGATGGGGAGCCTGGTGAATGCATGCATCCCTACTTCCCCCTCCGATCACTACGCCTCTTTAACGTTCAACTACCTCCTACCTGTCCTGTCCTGCCCTGTCCTGTCCAATCCTGTCCTGTCCTGTCCTGTCCTGTCCTGTCCTGTCCTGTCCTGTCCTGTCCTGTCCTGTCCTGTCCTGTCCTGTCCTGTCCTGTCCTGTCCTGTCCTGTCCTGTCCTGTCCTGTCCTGTCCTGTCCTGTCCTGTCCTGTCCTGTCCTGTCCTGTCCTGTCCTGTCCTGTCTGTCCTGTCCTGTCCTCTTCTGTCCTGCCTTGTAGATGGTAAGGGGCGGCTGGTTCTGGCTGACGCTCTGGAGAAAGAATGCTCGAGGTCGCCCCAACTGATCATCTGTTGCGCCACGCTGACACAGGTAGGTAGGCGCCGTCCCCAAGAATGCGTCGAAGGGACGGAAGGAGGAGGACAGATGTGGCAGAGGGAGTAGGACGCGTGCTACGATAGGATCAATAGTTTAACCCCAAACTGCAGTATGTTCGACTACAGTATGTAAGACTGACGAGGGTTCTCAACCTCAGCTGAGGAAGTACCGTACAAGGCGGGAACATCATTCGCGTTTCATACACAAGCACCATTGGTTGTATGGTATAGTTCGTGTACTATTGTACGGTAGGCCATGAGACTGGTCATCGGGTTAAGCGTACCTCACTCTATCTATGTTGGTGAAAGTGAGGTCTCGGGTGAGGGATAGGGCTTCTACAGTGAGTGATAATACTATGGTGTACCCCTACTGTACTACTACTTATACTACTTTTACTACTATTAGCAGCATGTCTCGTAAGGGGGCGGGTTGGCCAGAGTCTGTAGACCTCTCGGTTCGGTTGTTCAGGAGGGAGAAATGAACGGTTCTTTTTTTGAGCTAAGAATAGCAACGTGTAAGCTTTCCTGTTTTCGATATGTTTGTGCTTGAGTAGATTTGATCTCTATGGTATACCAGGTGTGTTTTATCGAGGGCCTGCCTTAAGGTGTTTCTTTTCGCGGTCAGCCGCTGATGTTTTCCGTAGGATTCCCGAAGAAGCTCGAGATTTTTGTTGTGAATGTGTTTCGGTTTTTGAAAGGCTCCGAGACTTTAGCAAGGCCTCAACCAACTTTAAAAAAAAACCCGAATTCTGAACGGTCCCCGAGCTTTTGTGTTGTTTTTTTGTGTGTTCGGGCCCGCCGCGCGAGTCTGAATGCAGATCGTCCGTCGGTGTATGCAGAATGTGCATCGCGTACATAGTAGTAAAGATTTTGAGCGGTGCTTAAAGACAGGCTTAGAGAGTAAGTGTGAGAAAGCTGCGATTCAGCTCTTGGTGGCGTGCTCGAAATGTGGACATGTTTGGACGTTTGGGTCCCAGGGAGGACGATTGGGGATGGATGGTACAGGCGCTGTATGGATGTCATACGACGTACGTGCTTAAGAGCGCATACGATAGGGTTGAGGCTGGTCCATTTGTATGTTGTGCTTGAGGGTGTGTTTGGAGCCATATTAGTAGTAGGACGACCAGCTGGTGGTGCGGTGGTGCGACATTGAGGAGGATTGGGGCTGTTCTCGGCGCCGCTCGGAGACGTGGTTAGAGAGCTTGAGGAGGGCTGGGTTTGTAGTGTTGCTCTATAGGCAGGTGATTGAAGGCATGTTGGGGATGCAAGTCAATGAAGATTTGATGCTGCTCTATTAATAGGCGTTTTCTCGAAGGCATCACGTGTTCGACGCGCTATGGTGTTGTTGTGGTTAATTTTATTTCTCACAGGAAGATTGAGGAGACTGGCCTTGGCTCTGCTCGAAGGCACACAATTTCGGAACGTCTGATTTGGACAAGACGATGTTGTAAACCCACTATCTCCAGAGATGAACTCGTCCCTGCTGTAGTTTTTTTGTCAGTCAGTGACATCAACAAAATGACCACGTTCGATTAACTGGTGACATGGTGTTTGCGGGATGACGCCTTGCCTATTTAGTAAAGCCGTGTAGAAGCGAGCTCGCAGAGCAAGAACCTGCTGGTCGGTAGGGAGAGATGGTTGCGGGGGGATTCAGCTAAATGTTGTCTTTTTATCGCTAGTTTTACCTGAGCGACCAAACGATCTGAATGGTTGGGCTTACCACCAACCCCCCATGATTGACCCTTGACAGGTTACCCTCCTTGTAATTAGGGTGGGATGTTCGCAGTAATTTGATAATAGTGGGAAAATAAGCAATGCCTTGGGGAACGTTCTCATCCACAAGACGGGATCGGAGCGCTGCAGAGAACGTAAAGTATGCTTTCGATAGAAGCAATCTGTCGTCATCTTCTAACTCACATGCTAGGCTATACCCTTCCTGGGTGCTTATAATTATCGGCTGTGGGATAACCCTGTTGCGGGATTGCCAGACGCCCTTCAGCCACCCATGAAACGGACTACGCCCGGTTGCAGTATGGAGTGCATCTGGCGCAGAGATTAAGTGTTGATACCTCCTGATACTGATAACTACCTTCGATCTCACTAGGTCGGCTAATACTTTAGCGGTTCTCGGCATACTATGCTGACCCTGGGCTAACCCCGTTGGGTAATCAGGTTGTGTCCTTCAGTCCCTGCTGCATAACAGCACGTTATTTGAAACAAATAAACGTCTAACGCGTGCAGTAAGATGCGGATTGATCCTGCTTACTGTACGCGGTACACCGGACTCAAACGTTGGTTATCGATCTCTCCTGATGACAAGCACGAACTTCGATCTCACTAGGTTTCCTTTACCCTTGCGTGATTCTCGGCTTATGCTGGCCCTGGGCTAATCACGTTCGAAAATCGACAGGTACCGATCAACCACTGCTGGACAAAGAGGAATAATTTAGATCTTTGTGGACGTGTAACGGGTGCAATAGGATACGCATTGATCCTGCTTGCTGTGTGCAGTGCACACACTCATGAGTTGGTTGCTGATCTTACCTGATAACAGTCATGACCTTTGACCTCACCGGGTTGGCGATACCCTTGAGCGGCGCTCGGTATGTGTTGGCTCTGGGCTAATCACGTTGGGCAAATCCTTCAGCCATCTCTAAAACGAAGCGACGATTTTGAACCTAAATCTTTGTAGACGTGAAACGGGTGCAGTAAAAGACGCGACTTGATATTATTTTGGTGTATGCATTTCACTTCACTTAAGAACTTGGTTGTCGATTTCTCCTGATAACAATCATCATCTTCGATTTCACCAGGTCGTCTATAGCCGTGCCCAGCGCTCGGCATGTGCTGGCTCTGGGCTAATCACGTAGGAAAATCGCCAGACACCGCTCGGTCACCCCTGGACAAAGGAGGAGAGTTTTGGATGTTTGTAGACGTGTAACGGGTACAGTAAGATACGGAATGGTCCTGTTTAGTGTATGCAGTGCACCAGACTTGTGAATTGGTATCGATCTCTCCTGACAGCAAACACCGCCTTCGATCTCACTAGGCTGGCGATACCTTAGTTGTGCGGTTCTCGGTATATACTGGCCCTAGGCTAATCCCGTTCGAAAATCGCCAAGTATCGCTTCCCCACCCGTGAATAAAAGCGGAATATTTGGGTGATTTATTGACGACTATAAATAACGGTTGTAGTGAGATACGAATTGATCCTCCTTTGCTGCATGCAGTACGCCAGACTCCAGAATTGATGGTTGACCTATCCTGATAGCAAGCATCCCCTCTAACCTAACCACACTAGGTCCGCTACAACCTCACATGGCCTACAGTATGGCGAGACGACTGCGTTTCTTCGTGCTTTATGAAATGATGACCCGTTTGGCACCCCATGAGATACGTACTGTCATGGCGTTCCGAGGCTTGCCCGTTGGTCCCGTGGTATATGCATGGGGCATGCCTTGGGGTCCCGTTGAAAGGTTTGGGCATCACCCATGGATTCCTCGCAGTACGCGGAGTGCCACATGACTCACCCCGTGGTCAGTCGTAGCGTGCCCTATGGGTTGTTCCATGGAGGGTGTCCGTAGGTTGGTCCATGGTTGAGACTATGGGTTGGTCCATGGTGTGCACCCTGCGGGCTGTCTAAATGACGTGCATCGCCGGCTTGAACGGGGGGTTGTATTGTCAAGGTAAATAACTGTGCTCGACGGGCGGCCTTGCACGAATCCTTGGTAAAGCCGAGAGAAAACATATAATCGTCGGACAGGCGGATCACATAGATAGTCAAGTTCGTAAAGTGCCGTTATGAATGAGTTGTTGTGCAGGATCGATACTTTACCAGGAAAAAACACGTGCTAGAACATGCAGATTATTTGGCGCTGCCACCCGGCAAAATGAGCTACTGCTGTAGATCATACAGATGAGGGTAATATCTGAGGCGGAAGCCTAAAACACGTGCACCTGTTCCATCTGAGCCAAAACCAGGTACATACTGAAAACAAGTAAAACACACAAGCCACATGCGGTGCTCCGGCCATGAAAAATCACAACGTGTTTTTCTTTGCGCCTGAACGGTGAGTGTATTACCCCCCCCTCCAAATCCTGAACAATACGTACTGTAAAAAAAGTACCGATATGTCGTACATTTTTTTTACCGGCATGAATTACGGTAGATTACTACCACGGCATTTGATTGCTTTGTTTTTTTTTAAATCTTCCGGCAGATTGGTTGAAAATATTGCTTGAGCTCACCGCACTTCCACGTTCTGATTGTATGGGGGTATCACACCTACTCGTGCTGCGCAGCAACCATATCCTTGGAGTATGTAATATAACAATACGGCTTAATTGGAGGTAACTCATCTCTACCCATACCAATTCAGCATCCAACAATAGTATGTTAATGAGAAGGAACCTCGTGCGTCATAGTCAGACGTACGTCTGGCGCCCCCCCCCCCCCCTTCCCTTGCAGCTTGAAGCCTCGACTATCCTCGAAGAACCGCTTGCACACGGCGGAACGAAGTTCTTTGCTGTCGTATACAGATCCTGTGCAACGTCTCACAAATGAAAGGTTAGGATTTGTTGATAGATGATTTGAGACCGTGACCTGCCCGGCGTGTACAAGAGTTTATTCGCCCTGTTGAGACTACAGAGTGGAAAATTGGTGATATAAAGTGACACTTACAGAAAAGGCCAACGCGTGGTTGGGGGATGATATTCTACAAACTATTGCCCGAGTTACAATGCTAGGAGTCTCACGGCACAGGCGCAACATGATCCTTTATATCCGTACTGCTGTACTGCTGGGCGCTCAGGCTGCACGTAGAATGTTGAGGGCACCAAAGAAAGCTGCCATGGTTGCTTTGGTCGCTATCTTCAACACCCAAAAGGGGTCAAGGCGTGTCTTCGCCTACTGTGATACTGTAATATTCAAGTGCAGCACATTCATCTATCATCATCATCGCCGTCAATCCGACACAATAATAACAGCCGAGGCACCACAAAGCAAGCACGAAAGAGAGGGAAGTTGTCACAACGATAGCATTTTTTAATCGGGTACAGAAGCGAAACATGACACGCTCTCATAGCTTATAACAGTCCAGTTAGTTGCTGCAGATATTTTTCAGATGCACCCCTCCCACCCTCCCAATCAGCACTCGCAAAACCTACCCACCCACCCACCCCCTCCAAACCATCTCCCCAACCCCAAGCCACCCAAAGCTTTCCCGCACTCCACACGGTCCTCCCGACAACATATTCAGGCCAGAAATATCGTCATCATCAATCATCATTGCCCAGAAGTATTTTCATCATCGTGTACTACCAACAGATCAATCATGCGGTACTACGTATGCCAGAAAATATCATCATCACTATCGTCGCCAACACATCAGTCCACCGTCATATATACTGGCTTGCACATGTAGTTGTTATGAACTCCTCTACTGAAACTACACCACAGAGTTCAACTCAACCTCGTGAACCACAGCGTACCTCAGTTGCTATCTATAGCTAAAAGAGCATCAACCCACACGTTCTCAGGTAAGGGGAAAAACTAACAATGTAAAACACGCAACAAGTGTCAGGTTGATAACCCAGCTTAGAAGGGAGCGAATGGCCCTTACTTAGAATTCCTACCTGCTACTGCTAATACATGTCAACTCAGGCCTGATACATGCTGGTACATACGTCCCTCTCGCTCTAGCACCACAGTCAAAACAGCCACACGTAACACGAACAGACAGACAAATAGGCAAGAAAGCCTACTCCCTCTACAACCACAGTAGTAACCCTCACTCCACCACCACAGCAAAAGCAGCCACAACTGACACGAACAGACTGACAGACCGACAAGAAAGCCAGTTCCTTCTGCAACGAACGGCATTAAGCCCTACGTAGCAAGCGTTCGGCAGTTTCACGAAAATCAAAACGATGCAGTACAAATGCTAGACTGGGAATCCAGCATAGAAGGGAGCGAATGACCCTTGCCTAGAACTACTACTGCTGATAAATGTCAACCCAGGCCTGATTTATGTTGGCACATGCGAACCTCACTACAGCACCACAGCAACAACAACCACACTTGACACGAACAGACAGACAGATAGGCAAGAAAGCCTGCTCCGTCTATAACTATAGTAGTAACCCTCATTCCACCACCACAGTAAAAACAGCCAAAACTGACACGAACAGACGGATAGATGGGCAAGAAAGTCTGTTCCCTCTACAACCACAGTATGCCCTACGTAGCATCCGTTCGGCTGTTTCACGTACATCAAAACGCAACGAACGACATATTGAGAATCCAGCATAGAAGGGAGCGAATGACCCTTGCCTAGAATTACTACTGCTGGTAAATGGCAACCCAGGCCTGAGACATACCGGTGCATACATTCCTCACTCCAGTACGACAGGAATAACAGCCATAGTTGACACGAATAGACAGACAGACAGAGGAGCAAGAAAGCCTGTTCTCTCTACAACCACAGTCGTAACCCTCACTCCACCACCACAGTAGAAATAACCAAAACTGACACAGACAGGTGGGCAAGAAAGTCTGTTCCCCCTACAACCACAGTAAGCCTACGTAGCATCCGTTCGGCTGTTTCACGAAACTCAACAAGCTACATATACCAGATTGGGTATCCAGCTTAGAAGGGAGCGAATGACCCTTGCCTAGAACCACTACTGCTGATAAATGGCAACCCATGCCTGATACATGCTGGTACACACGTCACTCACGCCAGCACCACAGTAAAAACAGCCACACTTGACTCGAACAGACAGACACATAGATAAGAAAACCTACTCCCTATATAATCACAGTAGTAGCCCTCACTCCACCACCACAGTAAAAACAGTCAAAGCGAACACCAACAGACAGGTGGGCAAGAAAGCCTGTTCCCTCTACAACCACAGTAAGCCCTACGTAGCATCCGTTCGGCTGTTTCACAAAAATCAAAACGCAACAATGACAGATTGAGAATCCACCTTAGAAGGGTCCGAATGACCCTTGCCTAGAATTACTACTGCTGATAAATGTCCACCCAGGTCTGATACATGCCGGTACATACATTCCTCACTCCAGTACGACAGGAATAACAGCCATAGTTGACACAAACAGACAGACAGACAGACAGACAGAGGAGCAAGAAAGCCTGTTCTCTCTACAACCACAGTAACCCTACGCAGCATCCGTTCGGCTGTCTCACGAAAAAGAACACGCAACAAAGGATAGATTGAGAATCTATCTTAGCAGGGAGCGAATGACCCTTGCCTAGAATCACTACTGCTGACAAATGTCTACCCAGGCCTGATACATGCTGGTTCGTACGTCCCTCACTCCAGCATCAAAGTAAAAACCGCCACAATTGACACGAACAGACTGACAGACAGACAAGAAAGCCTGTTTCCTCTACAGCAGCGCCCCCCTATGTGGTATCCGTTCAGTTGTTTCACGAAAAAAAAAAGGATCGAAAACCGGTTGAGAACGCCACAACGTCACTGGAACCCCCTGGGTTACCAAATTATCCTCACGGGCGCACTCGACTATCGATGATACTCTTGAGTTTCTACTGTTGTTATGCTTGACTACCAACCGCTACGCTCGACTACATACCGACGCGCTCCTTTTCCGATGGATATGCTCAACAAATGATCGACGCGCTTGGCTAACGACCGGCATGCTTGATTTCGGACCCATGCGTTCGACTACCAACCGATGGGCTTGGTCGAAAACCAAACACGAACCGAACCAGAATGCCTCTAACGCCACTGGATCTCCATTTTCCGGTTACTTCCCGTAATTGCGCACCTACCGATCAGCTCGAAATTCAGTCGACACTCTTGACTACTGACCGATGCCCTTGACTACAGACGCGCTCGACTCTCGATTGATACGCTCGAATGTTTCGACCGATGGCGCTTGACTGCTGACTGACATGCTTGAATACAGATGTGCACGCTCGGCTGCGGACCGATGCGTTCTGTGCTGTAGACAGCACGCTCTCATGACTATAACCTATCACAATGATCGTCATCATCGATCCTGGTGGACATCAATCATGGCGATCGCCATCACCAATCCTGAATACCGTTATCAATCCTGATGATCGTCACCACCAATCATGACTATAGTCATCATCAATCATGGTGATCGTCATCACCAATCCTGAATACCGTCATCATCAATCATGGTGATCGCCACCACCAATCATGAATACCGTCATCATCAATCATGGTGATCGCCACCACCAATCATGAATATCGTCATCATCAATCATGGTGATCGCCACCACCAATCATGAATATCGACATCATCAATCATGGTGATCGCGCCACCACCAATCATGAATATCGCCATCATCAATCATGGTGATTGCCATCACCAATCATGAATATAGTCATCATCAATCATGGTGATTGCCACCACCAATCATGAATATCGTCATCATCAATCATGGTGATCGCCACCACCAATCATGAATATCGTATCATCAATCATGGTGATCGCCACCACCAATCATGAATACCGTCATCATCAATCATGGTGATCGCCACCACCAATCATGAATACCGTCATCATCAATCATGGTGATCGCCACCACCAATCATGAATATCGTCATCATCAATCATGGTGATCGCCACCACCAATCATGAATACCGTCACCATCAATCGCCACCATACGAGTACCGACAGCACAACCGCAAAATCGAACGAACGACCACGCAACAACTCGGCCAGGAAAAAATGGAAGAACCTCTGTGGACACCGTTCGGGGAGCCATTCCGGGGATCTTTCGGGAGACCATTCCGGGGACCGGAACCCTATCAGAGCGCAGCCCGTCAACGCCCACTGCTCCCGCCGCGCCCCCTACTCTGTCGAACACAAACAATACCAGCTGCCTTAGTTTTCCGCAGCCAATACATCGCGACCAAGAGCAGCGTAAGAAATACAGAAACTCGTCGGCAATGCCACCCGCAAAAGCACCACGCTTCCCACGCGTCTGCAACGGTATCTACCCCTCGCTCTCCCCCCCATTGCTCCAACTGACTGCATCTCCCCGGAAACTACCAGCACACGCAAGGAAAGAAGGAAGGAAGGGAGGAAGGAGGGAGGGAATATAGCGAAGCCAACTACAGCAGTGTGCCCGCACTACCGCATTGCACCGCAACTCACCACACCGCCCAGCACTCCCACAAGAACGTCAGAAAAAAGAACAAGACGCAAACCAGCAAGGACCGAAACCGCTCGCGACCGGGCCGAGATCCGTTTCCCCTCACCCAACACCGGCGCGGCGCAACAAAGGCCGGGGATAAACACCAGCCTTCCCCGGTCTGTTCAACCCCCGGCATGTCCAAGTTTGCTGTTTTTAAGCATTCTACTCTGACCTCCTTTCAAACCTGTCGCGGCTCCCCACCCCTTCCCCCTCGCCCTCTCTCCCCCCAAAGCGCACACCACTCCTAGCGAATCGACGAGGCAATGAGGCAACCCCTCCCCCCCGCAATTACGGTAGGCATTCTTTGCCGACGAAGAAAAAGGTGAAGATTCGCCGCCCGCGTCATCTGTCTCTTCTCTAACTACCGAGGCCTCGAAAGTTTGCTTCCATTGCTACGCCCCGTCCCATTCCGTCCCATAACATTCTGTCCCATCTCGTACCATTTCATCTCGTCCAGTTCAATCTGATCCCGTCCCACCTCGTCCCGTACTATACAGTGACGCAGCGCACCGTAGCGTACTGCGGTCGTACTGCACAAGACTTTCTGGTCAAAGAGAACAAATACACACACCCGCGGCGGCGGTATAGCCTAAGACAGCTATCACAGCCAGCTAGCTAAAGGACTATAACCCTGATAGCTAGCGAGCTTTCGGTTCCTCACCCATGATACGCTTACCGATGTCCCACTCGGTCAGCTCGAGGAAGGGCAACCGCAATAGCTAGCACCGCGCCATACGTTACTGCCGCATCTTCACCAGCACCTTTGGCCCCCCTGCCGGTGCCCCTCTTCCCCATTCGCCCACCCGCTCGGTTGTTACTCACTCCACACCACACTGCACGCTACGCTACGCCACCCTGCACGCTACGCGCCACATGCCACGCCGCACTACGCTACACGACGACGTTGCACGCTACGCAACGCCACACTGCAAGCTTTGCACTATGCCAACCGCGCCACACGCCACGCCAAACGCCATGCTTCAAGACGTTGCACGCTACGCAACGCCACGCTGCACACTACGCTACGTCACCCAGAACGCTTCGCGCCACGACAACCGCGATACATGACGTTGCACGCTACGCTAGGCCATGCTGCACGCTACGCGGGACACCAACCACGGCACACGACACGCCACACGACACGCCACACGTCACTCCACGCTACACCACGTTTAACGCTACGCTACGACACTCTGCACGCAATGCCACACGACGGTGCACGCCACACCACGTTGCACCCTACACGGCGATTCACGCTAGACAGCCCTTCACGCGACGTGACCCCACACGCTACGTGACACCGTACGATACGCGCCACGCTGAGTACCAAGCTAAACCGCATACCACGCCAAGCGGTGCTATGCGCTACACGACCCCGCACGAACGCGACACTGCATTATACACGTCGAACGTTACGCCACGCTGCACACCACGCCAAGCGACGTTGAACGCTGCACGATGTTGCCCACCAAGCCACTTGCTACACGCTACGCCACACGCCACACATTAGGCCACGCTGCACGCTACCCAACGGTACACACTAAACCACGCTGCGCGCTACGCCACGCTGCACACTGCACACTGCACACCACGCTACGTGCAACGCTAGGTACGGCAACCTGCACCTGCACACCACTGCACACCACACCACGCTAAAGCTATTGCACGCTAAACTAGGGCACGCTACGCCACAAGTTATGCTGCACGCCACACTGCCGCCAGGCCATGCCGCGATACGCGAGACCACGCTGCGTCACACCGTCGGCGACGAATTTCCAACCCGAAAAAATGTCAACACTCTGACAATCAGTCACAACGTCCAGGACTTTTGAATACCTGACCAACTTCTCTCTGCACATTCCCCTTCCCAAACACCAAAACAAAGCATTTGCCCAACCCTTTCACCCATCCACCCCTTTCTTTGACCTACCACGACATGGCTTACTTCTAGCACACTTTCCCCCGCCCACAAAAACAATCAAACTCCTATCCTCCCCCGTCTCATCCATCTAGCCCCTTCGCTTGACCCACAACGACATGGCCTACTCCCCCCACACACTTACCCCCCCCCTCGCACGACTGCTCCGTCTTGAAAGGGATGCGTGGTCATTGGTCAAATGACTAAAGCAAGCAACAAATGAGTATACCACCCCCCCCTACACGACTACAGCCATGCATGAAATCGAGCACCCATCCCCCCCCCCCCCCCTCCGTGTGCCTGGTTCTGACGTCATCCGTCTTTCTTCCGCCTCCTGAAGGATTGTCGACAACGAAACAAAGACATGGTACGTAGCCGTTCGGTCAGGTCAGGTCGGTCTCGGTACCCGATTCTAACGGTCGTTTTCGGCGGTCAATCTCGATGGTTGATCTCGATGGTCGATACGCATTTCGAAGGTGTGGGTGTGGTGGCTTAAACTTGATTTTTCGATCTCGACGTTTGATGGTCGGTCTCTACGTTCAATTTCGATGATCGATCTCCACAATCACGTTCGATGGAATAACTTGATGTTCAACTTCAGTGGTTGATCTCGATATTCAATCTCGGTGTTCAATCTCGATGGTCAATATCCAATCTTGGTGTTCGATCTCGATGGATGATTTCAATACTCACTTTCTGACCCTTTCCGCCGACTTTCCTCCATCTTTGTCCGTGTCGCTGGTGTTACCATTCTCGTCATCACTCGACGTGCGACGTTTCCCCAACCTGGCTACCTGCATTTTCATTAATGGTGAATAGGAACGGGGGAAGGGGGGAATGTAGAGGGGAGAGGCAACACAAGAGCGGCAAGGTTACGCCAATTGGTCCTGAAACTTTAAATTTCGAGCGGAGAGATGTAGTTGCTTTGCGTTCACGGTGTCAATTCGATCGCGCGCGGGCCGAAACCACATAGTGAATGCAATGAACAATGCTCTCAACCCGTTCAATCCTACTGTAAAACGTATCCTGCCGTTTACTACGCCCCCCCCCCCCCCCCCCCCCCGAAGAGTACCAAAACCTAAAGCACCCCCCCCTCGCCCGCAAGCAGAGTACCAAACTCAAAGCTACAATCACCCCTCCTATGCAAACAAAACGACCAAAACTAATAACCACGATCACATATTCACCTACCCCCCCTTTATCCCCCCTCTCCCCGAAGAAAAATGCCTAAACCACCCCCCCCCTCCCTGTCGGTGAACCCGACGATCCCTGTCGCGGCATGGCAGGGATGCGAGGGTCTATGGTCATACGATCACGGCCATGCATGAAAAGAACAAGAGTACACCCCCCCGATCCCGCGAGCAAGAGTAGTACCATACCTAAAACCACGATCATCTCCTTTACCCACCTCGTCATCCATCGGTACCACGCCCGCATCATCGGCTCCCGAAGCCCCACTCCCCTTCGAATTTCCCCCGCCCACCGCTGCCCCCGCTCCCGCCCCTCCCATCGACAACGCCTGTTCAGCCTTTCCTGCGAACCCAGTCCCAGCCACGGCCGCCGCCGCCGCTGCGCCAACCGGGGCTGTCGGCTTGGAGCTGCCGCTTCCACTTCCACTTCCACTAGCGCTTCCGTTTGCCGAAGGTGTGGGGCTTGCTTTTCGGCGGGATCTAGTCGAAGCCGCCCGACCAGCCTCAGCAGGAGCAGCCGCTGCAGCCCCACCACCCATCCCACCCGCAGCACCCGCAGCATCCGCAGCACCCGCAGCACCCGCAGCCGCTGGTGTCGCCCCTTCTCTAGCCACCAACGCTGCTGAGGATGCCGCTCCTGTTTCCGCTGCAGCTCCTGACGATGACGCTCCCACTGAAGTGGATAGTGATGAGGTGTCTGCTCGCGCCGAGTTGACGTTCTCGGGTTCTCCGACCGAAGAGGCGGTCTCTGTGGCCGGGCTAACTGACCTCGCCGGCTGTATACGGAGAGGGTGGGGGTGGGCGTTGGGCTGGAGATAAGGTGCGTGTGATGGCCATGGTGGCTGGTGCAACAGCTGTTGTTCCTTGGTATTGCTCTTACTTGGTTGTTGTTGTTGTTGATGTTGTTGTTGTGAATGCTTGAATATAACGCAATGCCAACGGGGATTCCACACCGGGCGGTTGCTCTTCTCTTGTACCTGGTATTAAATACATCAAACTTTTATTTCGAAGACCATAATGGCGGATAGACCCACGACCCACCTCCTCCGAGTAAGAATGAGCGGGTCCTGACCCCGACCCGCTGCGGTTGCTGGGCACGATAAGCTCCATGAGGAGCGAGCAGCACCCGTCGCAGCCATCGGAGGCTGCCGACCACTGCAACCTGCGCGTACGCGAGGTGAGGTCGGGGGAACGTTTTATATTGGTGTGCAGTCCCCTCGGTTTCTCGTTGCAACTCTTGCATACAACGGTACAGTATGTGTATCTCTTTCGTACGTGCGTGCGTACGTACGTACGTGAGAAGGATGTTTGCATTTTTGTGTGCTTGTCTGACGCGTACGATTTGCTCCAGTTACACGGATTATTTCACTACCAGGTACTAGTTTCATTTCTGAGGCGGACGATGTGCTTCAGTTCCTATCGTGTGCCGGACATTTGTTTAGTTCGTTCATTCGTTGTTTCCGTATATAGTAAGATTACTGAAGTACGATTAGTAGGGCTCACTTCTAGGGGTTGTTCACCAGGCTCTTTGAATACCAAACTCCAACATGTACAAACAATACGAACCATGCGAACAGGTACACTACTGTACCAGGTACATATTACCACTATTAATGTCATTTGGAATAGCAGTAATACCTGTATGGTCGTGGTATTACGGGAGAACATAGAGTAGCATTACTGAAGTATTAAATAGCAATCAGAACCTAATGCAGTGCGTATAACTAGTAAGTAATATCGGTATAATTAGTATTATCAGGGGGATGCACGCTTTCTGGGGCCATCGATGGTTCTGAGTACTGCAGCAGTATGCATGCATTACTATTGCCCTACTACTACTACTACTACAACTACTTCCAATTACTAAACAATAGTACTACACTACAACAATTAAGAGGGCTGACCTGTAGAGATTGGTCGGCCGTCCTTTCACCGTGCGCCGGCACTCCAAGAGGTACCGCGTCGGCTGAGATCGGCCTAGCCCGGCCTGTGCGACCAGAAAAAATAGCACCACGTGAGCGTGAGAGAAAAAACGCAGGTATCCTCCCATGTTTACACATCATATTTGGTTCTTTTGATTGCTACAAGTTGTGCTGTACTGTTCCCCTGCAATACTACCGACAACAACCTACAATAGCTGGCAATGGTAATGGTAATGGTACTAGTTATCCCTTTCACAGCTCCGAACGTTTTCGTTTCCCAGTGTATATGCAGGCGTTTCGTCGACCAGACAGGAGTGCGGTGGTACGTGTCTGTTGTGAAAGCCTTAACATAGGACTGCATTCCCGTTGCGGGGACGAACGAATCACAATACTATTTATTGATAGTACTACCGTGTAACACTATAATACTAACATTACTGCCTGAAATTAGAGTCAGACTTAGGTACACGTACAGCAGTGCACTGCCAGTACTACGTGAGTTACGCCTTTACCTGGTGCTGCCAGAGGTGCAGCATCTTCGTCGAGGGAGAGTCGTCCACGACGCTCTTCAGCTGCCGCATGAAACAGTTCATATCACCTGAAAAGAAAAAAGAAACGTGCGTGCGTATGTACACTTTATGCATACGTACGTCGACAAGAAAAAAATAATAATAATCACAGCAAACAATCGCACGGCCACGACATTGACAGAAAAAAATAAAACAAACCCAAACTACCGACGACAACGACAACGAGGAGAGTAAAAAAACAGAAAAATCTCAACTTGAAGCCGAACATCTACGTACAACACCCAGATCAAACAAAAAAACATGAAAAAAAAATCACAATAACAACGACAAAAAAGAAATAAAGAAATCCCGACAACAACTACAAAAGCCTAAAACTAACGACGCAGTCTAACAATACTTTAGCACAACACCCCGGGAACACGATATACCATGTACTGGTACAACATTGCGCAAGTTGACAATGCCACGTTTCCCAACCCGCAAGCTTCCTGAAAACGGTTACCAGTCCAAATGAGCGCCGGGAAAGCTTCGCGCATGGGGCAGGTCGCGATCTATCTATCTATCTATCTATCTAGACTAAGTTCTAGATAATCTAAAATCCTATCAATACGCTGACGTTACAAGATGTGGCGCACGATTTGTACGATACAGATCTAACCCAGGGAACAGGAGGCAATGTAGATTATACGGCTCCCACGCGCGGCAACTTGAGCTACATCATGCACACCATATCAGGAGTGCATCTGTCCTCAAAGAACATAGGTTGGGTCTTTTGGCCCACGAATAATGTATCGTCCCTCAAAGAACACGAGCTATTGCTGTCGGTCATACAGATTATACACATCAGGAGTTTATCTTATTTCGATTATCTAGAAGATCTAGATCGTGATCCGAGCTATGTGTAGAAATCTTGAACCCACCTTGTCAAGGGAGAAGAGCATGAATCCCTCGTTGCCCACCGTCAGTTGCACGGCATCCTCAAGCTTGTGCTGCACAGCAACGTTGCAACGAGCGCATTCATGAAACACAACAAAATAACGTTGTCAATCAAACCTGTTTCGAGAGTTGCTCGACCATTGTACATCTATCTACAGCAGTACGGTCTTCCTAAATACGCCAAATTTACCATGCTGCCACAACAACAGCAGCAGCTATTAATAGAAAGCAGCAAATAGCAAGCAGCAGCAACAAAAAAGAAGCAGCAGTAGTATAGTAGAGTATATGCTCTGAGGTACTCCGGATACGGTAGGGTCAAGAAGCTATCTTACCCCCTCATACACGATCGATCGACACCATAGATTATCTACTGCATACCTGGTATAGATCACAACCAAGAACATGATCGCCTCTCAATGCGTGCCTCAGCTCGTTGGCCGTCTGAATCCGTTAATATTTACAGCAGGGTCACGAAGCCCTCGTACCCCGTCATAGAGGACTCACTATTAATAATAGATTATCTACTGTACATCATGATCTATATTCTCTGGATCAGACCTACATCATGATCTATATGCTCTATTAATAGACCAGACCTACAGCAGTACATCATGATCTACATGCTCTAGATTAGACCTACTGAATTTCATGATAAGTATCTGGTACCTGGTATGCTCTAGATCAGATCTACTGCTGCTGTTGATCAATATGCTCTATTAGTATATCAAATACCATATGCCTCACCTCGGTCGGCGCCTTGTCGGCGAATGCGTAGAGAATGGTCAGTAGGCCCCGGTACCCCTCCAAGGCCTTTCCCTTCCCGACGTTCGATTCGCCCCCCGGTGCTCCCATACCGAGAGCTCGCACAAGCTTGTCTTGCTCTGATTCGCCACCCTCGCGAGCGATCGGGTTTTGGGGGTTGTCCTTCTGTGAGCCATCCCAAAACACGCGAAAAGCACCAAGCTTAACAAGCTTTCACACTTCGGGACAGATCACAAAATCTACAGTACCTACCTGGTACAAGATCATGTAGACAGATGATCGTAAGATCATGACATTGTGCAAGCTAACCTGCCGTTATGATATTTTGTGCAGGATCTATCTGACTGCAGGAAACCTGTGCTACTGCTGTAGGTCATGCACCTTCCACAGGCACCCCCCCCCCGGCAATTATAAGCAAGCAATGCAATGTAGAATAATAAAACAGATCAAGGACCTATCTGCCCTTAAGTATCTAGATAATGATGCGGGGATCGCTGATCTGCTACCGGACGATATCTTTTGAAACATAGAAAACCGACTCCTCCGCTGTGAGATCGATTTGTTTTTCGTCGAAACTCATCTCTTTGCAAGCTGCGTGTACTATATATACTACCAGGTATATATACTATATATACTACTATACTTCGATCACAGGTGCTACGGGTCGAGTCGCACACCACCTCGTCAATAACATATATGCATGCATAGGCCGGACGATGTATACTTCTATAATCGATTTCAGGCCGGTTCGTGTAGCTTTGCTGCTGCTGTAGAATACAGGTAGAGACTACTGTACAGCAGTAGGGTTTAGATCTGGCCGCTCCGCCCCAATGGTAGAGCGGCCATAATTCGGTATATATATTTGGTGCCCTGGTAGCAGATAGTCCGTACGAAATACGAAGCTTACAAGTTGTAGGGTGAGGGAGGACCTGGGTCGACAAGCCTCACGCATACACCATAAGTTGGCGATATGGCGACAGGTCAATGGGATGTCGTGATTGTTGACGTGAAGGTCGAAAGTCGAAACGGAATCGCGCTTCGAGGACAACGTGCAAGGAAACAAGGCGGTTATAACGAGGGCAACCGCAATGACCAGTATTTATTATATATAGCCTCTTCTCTTTATATTGACTGGGTTATTTCCAAGAGATGACGACACATGGTAGCTAACTGAGGGTACTACAGCAGTAGTACAGTAGGTAACCAGAAACACAACGACAATCAGAAGACTTACAGCCATAGCGAGATGATGTCAGCTGTCTAATAGGAAGGGCGGCAACGAAAAAGGCGACGAAAGGAGTGAAGTTGCTGTACCGTACGAGTAGTAAGGATTATTTAAAGCATTGATTGGAACGAGTTCTGTAGGCGATTTTTTGCGACTCACAACACGAATATAGACAGGAGAAGAGGCAGCTCATTTATGAGGAGTCTGCGACAACTATTAATATTGATACCCCCTCGACACATGCACAGCTGTGCGGTCGTGCAGCAGCAACATCGTTATTGCTGTGTGGGCAGGGGGGGACGTACATACTCGTCTTGTACCTGCTGGTGTTTGTTGCAGTATCCGTATAATACATAAAAAAAGAAACCTGTCGTTGTGTAGTTGGTGTTGCAGTTGTTGTACTCGTACTACTACTCCTGTATACAGTAGGTCGATCTCCTCATCGCTTCGGATCCAAGATGTCAGGAGACGGCATTTTCACCCCTTGACATACAGCAACTTTGCCCTGACATGCTTTGACTGACACCAAACTACTAGGTTTTAGTGCGGAACACTCGGCCCTACACCCTTGACAGCGCACGTTTCGCCTTGCTTGACGTGTCAATTGAAATATTTGCTATCGGCAATGTGTCTCCGCATCTTTGAAGGTGAAAGACGGATTCATCTGCTTCGGAAGCTGCACGAGTACCGTCGTACCGTCTCGCAGTTGACATTTATTTGGAGGTCTCGTGCCAGCGTAGTTTTCGTATGATACGTACCAGCTGTACGTCATGCTGCCGCACCAACGTAATCGCTGGCGCTTCGTACTGTCGATTAACTCGATCGACTGCCGCTCAACTTGGTACTTATCTGTATGATGTAAGGAAGTACGAACTATACAGTACGGTTGCCGAGCGTCCCGTACGTAGTACTATGCAGTGCTGCTTGCTGCTGTACGTCAAGTTTGTACGTTGCTGTGTGTGTTCTTTACATTAAACCGTTCTTTCTACCCGTTGACATCCAGCACAACCTGTATCCGTGCCGAATCTTCGATCCTAGAGAGATACAAGTTATGTGGTCACAAATCTACGCCACAGATATAGAGATACTGCATTGTTACGTATGTAGTAAGCACAGTAGGCAATGCAAGGCCATGTCATCATACTGGATACGCCGGATGTCAACGTTTTTAACTCATGATTTTGTTTTATTCCCCTCGGCAGTACTGTACTGTCCCACTATCAGCCTCGAGTTGCGTACCGGTACGCCTTCAACCATTACGGGCGTGTGCGGAGCCGCAGGCGGGCGTCAGCCCACCGCGGCGAAGCCCCCCTTATATATAAATATACTTCGAAGTATATATTTATATACCCCTTGTATTCTGGAGGTTTAAATTAGTCTTCCTCATACTTCGTATACGGGTCGTATATCCGGCCTGAGACCAAATATAACCCGTTGTTCGCGTGATCAAAGTATCATACAGAGCTTGCATAGATGAACGCCGACGAAATCCTCGATCTCACAGCATTTATTTTTACTTTTATAAGACCTATGCCAATGGAAACGCGAAATCCAAAAGTTTTCTTTCAAAAATATTGCTTTAAAAAAACAGCCGAAAATACCCTCGTACCGCCGCTGTCGGAAAAAGGGAAAAAATGTTTGATTTTTCCTTCTTTTTCTAACGGCTGCAGGCGGCACTATTTCGGGCCTTTCCAAACGTTGGGAACTTTTTTTTTTCCTAAACGTGCCCATAGGAAGCGTGTTCTAATTTTTTTTGGCGGGTATCTTTGGAATTCAAACTTTTTATTGATACTTCGCTTCCCCATTGGCATTCGCCTCCGCTTTGAGCTCTGTATCTCTCTCCTTTATTCTCCCTTTCAGTGGTTGTTCTCAGCGAACACCCCCTCTTCGACGTGTTTGGGTCTTATTACGAGGTGTGGGGGGATCTATAGCCTCATTTCTTTTGTTTCGAATAGCCGTATCTTCGACCACTTTTTTCCTGGCCGTTTGGGATGAACTTTGTCATCACCCTCCGACCATCTGGTGGTCTGCATATACGACTATTCAGGGTGGGCTAATGTGATATGAGTAGAGCAATCATGGGCTATATATATAGATAATACGTTGCAGTCTCGTAGTCTCACGAATACGAGAATAATCCAAAGAATAGATTAACCCGGCGGATATTCCGTTAGTCGAGAGTAACGTTCTTTCAGGAATGTTCCCTAGGGCGGATAACCCGTTAGACGAAAGTAATGTTCCTTAACGCAGAGAGGACCACGAAGTGAGAAGTTCTTATATTAGCAGAAGAACGATCGGTAGCCATAGGAAAGTTCTGTAGCAGTACATCAGATAAGAGGAATTTAGGAGAGCTTGTGGCGTGGGGTGGCACGAGTATATCTGGGTGTCGAGTCCCGCCCCCCTATCTCTCACTTCTCTACCAGAGCGCCTCCTCAGCTCTCGCCATCAACAAGAAGATCTAAATCAGAAGAAGCGAAGCACTGCTTTCCAGCTGCCAGAACCACCTGCGTCCCTTACCACAACCCTTACCACTACTCTAGAGCGAGCGGTCACCGCATCACACATAGGTCTAAATATCTAGAATCCGTATTACGCACGAACGATCTTATCATCACACACAAATTCAACAAGGAGAATCGACGAAGCCCTCGCTCTCACAGCTGATCGGGCGTACTTTTCAATACCTTGTGTCCCCCCCCCCCGTCTGCCGAAAAAGATTGATGTACATAGATATACTTACTTAGATCTCGATCTCTGAGCGTGCTCGGTTGGTACATCCCTGGCCTCTCAGAGCTCCCACTTGGGAATCGCCTCCGTTTATTACTTGCCGGACCGTTCCAGCGAGTCTTTGTTTTCTCCATTCTCGTCGTACTTTCAGTCCTTCTTTCCTTTTTTCTTCTTTCGTTTCGCGTGCGTGCGTGTACTCCGACCACGGTTGCGCGGGCGAACCCGGCACCGTCGCGGGTGTCAGCGGATGCTGGCGAGTAGAGGGGGAGTTGCAAGGAGCGCGGTCGCCGCTTTCGTGCCTAGGCGTCGCGTGTGCCTCGAGACACGCGGGATGCATCAATAGGCTCTGTCTGGCCTCCATTTGTGATTTTGGATAGAGTACGTACGAGTATTTAAGGGTCGTTCGGGATTGTAAGATCATATTCAAGCGGTGCTTATTTTTGCGACCGGGCTGAGAGTCACATCAGGGAGGTACCCCGAATGAGCACCAACATTGTCGAGCTTGCGTCTAGGTCCACGGTGAGCACCGGGCTTCACGCGAGGCGGGCGACGGGGCTCACTGTGGAAGAGAGGGAGCGAAGCTTTACCCGGACTGAATCGGTGGCGAGATGGTCGCGAGAGGGGCGGGCGGCGTACGAGGCTGAGAGAGAAGCTCTGCTGCAAGATTTTTTCTTTTTTTCATTTTTTGACTGGTGTAAGGTGTTCCAATCAGGTAGTTAATTATTACACGAAAGGGGACGGGGATTTTATTTCTTTTAGAAATTTTCGGTTTCATTTTCATTGTTTTGCTGTGTTGCTGTGCCGTTCTGTGCTTTATCTTTCGTACATACGACGAGTACACAGACACAGAGCATGTCGAAAGAAGAAAATAAGTACCCTACCTGGGGTATGTACGTATGTACCACGTGTGAGCGAGCGTAGCGGAAAACCGCCCGCGACGCGAAGCATATGTGGCGTCCGAGCTGTTTTCTCCTGAAGCATGTGGCGGCGGGACTCTTGGCATTATCAAGTCGCCAGTTTGCAGCTAACTACAGGGGCCATAAAAAAAACAATATTCAATCATCGACCTCTGTCCGCTTCGCATAATTTGATGTTTCCTTCCTGAGCGAGCGTAGCGGGCGGCTGTAGCCAAAAGATACCAAGCCGTGGAGGTTTCAGTGTAATCGCATGTGTGAGTGGAGCAGTGGCCGGGGATCCTGTGTGATGTCCCCTAGCCACCTGGCTCGTGGTCCGATGAGGATCACTCCGTGATAATACAAGCTCTAAGAACAAGACTTACTGAGTGCGAGGCCAGCGAGACTGGTGGAGTCCCTCGCTGGAAGCCCTCTTGCTGATATCATCTGGCAGAGGCCATAATATCTAGATATTCGCGGAACTTCTGTTGGAGGAGTTTTCGGCTGCGGAGTATTGGGTCACAGCTGGGAAGGCAGTTGGCCCGTTGGACGGATCGAAACGGCTTGAAGCGCACAGCAGGGGAGGACGCTCCGGGAGCTGGAGGACGCACAGGTCAGGCGGCAGTTTCTCCGTTATTACAGTAGAGTCCAGGTGGACTGCTGTGGATTATGGCGCACACGGCAAGCACGCCGCTGGTGGTAGGGGAGTCTCTGACTCCACCGAAATACGGAGAGGTGTGGACCGAGCAGGCCTCTCGTGTTTTTTACGCAGCGTACCTCGATTATGAGGAACGGCTGCAGCTCGCCAACGCTCAGGGGGTGGTTCAGCACTCCAAAGTGAGCATGGGCCAGCTTATCCCCAATTACATTCATCGGTGTTTTGAGGGATTTTACAAGCATCAGACTACGATGACCGCCTCGGAGTTGTTGGACGCTGTTAGGCAGCACGCCGGTTACACAACCACCAGCAACAGATTTGACACCTCGCGGGCGGCAGCGGACTTGCGTCGCGTTCTCTCAATGAGGCGCGATGAAAAGCAGGGCGGTGAAACATCCGTCAAAGACCGCGCGATGATGGTAAACTCCGCTATGGAAAAGTATTTTGCGGAGAATCACGCGGTGCATGCCATGTACCGCGCGCAGGACCGTTCGTGGTTGCCCGGACCGGCGGAATTTGTGAGCATGGCGTTGGTGGATGGCTTATGGCCGTCCGAGTTCAAAAAGTACGTAAAAGGTCAGCTAACGTACGCTGCAGGGTGGAAGAAGGACCCGGCATTGGTCATGGACCAAATTTTTTCTGCTGCAGAACAGTGGAAATTCATCGAGGCGTATGGTCGGAAAGATGCTGCAGGGGCAGCTGAACCGCGACGCCAACAGCAGCAGAAACCGAAACAGCAGCAGTCCGCGAAAAAGTCGTTTGTTCGCGTCTGTTTCGAGTGTGGTGATCCCAACCATTATGTTTCTGATTGCCCAAAAGCTCGCGGTGGCGGCACAGCTCCCAGCAGTGGTGGGCGCGGGTCGTCAGGGTATCGCGGGGGCCGCAATGGCGGCCGGGGCAGATTCAACCATGGACGCGGGCGCGGTGGCCGTGGTGGCAATCAATTGACAGCGGGCGGTGGAACTTCTGCTGTTGCTTCTTCAACTTCTGGTGCGCCAGCGGCAGGAGCCGCTGGGTCGGGATCTGGTTCGTCTGTTGCCGGCCGAGCTGTATACGTTGGAGGAGCTGGAACATCGGTGGGTGCTGCTGGAGCGAGAACTTCGCCATCCACCGAGCGGGCGGAGTCAGTGTCTGGTGCTGCTGCAGGGGCGGTAGCGCCGGAACCGTCTGTATATTCGACGTCTTGGTCGGGGTGGACCGCCGATTCTATTTCTTCGGCGCCGGCTGTAGGAGGGCAGCCATGGCGTCAGGTGACTCTTGGTACCGACCAGAGTTCAACGGCAGGTGAAGTGCCTGTCGATCGCAGCGCTGAGTGTTTACGCGCTGATCTCTCTTTGCCAGGGTCGGTTGGTTCGCTGATGGCGCGTGTGATCCTTGATTCGGGGTCGGCGCTCACGTCCATCGGTGTCGGCTTACTTCAGCAGCTGTCTTCGCATTTCGGCGGCGCCGATCTGCAAATTCCGTTCGAAAATGGCCCGCAGCAGGCGAAAACCGCTACGGGTGTTTCAGTGATGGTCACGCACAAAACGGTGCCGATTGCCGTGAGTGTACGGACGCCGTGGGGAGCGGTGAAATTGGAGCCCATCACTTTCGCGGTCATGCCTGGTACAGATAACGTCGTTCTGTTTGGCATGGCTACCATGAAAGCTCTTGGCATCGACGTCTACCGTGAAGCTCTGGAGAAGCTTCGCCCTCGCGCAGTGCCGGTATCGACCGGTGTGGAGACTCCGAGTTACCTTGCGGCGCGCAGAGTGACGGTTTCCGTGCGTGCTTTTCAGACCGAGGCTACGGTGGATGCTCCGGAGGACAAGGCGGTGGAACATTTGGTCGACCGGGGGCCAGACATGTTCATGGATCCGGAGGAGGAGCGGACGGCCCGAGAACGGGCGTTGGAGGACAGCGTGCAGCAGGCAGAGCAGAGTGGATTAAGCGTCGGCGGAGCAACCCGTTTGCGCGAAATTTTGGCTCGTCGCGTGGGTGCTTTTCGCCGTGCGCTGTGTGGTGATCCGCCAGCGCAAGTGGAGCCGATGCGAGTGCAGCTGAAGCAACAGGCGAAGCCTGTCAAGGCAACGCCACGTCGGTACGAACCGACGAAAAGGGACTGGCTCTCGAAGTGCATTGCTGCTTTGGTGTTTTTTGGCTTTGTCTACCACAACATCCAGGCGGTGTGGGCGAGTCCGGCGATGGCGGTGCCCAAGAAGGACTCTTTCCGTTTGGTGAGCGACTACTCGGCGGTGAACGCACAGGTGGAGAAGTCCCCGGGCGTCATGCCCAACCATGAAGACATGGGAGATCTGCTGGGGGCGCGTTTTTCTTCGGCAAGCTGGACCTACTTCAAGGGTACTGGCAGATGCCTTTGGCTCCGGAGGCGCAAGACGTCTTCACCATGGCGACAAGCGACGGTTTGTTCACGCCTACCCGTGTTCCCCAAGGTGTTTTGAATGCGACTTCTTATTTCCAAGGTGTCATGACTGAAGTGTTGCGTGGTTTGGATTGCAAAGTTTGGGTCGATGACGTTTTCTTTTTCGCAGACACCGAAGAAGCTCTTCTGCAGCTGCTTGATGACATTCTTGAACGCCTGGAGAATGTTGGACTGTTTGTCGCCGCCCACAAGTGTACCTTCTTCTCTCGTGAACTGGTCTGGTGTGGTAAGGTGTATTCCAATGGTGTCGTGTCCCATGACCCCGCTCGAGTGCAAGGTTTAAGTGAAATGCGTCGTCCCGAAAACGCTGGAGAACTAATGCAATTCTTGCAGGCTGTCAACTGGTTGCGTACATCGTTACCACGTTTAGCGGAAACGGTAGCACCGTTACGTGATTTTTTGGAGGAGCTCCTTGTTGGGGCTACACGTCGGACTAAGCGAGTGGCGCGCAATCGTGTCATCAAGGATACCGCGTGGACGGAGGATCGGGTGCGGGCGTGGAATGCCGCACGGGGTTTGGTGGCGCAAGCAGTGCCGCTTCATCATCCCTCGTCCCGGGTGCGTTGTTTTGATGTTTCCTGACGCTTCTGATTTCCATTGGGGTAGTTTTCTCACCCAAGTGCCTGAACACGAATTTCGCAGTGGATTGGCGTTGGAAAGCATGTCTCACGAGCCTCTCGGATTTCTGAGTGGTTCGTTCACAGGTTCGCAGTTGCGCTGGGCGACTGTCGACAAAGAAGGTTTTGCGATCGTTAATACGTTCCGGAGGCTCGAATACCTGCTTTGGGGTGGTGTTCATATCTTTACTGATCATCGAAACTTGCAGTACATTTTCAATCCGGAGAAGTGTGTCACGACGGTCACAAAGACCATGGCACAACGCCTAGAGAATTGGAAGGGTGTTTTAGGACAATACCGCTATGCAATCGAACACATCCCTGGCGATCGAAACTGTTGGGGGGGATCTGTTGTCTCGTTGGGTCAAAGTTCCTACGGTGCCTGTTCGTTCGGTTGCCGTGCACAGCCCATGTAATGCTGACGATTCGCTTCCCGCATTGGATGTGATTCGTGCCTCGCAACAAAGGTCTGTCGCTCGTATCGGCGTTGGTGTTCATGAATTTTCGACAACCTTCGGTCAAGCTACCTTGGCCGATGATGGTTTGTTTCGTGTGCGTGTTGGGGTGCGTGACGTCTTGTGGATTCCGCCGGATGATCTTGCTCTTCAAACTCGTTTGATGGTGTGCGCGCACATGCGCTCGGCTGGTCACCGTGGTGTGGCGCCGACTTTGTTTCGCCTGAAGGAATATTGTGTTTGGCCTCACATGGATTCTCAGGTTCGCGAATTCGTTCGCCAGTGTTTGCACTGTGTAGACACGCGTGCAGGTGCACTCATTCCTCGTCCCTACGGAGACACGGTGCATGGTACCGCTCCGGGAGAAGTGGTGCACTTTGATTTTTTGTATGTTGGCCACAGCGGGCCCGAAGGTAGCGATGGCCTGCCTGATGAGGATGGTTTCCGATATGTTTTGGTCATCATGGATGATTTGTCCAACTACGTGGCGTTGGAACCGGCCGAGGCTTGTACAGCCGAGGTCACAGCGAAGCATTTGCTAGCCTGGTGTAAGACTTTGGGGGTGCCGCGTGTGTGGGTGAGTGATACCGCCACGCATTTCAAGAACAGGGTGCTTGCTTTGTTGAGCGACGCGTTGCACATCGAACATCGTTTTGCTGTCGCTTACACGCCGTGGTCGAACGGTACGTGTGAACGCATGGTAAAAGAGGTGGTACGTGCTCTGCGTTCCATTCTGTCAGAACAGCGTCGTCAGGTTTCGGAGTGGGTTGATGTTTTGCCGGCCGCTCAGTGGGCCTTGAACACTTCGTTTCGTGAACGTTACCGAAGCACTCCGTACAGCGTGATGTTTGGGCGTGCTCCGCGTACCGATTTCTCGGCGCTCGTTTCTGAGTCTGATGGCAGGTGGAATGTTGACGTGATGAATGCTGACTTGTTGCGTGCGAACGTCCGTGAAGTCGTTGCAGAGCAGGAGAGATTTTGCGCCGATATTCGCGCAGCTGTTGCCGTGTCTCGCGACAACAAACGTAAACAGGCTCAGGGCCAGGTGGTGTTGCCAAAATTTGCGGTTGGTGATTTCGTGTTGTATGCTCGTGTTCGTCGGCAGGGTGCCACACCGAAATTGTTGTCCACATGGACTGGTCCGTGGCGTGTGGTAGCAGCTGATCATGATCATGTGTACTCAGTTCAGAACATCGTTTCTGGGAAGGTGCATCAAGCTCACGTGGCTCGTTTACGATTTTATGCGGATGCGACGTTGAACGTCACCGCTGATCTGAAGGATGTTTTCCAACATTCCTTTGCGCAGGGTGAATGCCGCATGAATGCTTTGGTGCATGTGGCCGAAGATGATGCCAACGAGGTGATTGTCTTGGTCGATTGGGATGGTTTCGAAGCAGAGGAGCGCACGTGGGAGTCTTTGCGGTCGATTTATTCTGCTGCGCCTGAATTCGTCGTGAAGGAATTGCGCAAATTACGGATGACCCGTGCGCTCAAGATTAAAATTGCTTCAGAGTTCAGCATTGATTTGTGATTTGCCGCATGCGATTTCGTCTTGGTTTTTTGGTTTTGTCAAGCTCGTTCGTGTCGAGTGAACTCGCTTTGGGGGTGCTGTAGCCAAAAGATACCAAGCCGTGGAGGTTTCAGTGTAATCGCATGTGTGAGTGGAGCAGTGGCCGGGGATCCTGTGTGATGTCCCCTAGCCACCTGGCTCGTGGTCCGATGAGGATCACTCCGTGATAATACAAGCTCTAAGAACAAGACTTACTGAGTGCGAGGCCAGCGAGACTGGTGGAGTCCCTCGCTGGAAGCCCTCTTGCTGATATCATCTGGCAGAGGCCATACGGCGTAGGCCGCCCGCGGAGCGAAGCGCCTGTACATACGTACATTATTTCGAAAGTCTCAAATTAATCCAGCACATTTTATCCACCTTCCTCGCAAGTAAAATCCGCAGCACAGCACGCGCTATCTACAGTAAGTATCACACACTGATTGGAAATATGAGGTTCGACGATATCCTCGAGTTCACACTATTAATAGTCTTTTTTATCAATACAAATATCAGTATCGTGTCCGCTTTTCGCCGGGAAAAATTAACGCATACCAATTCAAAGTCACAAATTAATTAATACCTGGTAGTAATTACATGTCCCCACCTGCCTCGTGAGTGGAATTTGGTCCTCGCACGCCCGATTTAATTTTCTTCCATCTCAGATATAGACACATATCCTTGTTATATAATGCTGCTCGGTAGTATTATTAGTGATCATCATGGTATCTCAATACCTATTTATAAACAGCAACACCAGGTACTAGTATGAAATACACGCCGGAAGAATTCTCCACTGGCGGCAAGCTACTGCCGACTGCTGCAGTACGTGCGACCTCCAATACTTTAATTTTTTTAGTTCCCAAGCATTGACACCCCCACTCCTTGCTTCAACTGTGCAGCTTCTCAAGCAGAGTTTGTATTTCTCGTACGAATAAGGACTGTATTTCCTGCATGAGGCATGAGGTCATCCTAGACCCGTAGTACGCTCGATCGATTATCACTACTATCACTATTACGGGGGTCCATAGTTAACGGGACCAAATTTTGTTAGCAAAAATAGGTAAATATATGGGTTTTTATGTACACCATAGGTCCTGTTAACTATGGACCCCCGTAATAGTATCACTAGTATCACTATTATCACTAGTATCACTAGTATCACACACAGCTTGCAAAGATGAGTTTCGACTAAATCCTACTCGATCTCACAGTGCTGTCTGTTCTTTTTTGAGTTTTTTAAATGTATCTGGTATACCAGACACTTCTTCTCACACCTCTAGATGACAGGGTCTTCTCCATGGTACACTACTGTACGTCTGATATGTAGGCTGCGTGTACTATATAGAAGTCGTCTACCAAGTATTATATACCTGTGGTAGAACTAGTCTACATCAGCGTGGTTTTCCTCTGACCTGGCTGGCCTTAAGGGCCTTCGCTTCCTCAGCTAGGGGCACGGCCTTGCCAAGACGTTCGCAGAGCACGTGGTGAAGCCTCATCAGCACGTACAGCTCCTGTTTGCATCCCAAAAGAGGCAAATAAAGAACAACGAACAAAGCTGACGGTGTCGGTTGAGGAATCGAACCAACGCACCAGTTAATCGGATCAACGGACATATTACTCAACGAACCCCAGAATGAACGAGCGGTGTTCGTGGAGCAGCTCGTCAATCGTCAGCTTTTACTAGCCAATCGCGAATCCTCAATCGTCATTAACCAATCTCGAATCAGCAATCATCACTATTAAAAAGTATGCGGTGGTCTAAAGCCATACCCATTTTAAGAACATCCGGCTTATAAAGCCATGGTAAAGAAAATACGAAAATGCCAAGTCAATCCGCTTGTCACGAAAAAAAATGCTTGGAACTAGTATGGGTTTATTTTTTCAGTAGTACCAGGTATGAGATAAGACCATATCACTGTAGAGATAAGTCTGCGTTTATTACAGTCGCTTGTTAGAGGGTGGTCTTAAAATGTTGGAATGGGTACACCACTGTATAATAGTCAATCTCGAATGGCCAACAGTGACATGCCACATCGTCAAACGCAAAACCCAAAGGGTAATTCCGCCTAATCAGCCAGCATGGGCACCCACGCACATCACAGTCATGTATCTTCGCACTGCCCTCCCAACCCCCCTCTCCCTCACAGCTACCTGAGTGCACAGCATCATGCGTTCGGAGCCTGGGAGCAACGGTCCCAAGTCCACACCTCCATCCACATCCATCTCGCTTCCCGGACCCTCCCCCCCACTCCCGGTGCCCGAACTACCACCGCCTCCATCTCCAGCTCCACCTTCGCTGAGGGGGGAGGGTGGGACCCATGCAGCTCCTTCCGGATGAACCTTCAGATGGAGGTTGTAGAGGGAGGGAAGGAGGGAGGGAGGGAGGGAGGGAGGGGGGGAGAGGGAGGGGAGGGAGGGAGGGTGGGAGGGAGAGGGAACGGGGGGGGGGAGGAGGGAGGGAGGGAGGGAGGGAGGGAGGGAGGGAGGGGGGGGAGGGAGGGAGGGAGGGAGAGGGAACAGGGGGGGAGGAGGAGGGAGTTGTAGGTCGTAGCTCAGCTTGCGTTCGGCCACGTACAGCCCATGTACCTGAATTAGCTTAGATGGCACGTACACGAGGTCCTTACGCGTACGTGCAATCAACTTAAGCACCACCACTATTAATACCAGGTACCGAAAAACCCGAAACACCCGGTACAACGTGCGCGAGTGACTCCGTCGATACCGCAGCAAAGTCACCATGAATACGCTCGACACAGAGACAAATCCGTTGGTACTATCGTATGATATACCGGGTACACGCACCAGGCCTTACACGGTAGTAATAAAACCGCAGGAAACAATCCCAGGATAACAACCTCTTTCGTGCACGCGCCGCAGCAAAGTCCCCTCCTGCTTCCCTCTACAACTCGCCCCGTCACCAGTAGAACGTCATCCGCGTTGAATGTCACGCGTTCCCCGGTGGATCCCCCTCCCCTCCCCCCCCTCTTCCTTCTACAGCCTTCCCCCCAAGCGACGCCTGCCTGGTCGGTGGAAACCGGATGTGCTCCATCCCGGTATTGTAGGGATGCGAGGGTCTATCGTCATACAACTACGGCTACGTATTGCATGCACACCCCCTGCTCCGTCTCGAGAGGGATGCGAGGGTCTATGGTCGAACGGCCAAGGCCTTAAAAACATGAGTACCTCCCCCCCCCTCACTTCTCTGTACAACTTGCTCACTCACCAGAAGAATCTCCTTGGCATCGACAGCGACGCGTTCCCCCGTGGACACCATTACCCCCTCCATAGAGATGGCCGGACCGGGCGGGATAGCCGATCCAGGTGTGAGGGGATCGGGGCCGGGCCCCTTGTCACTGCCGTCACTCGTGCTTCCCCTGTCCTCAACAGAACCTGGAGGAAGAAAACAACACAAAACACAAAAAACACGAAGAAAAGAAAAAAAAAAAAAAAAAGGAGAATTGGGACGAAGGTTTTTAGGGATGATTGAGGTCGATGCAAAATATTGGTGAGTTGCTGAACGTTTGGCCAACCTCCCAGTTCAATCGCAGTCGACATGCGGAGGCGGCATCTCCCCCCCCCCCCCATCCCCTCCTCTCCCCTTTCCGTTCCTTCTATTATCTTTCCTTCTCTTCATCGAGCTAGCTAGCTTGTAGAGGTAAACTGCTGACTCGCAGCTGTTTGAACAAGAATCGTGGTTTTGGCCGAACTCGCACATGGCGAGTTTTGTCATACATTGTAACCACGTACAGAGTCATGGTTCATAGCCTACACCCACCAGACAGCCTTTCTTTGCATTCGCGGGATCAGCACTCAACGACTCTTTCACTAAATCCATTGAACAGTAAAAAAGGTCATATTTGGACAATAGTACCGTACCCACCAGACAGCAGGAAATACTATTAATATTTATACCTTGTGGTATTCGATATCACTGCGGTACTATTATTAATGGTGTTATCAAAAGCAGTCTGCTATAGTCACTAGGGCTGTGAGTTGGCTGACTACATTTCCTCAACAAATCATTAGTTGATTAGTTGGCTAGGTATTCCCGTTATTAGTCGCGCTCGTTCATTCGACTTGTTTTGGCTAGGTATTCCAGTTATTCACTCGTCGTGTGCCGTGATTAGCGGAGTTCTGCGTCTTTGCATCTGAGTGACACGTTTGTAGCTCAATAACTGCTTTTAATTGACACCCAGTATATTGTAGTATTAAGACCACGGATAACCCCTGTAGTAAAGGAAATACTGCAATCCCTTTATTCGGGTCAAATTACCTGAAAATAGCGTCGGGTTGTGTTTTCGCACTAGTCAAAAGCTTCGAGTCAGTTGGTTGACTTACGTTGGCACCCACTATCACCGCTAGTATTTAATAGTATACCAGGTATACAGTACTATTACGGGGGTCCATAGTTAACAGGACCATAAATATTGTTAGTAAAAATAGGTAAATATATAGGTTTTTATGTACACTATAGGTCCTATTAACTATGGACCCCCCCGTAATATCTAGCCTCCAAGTCCAGCCAATCCACAGCCCAATGCCAAACAAGAGCATACGAGGGTATCACAGTGGGTACCCCCTTTTTAAGACACTTTGCCTTAACTAAATTAGTAGTACAGTTGAGAGACGCTTAATTGGCCGGACCCGCCTACACTAAAGCTCTGTATCAGTAATGCCCTCTAAATCGTGGATAAGAGAGTAGCTTATAAATAGTGAAGACAGGCATTTTTGGCATGTATGTACCACACCTCTCTTAGGTCGGGGTACATACTCACTGTACCTATTGCACCAGGTACTTGGTATGTGCTCACCAAACCACCCGCCTCGACCTGCGCAAGGCCAGGAATCGGAGTCCCCGCCACCCCCCTTCCAGTAGAGTCGTTGGCCGGCTTCAGTATCCTACGGTCAGAGTTCTTCTCTTCCCAGGACAACGAACCTCCCATCCACGCGCGCAGAATCGGCAGAGTCCTGCAGCGCAAGACACAAAAAAAAAAACATTCGCGGGGGAATGTGGGGGAAGGCATTTGAAGAGGGGAGGGGGGAGGGGGGGGGGGGGGATAGTATAGCTGTTGCCGGGAACTCGCGTAAAGCAGGATAGTTGTAACTGTGGTGAACTTGTGTGCGTTGGTGGCAAATGAGCATCGGTGTTAGTTTTTTTGTTTTGTTTTGGGAGATCATACTGCGGCGGTCGGGTATCTTGTTTTGGCAGTTTTTTTTATAAACTGTTAATATCTGGTGCCTACCAAGAATGGCACTATTAATAGTATACTGCTGTAGTACGGCAAAGGCTAATAGGGAGGGGGACGGGCGGGGTGAGGTGAGGTGAGGCGGGGCGGGGCGGGGGGGGGGGCGTACTCTTTTGTTGCTTGTCTTAGTCTTTTGACCATTGACCACGCATCTCTTTCGAGACGGAGCAGACGGGCGGGAGGGAGGGGGGTACAACAAACGAATGCACATATTTGTACTATGGCAATACGTTAAAGACTCCATACTAGGCGGGGAATACATATCATAGTAGTACGGGCAGGAAACAAATACAGATAAATATTTCCTATCAATATTAACTTTCAACTATCAAGCCCTTTGGTATTCCAGAGGGAAAACAAATCAAGAAAAAAAACAATGCCGAATATCCGGCCTGTTGGCGCATCCTACTACCCTATACCCTATACCCTATGCCCCATTACTGGAGTGCCCTTACTTCAACGCAATGAGATGCACGACACTCACACTGCATCACACTGCGTCACACTGCACGTACGGCGCGCCCACAGCATAACTACTGTAAGAGGACGGTCGTTAGGACAACTGGTCACACTTGTCGTTTTTCTATCGCTATGCAGCAAGAGTCGCTCTATAGGCCGGTCAGTCAGCCATACCGGCACAATATCATAGCGGCAACAGGCACTACTTCACACTGTGTCACAGTGTCACAGTATCAGAATGGTCAATACACATCTGTGCCGAGCGATTTCAAAGGCGCTATCTCGTACGTACAGGGCAGCCGACACTGTTATAGAAAAACGGCACTACAGGGAGAGCAATATTTAAACTACTGTAGTTCCAACAATAAAAATCCAGCAAAAAAACAAATGAAACTTGAAGCACTGCTCTAATGTGCAATGGACAAACTCACCGGAGCATCTTGGCCTTGTCAGCCGGGGAGTAGGTAGAACATTGGACGGCGTGAGTGAGCAGCTGCTGCAGGTCTCGTCGCACCTCCGCCTGGGGGTAGGCCAGGGTGACGTGCGGCTGCACGAAGTGTGGCGCGGTCGATTCCAACTTCACCCTGTCGAGCACAACAGCATGCACAACAGCACAAGAGCACAAGGACGCAACAGAAAGAAAAAAAAGGGATGGGAAAAAATTCAAGGACGCCCACAAAACACAGGCACAAGCAAAAGAACGAGCTAAAGCACGAGAACACTTACAAACACATGCCCCAACATAACCACGAGCAAATGCACAAGCACAAGCAGAACAAGGACAAGCAAGCACAACCGCCTATCATACTCGAAAGACGCACATCAACAAGCAAACAACCACGAGCAAGGCGAAAACGAGCACGTAAGACTAATCGATGGCACGCGAAACGACCAACGGAACAGCACGGAGTCGGATGGAGCGAGATGGTACCATGTTATGTCATGTCATGTCATCTTAAGCTATGCTATGCTATGTTATGATTTGTTCACGTTATGACAATGTATGGTATGTGTCGTGTTGTTTCAAGTTATGTTATGTTTTTATGTTGCGTTATGTTGCGTCATGTTATACTATGTCATGCTATGCTATGTTATGGTATGGTATTATATGATATGATACGGTATACACCATAAAATAGCCCAACGCAAAAAAAGTGTACCCCACAGATAGACGACGAGACTCGACGACTAAAAAAATAAAAACAAGGGTCACACGGTTTTTAAGGATTACGTTTCGGCTCGGTTCGAGATACTTATGATTTAAGAGACGTAAAAATGGACTCGCCGGCCATACTACTTCAAGCTACCTGGCACAAAATGCCAATCCTGGTTCAAGGAAATGACTGGTAAGATCCAAGAGAGGTCAGAAAGCCTTGGCACGGCCACAAAATACTCGTACGGGTACAAAATAAACGTACAAGATACAACTATACCAGGTATTCCGGTTTAGGATAATTCTGATTCAAGTCATTTCGTGCTGCAACCCTTGTTTTTGGTTTTTTTACATACTTGGAATTAGCGCAGCGTTGATTTAAGCAGTTGTAAAGGGGTCAGGAGAGGTTGAATTTGCTTGGTACACCTCTCTCTTAAGCCGTGGCGCTCGATGGAAACGAAACACGGTGGCCCACCCACCCACCTGTCAGCAATGGCGAGCCTGGCCGCCGTCGCTTGAGCTTCGTACTCTGCAAGTTTCTTCTCCTGTTCACACCCAGACGACAAATAATTGGATAAGGGGGTAAGGATGGTGATGCAGGCATTAAACAGGCAATGAGGAAATTAACTACTTCATTCAGTGTTTCTTTCGGGAAAAAGGCATAAAATATATATCTGGTATATCAGTAGGGCAGACGGTATGAGCAACATACTATTCACAGTGCACCTGGTATAGAATAAGCAGGGTAACTAACAGCATCCATATCCCCCCTCCCCCCCCCCCCCGAATACACCTCTCCACTCACCATGGCCGTTTGCTGGCCGTCCACCCCTTCCCCTGCCTTCGCCCCGTTGCCCATCGCCACCTTGGCCGTCGCAGCAGCCGCGCCCCCCCCCCCTCCCACCACCCTCTCTACACTTCCCCTTCCCCTTCCCCTTCCCCACGTAGCCACTGTCGAAATCGTCGGTTTCCATGGCGTCACCGTTGGCCCCTGCCCCCTGCAGAGAAAACGCCCCTGCCGAACCATCGCCGCCGTTTCCGTAGACCTGAAAAGCGAAACGGCACAAGGCCTGTGACTCGGCAGAATTTCACTCCTAACAAACCTAATCGGTATATCGGTATATCGGTAAATTTGAAAATCGGTAGTAGGTGCCCAAGTAGGTCAACCAACTGACTTGTTTGTACCGCTAGTCTTTTACAACAATCCCGCATATATCGAACTAGAGACGCGTCCCTCAGGTTTAAAGGTGCAAAGATGCAAAGACACACAACTCCGTAAATGTTACCGCTCACAACTCGCCGCCGCAATACCTAGCCAACTAATAACTTATGTATAATATAGTCGGCGACTTATTGCCGAACAAGTTACAGCCCCAGCAAACGGAATTTCTGGCCGTCTTGTTTTCTTTACCAAGGTAATGACGAGAAAATTCACCTGGGTGTATAAGCACCTGGTATGTATCTAGCCTTTGATATTGCAGGCTACTAAGTAACCCCCGACACATGCGAGCTCAACACGGCAGCGACAGGAAAAAGAAAGAAAGCAACAAGGAAACAAGAAGAAACACAAAAACAGTAACAAAAGATGTTAATACGTAGGTATGATACCGGGTACATATGCAGCAACAAGCAGAACAAGCAGAAAAGGAAAGAAAGACAAACAAACAAAGAATACGCAAAAAACGCACAATAAAACAAAACGAGGGAAACGCCAAAATACGAGAAAAAAAAAGATAAAAAGTGAGGTTAGAGAGGCAGTTTCACGACATTCAAACGACAGATGAGAGCCTCACCGCTTTCCTCTTGCCCTTGCCGTTACTCCGAGCAGCTGCGAAGAACGTGCAAGCAGCAGCAGTAGCAGCAGCAGCGACAACAGCAAAACATGACAGCAACAGCAGCAGGCGACAAACAGGTTTAGCAACAGCACCATTTTGGTTATATTTGCTATTTTCGTACCTCTACCTGATACACTACTAATAGTACGCCCCCCCCCCCCCCCCCCCCCCCCCCCCCCCCCCCCCCCCCCCCCCCCCCCCCCCCCCCCCCCCCCCCCCCCCAAACATACGACTACACCAGTCCTGCTTTTCAATTCAGTATCAGCACTAGTGAGGGGAGGACCCCCGACACCCCCATTCATTGCGGTCATTATTATTATACTATTGTCATTCCTGTTATTATTAGAAACAATGAATACCACGTTTTCGGTTTTTCTGGGCTATCGGCTATCCGTTCCTGCGTTCTGAAACCGTCAAGCTACTCGAACAGGCACGTTTTCGGCCGCACCTTTTCTGTTTTTTACATTAAAAAACAGTAAATTATGTACTTGAAGTCTGTAGTAGAAACAACAAAATACAGTACCTGGTATTTTCTATTTTCGACCTCCTTAGGCTACCGGTCGTTGCGTTCTGAATAACAGTTAAAGCTGTCCGAACCGGCACGCATTGGGCCTACTGTACTGTAACCTTCTCTGACAGGTGCCTTCTTGGCCCTAACTTCCTCACCCGCTTCCATCACAGTCCTCCCATCGAACGCCTTGGGTTCCTCCTCCTTGGACAGCATGGCTGAACGCCTGCCAGGATTAGCGGTGGCAGTCAACAACAAACACACGACCAAATTGTTCAATAAAAAGAATGACTCGAAAGTTATGGAAAAAACGATCTTGATATCACATCTTCTCCCAATGTTCCATTTCTACCTATTATACGTACGTACTTGTTATGATACATGAGAATTTCACACGCGGAGAGCATATAATAGGAGGTTCTCTTGGAAAGAGCAGTCCGAGCTCGCTTCCAGGGGTTTCCAACACACCTGCCTATTTTTCTACCGGCTTCATGGATACAGGAATTATTACTGACGATGGTTCAATATTTCCCAATTTCGCCATATATTTGCCCAAGTTTACAAAAAAAATGAGTTATTTTTGCCCAAGATAGATGTTGATCGCCTCGGTCGTTTCGAAATATGTAGTGGTATTGTGGTATCGTGGTATAGTGGTATCGTGGTACAAGGGTAAAGTGGTACAGCAGTGGTACAATGGTATAGCGGTACAATGGTATAGTAGTATTTTATTGGGTTTTGGCCAAAATCAGGTATACCTGGCCACTTTCGTGCCAAAAACAGTTACATACTAAAATCAAGTACAAAACACACACCAGGGGCCCTGCTATTGGCCAAGCTGACATTGTAACTGATTTTGGCACCAAAAGGCCAAGGTACACCTGATTTTTTCTACTCTGTCTAGCTTCAACTGATTTAGGCCAACTTTGAACCAATCAGAGAGGTCATACGTACACTGCGTTTTCTCTCCGTATGCGTCTGCCCTCCCTCGGTTGAAATTCTTCTGTACTGACGTATGAACTCTATACTCGTACGTCGTACGTAAAAGTACGTATATACATGCACACATGCGTACGCTGGTTTCACTTCTTCTCCTTTGGGGTGTGCGATGTGCTTCAGTTAATTGTTGTGTGTACTCTGTTGTTTTCCAAGTTCACAGCAGTCTTTACAGCATGTAGCCAAAAGATACCAAGCCGTGGAGGTTTCAGTGTAATCGCATGTGTGAGTGGAGCAGTGGCCGGGGATCCTGTGTGATGTCCCCTAGCCACCTGGCTCGTGGTCCGATGAGGATCACTCCGTGATAATACAAGCTCTAAGAACAAGACTTACTGAGTGCGAGGCCAGCGAGACTGGTGGAGTCCCTCGCTGGAAGCCCTCTTGCTGATATCATCTGGCAGAGGCCATAATATCTAGATATTCGCGGAACTTCTGTTGGAGGAGTTTTCGGCTGCGGAGTATTGGGTCACAGCTGGGAAGGCAGTTGGCCCGTTGGACGGATCGAAACGGCTTGAAGCGCACAGCAGGGGAGGACGCTCCGGGAGCTGGAGGACGCACAGGTCAGGCGGCAGTTTCTCCGTTATTACAGTAGAGTCCAGGTGGACTGCTGTGGATTATGGCGCACACGGCAAGCACGCCGCTGGTGGTAGGGGAGTCTCTGACTCCACCGAAATACGGAGAGGTGTGGACCGAGCAGGCCTCTCGTGTTTTTTACGCAGCGTACCTCGATTATGAGGAACGGCTGCAGCTCGCCAACGCTCAGGGGGTGGTTCAGCACTCCAAAGTGAGCATGGGCCAGCTTATCCCCAATTACATTCATCGGTGTTTTGAGGGATTTTACAAGCATCAGACTACGATGACCGCCTCGGAGTTGTTGGACGCTGTTAGGCAGCACGCCGGTTACACAACCACCAGCAACAGATTTGACACCTCGCGGGCGGCAGCGGACTTGCGTCGCGTTCTCTCAATGAGGCGCGATGAAAAGCAGGGCGGTGAAACATCCGTCAAAGACCGCGCGATGATGGTAAACTCCGCTATGGAAAAGTATTTTGCGGAGAATCACGCGGTGCATGCCATGTACCGCGCGCAGGACCGTTCGTGGTTGCCCGGACCGGCGGAATTTGTGAGCATGGCGTTGGTGGATGGCTTATGGCCGTCCGAGTTCAAAAAGTACGTAAAAGGTCAGCTAACGTACGCTGCAGGGTGGAAGAAGGACCCGGCATTGGTCATGGACCAAATTTTTTCTGCTGCAGAACAGTGGAAATTCATCGAGGCGTATGGTCGGAAAGATGCTGCAGGGGCAGCTGAACCGCGACGCCAACAGCAGCAGAAACCGAAACAGCAGCAGTCCGCGAAAAAGTCGTTTGTTCGCGTCTGTTTCGAGTGTGGTGATCCCAACCATTATGTTTCTGATTGCCCAAAAGCTCGCGGTGGCGGCACAGCTCCCAGCAGTGGTGGGCGCGGGTCGTCAGGGTATCGCGGGGGCCGCAATGGCGGCCGGGGCAGATTCAACCATGGACGCGGGCGCGGTGGCCGTGGTGGCAATCAATTGACAGCGGGCGGTGGAACTTCTGCTGTTGCTTCTTCAACTTCTGGTGCGCCAGCGGCAGGAGCCGCTGGGTCGGGATCTGGTTCGTCTGTTGCCGGCCGAGCTGTATACGTTGGAGGAGCTGGAACATCGGTGGGTGCTGCTGGAGCGAGAACTTCGCCATCCACCGAGCGGGCGGAGTCAGTGTCTGGTGCTGCTGCAGGGGCGGTAGCGCCGGAACCGTCTGTATATTCGACGTCTTGGTCGGGGTGGACCGCCGATTCTATTTCTTCGGCGCCGGCTGTAGGAGGGCAGCCATGGCGTCAGGTGACTCTTGGTACCGACCAGAGTTCAACGGCAGGTGAAGTGCCTGTCGATCGCAGCGCTGAGTGTTTACGCGCTGATCTCTCTTTGCCAGGGTCGGTTGGTTCGCTGATGGCGCGTGTGATCCTTGATTCGGGGTCGGCGCTCACGTCCATCGGTGTCGGCTTACTTCAGCAGCTGTCTTCGCATTTCGGCGGCGCCGATCTGCAAATTCCGTTCGAAAATGGCCCGCAGCAGGCGAAAACCGCTACGGGTGTTTCAGTGATGGTCACGCACAAAACGGTGCCGATTGCCGTGAGTGTACGGACGCCGTGGGGAGCGGTGAAATTGGAGCCCATCACTTTCGCGGTCATGCCTGGTACAGATAACGTCGTTCTGTTTGGCATGGCTACCATGAAAGCTCTTGGCATCGACGTCTACCGTGAAGCTCTGGAGAAGCTTCGCCCTCGCGCAGTGCCGGTATCGACCGGTGTGGAGACTCCGAGTTACCTTGCGGCGCGCAGAGTGACGGTTTCCGTGCGTGCTTTTCAGACCGAGGCTACGGTGGATGCTCCGGAGGACAAGGCGGTGGAACATTTGGTCGACCGGGGGCCAGACATGTTCATGGATCCGGAGGAGGAGCGGACGGCCCGAGAACGGGCGTTGGAGGACAGCGTGCAGCAGGCAGAGCAGAGTGGATTAAGCGTCGGCGGAGCAACCCGTTTGCGCGAAATTTTGGCTCGTCGCGTGGGTGCTTTTCGCCGTGCGCTGTGTGGTGATCCGCCAGCGCAAGTGGAGCCGATGCGAGTGCAGCTGAAGCAACAGGCGAAGCCTGTCAAGGCAACGCCACGTCGGTACGAACCGACGAAAAGGGACTGGCTCTCGAAGTGCATTGCTGCTTTGGTGTTTTTTGGCTTTGTCTACCACAACATCCAGGCGGTGTGGGCGAGTCCGGCGATGGCGGTGCCCAAGAAGGACTCTTTCCGTTTGGTGAGCGACTACTCGGCGGTGAACGCACAGGTGGAGAAGTCCCCGGGCGTCATGCCCAACCATGAAGACATGGGAGATCTGCTGGGGGCGCGTTTCTTCGGCAAGCTGGACCTACTTCAAGGGTACTGGCAGATGCCTTTGGCTCCGGAGGCGCAAGACGTCTTCACCATGGCGACAAGCGACGGTTTGTTCACGCCTACCCGTGTTCCCCAAGGTGTTTTGAATGCGACTTCTTATTTCCAAGGTGTCATGACTGAAGTGTTGCGTGGTTTGGATTGCAAAGTTTGGGTCGATGACGTTTTCTTTTTCGCAGACACCGAAGAAGCTCTTCTGCAGCTGCTTGATGACATTCTTGAACGCCTGGAGAATGTTGGACTGTTTGTCGCCGCCCACAAGTGTACCTTCTTCTCTCGTGAACTGGTCTGGTGTGGTAAGGTGTATTCCAATGGTGTCGTGTCCCATGACCCCGCTCGAGTGCAAGGTTTAAGTGAAATGCGTCGTCCCGAAAACGCTGGAGAACTAATGCAATTCTTGCAGGCTGTCAACTGGTTGCGTACATCGTTACCACGTTTAGCGGAAACGGTAGCACCGTTACGTGATTTTTTGGAGGAGCTCCTTGTTGGGGCTACACGTCGGACTAAGCGAGTGGCGCGCAATCGTGTCATCAAGGATACCGCGTGGACGGAGGATCGGGTGCGGGCGTGGAATGCCGCACGGGGTTTGGTGGCGCAAGCAGTGCCGCTTCATCATCCTCGTCCCGGGTGCGTTGTTTTGATGTTTCCTGACGCTTCTGATTTCCATTGGGGTAGTTTTCTCACCCAAGTGCCTGAACACGAATTTCGCAGTGGATTGGCGTTGGAAAGCATGTCTCACGAGCCTCTCGGATTTCTGAGTGGTTCGTTCGTTCACAGGTTCGCAGTTGCGCTGGGCGACTGTCGACAAAGAAGGTTTTGCGATCGTTAATACGTTCCGGAGGCTCGAATACCTGCTTTGGGGTGGTGTTCATATCTTTACTGATCATCGAAACTTGCAGTACATTTTCAATCCGGAGAAGTGTGTCACGACGGTCACAAAGACCATGGCACAACGCCTAGAGAATTGGAAGGGTGTTTTAGGACAATACCGCTATGCAATCGAACACATCCCTGGCGATCGAAACTGTTGGGGGGATCTGTTGTCTCGTTGGGTCAAAGTTCCTACGGTGCCTGTTCGTTCGGTTGCCGTGCACAGCCCATGTAATGCTGACGATTCGCTTCCCGCATTGGATGTGATTCGTGCCTCGCAACAAAGGTCTGTCGCTCGTATCGGCGTTGGTGTTCATGAATTTTCGACAACCTTCGGTCAAGCTACCTTGGCCGATGATGGTTTGTTTCGTGTGCGTGTTGGGGTGCGTGACGTCTTGTGGATTCCGCCGGATGATCTTGCTCTTCAAACTCGTTTGATGGTGTGCGCGCACATGCGCTCGGCTGGTCACCGTGGTGTGGCGCCGACTTTGTTTCGCCTGAAGGAATATTGTGTTTGGCCTCACATGGATTCTCAGGTTCGCGAATTCGTTCGCCAGTGTTTGCACTGTGTAGACACGCGTGCAGGTGCACTCATTCCTCGTCCCTACGGAGACACGGTGCATGGTACCGCTCCGGGAGAAGTGGTGCACTTTGATTTTTTGTATGTAGGTCACAGCGAAGCATTTGCTAGCCTGGTGTAAGACTTTGGGGGTGCCGCGTGTGTGGGTGAGTGATACCGCCACGCATTTCAAGAACAGGGTGCTTGCTTTGTTGAGCGACGCGTTGCACATCGAACATCGTTTTGCTGTCGCTTACACGCCGTGGTCGAACGGTACGTGTGAACGCATGGTAAAAGAGGTGGTACGTGCTCTGCGTTCCATTCTGTCAGAACAGCGTCGTCAGGTTTCGGAGTGGGTTGATGTTTTGCCGGCCGCTTACGATTTTATGCGGATGCGACGTTGAACGTCACCGCTGATCTGAAGGATGTTTTCCAACATTCCTTTGCGCAGGGTGAATGCCGCATGAATGCTTTGGTGCATGTGGCCGAAGATGATGCCAACGAGGTGATTGTCTTGGTCGATTGGGATGGTTTCGAAGCAGAGGAGCGCACGTGGGAGTCTTTGCGGTCGATTTATTCTGCTGCGCCTGAATTCGTCGTGAAGGAATTGCGCAAATTACGGATGACCCGTGCGCTCAAGATTAAAATTGCTTCAGAGTTCAGCATTGATTTGTGATTTGCCGCATGCGATTTCGTCTTGGTTTTTTGGTTTTGTCAAGCTCGTTCGTGTCGAGTGAACTCGCTTTGGGGGTGCTGTAGCCAAAAGATACCAAGCCGTGGAGGTTTCAGTGTAATCGCATGTGTGAGTGGAGCAGTGGCCGGGGACCCTGTGTGATGTCCCCTAGCCACCTGGCTCGTGGTCCGATGAGGATCACTCCGTGATAATACAAGCTCTAAGAACAAGACTTACTGAGTGCGAGGCCAGCGAGACTGGTGGAGTCCCTCGCTGGAAGCCCTCTTGCTGATATCATCTGGCAGAGGCCATAAGCACCATGGACACTCGGCGTTTCGTCTGCACCACCCGGCGTCGAGGTGGTCTCAGGTTTGGTACGGCAAGACAATTTCGCGCCGAGCAGGCGGTTCCGCGAGGACGGTCTGGAAGCTTTAAAGCTGTCAACGGGGGGGGAGCGCCAGAGTAAATACTCTCTTGGCGCTCCCGCCGTGGCGAAACAAATGAAGCATATTAATAGTGACTCTTTGTAGGTCCAAGTGGAGCCCGTGGTACCTACACCCTGAAGAAAACAAAACAATAAAGATTTTGGAGGCCATGTGGCACGCTTAATGCTTTAGGCGCATTCTTTTTTAACCGGATTGTCATGAACATCACACTGCTCGTGCCGCGCGTTTTTTTACTTGGTATGTGCCTGATTTTGGCTCAAACGCATCAGGTATACCTGATTTTGGCATTTGCCCTATTTTATTTTGCATGTCAAAACGACCCTTATGTACTCGTACACCGCATAACCGGAACCACACCAGGAGGCCAGACAGAGTCCGTTCATGCTTCCCTCGAGTCTCGAGGCACACGCGACGCCTAGCCACGAAAACGGCGACCGTGTTCCTTGCAACCCCCCCTCTACCTGCCACCAGATACCCGCGACGGTGCCGCGCTCGCCCGCGGTGAAGTGCTCCGAGTACACGCACGGACACGAAACGAAAGAAGAAAAACGGAAAAAAAGGACTGAAAGTGCCAAGAGAAATGGAGAAAACAAAGAACCGCTGGAAAGGTCTGGCAAGTAATAAAAGGAGGCGATTCCCAAGTGGGAGCTCTTAGAGGCCAGGGATGCGCCAACCGAGCACTCTCAGATAGTGAGATATCTATAAGTAATTCTATAGTGGTACAGCAGTGGTACAGTGGTATAGTGGGAGATTATTTAGTATTTCTAAAATCTGAGGTGACTTTTGGCGTCCCCCGTCCCCTACAAAAAAAAAATCAAAAGGGGCCTCGCGACCCCGGGGACGACTCGTTGGACTCTGGCTTGTCATTGTCCGACATCTACAGTAGAGGGTGGCAGTGACTCCACGAAGCAATGTTGCCCAGGTTCATATTCCAATGGTCGCGTACAGCTCCGTTCATGGATCACTTAGGCGGGGAGATTGATGTTTGAAGGAAAATAATAGGTGCAAGGTAGGGCGCGGTCGACACGTAAACGAGAGGCAGCTCCAGGCAGAGAGGACCGGGTGGTCTTCGCCTACAACAGCACTGCACGTAGAATAACATACAAGAAACAAAAAATGGCACACGACACGAAATTTGAACGTGGAAGTGTGCTGAGCTTAAGCTTTATTTTTACCAATCCGCCGGAGGATCTTAAAAAGTTGAAAAAAAAAACTTTGAAAACGTATACCTTGCATAATAGAGTCTAGCATAGAGGCATGGATGGCCCTACGATAATACTCTAATGTCTTGCGCATGTATCAGGTATATAGAGAGATATGTCTATCTACCACCATGTTCTGTAGCTTGTAGCCAAAAGATACCAAGCCGTGGAGGTTTCAGTGTAATCGCATGTGTGAGTGGAGCAGTGGCCGGGGATCCTGTGTGATGTCCCCTAGCCACCTGGCTCGTGGTCCGATGAGGATCACTCCGTGATAATACAAGCTCTAAGAACAAGACTTACTGAGTGCGAGGCCAGCGAGACTGGTGGAGTCCCTCGCTGGAAGCCCTCTTGCTGATATCATCTGGCAGAGGCCATAATATCTAGATATTCGCGGAACTTCTGTTGGAGGAGTTTTCGGCTGCGGAGTATTGGGTCACAGCTGGGAAGGCAGTTGGCCCGTTGGACGGATCGAAACGGCTTGAAGCGCACAGCAGGGGAGGACGCTCCGGGAGCTGGAGGACGCACAGGTCAGGCGGCAGTTTCTCCGTTATTACAGTAGAGTCCAGGTGGACTGCTGTGGATTATGGCGCACACGGCAAGCACGCCGCTGGTGGTAGGGGAGTCTCTGACTCCACCGAAATACGGAGAGGTGTGGACCGAGCAGGCCTCTCGTGTTTTTTACGCAGCGTACCTCGATTATGAGGAACGGCTGCAGCTCGCCAACGCTCAGGGGGTGGTTCAGCACTCCAAAGTGAGCATGGGCCAGCTTATCCCCAATTACATTCATCGGTGTTTTGAGGGATTTTACAAGCATCAGACTACGATGACCGCCTCGGAGTTGTTGGACGCTGTTAGGCAGCACGCCGGTTACACAACCACCAGCAACAGATTTGACACCTCGCGGGCGGCAGCGGACTTGCGTCGCGTTCTCTCAATGAGGCGCGATGAAAAGCAGGGCGGTGAAACATCCGTCAAAGACCGCGCGATGATGGTAAAACTCCGCTATGGAAAAGTATTTTGCGGAGAATCACGCGGTGCATGCCATGTACCGCGCGCAGGACCGTTCGTGGTTGCCCGGACCGGCGGAATTTGTGAGCATGGCGTTGGTGGATGGCTTATGGCCGTCCGAGTTCAAAAAGTACGTAAAAGGTCAGCTAACGTACGCTGCAGGGTGGAAGAAGGACCCGGCATTGGTCATGGACCAAATTTTTTCTGCTGCAGAACAGTGGAAATTCATCGAGGCGTATGGTCGGAAAGATGCTGCAGGGGCAGCTGAACCGCGACGCCAACAGCAGCAGAAACCGAAACAGCAGCAGTCCGCGAAAAAGTCGTTTGTTCGCGTCTGTTTCGAGTGTGGTGATCCCAACCATTATGTTTCTGATTGCCCAAAAGCTCGCGGTGGCGGCACAGCTCCCAGCAGTGGTGGGCGCGGGTCGTCAGGGTATCGCGGGGGCCGCAATGGCGGCCGGGGCAGATTCAACCATGGACGCGGGCGCGGTGGCCGTGGTGGCAATCAATTGACAGCGGGCGGTGGAACTTCTGCTGTTGCTTCTTCAACTTCTGGTGCGCCAGCGGCAGGAGCCGCTGGGTCGGGATCTGGTTCGTCTGTTGCCGGCCGAGCTGTATACGTTGGAGGAGCTGGAACATCGGTGGGTGCTGCTGGAGCGAGAACTTCGCCATCCACCGAGCGGGCGGAGTCAGTGTCTGGTGCTGCTGCAGGGGCGGTAGCGCCGGAACCGTCTGTATATTCGACGTCTTGGTCGGGGTGGACCGCCGATTCTATTTCTTCGGCGCCGGCTGTAGGAGGGCAGCCATGGCGTCAGGTGACTCTTGGTACCGACCAGAGTTCAACGGCAGGTGAAGTGCCTGTCGATCGCAGCGCCGAGTGTTTACGCGCTGATCTCTCTTTGCCAGGGTCGGTTGGTTCGCTGATGGCGCGTGTGATCCTTGATTCGGGGTCGGCGCTCACGTCCATCGGTGTCGGCTTACTTCAGCAGCTGTCTTCGCATTTCGGCGGCGCCGATCTGCAAATTCCGTTCGAAAATGGCCCGCAGCAGGCGAAAACCGCTACGGGTGTTTCAGTGATGGTCACGCACAAAACGGTGCCGATTGCCGTGAGTGTACGGACGCCGTGGGGAGCGGTGAAATTGGAGCCCATCACTTTCGCGGTCATGCCTGGTACAGATAACGTCGTTCTGTTTGGCATGGCTACCATGAAAGCTCTTGGCATCGACGTCTACCGTGAAGCTCTGGAGAAGCTTCGCCCTCGCGCAGTGCCGGTATCGACCGGTGTGGAGACTCCGAGTTACCTTGCGGCGCGCAGAGTGACGGTTTCCGTGCGTGCTTTTCAGACCGAGGCTACGGTGGATGCTCCGGAGGACAAGGCGGTGGAACATTTGGTCGACCGGGGGCCAGACATGTTCATGGATCCGGAGGAGGAGCGGACGGCCCGAGAACGGGCGTTGGAGGACAGCGTGCAGCAGGCAGAGCAGAGTGGATTAAGCGTCGGCGGAGCAACCCGTTTGCGCGAAATTTTGGCTCGTCGCGTGGGTGCTTTTCGCCGTGCGCTGTGTGGTGATCCGCCAGCGCAAGTGGAGCCGATGCGAGTGCAGCTGAAGCAACAGGCGAAGCCTGTCAAGGCAACGCCACGTCGGTACGAACCGACGAAAAGGGACTGGCTCTCGAAGTGCATTGCTGCTTTGGTGTTTTTTGGCTTTGTCTACCACAACATCCAGGCGGTGTGGGCGAGTCCGGCGATGGCGGTGCCCAAGAAGGACTCTTTCCGTTTGGTGAGCGACTACTCGGCGGTGAACGCACAGGTGGAGAAGTCCCCGGGCGTCATGCCCAACCATGAAGACATGGGAGATCTGCTGGGGGCGCGTTTCTTCGGCAAGCTGGACCTACTTCAAGGGTACTGGCAGATGCCTTTGGCTCCGGAGGCGCAAGACGTCTTCACCATGGCGACAAGCGACGGTTTGTTCACGCCTACCCGTGTTCCCCAAGGTGTTTTGAATGCGACTTCTTATTTCCAAGGTGTCATGACTGAAGTGTTGCGTGGTTTGGATTGCAAAGTTTGGGTCGATGACGTTTTCTTTTTCGCAGACACCGAAGAAGCTCTTCTGCAGCTGCTTGATGACATTCTTGAACGCCTGGAGAATGTTGGACTGTTTGTCGCCGCCCACAAGTGTACCTTCTTCTCTCGTGAACTGGTCTGGTGTGGTAAGGTGTATTCCAATGGTGTCGTGTCCCATGACCCCGCTCGAGTGCAAGGTTTAAGTGAAATGCGTCGTCCCGAAAACGCTGGAGAACTAATGCAATTCTTGCAGGCTGTCAACTGGTTGCGTACATCGTTACCACGTTTAGCGGAAACGGTAGCACCGTTACGTGATTTTTTGGAGGAGCTCCTTGTTGGGGCTACACGTCGGACTAAGCGAGTGGCGCGCAATCGTGTCATCAAGGATACCGCGTGGACGGAGGATCGGGTGCGGGCGTGGAATGCCGCACGGGGTTTGGTGGCGCAAGCAGTGCCGCTTCATCATCCTCGTCCCGGGTGCGTTGTTTTGATGTTTCCTGACGCTTCTGATTTCCATTGGGGTAGTTTTCTCACCCAAGTGCCTGAACACGAATTTCGCAGTGGATTGGCGTTGGAAAGCATGTCTCACGAGCCTCTCGGATTTCTGAGTGGTTCGTTCACAGGTTCGCAGTTGCGCTGGGCGACTGTCGACAAAGAAGGTTTTGCGATCGTTAATACGTTCCGGAGGCTCGAATACCTGCTTTGGGGTGGTGTTCATATCTTTACTGATCATCGAAACTTGCAGTACATTTTCAATCCGGAGAAGTGTGTCACGACGGTCACAAAGACCATGGCACAACGCCTAGAGAATTGGAAGGGTGTTTTAGGACAATACCGCTATGCAATCGAACACATCCCTGGCGATCGAAACTGTTGGGGGGATCTGTTGTCTCGTTGGGTCAAAGTTCCTACGGTGCCTGTTCGTTCGGTTGCCGTGCACAGCCCATGTAATGCTGACGATTCGCTTCCCGCATTGGATGTGATTCGTGCCTCGCAACAAAGGTCTGTCGCTCGTATCGGCGTTGGTGTTCATGAATTTTCGACAACCTTCGGTCAAGCTACCTTGGCCGATGATGGTTTGTTTCGTGTGCGTGTTGGGGTGCGTGACGTCTTGTGGATTCCGCCGGATGATCTTGCTCTTCAAACTCGTTTGATGGTGTGCGCGCACATGCGCTCGGCTGGTCACCGTGGTGTGGCGCCGACTTTGGATCCTGTGTGATGTCCCCTAGCCACCTGGCTCGTGGTCCGATGAGGATCACTCCGTGATAATACAAGCTCTAAGAACAAGACTTACTGAGTGCGAGGCCAGCGAGACTGGTGGAGTCCCTCGCTGGAAGCCCTCTTGCTGATATCATCTGGCAGAGGCCATAAGCTCTTGTCATTTCATGCAATGAGCTGTCCATCAACGTTTGCAGGTCGCCCTGTGACAAACACACCGTGCGCAGCTTAGCCCTGTATCTGCAAATTCGTGATTGGGCGATACCATGTATCGGGCTTCGGTTCCGAGGTACTCCAGGTATCAAAGCATCACAACCAAACAGCTGTATGCAGTAGGTAACGTGTCGTGTATAGAGCTGCAAATTCAGCTACAGCTCGCTCCAAACCGTCTGGTTGTTCTTGTTTTGGTGCACCATACGCGAATCGTCACGCCTCCATATGCTGCCGGTAATGACATAAATACCGGTAAGCAATTGGAAAAAGCTGAAATCGCGCAACCACGGGTATGACTAGTAGGTCCAGATCAAGGTAACTGCGATCCCTGCTAAAAACTGGTTCGAGCAGGTACGTAGAAAAGGGAAGTTCTGGAGGAAGTTTAAGATCACGATGGAGTTGTCCACATCGCCTGGCCGTTTTCAAGCATGACACTGCTGTAGATCTGATGATACACTCGTAAAATAAGAAGTGACCAACATGTTACGACTTATGTAAAATTAAACGGCGATACTTCCTTCCGAGCATCAGAGCTAGATTGTACTACATAATCAGTAATGGAAGTCTGTCACAAGGCCTCTGAGGAAAGGGACTTCTTGCAGCAGTACATACGGCAATAACTTGATAAAAAAAATGTAACCAGGCATCTTGCTCACTTCTGAGCGATTTGGGTCACCAAAGCCTTCGGCGTGAGGCCTTTCTTGTCTTCGCTCTTCAGGTCAGCCGACCGTCGGTCCAGGGACTTGTAGAACGTTTCGCGCTGAACGGAAGACCAGGCCTTGTTCAACCCCACCCTGGTCTGCAGACAACGTGACCGTCCCCGGAGAAAGGAAAAAAACAGGACAAAAAGGGGAAATATGTTGGCACGATATCCAAAAGTTACAAATACTTGAGCTGTGAGTACGACTCAACCTCGGGGCGTTTTCTTTTTTTCAGTTTTGAATGCTCTGAATGCTATTAATACCACGTGCAGTACCTGGTACAAAACTATTTTTGTTCCTCTTTGTTTGCTTGTCTTTGTGCGGGCTCTGGGGCGGTAACGTTGTCTGCAGCCACGAGAACGGGTTGACAAACTCTGCTCCGGGGGGAACCGGACCTTGTTCAGAAGCTCTCACGCCTGCAGCCAACGTTATCGCCCCCGACACAAAGACAAGCAAACAAAGAGGAAGAATACCTATGCGGTATTAATAGTATGTATTTTAGACTGAAAAACGATGAAAAGCAAGCAAGTAAGCCCCAGAGAAAGAAAAGCAAATATATATGACAATGGGGTTGACCTTTAAAACTGAAAGCGAGCAAAACAACAAGCCCAATAGAACAAGCGCTGGATATTCCATCCGACACTCGCTTTCAGTTGTAAAGCGCGAAAAAAAAAATCGCTTTCAGTTTTTTTAATGCGAACATGCAGTTTGTCCAAGGCAAACCCGTTTCATACTAAAACGAAGAAAAAAACGAAAAACAATGAAGCACAGCGCTCCGTATACATACCATGAAGAAAATCCGAATCTGGAACGAGTCTCAAGGGGGGCACGGCAAAAAAAAACCGCTACTCGTACATACCTCACATGCTGTACCATCTTCGTGCAAGGGGGGGGGGGGGGGGGGGGGGGGGGGTATGCTAAAACCAGATGAAACAAAAATAAAATGCTTTTGTCATAAATTGGTTCCTACAGCAACTAAGCTCTGCGACGAGGTGCCACGTTGAATACCGGCGAATCATATCAATAGTACAGTAATGTTGGTCCCTGCATACTGCCGTTATTCGCGAGCCGATAATACCGGGACTGGACTATACAGGCAACTAGCACTATTAATAGTAATAGCAATCGTCCTCACACTACCACAGCACTGACGAAATCCCATCATCTCTGCCAGGTGATTCCACTGAGCCGATACATAGCGGGCGACCGGCACAACTCAAGCGGCACTACTACTACTACTACTGTAGCCCTGAGTGAGAGTCTCCAGCTCATCGGAGCAGAGAAGTCTCCTATATCCCAAAGTACATACCTGATACGGATTGAAGCCACGATGGGATGTTACAACATAACTCCACCTTCTCCACACTGGGGCGTTTTTGATTTGGGCCTTTTTAGGACATGTAGTATCGCTAATTTCCTCCTTAAATCGTGCTCTCCTGAAGCCTCATTATAACACACGCGACATACCAACGTACCAACTTACCAGTCTGGACGGCAATAAAGGGATGTCTACGCATAAATGTGAAGACTGCAGCAAGAGGTCCCTGCACTTCCGTCTACAGCGGGGTATCCCCACCAACACAATTGAAACACCAAAACGCCTCTTTGTTACTACTGAAACACCAAAACGCCTCCTTGTTTCTACTGAAACACCAAAACGCCTCTTTGTTGCAACAAAAAACGTCCCATCGCTCACCGCCCTCCACTCCATATCCTTCTTCTGCAGTCTAGAAAGTATGACCGGAATCGCCACGCAAGGTTTCTCCTTCAGAAGTTGTAGTAGTTGAGGGCCGTGCGCACCGTAAATGCGGGTGATGGCACCAAGGTGAATCGGGCTAAGAATGCGCCGATCCAGCTTGTACTGGCTCCGAGACTGACGTCATCAACGTCAAACAAGGGGGGGAAAGGGGGAGCAGAAGGCGACATCAAGCAAAACCTAGATCGACCGTAAGGAGTATCTCGATTCAAGCGTAAATTAAACTCCGCCTCTACAACGTCAAGTTATTTAACGTGCAAACAAACAAAAATCGACTCATATTCCAACTTTCAACGTTTTCCAACGCAAACTTCCACCTCAACGGTAACGCATCAAAGTGGTACAGATACTACAGATCAGATCCCCATTTCACGGTCTTGGTGAAAATTTGAGTAGATAGCTCCCTGATGTACGATAGACAATAGCCCTGTTGCCGCTGAGTGACGCTGAGTGAGTTGAATCCTCGTCCGTCGGTTCCCACCGTGGTGGTGTTTGTTATTTCTGCTGCAGTCACTACAGTAATCACACACATCTGGCAGATCAGATCAGATCAGATCAGATCAGATCAGATCAGATCAGATCATGTCAGATCATACCAGATCATATCCCTACTTCATGATCGATTCGACAATCTATGTGATGATCTAATTGACGATTATCCACACGTACAAAATCGGGGCAGATAGATAGGTCCCTGGTGGAGACATTCATCCCACACTCACCTCCTCGTCGAGTTCCGAGATATCTTTGGCCATCATATCGAGCAATCTGATCGTGCTTGCGCCAGCCTCGATGAGCATGTCCAGCTCGAAACGCTCATCCTCGCACTGAAGAGCGGGGATGACAGAAACGGCAGATGTTTTAGGGGGAACTGCTGTCACGGGAAATTACAGGAGTTCATTTTTTCTCCCTACGTACGGCTGTGTTCGGCAAAAATCGGGGACGAAAAAAAACATCCCCGGGGTTCACGATATCCGTGACGAACCCAATGCAAACACGGTAAGTCAGTGAAACAAAAGTCCATTGTCGTAACCTCTTTATCGTATTTCCGTCCGATGACTCTCTATTTTAGTACGGAGATAAAATGGTGGTCCAATCAGAGGGCCCGAAGTCCGCACGAATACGAAATGGAACCACGGATTTGCGTCGAAAAATCTGTGGAAGTGTGTCGCAAAGGGGTCATTCGATCTTTTCGTTCCCGAAGCCTCGTCAGCTTAGTCGGTCACGAAATTGTTGAGACTTGAGACCATCTTGTGAACCCACCCGGCAGTCTTGTAGATGTTTTATACACCATGGCCCCACGAACAAGAAAGAGCCTAATGGTATATCCATTTATACAGCAAGAAGAAAAGCAAACATAAAGCCCACGTTTTGCTTTTGGGGGACGCCGAGAAATTTGGACCAAGAAATTGTGCTCAGCAGCGAGCGCAACACTAGAAATTATATAGTAACATATGGTCAAGGTTCTTCAAGGATGGTGCCGGATTCCATGAATACTAGTAGAGCTTTGCTGAAATTACTGTAGCTACCGATGATCCTTGTTGCCGGGCCCACCCTATACCATCGCACCATTGCAGCATTGCACCATTGCACCATTGCTGTAGTGAGAGGATTGCAGCACTGCAGCAGTGAGAGGGTTGATACACACATATGATGCGTTCAACGAAATTCCCGATCTCACAATATACGTACGTAGCTGAGTTGCCTTTTTAAGTCTTCTAAACGCACAGGATATAGCTGTCGCTAGGAACTCGCTCGCTCAGCAGCAGGATATCAGGATATTAGGATATTTTGTAACTGTAGTCAACTTGCGTGAGTTGATGGAAGGGACACATAACCGAACAGAAACGAAACTTACTGTTTGGAGATAAAACCAAAAAAAACGGTATACCAATACCTCGTGGGAGCGGTACGGCGGACCTGGACGTTTCAGGCAATTCGGAAGCGTCACTATTTTTTTCTATGATTTCCAAATTAGAAACTCGTGTTCGCTCTCTATATCAATATCACTAGCTGACCTTGAAGAGGAGATCTTCGTGATGGTTCTTGCGGGCGTGCTTAAAGGCTACGTCGCCGCCGCCGGTCTCAGAGCCCATCGGAATGCTCACCCACTTGTCGTTCAGCACGGAATGATCCTGGATTGTGCGCTGGTGACAAAAAAAACGGGGAGACAATCGTAACGTCAACGGTAATGGGACTAGTACGGGGGTCCATAGTTAACGGGACCAAATTATGTTAGTAAAAATAGTTAAATATATAGGTTTTTACGTATACCATAGGTCCTATTAACTATGGACCCCCGTAATAGTAACGCCCACGGTAGTGATGACGGACGGAAACGTCAACGGTAATGACAGCGGCAACGGCAACGGCAACGGTAATGACAGCAGTAACGTCAACGGTAGTGACAAAAACAACGGTGATGACCAAGGCAACGTCAATGGCACTGTCCTCATATGTATGATCTAGCTCATCTTTCCTGCGTTGGATATGTACTAGGCAGATCCTGCATGATATATCATAAGGGCAGCTTAGGATCTAAACCATCTAGATCATGTATCTTGTAGTAGGGCTGAGTTGGGAATGTGATATGTGACATCCGATGTGCGCAAGCAACTATCCAATACCAATAACTAAATACCAAATATCAAACACCAGGTATACCTCACTGGAGCTCATGATCGAGATTTTCTTGGGTATGCTTCGGTAGCTGGTTCCTGCCTTCTCGCTCTTCTTAAAGTTCAGCTGACTCAGGGGAGTGTTTCTCTCCTCCTGCGCCCGAGCAGGCACATAGAGGCCAAGAAGGGGAACAACGGGGGAGGGGGGGGTACTCGGTAGGAGAGATGTACACGATCTCGTGCATGGCCGTAGTCGTATGACCATAGAGGCAATACAAATCCAGGTACAATTATACAAGGTATTAGAAATTAGAAATACATACCGGGTATATTCTCTCGGATAATTTCCGGTTGCTTTCATCGCTGGATCGACGGAGCCGGTCATTAGGCACGCCATATATGTCCGACAAATATTCTGTCCAATCACTACCCAGGCTCAATATATTGGTGTCAGAGTGCAATCCTCCCGAATGGAAGCATAGCACGTTTGCTACCAAACTTATGAAATTTGACATTTGGCACAAAATATTTTTTTTTCCATTCCAGTTCGTAACTTTGAGACTGCTGTGAAGGATCGAGAAATGTTGAACGCGGACCACAAGTGAGCGTAGAGGTGACGTATTTTCAGCATTTATCGCCTCCAATAAAAACAAATATGGTTTAGTACTGGGCGTAATACTAGTTCAAGACCTTGTTGGAATACCCCCTCCATGCCAAAGTCTGTGGGCATACAACTACGGCCATGCATGACATCGAGAGTACCCCGCCCCCCCCTCTCCAAAGGGATGCGTGATCACTGGTCAAACGTCCGTTGACTGAGGCAAGCAACAAACGAGTACGCCTCTCGTCCCCCGCCCTCTCTAACTTGACACATTTGGCGTGTACAACGAGTACGGATATTTAAAATGAAGGCTAGGCTACTGTACGTACACCTCGTACTACAGTACAGTACACTACACACAACACAAATTACTCCCCCTGGGGAGCAACTATTAATAGAATACTTAGGGTACCGGCAGCGACCATCGACACGCCTCAACTATTCGTTCAGTACCGGAATAAGAACATGTCGGGATGCCAGGGGGTGGAGGGCAAAATGCGTTCGATACGATATCAATAATAAGAAATTCGATATCCAGATATATCGACATATCAAAACATTCTACATGATAACCAACACTACAAAACGTGCTAATCTTTACCTCCGTAGCGACCTCACTGACGGGTCCGGTCTGGGACTGACGCAACATGGCATGGAGACGCCGTCGACCAAAAATATATCCAGTTCGGTCGTTGGTTCCGGACAAAAGTAGTGTTAAAACATAAGAAAAACAGGGACAAACACAGATTGGGAGGGGGGTCGAGGGAGGGAGGGAGGGAGGGAGGGAGGAGGGAGGGAGGGAGGGAGCGAGAAAACAGTTCAGCAACAGATAGATAGGCAGCCGAAGGACAGCCAAGCCACGCCAAGTTACAAGACAGTACAAAAAAGGCTGAACCACAAATAGAATGACGAAACGACAGCGAAAATATTCCCAACGAACACACAAGACCCTTGACAAAGCAACTCAACACGAGAAGTAGACTGCTGTGTACGTATACGCTTACAATGACTTACCGCCACGAGTTCTTACATAAAGCGGGAGCTCCTTATGTTAAAAAACGCCTCAAGGGAGGGCGCACGGGGGTACTCACGGCCATGGAGGGGGGGGGGGTGGTGGTAACAATTCACGCCCCGGACACTCGCATCCCTACAATCCCGGGACGGAGCACGACAGGTTTTCACCGACCGGGCAGACAGTGCTTGCACCAAGCGCGAAGCGCCGTGAGGAGGTGTTGGGAGAGTCGCATGAAGGGTGAGCTGCATCCTACTGAGAACCGCTTTTGAGGCGGATTTTTTTTTGTATATGGATGACAGCGTCAATTTATATATTTATTTTCTGGTGTGGCCCCTTCCAGATACAACAATGGGCTTAGTATGTAACTGCCTCGTGGGTGCCTTACCATATACACACTACGTGATACAAACAATCCCCCTTGTGCGCAATTAAGGTTCTACCTGCACTAAAAATATCTAACTCGACCGCCAGCCGTGGTGACCGCCAAAAAAACCCGGCAGTACTCTGTCTAGCCCACGCAGTAAGGGGCGTGTTTTACAGCGTCGTCGCCGACCAACGGCAACCCAACCTATATATATATATATATATACATACTTATGTATGCCATAAAAGCACCTCACAAAAGAGGGGGGCGGGCGTACTCATTTATTGGTTGCCTTGGTTATGTGACCATTGACCGCGCACCCTTATCGAGACGGAGCAAAAGGGAGGGGGGACAAATGTATACCATAAAAACACCTCACAAGGGGGGGGGGGGCAATGTATACCACAAAAACGCCTCCTGGGAGGGAGGGTCAGGGACACACACACATGTATTTGCCATAAAAAAACGCCTACCCAGATGGGGGGGGCAATATGAGAACTCCAACTCACATCTCCTTCGACCATCCTCTTGAACTCGGCGAACAGGTGAGGGTGGTTTTTCATCAACAGGTCGGAGACAAGAGTAAGCATCTGGTCTTGATCAAGCACGTCAAGCTGCCGCAGGTGCAGCACCTGCGCTCCAGCCAAACAAAAAAGGGTAGAGCTGTGACTCGGCTGGACTTGGCGGTTGGCTATTATTGAATACTTATTAAATAGTTGGTTGTGGCCAAGTCAGCCGACAATAAATAACTGAACACCATTTGTTTCGTGGTTACTTGTAACACGAAAAAGAATACCTTGGTAAACCGAGCCACAAACTCGGCAGTCAGGTACAAAGTACAAATGCAGAACAGAGAAAATTACCGAAGCCAACTACCTGGTGTAATACCTAGCCAACTAATAAAAGTAGTCGGCGATTTATAGTCAGCCAAGTGATAGCCACAGCCACAGCCACAGCCACAGCCCTAACAAGGGGCCATTACTATTGACAAACGATTACGTACATAAAATACACCTCAGCTAGCGAAATCGAAAAAATCCTCGAAACTCCTATCTGCATGCTGGGTTGTAATACTATGCTATACTATACTACACTAGTGGTGCTATTTATAGTGATGGCACTTGTTTCGGTGGCGCGTGGGGTATATAAAATACTATTACGGGGGTCCATAGTTAAGAGGACCTATGGTATACATAAAAACCAATATAGTTACCTATTTTTACTAACAATATTTGGTCCTATTTACTATGGCCCCCCGTAATACTAATATTGCAGTAGTGTAGTGTAGTGTAGTGCAGTGTAGTGTAGAGCATACTATAACACTATTAAAGGGGCAAGATACTAATCAGAACCAAGGATGTTGTTGAAACGCACAGGGATATACATATACAGTATCTGATATGCACACAAATGTTAGGTCCAAGATTGGGTTCTGATTACTATAGCCCGTGGCATAGGTACTGTAGTAATGGGGTTAGGGGTCCGAGGCAAAGCGCGACCAAGGTTTATTACTATTAATAATCGTCTTCGGCAAAATCCGAACGTAAATAATCGGATCAAACAAAACAAGAGGGTAGTAGAATTTGTAGTATTAATAGTAGTAATGATGATAATATTAATATTTTTTTATGGTAGTAGTACTCGTAGCATTAACAACAGTGTACGGTAATATTAATAGCAGCAGCAACAGCAGCAGCAGTAGTAGTAGAAGCAGCAGTAGCATTAATGTTAGTAGTTTCCTGCAGTAAGTTCTATTGCCGCCCACCTTGGTAAACTCGTCCCAGTGCTTCCGCCCGGCACTCAGGAGGGCCCCCTTGACCGAAGACATCAGTTCTTGCTCCTTTGTCTGACAAGTACCACACACGATCATCGTCAAACACACACAGGCAACAGACGCAAGCAGTACGCGCAAACCCGGCGGCAGCAACAACAAAACGGCGGCTAGCAAGCAACAGCAGCAGCAGCAGCAGCAGCAGTGAGGCGAAGGGGTTGCGTCCACGCGCTGATATCGGACAATAACAAGAGCATCAACAGCAACAACCGCAAACACAACGAAAACTAAAAACCAAAAACAAACAAACGTGCACCCCCTCAAAACCCCTCAAACGTTAAAACAAAAACAACTATTAATAGCGTGCGAGAGAATATAATAAAATACCCGCCACAAAAAACGCGGACCAGCCATAGCAGTACGGCAACACTTCCTCTAACACAAAAATTTCCAACAAAAAGCTTCCAAGCTAACCTTACGCCCCGGCAAAAGAGAGAAGATTTCACATACGAGTAGTAGGAAGATGTTGAACGTACAAGGAGGAACGAGAGGTGTTACAAGAGGAGATGATGGAAATAGACGAATGTGACACGGAGGAGTTTGGTGCACTAGATAGCAGCGAGAAAAACAGTCGCTATAGTAGCGGATAGGTGGTGGCCACACGCGGCGAAACAGGAAGGAGATAATATTAACAAAAAAAAAACACTATGCAATACATAAGGAATCAACGTAAATGAGCGCCCACGCGTTGGAGACGTCTCCATTAGGAGTAGGAACGGTGTTTTGTCTCGAAAGGGATACGTGGCACAAATTACTCGGGCAAGCAACAAATGAGTACGCCCCGCTCCCCGCCCAAGTCCCCACCCTACCTGCGGCAAAACGGGATCGCCCTCTGCTGCCCTCTTCTTGTTGCGCCCTCGGTCCCCACAAGAAACACGGGCACCCCCGATCTCGATCCCCCCTCCACCCCCCCTCCTCCCTCCCCCGCCCTCCCCACCCCCTCCTCCACCACCACCACCACCCGCCTCCCCCCAGCAGTTTCTTTTTCTGGAGCCACTGTGACGTCCCGTCGGACCGAGCAGGTTAGGACCTCCGGAGCGGGGAAGGGATGCTTGCTGGAGTTCATAGAAATGAGGGGAAGCGTGGGGAGGGGGCGTACTCATTTGTTGCTTGCCTTAGTCATTTGACCATTGACAACGCATCCGTTTCGTGCTCCGTCTCGAAAGGGATGCGTGATCAATGGTCAAATAAATGACTAAGGCAAGCAAAACATGAGTACGCCCCCCCCCCCCCCCCCCCCCCCCCCCACCTCGTCCCCACGCTTCCCCTCATGCCTATGAACTCCAGCAAGCATCCCTTCCCCGCTCCGGAGGTCCTAACCTGCTCGGTCCGATGGAACGTCACAGTGGCTCCAGAAAAAGAAACTGCTGGGGAGGCGGGTGGTGGTGGTGGGGGTGACGGTGGAAGAGGGGGGTGGGGAGGGCGGGGGGGGGGAGGAGGGGGAGGAGGAGGGGGGATGGAGAGCGCGGGTGCCCGTATTTCTTGTGGGGACCGAGGGCGCAGCAAGAAGGGGGCAGCAGAGGGCGATCCGGAACGCGTTTTGTCACAGGCAGAGTGGGGAATTGGGCGGGGGGCGGGGCGTACTCATTTGTTGGTTGCGTTAGTCATTTGACCATTGACCACGTATCCCTTTCGAGACGGAGCATCGTTCCTACTCCTAATGGAGACATCTCCAACATGGGGAGGGGGGGGGGAGAGAGAGAGTACGAGAGGAGGGGCAGTGCTCAGACGTCGATGGGGCATAATTGTCGAGGAGGTCGCACAGCGAGGCATGCAGAGTCCGCTTCCAACCAATTCTTTAAAGACGGTATGCATTCGGCATTTTACTATGACTGTGATGACGGCATGGACACCCGGCCCGTAAGCATGATACGCTACACTATTAATAGTGAAATATATCTAAACGGCAACACAAACAAGCAGAACACGGAGAAAATTGATACATGGAGAACATGTACGTACTTGTGCACAATTTACAGGAAGGAAACAGTCTAAAAAGAGAAATTCGATCCATAGGTTATGTGTGCATACATAGTATACCACGTATAGACACTGCTCTGTGATTGCACTTGACAGCACCACTCTTTAGCTTTAACGTATGATACCCTGGTGCCTGGTATATCGTATGGTACACATGCAATCGATATCACAATTCGACGATTTGCATTGCTCGAGGTCACACCTGAACCATGTGAGGTGGCGGGCCGCCGCGAGCATACCCGTACCCCCCTCCTCTACCTCCTCCAGCAGCAGCAGCAGCCTCGCCGTTGTGGGAGCCACCAGCCCCCATAGACCCACCCGCATAGGCGCCTTGCTGCTGGTGTAAAGGAGGAAACCCGCGGGTCAGTTGACGAAAACGAACAAAAAACAAGCAAAACACACATACAGACAAGCACACTAAAACACGCAAACACACTCAACACTCACACGAATATATACTAAAACACACACTATTAATAAACGGACACGAGAACAACAGGAGAATAATGGAGAAGGAAAACACAAACATGTGGTTATAGCGCGGGAAGGACGTGATGAGCTGCCCTGCTGGCGAAGATTGTTCTACATTACCCCCTCTTCCCCCCGCTCCCTTCCCGGTGCACTCCACAACCCACCCCACCCTATCCCCAAATATATCACCTGAGCCAAGTTAGCCGGGGGCGGCGGCGGCTTCTCCCCTCCCTGCTTTGCCCTCTTATCCTTAGAACTCTTCCCAGGCTTGTTCCGAGATGAAAACCCCAACCCCTCTCCTCCCTGTCCGCCGCCTCCTCCGCCCCCGCCCCCCCCCCCCCCCACCGCTTGCTCCACCGCTAGCACCACCCCCCGCCGCCCACCCCCCCCCCACCACCACCGTCTCCACCGTGTCCTCCGCCCATGAACTGATCACGCTGGCCCTGGCGGTGAGGTCGGCCGCCTCCCTCGTTAGGGGACGGAGGGAGGTGGTGTATACTGTGGTGAAGGTGCTGCTGTTTCTGGGTCGCCTTTGCCAGGGCCCTGGTCTTTCGCACCTCGCTTGCCCTGGGGTGGCATGACGTGGTATGGTATGGTATGGTATACGAGGTTCCCCTTCGGACTTGGGGTGACGCAAAGCTCATGATTTTCAACGAAAGCTATCCCAGACCCTAGGGTAGCAGAGTACATGGAGTTACTGTAGCTCGATAAACACGTTTGAGAATACAGCAACAGTCTACACACACAGCAGTCACAAAAAACGGGCAGCAAGCAACAGAAACAAATCACTGTACGTATAATATTCTCGGTCGATGTCAACTGGTGTGATCTCACCAGGTCGACATTACGCAACAAATTATTGCATGCAGAAACACAACAACAGCACGAGAGTGTTTTTACTTTGAGGAGAAGACAGAAGACAGAGCGACAGAGCAGTTGCAGTACAGCAGCACCAGGACCGCCTCCATCGCCACGGCTGCTGCTGCTGCTGCTGCTGCTGCTGCGGGCTGCCATTGTTTAGTTTCTCTGCTGTTGCGCTGCATGCTTCGTGATCCAAAAATCTAAGGTTGACTGACATATCCCATGTGAGCATCACCAACTCAGCACATGGCCGATTGCTAAGATATCCTCTAGTACCCATCTCTACTAAAAAACAACAGCTGTGACGTTATGATGATGTGGACAAAAAATAAAGGCCTACCAGCAGGAAGTCTACACAGCCCGAAAGAACGAAAGACTACAACCAGGCACACTGCTGTAACGGTACATGCATGTATGGCACATGGTATGGTGTGGATGGCGTGGTATGGTACATGGTACGGTGTGGTATGGTCTACGAGTAAGAGTATCGTATGGTAGTGAAAAAATGACCAACCAGCAAAAAAGAAACATAGCGGCCAACTAAAAATCAGCCTAAACCAAACGCACCAAATACCCCCGCCGCTGCTCAAGCAACCCGAACAACGTGATGCAACCTCAAGCAAACGCTATGTCGTCTGACGGCAGGGTTAAGCCACTCCCGCACTTGCTCCTGCACCGGGTCGGGCAATAATTACACGAACCGGTCGGGGCCATCCCAGACGACTAACCAAAATGGCCAACCAAAACGGCCAATCCAAACGACCGACCGAAAAGACCAGCCTAAACGACTGACCAAAGAATAGCCAAAACCGAAAAGACCAATCATTACGACCAACCAAAAAGACCAACCAAAATGGCCGACTAAAAAGGTTAAAATCAGAACGCGTCAAGTGCTCCAGTCTGCGGCTTCCTCGCTCAAGCAGCCCCCCCTCAACGCAACGCGACGCAACCCCACGCAAACGCAACATTACCAGGCGGCACGGTTGAGCCTCTTCCGCGCCAACTCCAGGACGGGGTCGCTCAAGAAGAGCTTGAACTCGCTGATGAGATCGGGGTGGTCTGCAAATAAAGATGACACCTGTTCGAGCACGACCTCGATAGCTACGCGGAACGGAAATACCGGTATGGTACACACGGGCGCACGCGATAGGATAGGTTGGGTTTGGGGGGTATACGAGGGCGTACGCTGTAAGTTTTGTTTTGTTTGGTTAGGTTTGGTGGGATGTTACTAACAGCGTTAAAAGCAGCTTGCATAGACGAGATTCTAAGTACCGACGACGGCAGACCTATTTTCAAGACTTAACACCCTCCCAAAAATACACACAAGAATCGGCAAGCGCTAGCTGTGTACGAGCGTGGTGTACTACTGTAGTGCTGTTCTGCACTGTGTAATTAATTACCTAGAGTAATTACGGCTCGTACCTTGACTAACTTCTTCAGGACTGCACACCCGGTATCAAGTATGTAGTATTTCGGCCAAAGGAGATGAGGTCCAATCTGGGTGCTGGCAACGAAAACATAATATTTTTCGCCGTCACGAGCGAGTATAGACGTCGGTTGACGGCACATTTGCCCCTTGACTGGCGACCGTCAAGGACATCCCAATGCTCAAAACTATCATATTCTAGAAGAGGGCTTGGCGGGTCAAAGGTAGGCCGTCACCCAAAATCTTTGACCACAAGACTGTGATAAATCAAGTATCGACCACTCAACTGGTCCAACTCACAGCTGACGTATTTGAAATGTTTCCGTAAAAAACGAGCACAGCGCACCCGGCCAGTTGGCAGCTAGGTCACGGTGCAAGCACGCCCGAGGCCGCCCCCTACACAGTCAGACTCGGGGATCACAACGAGGCAGTTTCTATCCCGTCAGGTGAATCTCATCTCGCGCCAGCACGAACAATCCAAAAAATACGTCTTTAAGAAACGCTCCGGAGCGCTGGGAGCACAGGGGCAACAATATCGTACTTATATCTATACATCATATATAGCACTTAGCATTGTTTGAGCCTCCTGACTAGACCATCTTGATTATATTATATTGATAGGAGCTTAACCTCGTCGAGAAGATGAGGTAGGAAACGCTATTATTAAAAATGAGTCGAAAACTAAAAGGCCAGCCCGATGAACGAACGATCCCAACGCCGATTAATACCTTCATCTATCCGCCTGCTATTACGGGGGTCCCTAGTTAATAGGACCTATGGTATAGATAAAAAACCATATATTTACCTATTTTTACTAGCAATATTGGGTCCTATTTACTATGGCCCCCCGTAATAATATATTCATCTACAGCACTAACAGCAATGGTTGTGGTTTTCCAACGACATGATACGTTGGCAGCCCTCTTGGAGCTTCAAGGGTGGGGAGGAAAATTGATGATCAATACTCGTAGTGACTATGATTACGATCAGAACCAATACGTGGTTGGGGGATGATGCAATGAATGGTTGGTGCCCGAGTTCCAATGGTTGAACGCAAGGAGTCCTACGGCACGAGCGCCGCATGATCCTACCTATATACCTATATACCCCTACTTCTGCTGGCCGCTGGCGATAATATGATACTATGATGATATATAATGGTATTCCTACACCGTTGGTAAGACCAAAGTCAAGTCACACACAATTATTTCAGTCGCTATTAATAGCTCGGTGTCCCAAAGGGGTTAACGAACCCAGTCAGTCAGTCAGTCAGTCAGTCAGTCAGTCACATATATATTGGCCAAAAATGTGCCACAGCTATTTGATATCGCGAGTAGCACACTTGGTGATAGATGACTGATGTGCGGTACAGCCGAACGAGCGAATGTGATAATATTAATAATCAAGAGACCAGACTTTTCGGGGGCGTGAAGGCCTCTTTTCGGCTGAGCTCATCCCTTATTCGACACAAATGCATCATCGCTCATACAAATGATACTGCTGCGACAGATCACCATCTATCTGTAGATCATCTAGATCATCTGTCCTGACATGTTAAGCAGGATCTGTGCAGTACATATCCAACCCAGAAAATAGAAGCTACTCTGATTATGCAGATTGTAAGGCTCCCACCCTAAAACATGAGCTGGATAGTACAGATTAGAAAAGTATATATCTATCCGCCGTCAAAGATCTAGATCATCAACTGGGAATGATCTGAAGATGATCTGTCCCATGTATGCGTGAACAAAAAAGATTCTCGAGGCACATCTGTCATTAAGTGGGAACATATAATGTGAATGCAATAGCAGGCAGAGCCAATACGTAGATAATGTGAATAAACAAGGGGGGGGATACGAGTACATTATTTTTGTGTCCAACGTGGGTTCGGATTCCTAATAATAGAGCAGAGTAGTGTATGTGTAGGTCCTCCGTTAGTGGGCTGTGAATTGCACTATTAATACATAGCTGCCTTACTGACAAGACAAGTCGGAGGGGAGACTATTGATAGTTATTACTTGGTTACCATCCGTGTTACAGATGTACCCAGTATCACTATGATTACTATGATTAGTCGCGCGCCATCTCTTGCGGAAAACTCGCCTATATGCATCTGACTGGCGCGTTTGCTTGTAAAGTAGCTCGACAAACGTTTTGTAATGGATAAATCACTACGTAAGGCGGTATTTGAACAGCTGGCTTACTTCGCCACCCAATAATCCCGAGGGGCTACAGCAATGACAACATAAGGGCATGAGAGCATGAGAGCATCCCAACCCACACCACGTACACTGTATCCTTGTATGTTTATGCACCATACTACTAATATTATACTACACTACATGCTACATACTATTAATAGTGTACACACTAGTATACATACTAAATACTAAACACTGTAAATAAATACTTGTGCGTTCCCCCGAAAAAGAACTGCTAATAGCCGTGGTGTCCGGCCAAGTCACAGCCCTGACTTTTATTCATACCCCAAAATCAAACAAATTTCACTCCGGACTGAAGCGTAAGGACTAAGGACGGTTTGGTCTTCAGAAATACTAAACTGTATAGTGCGGTGGTCCTTATATTGCCGTTAAGAGCTAAGTAAGAGCGGTGCAGAGTAGCAGCATACATAAATATATACCTGGTAGATAGTGTATACGGCTTGGCCCAGCTTGACAAAGTCACAATGGTTGATATTCCACACGAACCCTTCATTTCATCATGATTCCGAGAAAATTCCTACGCGGTCGGTCGGGCTTCCTATCTTTCTCGTGCTATGTGCACTCACTGACAGGGAAGCTCCTACTAGTAAATTACACTCTGACCGAAGGTACTCGAGGCTATACCGGTGCAATTGTATCCTGCGATGGTATGATAGTGGCCTACTTACGTACGTACACAACCCGAATTTTCTCGTACCTCGATCATACTCCGCTTTCGTTTTCGTCCCACCGTCTCACCTCGCTCTCCATCTTCGTACGCGTGAAGCATCTCAAGGAAGTGGTTGTAGGTCCCGGGCTCGCGGCTGAAGCGCTTCTTGATGGTCGTGAGGTAAGTCATGGCGCGGTCAAACTTCGGCGCCTGATACCGATGAGGACGAAACCGACGATTACGAAACCGACGAGGATGATACATGATAGGGTGGGCGGGGGGGCACGGATACAAGAAGCAAAACTAACGTGTCGATCCACCCCACACACACCCCACCTGCCTGCCTTCCACGCAAACCTCACAAAACTCACAATCTTTGTAACATACTGGGTATCATTTTACTAGAAATATAGTTCACAATGTTAATGGTTGCTTCACAATCTTCAATCAAAATCTGCACTAACAAAGTTAGTAGTTTACAATCCAGATTATTAACAACTGTATCGTAACCAATCACAATCTTGAATGCTTCCCAGTTTTCGTTTACACGAGAGTTTTTCCACACAATATCTTGAATATTACCGGCTTGCCCACCCGCGGCGGTACGCCGAACCCTTCGCGCCCCCCTTCCCCTGCTCCGTTCGCGTTCGGCCTCTGCGGCACCACCCTCACCGCGTGCGCCCCCACTTTCCCCATAGGCATGCCCCCCGGCAACACCGCACCACCTCCTCCTCTTCCTCCTCCTCCTCCTCCTCCTCCCCCACCACCGCCACCCCCATCCCCACCGTCTCTTCCTCCACCGCCCCCCTCCCTCCCCCGGCCCCGCCGCCATTATGACCACCGCCGCCGCCGGCACCACCCCCACGGCTAGAACCGTCGCCGCTACCCGGTCCTCCCTCGTCCATCCCGTGCCCTCCTCCCGTGTGACCCCCCCCAACGAGAGCTCCGACCATGTCGTGGACCAGAGCGGGGTTAGACGCGGGCACGCCCCCCTCTCCGGCACCGCCTCCCTGGGTGGAAACCTGCTTGCTGATGGAAGGGAATGCGCCGCCACCGCCACCGCCACCCCCACCGTCTCTACCTCCACCGCCCCTCCCTCCCCCGGCCCCGCCGCCATTATGGCCACCGCCGCCGCCACCATCACCCCCGCGGCTAGAACCGTCGCCGCTACCCGGTCCTCCCCTGTCCATCCCGTGCCCTCCTCCCGTGTGACACCCCCCGACGAGAGCTCCGACCATGTCGTGGACCAGAGCGGGGTTAGACGCGGGCACGCCCCCCTCTCCGGCACCGCCTCCCTGGTTGGAAACCTCCTTGCTGATGGAAGGGAATGCGCCGCCACCGCCACCGCCACCCCCACCGTCTCTACCTCCACCGCCCCCCCCTCCCACGGCCCCGCCTCCATTATGGCCACCGCCGCCGCCACCACCACCCCCACGGCTAGAACCGTCGCCGCTGCCCGGTCCTCCCGCGTCCATCCCGTGCCCTCCTCCCGTGTGACACCCCCCGACGAGAGCTCCGACCATGTCGTGGACCAGAGCGGGGTTAGACGCGGGCACGCCCCCCCCTCCGGCACCGCCTCCCTGGTTGGAAACCTCCTTGCTGATGGAAGGGAATGCGCCGCCACCGCCGGCACCACCACCCCCGCCACCGCCAACACTCCCAACAGCAGCAGCAGCAGCAGCAGCAGCAGTAGTAGTAGCAGTAGCAGCAGTGTTGGTGTTGGTGTTGCTGGTGATGGTGGTGCTGCTGTTGCCGTTGCCGTTGTTGTCGACCGCGTGCTGAGGGATCTCGCTTCGCTGGATGGCCATCTGGCGCTCATGCTCTCGGTTCATTTCCTGGGGAAAAATCGTAAAGCAGAGCGCAGAACAGAGAAGCAGGAAAGCATTTTTGAGTATATATACGTATCATACTCCATTTTATGCACAATTTTGGGGATCAACACACCGGGGGGTGCGTTACCCCCCACGTACATATATACAGTATATATATACCAAATCGCTAAAAAATACCTCCCCACCGGTTTGTTTTTATTCATCACCATTATTGCGATGTGATTGTTGTCGTTTTCTCTTTTTTGTCGTGTGCCCGAGGGCAGAACCAGAAGTATATGCTCGTGGGGTTGCTGACGCCTTAGCATGTGGCCGCATCAGCTCTCATCTATTTTCGCTTAAATTGACTTTTTTTTAAAGGTTTTCTGGCATACCAGTGCGCCTTACACGTTCTATACTCGTACAGTAAGTTATGGAATGTACAGGCGAATTTTGAGAAAACCGCATACAGTTTGGGCCCTTCTAACTCAGACTACGCGTTCCGGGCGGTAAGCTTGAACCAGCTCGGGACCATTTTCTATTTTATCACTTCTCACTTCGTTGTCAGACAACTCTACCTTTTGCAACCGTCGGGCAAAATCTTTCGATACTACACATCGAAACTTCCGATACGATATCCAGCACTGCTCCCTACATCATCAGGGAGAGGTCTAACGATTTCCTATGTCCTCCTTTTGTCACCTCGATACCCGACAATTCTATCTTTTAACCGTCGGGCAAAACCTTTCGGTACGATGTATCCAAGTCGAAATATCGATGTCATAACGAACTCTGCTTTCCCTACGCTATCGACTCGGTAACTCTTGCGTGATAGTTTCTAGTTTCTCGATCCTCACCTCTATGTCACTTAATCCTATCTTTGATTCCTCGGGTAAAAAGGTGTTGAACCCCAGGATGAGCTCGTTGTGGCCACGGAACACGCAGGACACACGACGGGTGACCTCCGACACGTCGATCTCCCCCGCCTGGAGATGACGATACGCCACCGAGGAACGAAGGGAAACAAAACTACTGTAATAATGTCATAAAAATCGAAGTGAGGGTGTGTGGGGGGGTGTACTCATCATGCCATCATGCATGGCCGTAGTCGTATATATGAACATAGACCCCCGCATCTCTACAATGTCGGCATGGAGCACGTCCGGTGTTCACCGACCAGGCAAACATTCCACCTCGCGCGAAGCGCCGTGAGGTGTTCGGCTAGTCGTATGAAGGGAGAGCTCCATCCTACCAAGAACCGCTTGCGAGGCGGACGTTCTTGCGCATGGATGGCAGCTTCAACGAATTTACTTATTTTCTGGTGTGGCCACTTCCAGAGACAGCAACGAGGGCACTATGTAACTATTAATACCTCGCGGGCGCCTTACCATCAACGCTACGCGATACGATAATTCCCGTTATGCGGACTAAGAGCCCATCTTAACGGGGAACACTAAATTTCGTTCAATCAGATGCAAATTAAAATAGAAAAAAAAAAACAAGTCAAATTGATAGAAACCGAAAGTCCTCGATGAGATGGGCCCTAAAGGTTTTCCGACCTGCACAAATGATCCAAATCGATCGCCAGCTGTGATCGACCGCCACAAACAATGAAATACGGGACCCTGGTTGTCTACTTCACGTAGTGAGGGGCATGCTTTACAGTGTCGTTGCCAGGGGGGGGGAGTCATGGCATACCTTGCCGTAGTCGTACGTATGACCATGGACCCTCGCATTCCTACAATCCCGGGACGGAGTACGTCGGGTTTTCACGGACCAAGCAGACATTGCTCGTATCAAAAGCGAAGCTCCGTGAGGTGTTGGGCGAGTCGCATGATCGGTGAGTTGCACCGTACTAAGAACAGCTTGTGAGGCGGACGTTCTTGCAGGTGTATGACAGTAGTGTCGAATGAGCTGGAGATAGGGGGGCGGGGAGAGAGAGAGAGTAAAGCAAACACATTCACGTTCACGTCGGAACGACGGTCTACTTAGCCAGTACTAATAGTGTACTACTGTTATCTTGTATGTTATACCTGGCACCTGGTGCACATTGCTGTAGGGGCCCCCGTATAGTGCCGGTGTTGAATGGGACATGTGAGATAAACCAGCGTGGCAGTGTGCGGAATAATGCCGGTGCCCCCTTTATTGCCGATGTATTTGCCTGGCACAACATACCGGTATTATAGAGGGAGCACTGCTGCCTGTACCACTCACGCTCGGACAAATCGAAGAAACACACAAATGCAACAAAAGTAGCTGGGGGGGGGGGGTACTCGATATCATGCATGGCCGTAGTCGTATGACCATAGACCCTCGCATCCCTACAATGCCGGGACGGAGCACGCCAGGTTTTGACACCGACCAGGCAGGCATTGCTTGCACCAACCACGAAGCGCCGTGAGGTGTTGGGCGAGTCGCATGAAGCGTGAGCTGCATCCTACTTGGGACCGCTTTTGAGGCAGATTATCTTGCGTATGAATGACAGCGTCAATGAATTCATTTAACTTCTGGTGTGGCCACTTCCAGAGACAGCAATGGGTTTACTATGTAACTGCCTCTTGGCTGCCTCACCATATACACACTACCTGGAACGTGATACGATCATCTCCCTTGCGCGGAGTTAAATTCTCCCCGCATAAAAAATGATCTAACTCGACTGCCAGCCGTGGTGACCGTCAAAACAAAAAATTGGGGGAGGGGGGGGGGGGGGTGTACTCGACTTTGCATGGCCGCGTAGTCGTATGACTACTACCGTAAAATAAACAAGCATTGAAGTACACCTTGGAGGCGTACCTGGGCATTTTATGTCACTGCCACTGCCACTGCCACTATTAATATTGGTCATATAGGGTACTGCTGTCTGTGGTTCCCATGGTTTTGTTTCCTCGGGGAATATTTTTGTTTCGTAGGTGATCGACGTTAAAGCTCGTCCTAAGAAACGCATTGCCGGATGGTAAACGCCAAAACAAAAACGGCAGCTCCCACAAAGCATTGCATACATACCAGGTATTCATAATACACAACCACCAGAACAACCAGGCTGACTAGGAAGTAGAACATGTCTATGCTACTCGTGCCGCCAACTGGTGCAGCTGGTTTGAACGTGGTCTTCCTTTGTTTTCTTTCTTTCTTTTTTGCGCTTGACCTATGTGATTTCATTGTATTTCTTTCTCTGCCTTTCTTCTTTTAGGAAGCCTTAAGAAAGGAGTCGAGTGGCGTCGGTGGATGACGAGCCTGCGTTGCTTGTTTCGTATTGTCCGACGCCGAGGGGCGGGGTATAGTTGAAAAACGCAGGACGGACGGAGACGGCAGGCAGGGTAGCAAGGTACCAGGCGGACTACTACTAGTAGGGAGAACTGCTGCAGCTACCTGGAGGGTGCTTCGTGCTTCGGTTGCCTGTTATTCTCCCCTTGGTTCTCAGTCTTACTCCGAGTACAAGTAGTGGTATTTTTTTTCTCTTTCCTTTTCTTTTCTTTAGCTCGTTCTTTTTAAATGCCTGTCACATCCCCTGCGGGGAGGCACGGCAGTTTTTTTCTATTTTGTTTCTCTTTTTGTCTTTCGATTCGTTTTCTTTGTTTTTGTTTTTCTTTGTTTCCTTTCGTTTTTTCTCTTTTAAGAGAATGTGTCTGTCGTGTTTGCCATATCCAGTTTTTTTTTTTTTTTTTTTTTTTCTTCATCACTTATACTTTCCAGCCAACTCGTAGGAGGTTTTACCCTCGACGATCTTCTGGACAAAAGCCGTGGTCACAGGTGTCGTCCCTTCTCCCCCCCCGTACGTGCCTTTGGTTTTTGTCGCGCATAGGGTTCAGCATTCCCACTGCTCGTCGATTTTCATCGAATGTAGCGTAGCCAACTCACGCTTTCGCGCTTTCCGCTTATCAATTTTTTATGCAAGAAAAAGTCCCTATGAACATGCACTCGGTGAGACTTGAACCCACGGGATTGATCTTGACAGGCACGCGGACCACCTACCAAGCCACCGGGGACGCCGGTTATGCAGTACGATGACATGGCATTACACTGTCTACTGTCTACTATTACTAGTTGTGCTTACCAGGTACTGCATAATACGCAACAACGTAGACACACACACTGCATACTGCATACTGCATACTGCATACTGCATACTGCATACTGCATACTGCATACTGCATACTGCATACTGCATACTGCATACTGCATACACTGCATACTGCATACGCAACGACGTAGTATCTCTGTGGCGTAGTTTTGTGACCACAGAGCTTGTATGTCTCTACCTGGTAGGATTGAAGAATCGGCACGGACACTGGTTGTGCTGGGTGTGGCCGGGTAGAAAGAGCGGTTTAATGTGAACACACACAACCAAAGTGAACCGTTATTCATATTATGAATGGTATTTTTTTTACATGCGTATATACGACGAGTAACCCTCCCATTATTATTAATAGAATAAAAAGAGGGGAAAATTGACAACAACAGGACCTATTATTATCAGTAATAGGTGACGATTATTACAGCCAGTGGAGAGAAAATGTTTGAGGTAGACTGTACGAAACAAGGGGAGTACTATTAATAGTGTCATGGTCATGGTGTTCATCGTATCCCCTGGTAATCCTTATATAATAACAAGAACGCCCGACAATGGTCGATTTGGTCTGATGGGCTTAGGCATTCTCTTTCGAGACAAAGGGAATTGCCCCTATCAATGGTCGACATGTTTTAAATGGCTTAGGGTCACTGCACTATTGAAATAGTTGTATTCGTCTCGTGCACAGGCTCTACCAACAATTTTCTCGAATAATAAGTGTGAGCACCAGGTATATATATAATTATTAATAGTGGTCCAGTGTCTGTTGCGGAGGGCCCCCGGAGGGCCCCCACGGGAGGGAAAAAAAAATAGATGTATTCGTGAACCAATATACGCCCGAAAACCAAGTAACAAAGTGAGTTCAAACGCCCCCCGAACCCCAAAAAGGCGTGTATCGAGATCAGAACCTAAATTTCTTTTGTTCTACTATACCTGGTAGAAAAAAGGGCAAAAAAAACAATGCCGTCGGCGAATTCACAAAGGGGTCCCAATTTGTTTTTCACCAAAAGCGAATTTGAAAAACAAGCAGTGTTTTAATTTTTTCCCGCCTACGCCGAACAAAAAGGCCGCAACATTTTTTTGGTGCGCGCTCAAAATCGCGTGTTGCGCTGCGCACAACCAGGCTCTCCGCGGCTGTTGCGGAAAACGATCATTTTGACCTAAATGTTGCGCCAGCGCAAGAGCGCAAGAGCTATTAATAACTGTATCCCTGGTGAGCACTGAGCATCCCTCATCACAATGGTCGGGGGATGACACGTACATGATGCCCGAAGTACAATGGTTGAAAGGGTCATACGACACGGGCACAGCATGATGCTATTAATATTAATACCATGCTTCGTACCCCTATCTAGTTGTCATAATGATTACCCTGGCTGGGCTGCGTAATCAATCGATCTTCTACCCCCACAAAAAGTATAGCTCAGCGGGTAACACGTTCACATTTATTAGACGCCGTGGATGGCAGGACACACCCACGGGTTCGAATCTCACTTCGAACGTTTCTTGTATAGAAACGCTTGCTTGCGCGTGCGTCCCTGAAAACTTATTGTATCCCTGGTTCTTCAGGTATTGAAACGAAGCGGGTATGTAGGTAAGCGCACGGCCGTATACGGTACCGATGCCCCAAAACTCCCGCCGTTCAGCGGGGGGGAGAGTGTCATAAGTCATAAGGATTACCCTGGCTGGGCTGGGTAGTCGATTGATATTTTACCCTTTCCTATGGCTCAGCGGGCAACACATTCACATACTACTGCTGTTAATATGATATTCTCACACTACTCGTGGAAGGTTGATATATCTGAACTTACTACCTGGTAGTATTTTTTCTCGCTATACAGCAGTATTGATCCCTCATGCATTAGTACCGGTATGTATGCGCCAGCCAACAGCAGTAGTAACGGCTAGCACAATAGCGGCAAGCAACCGGCACTAATTACTCCGCACACTGCCACACTGACTGGTGACTTCCATCTGTGCCAACTGCCAAGCCATTACACAGGCACTATAGCGGGCGGCCTGTACTATTATTAATATTGCGGGGGACCATAGTAAATAGGACCAAATATTGTCAGTAAAAGTAGTTGAATATATAGGTTTTTGTGTGTACCGTAGGTCCTATTTACTAAGCCCCCCCGTAATAGTACTCAACCGGCACTACACAGGGATCACTGCTGTATTATAGTATTATAGTATAATATTACGGGGGACCATAGTAAACAGGACCAAATATCGCTAGTAAAAATAGGAAAATATACAGGTTTTTGAGTGTACCGTACGTCCTATTTACTATGGTCCCCCGTAATAGTAAGAAATCCCAGAAGGGTTAAAAGCAGCGGGTGCAACTAGTCAGTGCAGTGCAGTGCAGTGCAGTGCAGTGCAGTGCAAAGCGGGTGGGCTACTCGTAGGCTGGAGAGGTCGAAACATGACACAACGATGCCCTCCCCGCACGATCGTCACACTATACTATTTAATCTTGATGCCCGCACTACTGCTACTGTTCCACGAGTCAGACTATCCCCATATTTTCAGGACAGTGAGTTGGTTGACTGTTTAGTCGCCGACTAGTTATTAGTTGGCTAGGTGCTACAGCAGCTACAGGACAGTTACATTTAGTTGCGTGCGGTAACTGTTTGTATCTGACTGGCGCGTTTGTGGCTCGGACATTATTTTTCTTTTAGGAAACACCCCAAAAAAAAAATCAGCTACTACTTGTATTAGTATTAGTTAGCTCACTTCGCCACACACAACTACTACTGTGATAACTACCGTCAAGTCCAGTCAGGTCAGAGCCCCAGACTGGATTTTTTATTACACACCTGTCGAGCAGTGGTATCGCGACCTCCTGAATATTTGTACAAGGAGCGAAGTGCGGTGTTATTAACCTTCTAGGAAGAGCAACAGTAGTAGCAGCAGAACAACTGACTGCTGTGCACACCTCGACCAGATCATGCCTTACTACATACAGTACACCAGTACATCATCTAGTTATTCTGTGCTAATACTACTCTAATACTTCTACTGTACTTCCTCGCTTACCGTTGTGACAGGTTGTGCAGGATCTATCTATCTGTATACCGTTGATCTATCTATCTGTATACCATAGTACAGACACAACCCAGGAAAATTGTGATACAGCAGTAGTACCCAGAGAGCTACTGTACATCATACGAGGTAGGGACTAAAGCCGCAGTAGCAGTAGATCTGCCTTAAAATATGTAGTTATGTGATGATAAGCCTACTGTAAGTATATAATAGGAATGTACGATCTGTCCGAGGTGTCCAAGCATGATATCAATAGTGTGTGAGCAGCATCATCAACAATCAGCATCATGCTGCGAGGGTATTGTGCACCTCCTTCCTCGGCTGCACTTCGGATCCCCAGCCGATGCTGTAATCGTCACTTTGTTTCGACAATGTTTCACAGATCGGGCAGATAATATACAGACAGACAGATCATCTACAGTAGATAGATCTGTAGATCCTAACCTGCCGATATTATGATATGTCGTGGGGAATCTGGATAGTACAGATACAACGCCGGAAACATGTGCTAGTCTAGAAGCATGCACATTATACGCCCCCCACCCAGCAACATGAGCTAGACCATACAGATCATACAGTTATATCAGGGCTATATCTATCTATCTATGTACTCTGAAAGACCTAGATCGTCGAGGTGGGAATCGATTCGATTTTAAGTACGAGGTATGCAATGTTTTGTTATGATACTGCTTTGTATGAGGTTGAAAGCCCGGTAATTACCTGGGTTCAGTCACTGGGAACGTATTTGTAGTACTTGGAAGGCGTATCTTAGATGGAAAACCAGGGGTTTTCCAGAGGCGCACGAGCTTGGTCTCAGTCTCCGCGTGCACGACAGGAATAAAACTGCTCTTCTTCTATAGCTAAGCAAGTATCTCACGTGAGTACCAACGATTACCGACTTAAAAGGCAGACCTGTCCAGGGATACAAAGTGTCCCGCAACCTTGATCTTAACAGTTTCCCTCCCAAGACCCGAAGTACTACTGTAACTACCACACTGACCGAAAATATAACACCCACTAGGACCCCGATATGAACATGAAAGGAAGCTCTTATTCCCGGCCAGGGTGGTACCAGGTATAACCTTCTAAGGGTGGGTGTGTTACTCGTAATTAATAGTAGGGTAGGAACGCTGACGGGTATTTTTGCGAAGTATAAGTACTGGGAAAAACACTATAGCTACCCGCCTACCCGGGTATGGTACGGGATGCTATACCACACCTCGTTACCGTAGTGTTAAGATATTGTCTTGTATGAGATTGAAAGCCCGGTAACTACCTGGGTTCAGTCACTGGGAACGTATTTGTAGTACTTGGAAGGCGTATCTTAGATGGAAAACCAGGGGTTTTCCAGAGGCGCACGAGCTTGGTCTCAGTCTCCGCGTGCACGAAAGGAATAAAACTGCTCTTCCTCTATAGCTAAACAAACAACGCATGTGAGTACAATGTTTACCGACTTAAAAGGCAGACCTGTCCAGGGATACAAAGTGTCCCGCAACCGTCGATCTTAACAGTAGTGCCGCTCCCTTATGTACTGCCGAGCGACTTATTTCGTACGAGGTACTTGCTTGTTTTCTCCAATCGAGATGCATGTTTAGTTTCAGCCTGTCAGGTTTTGTGATCACAACAGGCAGTACATACACTATTTCAAGAAAATTTCCTATGAATATTGTGATAACGTCACCAGCACCATCAACTCCCCATCCCAGAGTATGGTATTACCGGTACTCTGTTTCTTCTTTCACCTTGAATTTTTTCATGCTGTCCATGAACTCATGGTAGATCTGGGGGTGGTCCCTGAACTCGTTCTTAACCTGTCAGCACAAACAATAAAAAACAAAAAAAAGAAACGACGAACATCACGGGGATGGTTTAGACACACGTGCAAAACGCCATAGAGCAGAATTGATAGGAGTAGGTTTAGCAATATGGGAGAAGGGATCTTTAGGGGTGTTTTTGACTTGAAAATTGGGTAGCGCGGTCTGCACTTCGGAATCGTCGTCTGCAATTGAGAAATTTGATGGTTCGATGCAAATATGGATAGGCCGGAAATACTTTTTAGGTATGTACAGAAGGGGGCTCATGCTCGGGGTAAGTATGTGTCTGAGGCTTCCCATTTTATTTATTTATTTGGGATTCTTCTCCTTTTCTTTTTCTTTTTCTTGTTCTTTTTCGGTTTGGTTTTTTCGTTGCTTCTCTTTCTTTATGGTGTATTTTGGTTGCTGGCGTATGTATGTATGTTGTGTCGGCCGCACCTAGTGCGAACGCATGGTATTACGTAGGCTATTAATGCATTACGGTGTGTTATCTCTGTGTCGTAGTCTGTGACCACAGAGCTCGTATCTTCCAGGGTGAAGAATCAGCACGGACACTGGGCTTGCTGGATGTCGACGAGTCGAAGAACGGTTTAATGCGAAGAACACACACATTAGTAGACTTTGTGCCATGCGGGCTCTTTTGGTTTTCGTGGTCTTCTTTCGGGGTATGAATGCTTTTACTGATAATAGGTGATCAAGCTACTGCTGTACACATTGTCGGATGGCAAGAAGTTTAAGCAAAATAATTCGTACGAGTACACTATACCTGGTACATATAGTAGGTATTAGTGCATTAGTACATGCAATCGCTGTGTACTATGAATATCAGGTACAACAAAGTTGAACTTGACACACGACACATACTTTTTACACTGACTGGTATGTATGTGGAAATATGGTGACCTTAACCATTATTGTTTCCTATCGGCACAGCTGGACAAAAAAAAAAACGTGATATATACGGTATATGCTGTATATATTTGTCGAGTTTTCGTACTTTAGCCAACTTTTCTCTTCGTACAAAGCACGTTTCGGCATAACCTGTAACGCCAAATGCTCGGACACAGGAAGCCCGGCCGGGCACATTGGTTGAGGTCTCGGTGCGATCGGTGCACTCTGGAGCATGTGGCGATATATACTACTGCTGTATTTGTAGTAACATCGTCTCAATACTAAATAATAACATCTTACTTTGTACGCATAAAACGAGAGCACAACTATGTCCCATAAATAGCCGGCGTCCCCGGTGGCTTGGTAGGTGGTCCGCGTGCCTATCAACATCAATTTCGTGGGTTCAAATCTCACCGAGTGCATGCTCGTTCGTAGGGACTTTTTCTTGCATAAAAAATTGATAAGCGGAAAGCGCGAGAGCGTGAGTTAGCTACATTCGATGAAAATCGACGAGCAGTGGGAATGCTGAACCCTATTGGCGACAAAAAATAAAGGTAAGTACCGGGGGGGAGAAGGGACGACACCTGTGACCACGGCTTATCCAGAAGATCGTCGAGGGTAAAATCTCCTACGAGTGGGCTGGAAAGTAAAAGTGATGATGGAAAAAAAAAATAAATTAATTAATTAATTAATAGCCATCATATTATTCAATCGCACTAAAACAGCATTATACCAACACATATATACTACTTGGTATTAAACAGTTGTATCAACACAAGGTCGGAGTGTCCTTTAATAATAGCTGACCTGATCGAGGTAGAGAATAGCGTCTTCCATCCGTATCTCATGCATTGTTGCTCCTGCCCCAGGGACTAAGCCCCTTCGCCCACTTCGATCTGTACACCACGCAAGCAAGTATGTCAATGAACAAAAGGTCAACAATACAGACAACGACAAGAAGAACCAAAAGGGTGTACGTAAGTAAGGTTATACTCACTCGTAAGTAAGGGTAACGGCAAGGGCAAGGGCAAGGGTAAGGAAAAGGATAAGGATAAGGACAAGGATAAGAAATACGGTAAGGATAAAGAAAAGGATAAGGACACAGGGCAAGGATAACGCTATGGATAAGGATGAGGACAAGGATATGGGTAATAAGTAAGGAGAAAGATAGGGATACGGATGATGACAAGGACGAAGATACAGGACAAGAGTCACAAAAAGACACGAAAAAAGGTAAGGGAAAGTGACAGGGGTAAAGATAAGGATAAGGACGAGGGCAACATAATAGTATATCTCATGATAAGGGTAAGGGCAATAAGGAGAGGACACAAGGAACATAATCAAGATAAAGATAAATGATAATAAGCGGAGGGTGATACTTCGTTGGTAGTACGGTATTATATTATTGGAAACATGGATAAAATGACTAGCTGTACATGGTACCAGGTACAAAATGTGGCCAACAATAGGATAAGGACATACATACATACATACATACATACATACTGCTACAGGGACAGGGACAAAAGGAAAATTACGCGCAACCGATAACATGAGCTATGTCATACAAATCAGAAATACATCTCCCCTGAAATATTCACGGTTATTATTAGTAGATCATGCGGTCCGGTGAGGATCGATAGTAGTCTGTCTGATGTGTGTGGGTATCGTACGGAGCTCATCGTACGTGTGTACTATACTATTATTAACAATAACACTGCTGATTCAAGGTGTGCATACATACTATAACTACCGGTAGTTATTAATATCAATAGTTGTGCCCTTTTCTTCAAAGAATTTCGTACGAGTACGCGTATGTATACTGCTGTATTGCTATAGGCCAGTATACACACAATGTTATATAGATACCATATGTATTACCTGGTATATGTATATCGTATACCAGGTACCTAGTATAATACTTTTTTCTTTTTTTTTTCATCACTTTTACTTTCCAGCCCACTCGTAGGAGGTTTTACCCTCGACGATCTTCTGGACAAAAGCCGTGGTCACAGGTGGTGTCGTCCCTTCTCCCCCCCGGTACGTGCCTTTATTTTTTGTCGCGCATAGGGTTCAGCATTCCCACCGCTCGTCGATTATCATCGAATGTAGCCAACTCACGCTTTCGCGCTTTCCGCTTATCAATTTTTTAAGCAAGAAAAAGTCCCTACGAGTATGAGCATGCACTCGGTGCAGGGTAGACAATAATGTACATACCTCAGAGACATGGTGTTCTGGGTACAGCACACAGCAGTATAGGTATTAATATTATTATACAGCAGTATTAATAGGTGTATTTCGTATTTGTATTTCGGCTGTTCATTTTACCGGTACCTTTTACAATTTTTTGATCATTCGTTAGGTACATGTTCATGCACAAGTATCTACAAAATCTTCCAATCAAGATCCGGACCATATTCAAGGACCGGACTTCGTTGAGATTCGGAATATAATCAACACGGCAGGAGGCTGTAGAGTGACGCTCGCGATCAGTTTTAGCCTTTGTTTCCATCTTCTTGGCATCGTGTGCAGGGCGAGCTTTGGGATCCAGCTCTCGTGATCGTATTGCCTGGTAGAACGTCTGAGATGGAACAAGGAGCTGTAGGATCGAAATGCGCCACTCGCTAGCCTACCTGCAGAAAACACGAACATCACCTCCTTCCTGTGCTACTGTTGGGTCACCTTCTGCTATTTTACAGGTGTGTGTGTGCTTGCTGTGTGTTTCATATACATATATATCAAGAGCAGAAGAGGCCAAGAAAAGAACATGTACGATATTAATAGTGAGATTCACCAAAAACACGTACTTACTTGTACGTCAAGACCTGCTGCAACATTTACAGGGAGTACTCAAATTTTCCAGTGTCTTGGTGTGCATGTGAAACTGCTGTATATACTATAAAATACGAGTACGATATCCATTATTTATTTGGTAATCCATCCGATCTATCGCGTGTGTGCTGCATAATAATATGGGCTGGAATACGATAATAACCTCAACACTCTTGACATTGTCAACAAGGATGATAGCAGATACTCACATATTATTATAATTATATGCACCAGTCACTGCTGTGTGGCCAGAGTACAACACCACAACCAGCACAGATACTATTAATAGTATTAATAGTACGGTACTACCGCATTTATTTGCGCACATACGCCACACTATTACTATTAATAGTAATATGAATACAACAAGTAATACTTACTACTGCTGTCACTGCTGCTGCCGTATGTAACAGACAGTTGTTGGTATCGCAGCAGCAGCAGTTGTTAGTGTTGGGAACAGATAGAGAGAGAGCAGAGCGTTCATGAAGAAAAAGCAGACGCAAAATCAATATCCCTCCCTCGTGCATGCATGCATGTAAGTATGCGTATCGTGGTATCTCAGAGTAGTATTAGTAGTGTCGTCCCTTTCCCCCCCCGGTACGTGCCTTTATTTTTTTATCGCGCATAGGGTTCAGCATTCCCACTGCTCGTCGATTTTCATCGAATGTACAGCCAACTCACGCTTTCGCGCTTTCCGCTAATCAATTTTATGCAAGAAAAAGTCCCTACGTACGAGCATGCACTCGGTGAGATTTGAACCCACGAAATTGATCGTGATAAGCACGCGGACCACCTACCAAGCCACCAGGGACGCCGGTATTTTTTTTTTTTTTTTTTTTTTTACTCATCACTTTCGCTTTCCAGCCTAATTCGTAAGAGGTTTTATCCTCAACGATCTTCTGGACAAGCCGTGGTCACAGGTGTCTTCCCTTCTCCCCCCCCCCGGTACGTGCCTTTATTTTTTATCGCGCATAGGGTTCAGCATTCCCACTGCTCGTCGATTTTCATCGAATGTAGCTAACTCACGCTCTCGCGCTTTCCGCTAATCAATCCCTTTTATATGCAAGAAAAAGCCCCCACGAGCATGCACTCGGTGAGACTTGAACCCACGAAATTGATCTTGATAGGCACGCGGACCACCTACGAACCAAGCCACCGGGGACGCCGGACTTACAGGTAAGCGTCCGTCGTTTTATTTTTCGTTTTTGTTATTGTTATTATGAACTGTGAGTCATCCCGAGGATAGAAAGCACCCCTGCGTAATATGTATACTATTCGTGGTCTTAGACTAAGTATCAACGACAGCGTGTGGGCCGGGTGTCAATGCGGTGCAAGCCATCGTCAGCGTTTGCCAACGATCCCGCCTCCCGATTCTCGACAGAAGAATCAAGCAGCACAGCAGCAGCAGCAGCAGCAGCAGCAGCAGCAAGCAGCAGTATATATACCTCACAGAGTTTTCACGTATTAATGTTCAATGTAAAAACCGACGCGCCCACGATTCGAACGAATTTCCGAAATTTCGCATTTTTCCATTTCGAACACACGTGGAAATTCACATTTCGGAATCAAGGGTTTGTTTGCGGGTTTGGGAGTTGACCGTGAATATCTGATGTGGCGCAACGAACGGCATGGCTGCTCCAGATTATGATACCCCTTCCCACATGCGAGTTACTACTACTGCTGCTGTAGTAGTTGCACAATCGCCGACCATGTATGCAGACATTGGCTTGGCGGATACGCAGCGAATGTATCCGGAATCCGGCACCATAGATAGGCTCGCGGCTTTTCGCAGAGAGAGAAAGAAAGACTCACCCAAAAAAGCTGTTGCTGCTGCTTGCTGCTGCAAGCAAGGAAACCTCACTCGCAACGGCGAGAAGCGTAGCGTCCTGTGAGCTCGATGATGTCGAGGACGGATCTTCACGCTTGTTGGTCATGCCAAGAGATACGCAACGTCCGCAAGTCCGCAAGTAAGTGCGTCCGCACCACGCGGGCGAACAACCTACAGATCCAGTATCCAGTCTGCAGTCTGTTTCCGGACATTTTTTCCTGTGCGACGAAGCAAGAAATACCCTTTGGAATCATACCCGAGTGTGGGTATGGTTCCAGGACAATGTCATGCAGGATAACAAAGCTTCAAACGGAAAACAGGGGTTTATGGAAACCCCTCTAATTTCGTTTCCAGATGGATACTGAAGAAGGCACCTCACAACAGGGGCTCCTCGCAGCGCTGGAAGAGGGCGAACAGGCCCGCAACTGCAAAAGGTGTTTCGTATAGCTAATGAGAAGTGATACATCAACCATATTTTGCGCAAATAGGCGCTGTGAGAGACAATACGCCAATTTAGTGCGTGTGCACATACCGCTGCACGAACACGTCTAAGAGGCAGACTCTTTTGCTTGGCGAGAGAGCGGTTTTGGCTATCACCATGTGCCAGGAACGCGCCACAAAGCACCGTGGCGTAGAGTCAAGGGTGTTTCCAACCCGGTGCAAAAGGTTTGAGATGATTCCGTGCTGACAGACCTCAGCACGACTCGGTTGAAATTCAAATTTGTTGTGATGATTGTGCTGCTACGTACATACCTCTGATCCTTTCGTTCACAACAGCAGCAGTGGCTGTTGCAGCGGTCGTCCAGTTCCACACAACAGGTAGGTGGTTGTGTGCGGAGTGTTGCAGCAGTAGTCGATGAGGTCTAGATGGCGTTAACTTGACCCCCACAGCATGTTCCCAGAATTATTTTGTACCAGCATCAGTAGCAGCAGTAGTAGCAGCAGTAATATTTTTTCAGCAATATTCCATGCAACTGCTGTCCCCCGAAGGCTCGACCCGCCGCGTACGTACGTGCCACGATCGTGCTACGTATGGTACATACATACCACGGTGCCCGAACCCGTTATACTGCTGTCTCCACAAACCATCATATGCGCGCATAAGCTTCTGCTGTTTGTCGGGCTAGGAAGTTACGGTTAGGTTGAGCTGCGCGCAAGACGTACGTGCTGTCTGAATCCAATCGAGGCGTGTGACGTGCAACGCGTGACGCATGCTCCGGTATGTAGACAGACGTAGTTGGTGTACCTTTTGTTTCCTCACATGAGGAGCTCCATCTACCTGAGGTATACCTGAGGTCACGCGACGACTGATTTCGGAGGAAAATAAAAGTGCCACCTCATGAACAATCCCATGGCCTACTGTCGTATACAACATTAATACATTGATGCAACGACGACAATTGCAACGCAAGAACGAAATTCCGACGATTTGGGGCAAGGAGCCCCGAGTTATTCAGAAAACGCTTCACCCGAAAAGCGCTCTCTCTATCGTAGGACGCGCCATTGCCGTCTACTCCTTACTATTATTTCCAATACCAAATCCTGCGAAGTCACGAGAGTGATGGTCCGCGAAGACAGATCGCCCCGTGTGTGACGCTCCAAACCCCCCTCCTCTGTGTGCCGTGTTGAAGCAGACTGTATGATTACGATACAAAGATATTGATACCACAAGGTGGCGCGAGGTTGACGCTGTCAACAGACGCAGCAAACAGACGAAAAGATGGACGGCGGGCGGGAACATGTGAGACCGCAGGTACGAGGGTGAAACAAGAGGTGAACCGGAGAAACACGCACGAGATAAACAAGTCCGCGGGGTTAAACGAAGGGATTGCGATGAAAACGTATTAGCACGGTCCATTGGACTTCACGAAAACGCTGAAACTGCGATTTCGTGTACATAGGGGACCTGGACCTGCCAGAAACAAGAAAGAGGTATACCAGTAGCCGGCGGTAGGAGGAATTACATGCACGGATGTGCCCGTGTGGCAAAGCAATTGGGGGTAGAGCTCTCATAGTAGGAGAATGTGAGATGTACAAGGAGGAACGGGATGTGTTGGAAGAGGAGGTGAAGGAAATAAACGAATGTGACATGGAGGAGTTTGGTACACTGAATAGCAGCGAGAAAACGGTCGCTATCCTAGGAGACAGATGGTGGCCACAGGTATCGAAACAGGAAGGGGAGAAGATTAGCAAAAAATTCATGTGTAATATACCTGGTATGGAAACAACGGATTGAGCGCCCACATGTTGGAGGTGTCTCTATTAGGAGCAGGAACGGTGCTCCGTCTGGAAAGGGGGTCGTGGTCAATGGTCACATGATTAAGGCAAGCAAAAAAAATGAGTACGCTCCCCCCCCCCCCCCCCCCCCCATCCAAAAAAGGAAACATACAGACAGTGGTTATTTATATTTCGTTATTTTGAGCGAAGGCAAGTTTCTAATTTCGACGGCGCCGAACAAGAGGGACCCCTTTCAAGATGACCGAAGCCTGATTTCATTCGATTAATCAGTAGTTTGTTGACGCGGCATAACCTCAAAAAAACGTGCTGCGGAGCACGACGTCCACCGAACCAAACCAAACCAACACAGATCACAGACCAACAGAGACGACACACTGCAGTACAGCACCGTCACGAACAACACCAAGAAGGCCCAGCTGTACGCCTTTCCACAAGAGGGCTACATAGAGGTGACCGCTGCTGCAACTGAAGTTGTGTTGCTGATTTTCCTACTACTGCTGACTTTGCTGCGCTGTGCTGCTGCTGCTGCTACTGCTGCTGAGCTGGTATTATGTTCAGACCCGTTTCGAGCTGGCTGACGACGATTTCCGACGATGTCCACCAAAATAACACATAATCACAAACCAACACAGACAACAATCAGGAGCACAGCAAGTACAACAGCGCTAAACAACACCTCCAAGGCCCAGCTGTACGCCGTTGCACAGAAAGGCTAGGGGTGACCGGTGCTGCTGCTGTGCTGCTGTGTTTTCGCCTCTGCTGGCGGCGGAGAGTCGGATGGGGAAGTTTTGAATGACGCTTTGGGCGGAGGAGCAGAGGATAATAGGACTACGCTCATTGAACTTTTCGGGGTAGAAGACCACCCAGTTGTCCTTGGTTGGTTGTCGGACGACTCCGGCCCCGACCACGTTTCTGTTACCCATTCCGCATGATTGTATCGGTGTGTTTCGTGGGGCGGGGCGTATACTGACCGGATGAGATGGACGAGGTCGACATGTAACAGAAGCCTAATGAGATCGGGGAGGGGTGAGGGAAGGGGGGGGGTGTACTCGACAGGAGATACGTACTCGATCTCATGCATGGCCGTGGTCGTATGACCATAGACCCTCGCATCCCTACGATGCCGGGACGAAGCATGTCGGGTTTTCACCGACCAGGCAGACATTGCTTGCACCAAGCGCGAAGCGCCGTGAGGTGTCCGGCGAGTCGCATGAAGGGTGAGCTGCATCCTACTAAGAACCGCTTGTGAGGCGGACTTGCATATGGATGACAGCTTCAATGAGTTAGTTTAGTTTCCGGTGTGGCCACTTCCAGAGACAACAATGGGAGTACTGTGTAACTGCCTCTTGGGTGCCTCACCTTAAACACTACGTGATACGATTAATTCCCTTGTGCAGGGAAGGGGGGGGGTGGGCACTCTTTGTAGCTAAAGATGATCATTCACAATGTTAGGATTGGTTCCTTGGGTGTTTTTGGTATCACTTTGTCCCTAACAAGTACGGAACATTTGGATTAGGTATCAATGGGCGGACTTTATTTATATTTTAGGTACAAATTGTTACTGCTGTGTCGATTTCGCATTCGTACCCAGCGTTGCCAGCAGGTTTGATTTTGCTTATGTCCAAGAAATACGCCTTATCATACGACTGAAAACCGTAAAATATAGTTCCGGGAGAAGAAAGGAGAGACCGAACAGGAGAACTTCGATTGTCTCATCATCACGACAAGTTAAATATCAGTACTTGGTTATTTTCTTTCTTGCTACTTGTTATCCGTTCTTTTCTGTGTCGATGCCTCTAACCACCGACGGCCTATACAGTATTGAACCCAGTATACTAATACGTTCCAGTATACCGATTGCTTGTGACGCCAGTATAGTACCTACTGGTTGACGCTGGTAGTGCGCAGCCCTAACGTTGTTGGTATTGTTAGTAGATGCACTTTTCAGAAGTGAACGCAGAACGCATCGCGACAGTGGAGTGCCGTATATGACTGTGTACACTACATCCCCGGTGATATATATATATATATACATACATACATATTTCTGCACAGCAGCTAACGCTGTCACTACTACTGTGATTTACGAGTTTTTATTCCTCGTGTTCGTCGCCACCTCTATTAATAGCAGGGTGGTCCCGCGTCATGAGAAAATTATCGTATTATTTGCGACCTACACGAAGGAGGGGGTCATCTGCCTGCTAGCGGACACACCAACCCTTGCTGCGGGAGGGAGGGAGGGAGTGAGGGAGGCTGCAGAGCCAAGTCCACATCGAGGCGGACTGATTGACTGATCCCGAGGGCCTGAAAATACCCATCCAGGCAAGAGAGGGCTGTCTGTGGCTGGCTTTGTACGCTATCAGCGTGCTTGCGATGCCATTGGTGTGGTAGAACGGCATGTTATATGCATGCATTAATCTATGGCAGGTGGGGGGCTTAAGGGGGGCCTTTGGTCAACAACAACAGTGCTCAAACACGTTTTCCGTTCGGTTTTGCAGCTGCTATACTATTTCTGGTATACGAACGGCGTTTCTTGACTTCCTACCGAAAAAAACAATCTTCCATTGCTGAGCCTCGGATTGGCTCCCTATTTTTGTTTCAAGACCGGCTATATGGCAGGACATTATTTTTCTACATCTGTCAGATATTGTATCCCACACACGCTTGCGTCATCGCGAAATTGTCTCAATTACAGGAAAGGCCCATTACTATGACCCACAACTCCCTACGGAAACTGATAGTGTTAGAGTTCCATTACCAAGCCTCGGATTCGCTCCCTAAATACGCTGTGAGACTTGTAGGCGATATTTTTTGTCTCAGGCGCATGATCGCTCCCACGGGTTCGCCATCACGAAAAAATCCTCACAGGCAGGAACACACCTTTTTTACGTTTTCCTGACTACGAGGCGCTTTTCGTGATGAAGAGTGCCTGCTGGGGACGATTCTCCGCCAGACTACAAAAAATAGAGCTGATTGTATCGTATGGGCTTTCTTGTAGCCCATTCAGGGAGCTAGTCCGAGGCATAGCGATGGAGTAACTTCGTTTCTTGTAGGGAATCATGTAATGTCTTTAGTGTCCCAGAAATAGTTTTGCGGCTGCACGAAAACGGCTTTGCAGTTTTTTTTTAGGTGATCGAGGATAAATAAGGCACCTGTTGTCAAGCGGGCGCTCTTAGGCGTTTCGGCAACATCTATGCATACGACTTGGACATAGCGTAAGCGATTTGCAACCGAGATCCGTATTTCGAAATCCCAGAAAAATTGGTCCAGAAAACTATTTATAGAATCAAGAGCTTTCACAGCCCTCTTTTTTGCCCTTTTTTCGGCCCAAAAACTTTCTAGCTCTTATCTGAACGTTTTTTTTTTGTTTGATCCGGGTACGTACCAAGAATATATATATACAAATCTTTTGGAGAACAGCAATCGTTCAGTGAAGGCGTTCTTCCATCGATGATGTAGCCATCGTACTACAGCAGGCTCCCGCGCGTGAAATGAAACATTTTAACGGTTTAGGGAGTTTGTTGTGCTGCTGGCTCGCAATTTCGAGTTAACGAATACACCTCTTGAGTCGTTTCTGGCTGCCTACGACTGCTGCCTGGCTCAACCGACGCCCTCACACACCCCATCACGAGCCCCCCTCAACTTCGCGGGCTGTATTTTCCTGTGAGAAGCTGTAGCTGCCCGCAAGTGAAGTGCAAGCGCTCAGTTGGGGGTTGCTGTTTGTCTCATTTTGTGCACCGAAAAGTTGGACTAATTTCGACCACTGGAGCACCTCTAAATCGAGGTGTAGATCTCTGTTGAGAACCTGGTAAAGGCCCATCTGAAGCGAGTCACAAGCTGCCGTGGTGAAACTCTCTTGGTTCACGCCCGCTCTCTGCTAGACACGAACCAGCCGAAGGTGCAAACGCAGCGTGTTAAAATAGTGGCACCGATTTTTATCCTGATGAAACAGTACAGACTATTATTTCGGAGGTCCAAAGTTAATAGGACCTATGGTATACAAAAAATATATTTACCTAGTTTTACTAACAACATTTGGTCCTATTTACTATGGTCCCCCGTAATAATATAATAAAGTAACCCGGAAACCCGGGGACGAGAGTTGGGTAAGATCCTCCATGGCCTTAAAGACATCGAGCGGTATTTTTTTCTCTTGCCCTTATGGGTCCCTTAGTAACCGCGGACTTGACGCTATAGTAACCGTGGTCTTGACGCTATAGTAACCGCGGTCTTGACGCTACCGTTGCAGAGGGGAGGTATGGAGGTAGGGTACACCAGACCATGTAGTACAGGTAGAACTTGGTCGAGCGCTGACTACCGTACCGTGGTTTCTGCCGCTGGCTTGGTCAGGGGTCTGCAGGTCCGCGCTGAATCGAAAAATGGAGAATCGCTTCCCGGCTTCGATAGGTTATCCTCGCTCTTGTCAAGTAATGTTTTTCATGATGTTTGGCGACGCGAAGTATCCGATCTGGGTGCCCTCGATCGCGTTCTGCTGCGGCATGGGGAAGCGGAGCAAATTTGTTTGTAGCAAACGCCAAACGGTGGGGGGGGGGGGGGGCAGGGGTCAACAACTATTTTTGGTACGAGCTGTTCCAGCCGAGAGGACCACGCTGTACTGGCCAGCTTTTTCCCAAGCCGATTATGCGAATTACGACCTTAGAGTACACCAAACGATTCATAGGAGCGCTTTGTTTAGTTTTTTTCAAGTCGGGCGTATATGATCGTTTCGAATTTAAAAACATCTATATTTTCGCTAAAAAGTAAGGGAACAAAATTGTGAAAGCTTCACTGCGCTCATTTGAAGCTGCCAACTAAAACGATGCAAATCACGGGTTGAAAACAAAATGAGAAAAAAAAGCAGTAATTTGGGGTGAAAAATCCAGATTTCGTGCCCTCCATCTCAATATCCTAACTATCTATGTGTTGCGGATGTTGGCCACGTCATATTTCTAGATAGACAACGAATAAGGCGACGGCGACGATATCGATCGTTTTGTCATGCCTCGAGGAATGTGCACACCGAGAATCAGTGTCACGCGTTCTGCGGAATTTTCGGACTCTGGTATAGAAATTTCTGTATCGATACACCCCCTCCCATAAGTGTCAAGTTGAGGCAATTTTTAAACGTCACTTGACAGCTTTTCGCGGACTCTGATTACGCGCCGCGCAATGTACTAACACCCCTGTTTTGGCAGGCTTTGGAGACTAGAGCCAATTTTTAGGAGAATTCTCGGCAGACATCGATCGACAAAACCAACGACGCCGTCATGAAATCTGAACGGAACGCGCTGGTTAAGGTCTCCGACCCACCTTAGTGTCACAGTGCTCACACCTCGGTCGATGATATGTGGCGTGGGCTGACCAGGCGTCCGATAAAAAAGTATTTTGGTGCTGGTCTGTAAAAGACAAACGACAAACAATCTCGACCCCTCTCCGATGGCAAGAAATAGGTCATTTTTCAGGTTTGACATCGATCGACAAACCCAACGACTACGTCACGAACTCTGAATGAAGCGCCCTGGTTAGAGGCTCCGACCCAGGCTAGTGTCACAGTACTCACACCTCGGTCGGTGGAATGTGGCGTGGGTGGACCAGGCGTCCACGAAAAACATATTTGACGAAAAACATATTCGTCAGCTGGTGTGTAGAAAACAGGCGACAAAAACTCTCGATTCCTCTGCGCTGGCTCAAAACAGAACTTTTTGAACGTTTTGACGAAGAGCGTAGGACGCCACGGCCAACTTCTCGCCCTCTAGGCCACGGATTCCCATGGTACCTTCAAGGTCATCCTTTGCACTCATCGGCCTTGCCCGGTACGAAGCTCGTTGACCGTGGGTTGATTAGATGTCGAGATCGGCGGTCAATCGTCGCGTGACTGCGGGTGTGCGAGCTGGGAACTCTTTGTCTGTCTGTCTTCTAGTTTGTGTGCGGCGTGATTTCGCGTGGTTCGCGTGGTTCGGTTCGCGTCAGTACATCGATTTGATTGGAAGGTTGGAAGGTTGGAAGGTTGGAAAGTTGGAAGGTGGCTCGCGTCGTTCGCGCTATATCAGCCTTTTGATTGGAAGATAGCTGGCGTCAACTGCCCCGTAGTATTTCAGACTTGCCGCATTTACTCGACATGGCTTTTCTCGACGGTTTCAAATCAGGTTCGAAAAAAACTGACGTCTGCATGTGCGCGGTAGGCTCGGGAACACTGCTGTAAATTATGGAGGCCTGCTACTTTTTATTGGTTGCGAAAACGCCGATCGAAGAAAAATCTGTTTCACGGCCGGCCCAGCTCGTAGAAGCAAAACGCCTGTACGACGCAATCCTGGAGCTACTCGTAGGGACTATGGTGCATAATGCTTGAGTAGAGTTGTTCCGCTTCCGTTTTTTTTTTTGCGGCCGGCTGCCACCCTAGTAATAGTAATAGTAGTAGTAAATGTGCCGGTCACGCACCACGGTTTTCACCGTGTTCGCTTGGCTCGCCGGTAGGTAGGATGAGCGGTACCCTTTCCTGGGCTCTGGCGACGCCTCAGTGAAGTAGAACGACGTCGTGGCGGATATGGAAGCGAGAAAGAGCGTAATAGTTGTCCCCCCTATTTTGGGCGAGTAGGTCGGCCACCTTGAGGCTTACTGTTTAAAACATCGAGTAAAACCAATCCCATGAGGAGCACGAAAACAAAAGTCGACACGGACCACTACCATTTTCGAGATCGAGCCAGGGCGGGGGGGGGGGGGGGGGGGGGGGGGGTACTCATTTGTTGCTTGCCTTGTTCATTTGACCATGGACCACGCATCCCTTTCGAGACGGAGCACGTTAATACTTCTGGTAGAGACACCTCCTCCAGTTGGGCGCTCATTACGTTGTTTCCATATATTACATGGAAATATTTTGCTCTTCTTATCCCCTTCCTGTTTGGCCACCTGTGGCCACCATCTGCCTCCTTGGGTAGCGATCGTTATCTCGCTGCGATCTAGTGCACCAAACTCCTCCGTGTCACACTCGTCGATATCCCTCATCTCTTCTAACACGTCCCGTTCCTCCTTGTAATTTTCACGTTCTCCTACTACGTGAGTTCTACTCTCTATTGCTTTGCCACACGGGCAGATCTGTGCATCTACTTCCTCCTCCCGGCTACTATTATACCTCTTTCTTCTTTCTGGCAGGTCCAGGTCACCTACACGAAATCACAGTTTCGCGTTTTCGCGAAGTCCATCGGGCTTTACAAATATTTTTTCATTCCTATTCCTTGGGTCAATCCCCCGTATATCTCTAAGTGTTTTTCCTATTCCACCTTGTTTCCTAGCGCTAGCCTTGCCCTTCAACTCATCCGTTCTTCTACTTCTGCATTTCACCTCCCAAACTTCCCGGCGGCCATCACCTCTTGTTGGTTTCCCCCTATATCCTTCCATACTTTCTCAACTACGCTATCCCACCTTATTCCAGCTCGCCCTTTTGTTACTTTCTCCCACACAGCTCTATCAACCATGGCTGGCAACCTCTTTTTTGACATGTTCCTTGGTTTATATTGCCTTTTCAACTTTCTCATGTGTCCCTTTGTCTTGAGTGGGTACATTCCCAGTTCTGCTTGCTCTTAATGCTGTGTTACTAGTCGTACTTGAGCATCTTAGGATTTGTTTAGCTGCTGTCATATATACTGTTTCCAACTGTTTCACGAGCTTCGCGTTACCTTCCCATACGTCTCCTGCATATTCTAGCTTTGGTACTATCACATCCATCAGGATGCATCTCTTAATCATTAGTGTCCAGGTGCGAGTCTGTTAGGATCGCATCCATCTTGCCTACGTGTGCTTTACCCTTTCCTATTACTTTTGTTCTATGTGTATCTCGAGAGCAGTATTTCGTTATCTCTACGCCAAGGTACGTATACTGGTCTGCGATCGGCAATTCATCTTCTCCCCACTTCCAACTGAAATTTGTCGGGTTTACCTTATCTTCGTTACAAACAACTACTGCGCATTTCTTGACGTTCGCCGTCACCCTCCATTTCCTAGTGTATTCTTCTATTAATAGTAGCGCCTTCTCTATTTGTTTCTGCAGTCCTTCGGGTGTTTCTGATATCCCCACGAAGTCATCCGCAAGCATCAATCCCGACACCGTAACTTCCCCTACCGTGACTCTCTGCCTTGCTGCTTCGACTGCTACTATCAAGTCGTGAATATATATATCTTGAATAGGTCAGGTGACAATGTACATCCCTGTGCAACTCCTCGTAAAATATCAACATACTTCGATATTTCCCCGTCCAGCATCACAGCACCTCTCGCACATTCCGTCATATTTTCATCATTCTCCGCATCTTTCCTCTGATTCCTATTTCCCACAGTTTTTTCCACAGTCCATTTCTCCACACTATGTCGTAGGCCTTCTGTACATCTTAGAAGAAACAGTACGTTGTTATACCTATCCCAATGGAAACGCGAAGTCCAAAAGTTTTCTTTGAAAAGTATTGCTTTAAAAATACAGCCGAAAATATCCTCGTACCGCCGCTGTGGGAAAAAAGGGAAAAAATGTTAGATTTTTCCTTTCTTTTTTTTCTAACGGCTGCAGGCGCGCAATTATTTTTCTCTCGTTGCAAGTTGTAAACACGCTGATAAAAAATCAGCTCGTGCGACGATAGATGCTCGATCTCCATATAGACTCAGCCCACGGCGAACCCGCTTGGTGTCGGGCAAGGCCAACGAGTATAGATGACGGCATCGAAGATAGAAAGTGAATACATGCTCTAGGGGGAGAGAGCTTGCCGGCGGCGTCCTGCGGTATCCTCCCAAACCTGAAAAAAAACTGTTTTTTGCCATTCGAGACGGATCGAGAAATTTTGTCTTCTGTTTCTTCACACCAGCGGCTAATTGTTTTTATCGTACGTACGCCTGACCAGCGCCCGATACACGTCACTGGCCATTGTGTGAAGACGGTGACCCAAGGGTGGGTCGGAGCCCCTAACGAGCGCACTCCGTTCATAATTCATGGCGCAAATCGTTGGTTTTGTCGATCGATGCCTGTCGAGGACTCGAGATCTCGCCGCTTGGAACCAAAGATCGGCCTGAGTTTTTCTCATGCCGATCTTGGCCCAACATCGGCCCCAGATTTGCTTTTTTCTGGATTTCCAAGTTGGGAACTTTTTTTTTTCTAAACATGCCCATAGGAAGCGTGTTCTAAAACATTTTGGCGGGTGTTTGGAATTCAAACTTTTTATTGGCAGTTTGCTTTCCCATTGGCATAGGTCTTAGACCCGCGTCTTTCCTACCTTAGATTATCTTCCCTAAGGTGTACACATGATCTACGCAGCTGCGATTTGGCCTAAACCCTGCTTGCCCTTCGCTTCTTTTGTCTTCCTTCTCCATCATTGTTCCCATTCTATTGTTCAAAATCTCACAAACATTTTTGCCTACTTGTACTGTGCTTATAGTAGTGTAGCGTTATCCCTTTATAGTTCCCCGGGTCAGTCTTATCTCCTTTCTAGACTAAAGTTACTACTATTCATTCTCTCCACCTCCTAGGTGTGTACTCGTTTTCCCATATCCAGTTATATAGCGTAACCATCATGTTAAGCCTTCCTTCTCCCCCGTACTTCATAAATCCTTTCACTATTTGGTCTGCCCCTGCTGCTTTTCTATTCTTAAGTTTACCTACACACTTATTTACTTCTTCCCTTGTGAACTCTCTCTGTAACCCTCCTAACTGTCTTCCCTTTCTGGTGCATCTACGTTAGCCTCTGCCCACGCGTTGATTTCGTTCTCGAATTCTGCGTCTAACGTTTCGTTGGCTTTGGGTGTTCCTAGCTTACGGTGATGCTTTTCTAGCACCTGGTACTTCCCTTTTCCCCTTCGAACTACTTACCATACCATTTTACCGTTCTACACTCTTACGGTAACTATTTCCGTGTCTGCCTCTCCTGCTTGTTTGCTCAGTATCCCTTTTATCCCTACCCACGTCTGCTTCATCCCGCCCTCAAAGTCTTCATTCGTTTCATTTGCTACGTCTTTCCATATCCTTTTCATTTTCTTCTCCGCCATATCTTTACTTTCGTTCTAGCTGAAGCATATTCCTCCCATCCTGTCGTAGTTTTACTCGATGGTGGGGTATAGCTAGAAGCAAGTTAAAAAAAAAAACTCGTTTTTTTTTTTTTTTTCGTTTCTTACAAAAATTCCGGCCACCGGTTTTGATTTTGAAATGACCTTTTGGAGAGTGTGGGGTCGTTTTTTTCCCCATCATTTCGTCGTGCTCTCCTGCCCATCCCGTTTTTTTTTTTTTTTTTTTTTCTGTTTCAGGTGCGACTCCGTCAACTTCCTTTCGAACTGTACTTGGGTTGACGTGACACGTGCTACCATACCCGCATCCCACGCGTCGATGGTGGCGACGCAGACATCACGACCGTACCAACACCAGAGAAACGCTACGGCCTTTTCAAGATGTGCCCATCAGGACCAACCGCGTCCTCCCTTGGGGTATTGGAGACCCTGGTAGGCAGAGGTTTGGCTTGTTAAAGCGCTCGCGACCTTCGGTTCGCTGATCCGATAGCAAGCAGGACATAGAAAGCTGCTCGTTACCAGGGGGCACCAGAGGGATGGCTGTGCCGTCATCAATGTCGTCGAAGATTTGCGCGCGCGCGTTTGCCAGCACTTTTTTAAACAAGTGGGCAAGTGGGCATGGGATAGCAGTACGAGCATAGAATGACCACCAGAGGCAGTTTTGGCATCACGAGCGAGGAGGGGGGGGGGTGTATTGATGTCATGCATGGCGGTAGTCGTACGACCATAGACCCCCGCATACCTGCAATGCCGGGACGAAGCACGTCGGGTTTTCATCGACCAGGCAGACATTGCTTGCACAAAGCGCGAAACGCCGTGGGGTGTTCGGCGAGTCGCATGGAGGGTGAGCCGCGTCCCACTAAGAATCGTTATTGCGGCGGACTTGCAATGGATGACAACTTCGAATGATTTGATTTGTTTTCTTATGGGGGGGAGTCTACGCGTTGTTCTGTGATTCTCTTTGTATGTACTATTAATGTACGAGTTTGCCGCGGTCGAAATCGAACGAAGGGGAAGAATGCACTCATAACGTGGAGTGTTGTAAGCGTCCGAGATGAATTATTGCAACTATTCCCTAGGTTTACCTAGGGTTTCAAAAATAGGAGCAAAAGTAAAAGGGTTTTCGCCAAACTCAGGTATACCTGGCCACATGCCGGCCAGAATGAGTTGCATTGCTAAACACAAGTACAAAACACACCCCAGGAGCCCTGCTATTGGCCAGGCTGACATCGTAACTGATTTCGGCTCAAAAAGGCCAAGGTATACCCGACTTTTTCTACCCTGTTTAGCTTTCAACTGATTTTGGCCAACTTCGAAGCAATCACTGAGACCATACGTACACTGTGTTTTCTCTCCGTATGCGTCTACCCTCACTCGGTTAAAACTCTTCTGTATTGACGTGTGAACTCTAACTCTGTGCTCGTACGTCGTACGTAAACATACGTACCAGGTATTTATACATGCGTACATGCGTACGCTGGATTCACTTTTTTTTCTTCTTTGGGGTGTGCGAAGTGCTTCAGTTCTTAGTGGTTGTGATGTGTTGTCCTATGTGGTTTTCTATGGTCACAGCAGTCTATAGAGCACCATGATCACACGGCATTCGTGTGCTCCACCCCGCGTCGAGGTGGTCTCAGGTTTGGCACGGCAAGTAATTTCGTGCCGAGCAGGCGGTTCCGAGGACGGTCTAGCAGCTTTAAAGCTGTCAACGGGGGGGGGGGGGCGCCAGAGTAAATACACTTGGCGCTCCCGCCGTGGCGAAACAAACGAAGCATATTAATAGTGACTCTTTGCAGATCAGGTCCAAGTGGAGCCCGTGGTACCTATGATACACCCTGAAGAAACAAAACAATTCAGATTTTAGAGGCCATGTGGCACGCTGAATGCTTTAGGTGTATTCTTTTTTTTACCGGATTTTCATGGACGTAACACCGCTCGTGGCGCGCTTTTTTTACTTGGTTTTAGCATGTACCTGATTTTGACTCAAACGGATCAGGTATGCTTGATTTTAGCGTCTGCCCAAAATAAAACCTGTCGCACTAAATAACACGTAAAAAAACGGTACACGAGTGTTTTTTTTTTTGCCAGTTTACGGTACAAAAAATCAAACCAGGAAATCAGAGTACACCAAACCCAAGTTAGATGACGTGTTCTTTCGCGGTATACCGTTTTCTGGTGAAATGTCAATGTCCGTCTGAGTCACAAAAAATACAAAAAAAAACGGTACACCAGTGTAATTTTGCCATCTTACGGTACAAACAAATAAACGAGGTAATGCTAAGATCATGCAGGCGGGACAATTTGTATCCCTGGACAGGTTTGCCTATTAAGTCGGTACTCGTTGGTACTCACGTGTGATGCTTGCTTAGAGATAGAAGAAAAACAGTTTTATTCCTTTCGTGCACGCGGAGACTGAGACCAAGCTCGTGCCTCGCTGGAAAACCCTTGGTTTTCCACCTAAGACACGCCTTCCAGGCATTTCAAATACGATCCCAGTGCCTGAACCCAGGTAATTACCGGACTTTCAACCTCATTCAAGGCAGTATCATAACACTAGCCCACTCTGATGAGCCGTATATGCAGAATTATGGGAAATTCCTGGAAACCCCGATTCCACAAACTAGAACATGAGTCGAAGATGCGGCTCCTCAAAACCCACTCCCACACCTGTGAATGGCAAGGCAACGAAGCCGGCAAAGTGCATTAAAAAAATTGAAAGGAAGACCTAGCCTTAAGGAGCAGGAACAAATCGTCAATGAAAGTCATCGCCATGCCACCCGCACGGGGGGGGAGGCGAGGAACATGGATGAAAAATCGAAAAGTGAATACCAAAACGAGAAGAAAAATAACACGGAAGGCGGCAAGAACCACCTAAACCCAGTCCACAACTCTGACCACGCGTCCTGGGTCACAAATGAGAGGCCCGACTACCTAGGCCAGCCCCGACACTGAGCGGGGGGGGGGTAGACAGGACAAGATACGCAAAAATCATCCCCAACCCAGCCCAAAAAAGAGAAAACAAACCGGAAACACTGCCGACGACGCCATATGTTAAGATATGCAGGCGGGACACTTTGTACCCCTTGACAGGTTTGCCTATTAATTCGGTACTCGTTGGTACTCACGTGTAATGCTTGCTGAGAGATTGAAGAAGAGCAATTTTATTCCTTTCGTCCACGCGGAGACTTGAGACCAAGCTCGTTCCCCTCTGGAAAGCACCTGGTTTTCCACCTAAGAAACGCCTTCCAAGTAATACAAATACGATCGCAGTGCCTGAACCCAGGTAATTACCGGGCTTTCAACCTCATTCAAGGCAGTATTATAACAGTAATCAGGGCAGACCAAACCCAAGACAGATGACGTTTTCTGTCATGGTATACCTTTTTCTGGTAAAATGTCAATGTTTGGTGTAGCTTATAATTACGAACAAAAACCGCGTTCCGGTGAATACAAGCGCTTTCTCGTGATCATACGAATAGTCAAGCGTAGCTTATATTTCTGAACTAATACCTCTCGAATGAGATAAATACCCAAAACGGACGAAACCGACGAAAAACGTTAAGAATCAGCGAAAAAAAAAAAACGAAAACAACAAAATGCCAAAACAATTTTTTTTCGACCGAAACTCCAAGAAAAAAAAATGGAAACAACCAAAAATGAGCGCGATGATCGCGAAAAAAAAAAAGGATAAAAAAAAACGATGAAAAAGTCGCAAAAATGGGGTAAACATCGTGAACTCTTCGAAAACGAACATGCAAGCGGTGCTGTACATGCGTCTTCTTCTATAACTCCGGGCCATATGTGCGTACTGCGGGCTCGCATACGAACAATCACTAAAACAGGACGCGACTCTGCGGAAAAACGTTAAGAATCGGTAAAAAAACGCGAAAAACATGCGAAACCGAAAAAAAAGCCGAAAAAAAAAAAAAAAAAAACGATCAACCAAAACTCCAAAAAAATGGAAAATAGGTGAAACTGAGCGAGACAATCGCACAAAACGGATAAAAACAATGAAAAAATCACCAAGATAGGGGTAAGCATCATGACTACTTTATACTACTACTGCTGTTCGTGTACATGGATGTTCTACGTGCACACGCACGTGTATGTACGTTTCGTGTAGGGCGTTGTACATGTAGTGCTGTCTTGTGTTGAGACAGCAGGTAGAACAAGTGCACACGCACGTGTATGTATGTAAGTTTCGTGTAGGGTGTCGTACGTGTAGTGCCGTCTTGTCTTGAGACAGCAGGTAGAAAAATTACAGCAATTAAGTGTCCCTAGTGTGTCCATAATGAGGCCAGGAATTTCCCATCGACAATGTGCGGCATGAAGAAATAGTATCGTCGCCCATCGCTCATAAAAATCCCCAGGAAGAAGAGGCTGAAGCGAAACAAATATTTCCACCTAGTTCGAAGAATAAAAAACCCGACTGCGACAAGAAGAGTTAAATGGCCCAGGACAACAAAGGAAACCTACCCTTCTACACAGATGGAAACAAGTCAGTGGTACTGACTTCTCCATACCTACAACCCGCGGTGTCTATTTTGCGTCCAAGCACAGGTCACTCTATAGCGTTCGGGGTAGGGATAGGGTTAGGGTTCGGTTCGGGTGGTCAGCCTCTACTGTTTATGCCTGGTATCTCCTGCTGCCATCACTTATTCTGAAAACCCACGCAAGGAACAATACATAGCGGCAGCAGCAGTAGCATCTTCAATCAAGTAAAATTCTGCCTCGCAAATATCTTTGTCACGAGAGACGGCTGCATATAGACATGGCTTATACAGCTGCAACAGCATGCTGTACGAGACCTTAACCGCGCAAAAATAGTACCCACGGACCAAGTTGCACAGACAGAGGGAATACAACAATAGAAACGAAGACAGACGCAGAAAGAACGCAACAGAAGCACCAGCAGCAGGAGCAGGAGCAGAAGAAGCAGCAACAACGGATTAGGGACTGTCCTCCTGCTCGTTGTGACTGATGGGTACCTCTCCTGCTGTGTATGATGTCGTTGAAACTGCGGAGTTGTACCCAGCAGAAAAATAATTACTTAGCAGACTAACTAATAACGCACTTAGTACTGCTGAAATAGATTACTGCATTAGACTGCGTATGGTACGAGCACGTACTCTCTACGTACTTTCTCGATGCCTACAGCACATTACGACGATCTTTTTCCTCAAGCCTACAACCTACTACTTGCTGCCGTACAAGACTACGAACTGTACTAGACTACAGCACGAGTACGTGCTTTTTACGTACTTTATCGATACCTACATTGCGACGACAACGGCCAACCAAGGACGACAGTCAACCTACCCTGCTAACCGTACCGTTGAGATCGTGCCTGCGTTTGTTTCTTTGGTTGAGGTTGCTGCACAGCGCGTTGGGGCTTTCGAGTTCTGCGCAGCTGCATTCATATTATCTGTAGCTATTTTTTATCTGTTTTTGTCTACATATATTAGTCATCTGTAGCTATTTTTTATCTGTTTTGTGTACATATCCATATTTGTTACGGGGTGCATGAACATAACGAACGTCGGCGAAAGTTCTCCCATGTATGCCTTTTGTCACCTTGGACTTTATTGCGGCGTCTTATTTGGTATGGGTGTGTACACAGCACGTCGAAGCCATCGCAATCTGCGCGATTCGACTGTAATATTAAGTTTTGGTTTTATATTTCGAATCTAAGTACCCGTGAGACTCGCGAGGACTCAGTCATTTCGGCCCCTCGTACCCTTGAAACTCACGAGGACTCTTCTTGTCGTTTCAGTACTTTAAATGGACGTGCTCTTGGACTCGGTACTTCAAAATGACTGACTGGTACGCGTGAGTCAACGACTGAGTCCCGATGACTTGGCACTGAAACTCTGCCGACCTTTTTGTTTGCAGTAAGTAAATCTCGTGTCGCTGCTGCAAATTTTCACTCCTACCCAAATTCACCTTACCTCTCTCTGCAGTATAGTGTTATTGTTTCGCTGCTGTTGCTTTCTCGCTCCCACCCCAAAAGCACATACCTGGTACATGTTATTGTTTCTGGCCGACGTCTTTGCGAAAGCATTGTCCCTGCTTTTTGGCCGCTTTTCTGAGCCCGATCAATCCCTGAAATTTCCATACCTCCGTCCAATCTTGTATTAAATGGTAACACCTAGGGAACAGCAGGGCAACGCTTGCCCTGCCCTACAATGATTAATTGTTGTTTTTTAGAGATGATACATGTCTTGAGCTATTAGTTTAGTGTGAACTCATTCGTTGTTTTTTTTTAGGGCAGTGCGACTTAATTGTTTTTTATTTTAGGTAATGGTAGTGACGCATGTTCCTTGTTGACTGTGGCCAATCTGAGAGTACTACTACTGTTGTTTACAAAACAAAAAAAAAAAACCGTGCTGTTATGTGTGACGCATGCAGCGTGTACACCGACTCAATACATCTCAAGGATACGTACCGTAACGATCTGTGGACGCTGTTATTACTCCGTTGAGAACACGACGATGACGGTGTAGTTCTCTTGTATCATAATCCTAAGTTTCTATTAATGCGTGTCTTGATTATTTCGCAAGGAATATGTATGTATTGGTATGATACGTGTTGTTTTCGTTGTTGTTGGCAACATCGTTTGACGATTTTACCCTCTTTTCGCGATCTAGATTTTCGGTTATTTTATCACGTACTTCGTTTTTGACACTCATTCACGTTACACGTTGGCGTATGGAAAAAATAATATAGAAAAATGGGATGATGCTCTTGCAAACCACATTCGACACCTATTTACGGTCTATCGGCTTAGTTTGGGTACATTGACATAGTGTGGTGTCCGTTGGCGATAGGTTGGCCTTTCACCAGTAGCCCAGCGGACTCATGCCTTAACAAAAGCCATCGTGTCATCGGTAGGACATGGGTCGTTGGCAAATATGCACTGCGACGGAACTTTTGCACCGTGACAAACGGGGTCAAGGCAAATGCCTTGACGGATGGCCTTGACGGCGAAACCCGGGGACACATAAACATCCCCGGTTTTTGAAAAATAGCCTGGCCGTATTTGGAAAGCTCGCATTTTCCGGGATGGTTTTTCATTTGTAAAAAATACGTTCAAATATACCTGGTAGGGGTTTCCACACAGATAGTGAGACATTTTTCTACTCGGGATGGGGGACGGTCCGTCTAGACGGATGCAAACGCCTTGACGTACAGCCTTTACAGGGTGACGGCTTGACAACTGCCCGCCTCGTTGCATCTTTGGTCGTTGATTGCGAGTTCGAAGCTCACGTCCACCAGGGAAAAGCGTTTTTTTTGAAAGAATAGTGATTTCCTCATGTCGATCAAGAGTCTGAAAATACTATATGTAGGAGCAGTGGGCGACGAAGACTTTTTTGCGCGTTACCCCCAAGGATATTTCATGACCACTGGCGACAGGCGACGCACTAATAACGGCAACATCATTGGAGGAAGCAGCCTCTGAGGCAACCTGGAGATGATTTTTGGGGAGTTTCTCTATCTACTTTTTCAATCAATTCCAGGTATAAGAGAAGATTCGATGAGCTTACACGGAGTACATGTGGATACGATGGTGTTTTTCACCATGCACATGCTTCACCTACCTGCGCCCACTCCTTTGTATTTCTTGATTTCCCAGGGGCAAGCTGCTCATTAGCGGTAAGTGCTCACGACGTCATCGTTGGCACACTGCACTGGTCGCCGCAGACAAACAAACATCGCCTCACCTATTATACTACCACCTTCTTGGGGGACAACCTACTTGGAATTAGTGTTGGAACATTTTTACAGCGTGGTACGCGGATGTCTGGATAACCACCAGAGATACCTCTCACTATTAATCAAGGCTTATCACTGTGACTGAGAATCGTGACGGGACGGGACGGGACAGATTTGAGCCGTTTGGCGGGAAAAAAATGAAAACGGGACGGTAAAATGAGGACATAAAAAGTTGACGGGACGGGACGGGACAGATTTGAGCCGTTTGGCGGGAAAAAAAAATGAAAACGGGACGGTAAAATGAGGACACAAAAAGTTGGCGGGACGGGACAGCGGGTGCCAAATTTCTCGACGGGACGGGACGGTAAAAGTCAACGGGGCTGATTTTCACGACGGGACGGGACGGTAAATGTTTTTCCCCTCGGCGGGACGGGGCGGTAAATATTTTTGCCCTCGGCGGGACGGGACGGTAATTTTTTTTTTCGTCGGCGGGACGGGACGGTAAATATTTTTCCTCGGCGGGACGGGACGGTAAATATTTTTTCCCACGGCAGGACGGGACGGTAATTTTCTTTTTCTTCGGCGGGGCGGGACGGTAAATATATTTTTCTTCTTTCCCGCCGCAGGGTCAGCACGGTTGTACGTGAAAAAATTCCCGCACACTGCTGGTTCCGCGAAGGGAGCCGTCCCGACGCAGACGTTTTCTTCTCGACCCGCGCAGCCCAAGCCCCGAGAAGTGCTGCCACTACACGGGCGACGTCTTCTGATTTCTTCCACCCCTGCCCCAAGCGCTGTTGTTGCGTTGCCAGCTCATGGTGGCTGTTCTGATGGTTGTGCTTGCGCTGTGTTACTGGTGGTTGTGCAGGTGGAGGTGGTGGCGGCGGCGGTGGTGATTATAGTGCCGCTGCTGGTCGATCGACCCCGCCCGTGAGATAGGCATCCATGGCGTCCGTGTCGGTCACACCAAAGATGTTAGGAGACAGTACTTTCACCCCTTGACGGACAGCAACTTGGCATTGACATTGACATGCTTTGACTGACACCAAACTACTAGGTTTCAATGTGTAACACTCGACCCTACATCCTGGACAGCGCACGTTTTGCGTCCCGCTTGGTGGCATGTCCCCTGAAATCTTTTTGGGCCACACCGGTAGTATTGGTGTGATCGTGGTATGTGTGCTCTTTGTGTGTGGTGGCGAGCCTGTGGCAGGTGTTGTGTCGTGATACTGTGCTTTCAGTTGTGAGTGGAAATAAAGTATGAAGATATGAAAAGAAAAAAACAACACAAGGTATGTACACTTACTATTTGGTAACACATGTATTTATATAGGAATTACTGTTGAAGTTGGTACAACTCGAAATTTCTTGACCAATTTCGTAATTCGTGGTGGAAATGGATGGGAACAGACGACCACACGAATGTTTCTTGTACGGGAAGAGGCAAGTTATGTCCGCCGGAGGCGGTGCCACGACGGGACGGAACGATAAATTTGTACGGGAGAGATTTTATCGGCGGGACGGGACGGTATTTTTTCGGTGTCACGGCGGGACGGGACGGTAATTAGTCGGTGTCACGGCGGGACGGGACGGTAATTTTTCAGTGCCACGGCGGGACGGGACGGCAATTTTTCTGTGTCACGGCGGGACGGGACGGTAATTTCCAACGGAAGGCGGGACGGGACGGTAAGTGACGACGGTCAGGGATTTTGTCGGCGGGACGGGACGGGACGGGACGGCGGGACCATTTTGACGGCGGTTTTACCGTCCCGTCCCGCCGTTACCGCCGTTATCGTCCCGCCGAAATTGCCGTGATAAGTAGTAATAGAGAGGACCTCTACCCTTTTCCCCGTTGTGATGGGAGTTCCGGCATATGGGCCTTATTTTTTGGATCCGATATTCGCCATTGAGCCTTGAACAAATACGCCTTCATCTCAAGTCCTATAGCCCCCACTAGAGAGATCTGTATCGAGAACTAAGCATGCAAGACTGCTTCATACTACTACTACTACTACTACTACTACTACCACTACTACTACTACTGATATTACTACTGCCCCCACTACTACTTATACTGTTGTAAACCTCCTTTACTGCTACTGCCACTATTAGTACAGTACTACTGATCCGCAGGATAGTGACTTTAATGGGTCCTCTGCTTCTCCTAACGCAAGTATCTTTAGAAAGCCCCCGGCAGTTTTGACACCTTGGCCCTGTTCTTCATCATGAACATTTCAGTAGAAAGGCCGCGAGAGCCCCACAAGAGACACGGTCGGTCTTCCATTTTCGACGAAAGGAGCAACTCGGGAGCGGTATACTGAAATTAGTGCGGACGGCAAACACGTGTGGTACCTGGCATGTAACTTGTTTTAGTTGAAGTCTCGTACCGTGCACCCCCCCCTATTCATTACTTGAGCTGCGTAGACAACCACGGTACCATTTTTTGTTTGTGTTGCGGTTACCACGGCTGGCGGTCGACCGAGATCATTATTGTGCGGGGAGAACCTTAACTCTGTATGAGGGGGATGATCGTATCACGTAGTGTGTATATGGTAAGGCACACACGAGGCAGTTCTATATTAAACCCATTGCTGTCCCTGGACGTGGCCACACCAGAAAATAAATCAATTTATTGACGTCGTCATCCGTATGCAAGAAAATCGGCCTCACAAGCGGTCCTTAGTAGGATGCAGCTCACCCTTCATGTCGCTCGCCGAACACTTCACGCTTGGTGCAAGCAATGTCGGTTTGGTAGATGAAAGCCCGACGTGCTCCATCCCGACATTGTAGGGATGCGAGGGTCTATGGTCATACGACTACGGCCATGCATGATAATGAGTACACCCCCTTTGGTCAGAAAGGGAAGACAGTGGTTCAGAAGGGTTACAGAGAGAGTTCACAAGGGAAGAAGAAAAAAAGTGTGTAGCTAAATGTAAGAATAGAAAGGTAGGAGGGGCAGAGAAAAAATAAATAATGAATTTGGGAAGTAGGGGAAAAAGAAATGCTTACCATGATATTATGGGGGTCCATAGTTAATAGGACCTATGGTATACATAAAAAATATATATATTTTACCTATTTTTACTGGCAATATTTGGTCCTATTAACTATGGACCCCCGTAATAGTTTTGTTGTATAACAGGGTATGGCAAAACGAGCACGCACCTAGGAGGAGAGAAGGAGTAGTATTATACTCTATAGCTAGAAATAATGTAAATATATGGTAGAGAAGCATATGAAAAGGATATGGAAAGACGTTGTAAATGAAATGAATGAAGACTTTAAGGGCAGGATGAAGCAGATGTGGGTAGGGATAAAAGCGATACTGGGCAAACAAGCGGGAGGGGCAGACACGGGAATAGTTACCGTAAGAGTATAGAACGGTAAAGTTGTATGGTAAGTAGTTCGAAGGGGAAAAGGGAAGTACCAGGTCCAAGTAAAGCATTACCGTAAGCCAGCAACACCCACAGCCAACGAAACGTTCGACGCAGAATTCGAGAAAGAAATCAACGAGTGGACAATGGCGAACGTAGATGCATCAGGAAGGGAAGACAGTAGTTTAGGAAGGTTACGGAGAGAGTTCACAAAGGAAGAAGTAAATAACTGTGTAGCTAAACTTAAGAATAGAAAAGCACCAGGGGCAGACCAAATAGTGAATGGATTCATGAAGTACGGGGGAGAAGGAATGCTTACCATGATGGCTATGTTGTGTAACTGGATATGGGAAAACGAGCATGCACCTATTAATAGGAGATGGAGAGAAGGAATAGTAGTAAAAATATTGAAGAAAGGAGGTCAGACTGACCCGGGAACTATAGAGGGATAACGCTACTACTGTAAGAACAGCAAGTAAAACGTTTTGTGATATTTTGAACGATACAATGGGAACAATGATGAAAAAGGAAGACAGAATAAGCGAAGGGCAAGCAAGGTTTAGGCCAAACCGTAGCTGCGTAGATCATGTTGTACACCATAGGTAAGATCATCCAAGGTAGGCAACATGCGGGATTAACAACGTACTGTTTCTTCTAAGATGTACAGAAGGCCTACGACACAGTGTGGAGAAAAGGAGTGTGGAGAAAAAAAACTGTGGGAAAATAGGAATCAAAGGAAAGATGTGGAGAATGATGAAAAATATGACGGAATGTGCGAGAAGTGCTGTGATGCTGGACGGGGAAATATCGAAGTATGTTGATAGTTCACAAGGAGTTGCACGGAGATGTACTTTGTCACTTAACCTATTCAAGATAGATAGTATTAACGACCTGATAGTAGCAGTCGAGGCAGCAAGCCAGGGGGTCACGGTAGGGGACGATACGGTATCGAGGTTGATGTTTGCGGATGACTTTATGGGGATATCAGAACACCTGAAGGATTGTAGAAAAAAAATAGAGAAGGCGCTACAATGCACCAAGAAATGGAGGGAGACGGCGAACGTCGAGAAATGCGCAGTAGTTGTTTGTAACAAAGATAAGTTAAACCCGGTAAATCTCAGTTGGAAGTGGGGAGAAGATGAATTGCAGATCGTAGACCAGTATACATACCTTGGCGTAGAGATCTCAAAAGACTGCTCTTGGGATACACATATAGCAAACGTAATAGGAAAGGTAAAGCACACGTAGGCACGATGGATGCGATCCTAACAGACTCGCACCTTGACACTAGGATTAAGAGAAGCCGGCTTCGTTGCCTTGCCGTTCAGAGGTGTGGGAGTGGGTTTTTTTGAGGAGCCGCGCCTTCGACTCACGTTCTAGTTCGTGGAATCGGGGTTTTCATGAATTTGCCATAATTCTGCATATACGGCTCGTCAGAGTGGGCTAGTGTTATGATACTGCCTTCAATGAGGTTGAAGTCCCGGAAATTACCTGGGTTCAGGCACTGGTATCTTATTTTTTAATACGTGGAAGGCGTATCTTAGGTGGAAAGCCAGGAGTTTTCCAGAGGAGCACGAGCTTGGTTTCAGTCTCCGCGTGCACGAAAGGAATAAAACTGCTCTTCTTCTATCTCTAAGCAAACATCACACGTGAGTACCAACGAGTACCGACTTAATAGGCAAACCTGTCCAGGGATACAAAGTGTCCCGCCTGTATGATCCTAACAATGTTTCCTGATGAATGTGATAGTACCAAAGCTAGAATATGCAGGGGAAGTATGGGAAGGGAACGCGAAACTCGTAAAGCAGCTGGAAACAGTACAAATGACAGCAGCTAAAAAAAATAGAAGATGCTCAAGTACGACTAGTAACACAGTATTAAGAGCAGAACTGAGAATGCACCCGCTCAAGACAAATAGAGACACGAGAAGGTTGAAATGGCAATGTAAAGCAGGGAACATGCCTAAAAAGAGGTTGCCAGCCATAGTTGATAGAGCTGTATGATAAAATGACAAAAGGGCGAGCTGGAAGAAGGTGGGATGGCGTAATTGAGAAAATATGGAAGGATATAAGGGGAAACCAAGAACAGATGAAGTCCGCCGGGAAGTTTGGGAGGTACAACGCAGAAGTAGAAGAAAGGATAGAACGAAGGGAAAGGCTAGCGCTAAGAAACAAGGTGGACTCCGAAAAACACTTAAAGATATACGGGGGATCGAGGGAAGGAATAGGAATGAAAACGTATTTGCACGGCCCAATGGACTTCGCGAAAACGCTGAAACTGCGATTTCGTGTAGGTGACCTGGACCTGCCAGAAAGAAGAAAGAGGTACACCAGTAGCCGGGAGGAAGAGGAAGTAGATGCACAGATGTGCCCGTGTGGCAAAGCAATAGAGAGTAGAACTCACATAGTAGGAAAATGTAAAATATACAAGGAGGAACGGGATGTGTTAAAAGAGGAGATGAGGGAAACAGACGAATGTGACATGGAGGAGTTTGATACACTGAATAGCAGCGAGCAAACGATCGCTATCCTAGGGGATACATGGTGGCCACAGACGGCCAGGCAGGAAGGGGATAAGATTAGCAAAACTACGTAATATATGGAAACAACGTAATGAGCGCCCAATTTTTGGAGGTGTCTATTAGCAGTCGGAACGGTGCTCCGTCTCGAAAAGGATGCGTGGTCAATGGTCAAATGACTAAGGCAGGCATCAAATGAGTAAGCTCCCCCCCCAAATGTCTGCCTGGTCGGTGAAAACCCGACGCGCTCCGTCTCGGCATTGTAGGGATGCGAGGGTCTATGGTCATACGACTACGGCCAAGCATGATAATGAGTACCCCCTCCCGCTCGAGAGCTGGGGGTGATCTGGATAACATTGACTGGGGAGCAGGACCGTCCTTTTTTTGTGTTCATATTTCACTTTTCATAGACACTTTCTTGCCCCACCCACGTTGCGGATGGCATGGCGATGGCTTTCGTTGACGATTTATTCCTGCCCCTGAAGGCAAGACGTTCCTTTTCTTCTCTTTTTTTTTGACGTACCTTGCTGTTCAGAGGTATGGGAGTGGGTTTTGAGGAGCCGCATCTTCGACTCATGTCCTAGCTTGTGGCATCGGGGTTTCCACGAATTCCCCATATTTCTGCATATACGGCTCATCATAGTGGGCTAGTGTTATGGTACTGCTTTGAATGAGGCTGTAAGCCCGGTAATTACCTGGGTTCAGGCACTGGGATCGTATTTATAGTACTTGGCAGGCGTGTCTTAGATGGAAAACCAGGGGTTTTCCCAGCGAAGCACGAGCTTGGTTCCCAGTCTCCGCGTGCACGAAAGGAACAAAGCTGTTCTTCTCTTCTATCTCTAAGCAAACAACACACGTGAGTACCAACGAGTACCGGCTTAATAGGCAAACCTGTCCAAGGATACAAAGTGTCCCGAACTTGATCTTAACACAGTAGAGTACTCGTTTTACTTAAAAGTTTCGTCTACGAGTTGGTTCAATCAAGCCCATCGCCTCAAAATTTGTCCACTACCAATGCCGATATCTACTCGAATTTCACATCGATAAATGGTGTCATACTGACCATCTTGAGCAGCGGAAGAAGGGGTCACAGCGAGTTTTTTAATTGAGGTCCCTATGTTAAGTGTAAGGCAATATGGACCAAGGGACAGGCTCTGCTCTGGTCACTCACTCAAGGTGTTTGAGGAAGTTAGAAGTTGTAAGCTCTTGTATTATTAATAGTTGCTGTTTGCCTCGCCAGATGTCTTCTGAACCAAGGGGCGAGGCGCTCATCAGAAAGGAAGGCCATAACGCCTGCCAGGTATGATGAGGGGACGATTGACAATCCATAATGCCGAAACAGGGGAGAAGGGATACCATAGCACTAGCCCACCCTGAAGGGCCGCATATGCAGATGCATAGAACAATCAGTCACGAACCAAACCGATCCGGAGATTTCGGAGAACTGTTCGAAGATGCGACACTTCACAACCCACTCCCACACCTCTAATTTACAAGGCTGAAGCCGATTAGAAGCTGGCTCTAGCTGCGAAAGATTGTCCCGACCAATCCCGGGCCCTAATATACGACCACATAAAAACTGTATGGCGTTTCCGTAGGAAAAAACAGTTTTTATGTTGTTTTTTTTGTGGGCTAACTACTGGTTCCAGGTACTCTAAAGCATGTCTGCACAACAAACAATCGCGCAAAATCCGATGAACTGACTCCGTAGGATCAAGATCAACGTTGTACTTAAGGACAAATGTTGATTATATACCTTTTTTGTAGTCAGAAATTCTGGATATATATGTGTTCTTCACAATAGGCTGTTCTTTCTGCCCGTCGACATCCAGCTCAACTCGTGTCCGTGCCGATTCTTCAATCCTGGAGAGATACAAGTCCTGTGGTCACGAAAGATCGACACACCGCTGACCAACGCCTAGATGGGTAGGAGGGTGACTCGTGCACTGAGTCAAGCTGGGGAGACTATTGAGAGGTTTTAGTGGGTTCAACTCCTACACTACCTGAGTCGGGAGAGATAATACTAGACTCAGGTGCCTACATCCTCGGAGTAAACCATTCTTTAATGACGGTCAGAGACAGACCCGATCAAAGTGGAAGAAACGAACCGGGTTCGAACCAGTACCCGAAAACTAGAGAAATCAGTGTGGACAGAGGTCTCCTCCCTCTCTCCGGGGCACAAAAAACAAACTTCGGCACAGACAAGAGATAATATTAATACATGGGTATGCAGTATGACATACGCAGAATAGACAATGCAATGCCTTATGTCGTGCCTGTCGTATCCAGTATGATGACATGGCAGTGCATTTCCCACTGTGCTTACTGCATACGTGGCAACGTAGTATATCTGTGGCGTAGCTTTGTGACCACAGAACTTGTATCTCTGTTATCTCACCCTGGACAATTCCTATTTCAATAGTCTATTGTGTCTACAATTAATTCAGAAGGCTGTGCGTTAATTGGATTTGTCTTGACAGTTGGTTTTGGCGACTGTCTAGTAATTAAAATTGTCCATACAATTGATTTCGGCGATTACCCATTAATTGAAATTGGCCGGACAAATGTTTTCGGCGATTGTCTATGAATTGGAGTCGCCCAGGCAATAGATTTCGAAGACCATCAATTAATTGGAATTGTGTGAGCAGTAGGTTTCGAGTGTTGTCTATCAATTGGAATTGTCTGAACAAGTGATTACGGATACCGGAAAACAGGAATTATCCAGCAAATTGATTCCGGTGCTGGCCCAATAAATGGAATTGTCCGGACAATTGATTTCGGGTGTGTTGTTCACTAACTGAAATTGCCCGGACAATCGATTCCGGGAGCTATCTATCAATTGGATTTGTCTGAACAATCGATTTCCGATGCTGCTTATTGAATGGAATTGGCCAACGGACTTCGGCGATTGGAAAGTAGTTGGAATTGTCCGCTCAATTCAATTCAGATGCCGCGCAAGAAATCAATTGGTCGATAAACGTCATGGCCGTGTACCTATTTATTGTAGTATGATAGACACGCCCCATTGAATTGATACTACCTGTAATTTGGCACAGTAAAGGACCTTGCAAATGATTGCGTATACAGAGAAGTTCTCGATCCAGTTGTAAAGGCAATACTAGCATGATTTTGTTATATACTGATCAAATCAACTGTAGTTCTACAAGTAGCTGTCGGCTTTTAAATAACACATCCCTCTTAAGCTCGATATTCATGACAATTCCAATTAGGAGATGGCTTCCGGAACCAATTGTCCGGGCAATTCCATTTAATGGACGGTCTCTCAAAGCAGTTGCCCCGACAAGTACAATTCATGTAAATCCCCCGAAATCAATTGTTAAAGCAATTCCAATTGATAGACAGCCTGTGAAATCATTTGTCAGCACAATTTCAATCAATAGGCAGTCCCCGAGCTCATTTGTCTGGACAATTCCAATTATTTTTAAAGCACCAAACATCAATTGTCCAGACAATTCCATTTGATGGGCAGTCTCTGAAATCAATTGTCAGGGCAATTTCGATTGATAGTCTCCAAAAATTGTCAGGACAACAATTACAATTGTTAGACAGTACCCAATATCAATCGTCCGAACAAATCCAATTAGTAGACAGTATCCAAAATCAATCGTCTAAACAACTTGAATTGCTAGACAGTCTTCGATATCACTTGCCCGAACAATTCCAAGTAATAGACAACTGTGTAACTCTGCGGCAGGGGCAATAGTCTATTGATAGGTCTATTGTCCAAGGCATGAGCAGAAAAGGGCGGGACACCTCAACTATAACTTTGTATTTATATCCGGACGTAGGACGTTTTGATACCGCCTAGCCTGTTTGCTCAGATGTAAATAATTTAAAAAACGTTTCACGAAACAAACTAACCCATATGCACTGATATTTTGTAACGTACGGGTAATTGATTCAGGAGACTGCCTACCAATGCCATTGTCTGAAGAAGTGATTTAGGAGATTTTGTATTAATTTAATAGTCGAAATTGTCCGGATAATTGACTTTGTATCCTGTCTATGAATTGGAATTGCCCGGACAATTGATTTAGAAGGCAGTCAACTAATTGAAATTGACCGGACAATTGATTTTGGAGCCTGTGTATTAATTGGAATTGTCGGGGCAATTGATCTGGGAGACTGTCTATTAATTGGAATTATCGGGACAAATAATTTTGGCGGCAGTCTATTAGTTGAAATTGTCCGGACAACTAATTCGGGGGGGCATCTGTCCATTGGAATTGTAGGGAAATTGGCTCAGGGAACGGTCTGTCAATTGGGATTGGCCGGACAACTTACACAGGAGAAGGTCCATTGGAATTGTCCGGACCATTGATTACGGCGACTGCCTATAAAATGGAGTTGTCTAGACAATAGGGCCAGGTAGGGGTCATTCAATAGAAATTGCCTGGATAATAGAGCTCGATGCCTTTCAATTAACCGGAATTAGGGACCACAATAGACAGTATAGTCAATTGCAATAGGAAGCTATTAAATGTAGACACTTGGACTATTATCTATTAATAGTGTCCAGGGTGTGATTTCTCTTCTAGGATTGAAGAATCGGCACTGACACTTGTTATGCTGGATGTCGACGGGTAGAAAGAACGCACACATATCATCGTACTTGGTACGACAAGCACGACTTACATATTCTATGAAAGAGAAACAAAACAAAAGAAAAAAGAACAAAAAAGAAAAAAGAAAGAAAACAATTCGGAAGAGAAAAAGGAAAAAAAAAACTGTCGTGGCTCCCCGCATGGGATGTGGAAGACTCTTGAAAAAAATGAGAAATAACACCACTATTAATACCTCAAAACAGGGGAGTAACATTAAAAGAACCAAGGGAAATAGCAACAGGCAAACCGGAAAGCACAACAAAAAAGGCACCCTCCAGGTAGCCGCAACAGCAGTTAGTGTGTGGTACGAGTAGCATAGACAGGGTCCCCCCCTCCTATTAATAGTCGGTCTGGTACCTTGCTACTCTGTCTGCCGTTTCCGTCCTGCGTTCGTCAACTATGCCCCACCCCCGGAGAGGATGCGTCACACCGTACGAAACAAGCAGAGCAGGCTCGCGTCAACCACACCCACCCACGCCACCAGACTCCTTTCATGAGGACAATAAAAATAAAGAGAAAACAAGAAATAATTTGACAAGAAACTCACCGAGGATCAAGCCCAAAAAGAAAAATAAGACAAAGGAAGACCACGTTCCATCAGCTGCAGCAGCCGGCGGCACGAGCAGCATACATACATACCTGGTAAACATGCTGTACTTACTAGTCGGCCTGTGTGGTGCCTTGCTACCACCCTGTCTGCCGTCTCCTTCCTACTTTCGTCCACCGCGGCGGGGTTCCCTTCTACTCCAACGTTCCTGTTGCCCCCTCCCCGCATTGATTACCTTGGTCGGGTTTCCTTCCAGTCCTCCTGTTGTTGGATCCCCTCCCCCCATTCCCTTGGGCACTACCCACGGCGGATGCGCGGTGCTGCCTACTCAGCTGTGCCTCATCCTCGTGCCACCTCGCCATGAACCGTTTGGCTGCTTCAAGGACCTCCCCGGTACCAGAGTGGACCACAGCGCGGTCTCAAGTCCATACACCCCCCAGAGGGGATGTGTTCCGATGACCCTTACGTGGCTCGGAACTCCCTAAGGTCTACTGCTGTGTAGCTGCTGCTGCAGGACAAGCAGCAGTCCTTGCGCCCTACGAGCATCTCTTGCTGCGTCGGGTATCTCTTTATTTCTTACTATTACGGGGGTACATAGTTAATAGGACCTGTGGTAAACATAAAAACCTATATATTATATTTCCCTATTTTTACTAACAAAATTTGCTCCCGTTAACTATGGACCCCCGTAATACTAATACTACTGGTACTTGCTACTATTACAGTAGTGGCTACAATAAATTAGCTCGTATTTTGTATGACAGCAGCAAGCACCAGTGTACCCTTGTATACCTGCATTATAATAATACGTACTCGTGGCAGACGGCTGCTGCCGTTGTTGCCATGTTGTCATATATACAGTAGTAGCCTATGGCACCGGGCCATCACACAGACCCTGTGGGTAAGGGGTAACGGGTGGGGTGAACCGATACATGGTTTCTGATTGGTCGAACGGATGGCGTGAACCAATAATACATGGTTCTGATTGGTCAAACGTAGTCTTTTTATTTATGTACGTACGTATAGTGTGTACCTTTGTTTGGTTCCAAAAAGTCGTCCAGGAGGTATACGAGGTGCCGTATCTATGTTGGTCTCTTTGTACCTTATTGTTGTCGAGCTTGTTGTGATGAGGGACGAGAACGCGCGAAAACACTTCCCCGGCGAGGGTGCTCCCGCATGTGTCGAGCGAAGTAGGGTGTTCGACGAGGCGCACTCTCGCATGACCCACTCGGGCAGAGGCCTGTCTGTCCTCGTGCCGGAAGCAGAGGACGGCTTGCAGTCATCAGCGCGAGAGAAGTTTTCAGGTGATCATTTATTTAGTCCAACGGCTGTGTATATGATACGTACGTGTAAAAAGTCCTCGCGTGGTCCTTGCTCTGTGCGTCCTTCGCCTTGAAGCAAGGCCGCGCATCTGGTGTTGGATGCATTCGCTTTTCAACCCACCAGTAGTGTCCAGTCGGCCAATTCTCTTCTTTCCCACAGAGGTGCGCGGCAAGGGTGTACAGCAGCAGCAGCCACATGCCGCGGTTTTGCACGAGACAGATTAGGGCAAGCGATTCAAACCTGTCCGAGAAAACAACAATTAACAAATTGAAAAGTCGACGCACGAGCGGATTCGAATCGTTAGGCATGTCAGACAAAGGAGATATCAGCAGATAGAGATCAGGAATCAGGATAGGGATTGATTGGCAAGAGTCGGGTTGCGTTCACCTGGTTGCAACGCATTCGCACCGGGCCCATCCCGTCTGAAAGATACGGAACAAGACACACACAGCAAGGTACACAGCAGCATACCTTGTCTCTGGCAAGATCCGCTTCTATGAGTGCGATATCGCCATGACCATAGGAGCGACGATTTTGATTTTGAGTTTGATTTTTGAAAACGCCGAGTGTTTTCGAGCCCAAACAAACGCTTTTTGGGAACAGGGTTCGGAGTTTGTTTTTTTTCGCATGGCATGATGATGAGTAGAAAACGCGGAGCACTTTCGTCAACCAACACCCGAAAACAGAAGACAGTAAGTAGTGGTATTATGATTGTTGTTACGCTTGCCTTCCGACCTCTTGTTCGTTGTTGCCGCCTAGTAATAGGCGCCTTCCTCGCCTTGGCAACTACAGTACACTGCTGTAATGGCCTACAAGCATCGACCCACGCACGAATAAGAAAGAACACAGCAGATGAAGTAGTATTAATAGTAGTGGTCCCTCCATAATGCCGGTCGAGTAGTGCCAGCTGGCCGCTATATATAATGCCGGTGAAATGGCTTGGCGCAGGTGCGATTAACTACTGTAGTCAGTGTGGCAGTGTGCGGAGTAATTAGTGCCGGTTGCCTCTATAACAGTGCCGACCGGTACTGCTGCTGTTGGGTGGCGCATACCGGCACTATAGAGAGAGGCACATGCCGCTACTGCTGTAAGAACGTAATGCTTACTTTTTGAGGGACGCTATCACGTAAGAAAACGAAAACAGGACTAAGAACACATGTATGCTCAGCTTCGAGAGCTACACTAAATCCTACTACTCTACAATAATATATGTTCAAAGTTGAACGAGAACGAGGATGGTGCCACAATAAGATTCTTAGGCTTGCTAAGGCTTGCAATGCTCAGATCTGGCCCAATATTATATTCAAGTGATGATATCCTGCTGGATGCAGTGGGTACCCGGTAAACTGATGGTTCTCACGGAACAAAGTGGTCGAAGGTTTGCATTATCGCAGGGTCTGATAGAATACTGCTGTACGTGTAGCAGTACTATTAAATATTAACACTTACTTGTAGCATAGTAGCTCTTGTTATAGGAGTATATGTGTCTGTTCTTCACCTGAAACCGTTCTTTCTACCCGTCGACATCCAGCACAACCAGTGTCCGTGCCGATTCTTCAATCCTACCAGGTAGAGAGATGCAAGCTCTGTGGTCACAAAACTACGCCACAGAGATACTACATTGTTATTCAGTGTGTGTGTGTTCTTCACATTAAACCGCTCTTTCTACCCGTCGACATCCAGCACAACCAGTGTCCGTGCCGATTCTTCAAGCCTAGAGATAAAAGTTCTGTGGTCACAAAACTACGCCACAGCAGAGATACTACATAGCAGTATAGTAGTACATTGTTACGTATACAGTAAGCACTACTGCTGTAGTAGACAGCGCAATGCCATGTCATTACACAGGATATGAAAGGCACGACATACGACATATTATATGAAAGAGACAAAACGAAAAAAAACAAAGAAAAAACAAAGAAAACAGATCGAAAGAGAAACGGAAAAAAAATGAATACAAAAACTGTCGTGCCTCCCCGCAGGGGGTGTGGTAGACACTTGAAAAGAAAAAAAACACCACTACTTATAAACAGAGTGAGACTAAGAACCAAGGGAAGATAACAGGCAAATTGAAGCGCAAAGCACCCTCCAGCTAGCCGCAGCAGTTTGTGGTACGAGTACTCGTATCATAGCCAGGTTCTCCCTACTAGTCCGCCTGGGACCTTGCTACATCCCTATCTGCCGTCTTCGTCCTACGTTCGTCAACTATGCCCCGCCCCTCGGCGTCAGACCTTGCGAAACAAGCAAAGCAGGCTCGTCATCGACCCGCGCCACACGACCCCTTAATTAAGGCTCATCAAAAATAATAATAATAATAATAATGGAAGAAAACAAGATGAAGTAATAAAATGAAAATCACGGAGGATCAAGCGCAAAAAGAAAAAGGGGAGAAAGAACTGAGAAAGACCACGCTCAAACCAACTGCACCAGTTGGCGGCACGAGTAGCATAGGCATGTTCTACTTCCTAGTCGGACCAGTGCCTTGCTACCCTGTCTGCCATCTCCTTCCTACTTTCGTCCACCGCGGTTTCCCTTCTACTCCTCCTGTTCCCCCCCCTCCCCGCATTCCCTTGGACACCACCCACGGCGAATGCGCGGCGCTGCCTACTCAGCTCAGCCTCATCCTCGTTCCACCTTAACATGAACTGCTCGGCTGCTTCGAGGACACCCCGGTACCACTTCCCCGCCTTTTTTGCTGCAGTGGACCTCAGCGCCATCTCAACTCCAAACACTAAGGGGGCAAGTTCCGTTGACCCTTGGGTGGCTCGGAACTCCCTAAGGTCTAATCGCTCCTCGCTTTGCCGTGCCACGGCCCCCGCAAAGAAGGCCGCCGATTACGGATGGTCGTTTCGATGCTCTCGCAACGTGTCATCTTGGGGGCCTGCGCGTACGAGAGGGTGGCATGGTCAGTACGAAGTCGGCGCTGTAAGCCAATGGCTCGCTAAAGGACTTGGTGAGCCGTTCGAAGCTTGGCAAAGTGTTCATTCAGTAGGCAGAGTAGACGATGCAATGCCACGTCATCATACATACTGGATGCGACAGGCAGGACATACACATTCTAGGAGAGATGTAACAAAAGAGAGAAACAGAAAGAAACAACACACATAAAACCGAAAACGAACGAAAACGCAAAATGAAAAACAATAGAAAATATGTCATGCCTCCCCTCAGGAGATGTGGCAGCCACTTGACAAGAACGAGCTGAAGAAACAACACTACTTCTAATAGTAGAAAAAAACGGTTTAATGTGAAGAACACACACACTATCTATGATCAGAGTAAGACTAAGAACTAAGGGAAAAAATAGGCAAATCGAAGCACAAAGCACCCTCCAGGTAGCCGCAGTAGCTTGTTTGTGGTACGAGTAGCATAGATAGCCAGGTTTTCCGTACTATTATAGTCGGTCTGGTTCCTAGCTACCCTGCCTGCCGTCTCCGTCCTGCGTTCGTCAACTATGCCCCATCCCTGGAGAGGATGCGTCAGACAATACGAAACAAGCAAATCAGGCTCGCCATCCACCCACGCCACACGACTCCTTTCATTAGAACAAGAAGAAAGGAAGATGCAGAAATAAAAAGAAAATCACAAAATCATGGAGGATCAAGCGCAAAAAGAAAAAGACGAGAAAGAAAAACCACGTTCGAACCGACTGCAGCAGTTGGCAGCACGAGTAGCATAGCCATGTTCTACTTACTGTATATACAGTAGGCCTGGTGCCTTGCTACCCTGTCTGCCGTCTGCTTTCTACTTTCATTCACCGCGATTTCCCTTCTACTCCTCCTGTTGCCCCCCCATTCCCTTGGTGGAGTTTCCTTCCATTCCTCATCCCCCCCCCCCCCCCCCCCCCCTCCCCCTCCCCCCATTCCCTTGGGCACTACCCACGGCCGCGGATGCCCGGCGCTTCCTACTCAGCTGTGCGATATGTACTCTGTGAATGACCTGGTGTAGTACAGGACAAACAAGCAATAAGAAAGGCAGGCTGAGGCTTACAAGAAAATAAGAAACCCGGCAGTCATTATACTGGAGTTAATGTTGAATGCACCCATTCCGAAATAAGAAATTCAGCATGGAACAGCTGTCCTGATTCTGGTAGAGTTTTAGCACAGCAGTATAGCTGAAGCACAAATTGGTACAGAACTCCGTAGTAATGCTAGTGAACGCCTCCCGGGACGTTGTGATCGTGCAAGCGTGAAAAGGCACCCCGGGGAGTTTACTGTGTGGCCGAGGCAGTATTTTCTGGAAAAAGAGTAACTGCGGCCTTTTCGGGTTGATACAAAAAGCGCTGAAGAAAACGAATATCCAAGACATACCCCAGTACCTGGTACACGATAACATGATACTAATAGCACGTACCTGGTACTCTTTCGAGTGACATCTTAAGGGTGCTTTGTTTTCTGTCCTCGGCTGATTATGCCTTTTCTGTTGTTGCTCAGCGCACGTCAATACCTACCCATACGTCAGCATCCCTATACAAAGCGCCCCGTGGTGCCTGCTTCGGGTACAGCTCCTCTCCCCCCATTCGAATGGGTTGCCAGCTCCACCCCGGGACGTTCACCATAGAAACATATCAAAGGGCGAGGGGCGTTTACTATGTGGCCGAGGCGTTTTTTCGCATTTCGGCTTTGGAAGTGGGGGCGTTCACGGCAGATTATTATGCTCATTTTCGACTGAAAATAGCGGCCCGGGGCGTTTCCTGGCATTGCTAAGGTGTATCGCCCACTCTACCTACTACTGCATATACTTTTTGATATTTTATAGTCTCTCCCAGTACACAGTAGTAGCCCGGACTAATCCTCGTTTCCAATGCTGTCTGCATCCGCTCGCTTGAAACGGTAAAGGGTACTGGTGAGGTCAGGTAGATGCAACGTGCTACCCAAGAGCGCCTCCCGGTCGGAGCCGCTCCCCGGCTTTCGCGAGGGGCAGCGTTCGAGCGGGCTGACCCGGGGCCGGCCATCTCTCCGATGACCGAGCAGCAGCGACAGGTCAAGCGACGCTCGAGGGCGGCGACCCAAAAGGTTGCGGCTCAACATGCGCAGGTGAGGGTAGTTTTATTCGTACCTGGTACTTCGTATACCTGGTATAAGACATGGATAAATATACAGCAGTAATGACGGTCTGGAGAATAGCCGCGTGTGGTTTGGGGGAAGGGGGGTGTACTCGTTGTCATGCATGGCCGTGTTCGTATGACCATAGAATTTTGCACCCGTACACAGCCGGGACGGAGCACGTCCGGTTTTCGCCGAACATGCAGACATTGAGATAGCACCAAGCGCAAAGCGCCGCGCGGTTTTCGGCGAGTCGCACGAAGGGTGAGCTGCATCCTATATATACGAAGAATCGCTTGTGAGGCGGACATTCTTGAATATGAATGACAGCGTCGAATTAGTTGATTTGTTTTCCGGTGTGGCCACTTCTAGAGATAGCTATGAAGGAGCGGGGGGAGTACTGAAGAAGGGAGGGGGGGGGAGATGTTGAAGGGGGTGGGGGAGGGGATAGTGATTGTTCATCAATGCGTACTTGTGCTTGGGGAGGAGCTATGACGCGGCTGCTGTTGTAACTGCTGCTTTCTGCATTTATTATATGTTACACCCGGACTAAACTTACCAATGTAATTTTTTGTGTTGGATATCGTGATTTTTCCGAGATACAGCAGTGTATCGAGTATTGAACTTAGTACCCCTAGGTATATCGTATATCGATACACGCACGTATTACTGCTGTGTCGAACGATCGCTTTCGATATGTCGACAGATCTTGTCGACCGCGTCTTGCCCTCCACCCCATTGCATTCCCGTTGTTATTTTACATGTACTGTAGTTATGCATGTACTCTGTACGACTAAAGTTGTTTTTGGACGTACGTGTATACCTGGTAATATTATTGTTTGTCGGCATCACCTTATTGCTTTGTATTCTTCCATATGAACGAGCAAGGCAATCGGCGGAAGCCGCTAGTGGGGCGCAGTGGCTTGTATATCTCTCTTGTACATTCCTGCTTCTCATTCGGGGGCTGTAGACTTCAATATTGCTGTCGTTATTATTATTTAAGAATGAATCACGTCAAGGTGATGTACCTGCGCCGACAGCTGTAATCTGTCAGCCGCAAGTTCGTCCGAAGCGGTCGAGAGTGTCTAGCTTAAAAGCTTTTCGACGGAATTGTTCACATGCTCAAGTTTTGCAATTGGCAAGTTTTGTAGGCTGGGTGCGATAGTTTTGGGAGATCGTATCGAAACATTCCATATGCTGCATCGAAATATCGAATTTTGAGTGTAGGGTGTAAATAACGAACTCGGTTTTTGCTCCTTCCCCTGGCGCTCATCTCCGTATTTGTTTTTAGCCGATCCTAAACCAAGCGTTTCAGCGAACTTACCCATTTCCGATCAAGCTTTGAAATCGTACATATCGCTAGTTTTTGTTCCGTTCATCGAGAGTGCATGGAAATCTGTTTTCGTTCGATGCCAACATACCGCCTTTTGCTGGATCAACCTCTCTTGTTCCAGGAGGACGCGCGGAAGCAGGACGCTGTCCGCCGAAAGGAGGCAGCCAAGAAGCTGGCCGATAGAGCCCACTCTTACAACGCGCGGTTCCAGTCTCGATCCGGCCGACCCTCCTCCTCCTCTTCGGGACCCCTCACCAACGGCGTGCGCTCGAGGAGCGTCTCCGGTCACCCTGGAGTTAACGCCGGAAAACCCATCGGAGGTGACACTGGGCGCAGGCCTGGAGGACACCGTGGAGTCAATGCATACGGCATCGCCGGGGGCGCCGGAGTAGGAGGTCGAGGAGGAGCAGGAGGGTGCCAGCCGCGGGCGAGGTCCTCCCCCCCCGGCCATGTGCCGCAGCGCGAGCGATACCGGTCAGCGGTTGATTCCGCCACCGCCACTGCCGCCGCCGACCCCGGCGTCGACACCGACGGTTTTAGGCGTCCGGGAAGCGGAAGCGGGGGTGGGGGGAAATATCCAGGCGGAGGCAAGGGTCGTGGTCGGGGTCAGCCCACGGTGGGTGCGAAGTCGGCATCTAGTCTAAGGTCGGGGGCGGGGGGCGGGTTCGGGCCCGATGTGGTGCCTACGCGCGGCGCCCCTAGGACTCGATCGGGCTCGCGGCAGCGGCCAGTGGACGAGACGGTCCGGGCAGGCAGTGACCGCGGTGGTGGTGGTGGTGCTACTGGTGGTGTTGGTGGTGATGGTGTTGGTCCGGTGGGTGGAGGTAGTGGTGGTGTTGGTGTTGGTGTTAGTGTTCGTGGGGATGGTGGTGGTACTGGTGCCGGTGTTGATGGGTGTGGTGTTGGTGTTGGTGTTGGTGTTGGTGGTGATGATCTTGGTCGTGGTGGTGTTGGTGTTGGTGTTTCGTGAGGATGGTGGTGGTGGTGAGTAGTGTTTGTGGGGGTGTTGTTGGTGCTGGCGGAGATGGCGGTGGTGATTATGGTGTTGTGCAGCCCCATGCGGCCACGAAAGGCAGGAGTGTACGTGCGTGTGGGAATGCTGGCGCTGGGCGGCGTTCTGCCGGGACTGGCGAGAGCCAGAACCCCTCTGGAAGGTGAGATACATCGTATCGACATACCTGGCATCGAACTATTGATAAATCTGAGTGTCGAAATGCGTTTTTCCCTCCGTTGTCTGGCATCTCCGTGTTTTGTGTTTCCGGCTGAAGGCTGCGACGTAGCTGATATCGATCGAATATCGCAAGTTTAGTATTTGTTTCTACGCTAGGTATTGTATGGAAAAACATCGTTCGACAGGTACCCGGAGTGAAGTGCAGCGGTTGGATCGATCGAATCGCTCAAACCCCCCCCCGGTATCGGCGGGACACAAACAAACACACACAAAACAATAATAGCTGTGCCCGCCGACCACAAGCGCCTCATTTCCCTTTAACACCCCTCCCCCTTCAATGTTCCGCCCCCCATGTCTTCTGTCTAGACCAACCGGACTCTCCCACGGTACCACTTCTTCTGCGGCCGATAGGCGCAACATGAACTTGGGATCTAGTTGGGGCGCCTCCGCCGAGCCGCTAGCCGCTATTACTGCCGCTGCCAGGGCGAGGTCCGTTTCCCGCAGGGGTGGGGTCGGCAGCGGCCGTGGCGACGGAAGTGGTCGCGGCGCCAACAGGGGTGGTGGTGGCGGTGGTGGTAGTGTTAGTGGTAGTGTTAGTGGTAGTGGTGATGGGGGTGGTGGTGGTAGTGGTGGCGGTGGTGAAGGCCTTGCGGAGACCCGCTGTCCAGGGGATGTAGACGGGGCGGCTGCGCGGGAGATCCTTGATGAGCAGGAGCAAGCTCTGCGGAAGGCCGAGGAGGACGCGAAGGACCGCCGTCGCGAGACGCTGGCGTTTATGGCCAGGTAGGTTCAAGTAGGCAGATAGTAGGTGTAGGCAGTAGGTAGCAAGCGGACAGGCCACTCAAATGAAGCAGTAGCCAGAAGGTAGACCGAAATCAAGTAGAGGAGTAAGCAGATCGTAGGTAGAAGGCAGTAGTAGACAATAGGTTTGAAGTATCGTAGTCAGGGAACAGGAAGGCAAATGTAGAAACTGAATGGCAGGCAGTGGGTACGTACGTAGACTGCGACTGGTAGGCTTTTATTTTTCGCCCACAGCTCGTTTTGCGCTTGGAGGTTTCAATTAATCTATTTACTGAGGCAATCAATCAATCAGTCAACCAATTGACTAACCAATCGCGGGATCAAACAATCACCTCCTGCCCCCGGCAATTATCAGGCGAAAGAGGCAGGCTGTTCTCGCCAAACGTCAGGTGCAGCAGGAGAAACTGGAGAAGGAGGAGAAAGTGAGGCGCGCGCTCGAGGTGAGATAGGTGTTGCGGCGGCTGAAATGTTCCTTTTGTTGGGGAAGCACATCTCTGGTTAGACCGGTGTAGTTATAGTTGTCAAGTGAAGCTTTTTATGTCTACCCCCCCCCCCCTCATCCTCTTTATGCATTTTTTTCTCTCTGTACGATTCGACCAATCGCTGCTATGCACACCGCGAGCCAATGAGCTTCCTGTAGTAACGACCGCCGCCATACCTTCGTGCGAACCCTCCTTGTTCTCGATTCGACTCAACCAATCACTACTCTACATCAGAATCGCGAACAAATAAAGTCCGAGGACACCGAATGCTATCCCTGTATGTGCGAAGCATCGTATACATCCGCGCGAACTCAACCGATCACTGCCCTGACGACAATACCGAGAACCAATGACCTGCCGAGAACACAAAGGTCCCCCCTCACCCTTCCCGCCTCTTCTCGCGCGCTCGGCACAAAACCAGGTTCTCGAACAAGCTCGGCAGAGCGGCCTTCCTCAGCGCCCCCTCCGATCACGTTCGAGCCACAGCATGCAACATTCGAGCGCCAGGCTTCTCCGTGGTAGCACCGCCTCGACGTCACTGCCGCCACCGCCTCCGCGGCTACCACCGCCTTCCTCCCGCACCGCGCCCGTCGGAAACGGCAGGTCGGACGGTGGAGGTCGTGGAGGTATTGGTGGCACCGGTAGTGGGAGGGGGGGGGCGAGGCGGGGGGTTTCTTCTTCCTCGGCTGCGAGAGAGAGCCGGGTAAGGAAGCCGTGACGGGATGGGCAGGACGGGGGTGGTTGGGTAGGGCTTGCTGTCTGGTGTGCCGTCAGTCGGTGTGATTGGTTTGGGTTTGACATACTGCCAGAAGGTGTAACTGGTCGCGGCTTGCCATACTCGCTTGGTCAGGGCTTGATATGCTGTACCTTCAGTCGGTCTGTCTGTCGTATCTGTCTGTCTGTTTGCCTGTCTTGTCTTTCTATTGACGTGTTTGTCGGCCTGTCGGCGAGTCGACCAGTTTGTCTGTTTCTCTCAATGTACCTGTCTCTCTTTCTTTCTTCCCCTCCCTTCGCTCCCTACCTCCCCTCCGGTCCCCCGACCCCACTCTCTCTCGCGTGCGCACGTGTCGGAAAACCTGCCGCCACATTACCACACAGAGCGCATCAACTCCAAGCCGCGTGGTGGCGCCGCCGATGCCCGGGTCGAGACCGGCACACTCCTCGAGCAGGCGCGGCAGGAGTTCCTCGGTCAGCGGAGGCATTTCTCCTACAACCCTCGCCACCGCTGCCACCACTACTGCTGATGCTAGGGCCGCCACTCACTCGCCGCCCAAGTCTAGTGGGAACCGCCAGAGCGACACCAACGCCCGGCTGCGACGGGATCGAACCGTCGACGGTTCCGCCGCGCATCCTCTTCCATGCGGCGCTCTCGGGGGCGAGACCGGCCTTGCTGCGGCGGAGAAGCGGTGGACACCCGCCGACAGGCGGGATGTCGTTTACGACGGTGATGGTGGTGATGGTGATGATGGCAAGCGGGGTAGTGGGGAAGGGGTTCGAGACATCACGGACGGAGGTCATGGGGCCGGAGCTGGGGCCAAGGCGAGAGCGTCTAGTGGCGAGGCGATGGAGGCCGTTCACGACAAGCTCCCGCTCATGCAGGCCCCCCTGGAGAAGACCGGTTTTACTGCGCATGACTCGCAGGGGCCCTGCGACCGTTTGTTGCACGGTGAGAGCTATGATGAGTGATGTATGTACCACGAGTAGCTGCAACAGTAGCGTCATGGGACGGACACGGTTGGGTCGAGGATGGTAGGTTGGTATTGGACTTGGGGTTGGTGGCGGTGTTTTTGGGTTGGGGGTTGATATTGTTGGGGTTGTTGATGTTGCTGTGAGGGGGACGGACGCATGTCAATGTCACCGAAACTGCTGTACATACATGTGATGGCATAACCCCTGAGTCGTTACTACTAGCGGTACGACCGCTGCTACGCCAGCAGGGCCGATATCATACTCACCCACCCACCTACCTACCAGCCCACCTACGATGTACAGCAGTACTCAAGACGTGTGTTTTGTTTTCGTGTCCAGACACGTCGTTTGGGTGTTGGTAAGACGATACTGAAATTCCATACAATTGAAACGAAAAATAGAGTGTTTCGGCATGACCATACTGAAATGCCACACGAGCAAAAAAATGAAGAAAAGGTCTTTTACTGAAACCCCTATACAATTAAAAAAAACAACAATAAACAACTCGAAAGGTGGGGCTCGGACCACGGACGTTTGCGCACAGAGTAGAGCGTTCTACCGCTTGGCCAAAATACGGGTGCGCGGGCGGGGCGCACTGATTTGCTGCTTGCTTTAGGCATTTGACGATCGACCACGCATCCCTTTCGAGACGGAGGGCCATTCCTACTCCTGATAGAGACACCTCCAACAGTTGGGCACTCATCACGCTGTTTCCATGCATTGCATATTTGTTTGTGCTGATCTTATCCCTTTCCTGCTTCACTGCCTGTGGCCACCATCTGTCTCGATGTGTAGCGATTGGTTTCTCTCTACTATCTAGTGTACCGATCTTCTCCATGTCATATTTTCCTATTTTACCCATCTCCTCCACCACATCCCGTTCCTCCTTGTGCATTTCACATTCTCCCACCATGTGAGTTGTACTCTATTGCTTTGCCACACGGGCACATCTACCTGTGCATCTACTTCCTATTCCTCCTTCCGGCTACTGGTATGCTTATTTCTTCTTTCTGGCAGGTCCAGGTCCCCTAAACGAAATCGCAGTTTCAGCGGTCCCTAGCCAGAGTAAAAATCTACCGAAACAGCGGAAACCCAACCAGGGGACACAAACGGACCATCCGCGGAGAGAAAAAGCCTATCGATATTATGGAAACCTCTACAAGGGGAAAAAAAACTGCCCATCCCATCCCCGGAGGAAAAACGCCTACGGAATTAACAGAAACCCCCAATCAGGAGACACAAACCGACCATCCCCGGAGGAACATCATCTAATAATACTGACTAGATGGACTAATCAGGGGACACAAGCGATCCATCCCCAGAGGAAAAAGAAGTCTGAAATAATGAGAAGCCTCAACCACGGGACCCACACGGTCCATCCCCGGAAGAAATTACGCTTATTGAACGAACTGAAACTCCAAATTAGGGACAAACGGTCCATCTTCTTAAGAAAATCGCTGACGTATCAATAAGGAAACCATGAAATCAGCAGGTAGGACGAGTGCTTCAAGGATAAATGCCTTCTGAAACAACGTAAATCCAAGCATGGGACCCACACGGACCATACCGGGAAAATAAACGCCTACCGGAATAATGGAAACCCTGACCAGGGAACTCAAACTGTCCATCTCCAGGTGAAAAAAAACGGCTACCGAACTAACGGAACCCCCCAATTATTAGTGGACCCACACGATCCATCCCGGGTAAAAAAAACATTTCCGAAATAATGTAACCTTCAACCAGGCGACCCAAACTTTTCGTCCGCGGAGTAAAAGACACCTACTGAGTCAACGGAGACCCCAAACTGGGGGGCACAAACGGTCCATTCCGTAGGTGATGAAAACATGAAACCAACCAGGGGACACAAATGTTCTACCCCCGGAGGGAAAACTCTCTCTGAACTACGGAAGCCACAACCCACACGAACCGTCTCAGGAGAATAACAACCTACCGAACTAATGGAACACCCAAAGAGGGGACACAAACGTTTTCATCTCCTGGAAAAACAGCCATCCCCAGAGGAAAAAGTGCCTACCGACGGGAACCTTCAAACAGGGGATATGAACGAATCATCCCCGGAAGAAAAACGCCTGGGATCCTGGCGAAACAATCCTACCGATATGATGGAAAGCTCAACCAGGGGACACAAGCGGTCCATCTCCGGCTCAAAAATGCCCATTGAAAAACGATTGGAACTCTCAAATAGGGTATACTTACAGACCTTCCCCGCAAGAAAAAGGCTAGCTCAAAACTTACAAGCGCCCAAACAGGGGAAGCATCAGAATCATTCCCGCAAAAAACGCCTACTGAATCCACGGAAACCCCGACCTCGGGGAGGCCAACAAACCATCCCCAGGAAATCGTGCCATGCCTTCTAGAACATTAACGTCGGCCAACTGAGGCGACGTTCATAATTGGATAGATACTAGCAGCGGTGCTGGCTCTATGGCTGGGATAACCCCGGTCCCATACCAACCTTCTAGATCAAGCCATGGGTTTGGCCAACGGTATAATTGGAATTGGCCAATAGGATGTCTGTTTGTGAATGCCTCAGGATTCTCGGTAATGCTCAGCACGCGACGATCACGATTCGGTGCGAAGCGAGACCTGTGTTTAACTCGTTGTGCCACCTAGCCTCTCTACCCATGCCGCAAAGCGGCGCTGAAACCCTCTGGATCGCGAGTTCGTGTTGACAGACAAGCAGACAAACGAGCTACCATCATTTAAGAATAATGATTTACCCGGGTAGAGAGCGCTCTTGGTGTCGAACGCAACACACAACGTATGCTGTATATACCCGTCAACCTACCTACCCTACTGAACACTCCCTTGGAAAGGTGCCACTGCGAGTGCCCTCGCTCTGTGCTAACCCCACCCCGCCTGACAATATGTCTGACCCGCCCCTATTGCCCCGCCCAAACCTCCATCCACCCGCCCAAACCTCCCTCCCCCGCCCCCGCCTGACCCGCTCGCCCTCGCGGCACCGCCAAAATAGGGTTGGACGGATCGAGGCCTCAGCCATCTTCGCCGCCGCCGCCGCCGCAGCAGCAGCAGCAGGAGCTACCGTCACCGCCATCTCCACCGCCACTGCCACCGCCTGAGACGTCATCGACTCCTACGCCGCGGCAGCTAGCGCCGCGGCCGCCGCGACTAGAGGAGGAGCGCCGGGGTCCCGCCCCTGGCACGACCGCAGCGGGCACCGACGGCCGGCAGAGCGTAACCCTACGTACCCCCCAAGACATTACCGAAGGGAGAGCGGTCGGTCTTCCCCCGCGGATACCAAAGCGCTTCTCAGAGCAGCAAGGGCAGCAGCAGCGGCGGCGGCGGCGGCGCAAGGATCGCCTGGACGGGAGGGAGGGGTCGGAGGGGACGGACGAGGAAGGCGTGCAGCAGGGGTTGGCGTCGGCCGGGGCTGCGTCGATGCCGCGCCCTCACCCGACGTCGGTAGCTCCGGTGGGGGCGATGGCAGACGCGGTAGCGGCGGGTGCGATCGAGTCGGCGGCAGATGATGTGCAGGGAGGATCCGCCGCATCCCGGCGGCCCATCAGTCCCCCCCCCGACTCTCCTCAGGTGTCGTCTGCAGCGGCTCCGGTGACTCTTCCCGCTAGCCGTCCGTTGGCGGTGGGAAGCGCAACCGACACCATTTCTGCGTCGAGCGACCCCGAGGCAGGTGCCGTGATCACGATGCGTTCTACTGCTTCGCTACGGGCGGTGGCGGCCGCAGCGGCGGAGGCGGAAGAGGCCTTGCGGTCTGCGTGCAGGTTGGCCTCCCACACTGACGGGTTTCGGGCCGGCCGCGGCGGTAGCGGCGACAGCGGTAGGTTTAGCGGCGGCGGTGGCGGCAGCGGTGGGACCGTCGGGTGGGCTACGACTAGCGGCGGCACGCCTGGTGCTACGAGGATGAGGGCGGTGACAATCAGGCAGAGGCGCGAGAGGGCGGCCGCCGCAAGGTCGCGCGAGCTTCTTCGGCAGCAAGACATGGAGGCGTTGCTCGCTGGGCCGGAGGACGCGATATCAGATGCGGTGCGCTCGGCTGCTAGGGCGGTCACGCGGAGGGAGACGCACGCTGCGACGGCTACGGCAGAGGGCGCCGGCTTACTGAGGGTGGGTGATGGCTTCGACATCATTTCCTTAGACGCCGAGATGGACACGGACGAAGTCTTGTTCGGTGAAGCTTTTGCAAACGACGGAGAGACGGTGGCGGAGGCGGCCATCGCGTCACTGGCGCCGGTGAGGGAGTGCTCGACCGTCCCCCCCCTCGGACCGGGAAGCGCCTCGCGTGATGGCGGAGGCAGCACGTCGCGCGACGGCGGGGGCAGCACTACGAGTAGCGGGTCTGACGCGGACGTCGGCAAGGGCGACTCCTCCCGTGATGGGCTGGCGGGGCCGGTAACCCTGGCGGCGGGGGCGGCCGCAGGGGGAGAGGGAGGATGCTCTGAGATCGCGGGTTTTGGGGATGCGGCGTGCTCCTCCGGTGAAGGGCTGTCGGACTCGCTCGGCAGCTATGACAGGGAAATGGAGCAGCTGCGGGAGGAGGTGAGAAAGGGGCACCGCGTGTTCTTTTCGTACAAAATAGGTGTTGTAAGTTGAGAGGTCTCCTCTATTTGCCTGTTGGTTTGTTTGCTTGTTTGTTCGGTGCACGATGTTTTTCTTCTGTCCGGAAACGCGTGGAAGGTCGCCGTTTACGCTATGCGGCGCCGAAAGTGTTGGGGCACCGCGCGGCGGGGTGTTCCTGTTTGGAAGACTTCTTCTTTTATGCAGGGGGTGTGGGGGAGAGGGGCTTGACTTGGACCAGCTTGCCCGGTTCGAGTCGCGGTGGACACTCGTGAGGTGACCCTTCGGACACGGCTGATCGATCTGACGTTTGGTGCACGTAAGCTATTGTGGGAAACCGACAGCGAGTAGACATTTGAGTGGGATACAGTACCCGATTTATGAGTCCGTCGGAACAGGCCAATGCTACCGTTCTCTATTACCGAACCACCGCTAGTTCAAGAGCGGTTTGGTGTTCTCCCGGAATGAAGTTGAATCGGGATGTACTTCTGCTTAAGACGCGCACGAGCGTGAAAAGCAGGTGAAAAGTGAGGTGACCTGTGTAGTTTCAACTTCCGCTGCAAAGCCGGATTTTCCCCTCAGATGAAGTCTGTACTGTTTCATTGTGAGTGCCAAGCCGAATTTATCGCTCTTTTTTTAAGTGCACGATGGATGCTCTTAAATCGGGTACCCCACTGATGTATACGTATTGCTCGCGACGCAGTGGGCTCGCCAAGAGCAGGCTCTCAAGGAGAGGGCGGCCGCCGAGCTCGCCGAAATCCAGCTGGACCACTCCCGTGTCATGGAGCAGTCCCGGGTTGATGCGGCACGCCGGAAGGCCGACCTCGAGAAGATGTATGCGGCTGAGGACGAGGAGATGGAGCAAATCGTTCGTGATGCCGAGGATGAGGCCAGGGCGGCGTTTCAACAGGGCAGAGAGGACGCCATCAAGGACGCCGCAGACAAGGCGAGAAGGGACGCTGAGTTCGCCGCACGCGACCGGGATATCCACCGCCTCAAAGAGCAGTCCCGGGCTAACCATGAGCTGTGGAAGGCGGCGAAGGTCAGAGAGCAGTCCCAGGCTAATGATGAGCTGTGGAAGGCGGCGAAGGACAGGATAAACGCGAAAATCGAGGCGGCGGTGGATAAGGCGGCGGCGGCGTTAGACTCGGATGGCGTGTCCGACCCGGGACGAGGTGGCGGGAGGAAGGGGGAGGAGGAGGAGGAGGAGGAGGAGGGGAAGGATAAGGAGAATTTCTGGGGCAGCGCGGCGGTCACTGAGACTTACCTCAGCGATGGAGGAATGTTGAGGACTGTCAGGGATGTTGACGGGCTGGACGAAGGCGGCCCGTGGTACGCGCGCCGGGGAAGTGGAGGCAAGGCTGGAGAGGAAGAGGTGAACATTTTCTTTCTGTCCAGAGTAGAGGGGGGGGGTTCTCATTATCATGCATGGCCGTAGTCGTATGACCATAGACCCTCGCATCCCTACAATGCCGGGACAGAGGACGTCGGGGTTTCATCGACCAGTCAGACATTGCTTGCACCAAGCGCGAAGCGCCGTGAGGTGTTGGGCGAGCCGCATGAAGGGAGATCTGTATCCTACTAAGAACCGCTTTAAAGGCGGATTTTCTTGCATATGGATGATAGCATCAATGCGGGGGGGGGGGGAGATACTCGACTGTCCATGTCTTGGTCGTTAGGTCACCGTTCTGCGCTTTTGTTTTACCTTAGCGGTGCACGTAGCATGTGCATTAAACCGCAGCAAGCTCTCCTAACCCCCAAGCTGCTTTATGTATGTATACCCTCGCGATGATTTTCGATGTTGGCTATCCAACCCCAAAGTCCTCCCCCCCCTCCTGCTGTCGCTTTGTCCCGTCCAGGCGACAGTCATGGCGTCGTCGACTCACGAAAGCCAAACTCAATTTATCCCGCGAAAAATATAGCGACCCCTAACCTCCCCCCCTTGCCCTAGGCCTTGCCCCTTCCCCCCACCCCCCACCCCCCCACCCCGCCTTTCTCTCACAGGCTATTTTCTCTAGCGATAGTCCCTTACTTTGCCCTGCAAACATAAGCGAAATACAATGACCTCCCCCCTCCGCCTCCGACTTCCCCGTTGTCCTGTGCCCTTTTCTCCCCCGCCCTCATTCCGTTTACCCCCCCCCCCCCCCCCCCCCCCCCCCCCCGTACAAAATCAGGACGCGGATGATGAGCAATACGACTTCAATCCTCTGCCTCTCGCTCAGGCAAAGCAGTCATGGGGAGCAGGGGGAGCAGGAGGGGGGGGCGGGGTGGAGGAGGAGAAACGGCAGGGGGGGGGGGGGGTTGGGGGAGGGGGGGGAGGAGGAATGGTCGGGGCATCCGTGGGGGGCTGTGATAGCGGGCGCGATAAAGTCGTCGCTCGGGTCTCTGTCCTTGGATGAACTCAACTTCAGGATGGAGGTGAGTCGGGACTGTCAGTGACAGGGGACAGGTTGGCGACTGTGTCATGCTTTTACCTAGTTGTGTAGCCCTTTCAAGTGTAGCTTAAGCCACCCTATACAAAACAAAATTACGGGTGAGCCGAGAAAGTTGTGCTCCTAATAGACTGTGGTATCTCAAGCATCGAGAATTCTCTCCGCCTCATGTTTTAGCAACTCGTGAGCTGCTTGGATAGGGAAATTGAACCGCAGACCGCCGCCGCTATCGGCTTTCCATCGGCCGCAAAAGGGACAAGACTTTAGACGGTGGCACGATGGAGCTTGGTCCTTGCCTTTGTTGCTCACGCGTTGCACAGTACCAGCCTGCGATGTGAACCAAGCGGTGCTCGAATTTCGAATGCGTAGGACAACGTTTTGATTTTAGAAAAACAAAAAAAAAAGGTGGGCAACAGGGATCACTAAATTATCACATTGTTTTTTTTGGGCAGTGTCAGACGGACTACGTGTATGTAACATATAGATTGATACGCAACTCTGTTGTGTGTGTTTTTTCCCTTGTTTTAATGTGGGTTGTGTCCGTGCGTGTTGTAAGCTTTCGTGTTTTCGTTTTGAAGAGTGTGCTCAGCTGACTTTTTTGTATGCCTTTGTTCGTCCCTACCTCCCTCCGTGCTTTTCAGCGTTCATCCCTTCTGAAAGACGAATCGGTCATCCCGGCTAGGGCTATCCGCGAAGTTGTCGTGGATGCTCCCGACGAGGTGGTTATGGCCAGGGTGCCAGAGGTGAGCTGACTCATGCTGCTATGTGGTAGGGGGGGTATGACCCATTTTTTTCATCAGGTTGCTCCCATGAGGAGCGCCACACCAGTAGCCCTAGTAGTCTACTGTAGTACCTCACCCAATCAACCATTTCGAGTACGGAAGCTATTAATAGTTGATTTGGTCATAATTGGGTGTGCTCCCGGGTACTCGTAGAGTATCAACCATTTCGGGTAGTCGTAGAGTATTAACTGCAGTAGTTACCCCACAAAATACACTGTTGAAAACATGCTACATACCCGATATGGAGGAGACCCGTCATTGCAGGCTTCTTCGAGGCCTCTTTCGGCCATACTATACTATTTTCAGTGCAGGGGGCGGCCAGGCAAGGGGTCGAAGCTCGCTCTCCCAGGAACGTTGGTGGTGGTAGTGGTGTTGCTTGTTGTGGTAGTGGCAATGTTCAGTGGTTGTGGTCGTATGATTGGTGGCGATGCTTGTGTTGGACGGATGTCGGGGTGATGTTGCTGGTGATGGCTGCGACTGCTCGAGAAGCGTTGTCCTTCTTGCTATTGTTCTCGCATGACGTGGTTGGCATCGCCCATCTATGTATACGTAATCCGCTGATCGGTGGTTACCAAAATATGAAAGGCCAAGAGTGTATCAGCGCATGGACACTGTACCAATCCAACCCAACCCACACCCCACTCCAACCCAACCCCTCCCAATCCAACCCAACCCACACCCCACTCCAACCCCACCCACCCGACCGAACCCATGCCACACCCCACCCCACTTCGCCCCGCCTCACCACACCCCAACCCAACCCAACCCAACCCAACCCCTCCGAACCCAACCCAACCCACAGGTGGAAGGGGTAATGCCGGGCCGAGTGACAGTCGACGCCATCCGCCGGGCGGTTTGCGATGCCGCCAACGATTACCTCTCCGACCGGCGTGAGGCGAAGCCGTCCCCGATGGCACACCTCCTGGAGAACCACTACTACCGCTTCCGGCACTTTGAATCGTTGAAGGAGGCGATCGAAGAAGTTACCGTCGTGGTGCTTCGTCAATGCTCCCTCTGAGGGGCGTTTGGATGCCGAGGTGAGCAGGGATGTCTACAAAGGGGGTGAGGGGGCGGCTTTGTCTTAGAGCTGGTTTGCCGCGGGGGGAGGGGGGGCGGGGGCGGGTTTCCAGTGGTCGACTTCTTACTGTTCAGCCTTTTTGTATGTGCTGAATTAAATGCTACACTTCAATCCCATGTGCTGCTATCCCCTGTGGTATATGCTGCGGAAAACACTAAACGCCATTTGCACGCACTGTTCACCCCTTGAGTAGTACCACAAATATTCCACTTCGAATCCAAGTGTCACGTAACCCTTGTCGTGCATACTGCAGAAACTTGTCCGCTTGAATTCCAAATATTGCTGGTCCTCGTGGTGCTCCAAACAACCCTGCACTTTTACGACTCCACATGTGTTTGACCTTTTTGGTGTATACTGCAAGAAATAGTCCCCTTTAATTCCAAGTAGTGTGTCCACGGGACGTGGGTGCAGTTCGTAAAATGTTGGACTCGAGAGTTGGGTTCGCCTCCGAGATGAGTTTTCGTAGAGGTGAATAGGGATGCCTATTGTACTACTGTACTATTGTACTACTGTAGGGCTGGCTGGGGGTAAGAATTGGGTTCCCCTCGAAGGTGGAATCGAGTCGGACATAATTAGGCTTACCGAGTATTGTATGCCTGAACACCGATCTGCAGGGGTTCGGCGTCAAGTTTAAGGGACACTTTATACGAGCCTCTCCTGCAGATTGTTCTTTAGGCATGCCTTACATTCGATCCGACCCACCCCCCTGCCCCCATCGATCTCTGTTTTTTTTATACCCCACTCTCCTCACCTCTATTTTAATTTCGATTCGTTACACACCCCAACCTCTGTTTTGTTTTCCAATTCGATACCTCCTCCCTCCCTGCCTACAGTATCTCTGATTATGTTTGGATTTGTTACCCACCTCTGATTATTCTCAGAATATTCTCGGACTATGTTTTTGGTTCGATATCCCTCCTACGTTTGACCTTGTCCCGGTTCAGTACCCCCCCAACCCCCTGGTTCTGATATCCTAGGAGATATACGGTGGTAACCAAAGGCGAAACAAGACCGGGATAAGATAAGCAAAGCGTGTTTTATGTAATACATGGGAAAAAAGGAATTAGCGCTCCAAATGCTGGAGGTATCTCTGTCAGGAGTAAGTAGGGACGGTGCACCGGTCTCGAACGGAATGCGTGATCAATGGACAAACAACCAAGGCAAGCTGCAAATGAGTACCCTTCCCTCCTCCATACCTCTGGTTGTATTCCTTCCGTCCCCTACCTACAGTGCCTCTCTGTGTGTGTTCCAATTCGATGCCCCGCTCGCGCTCTCTCTCTCTCTCTCCCCCACCTCGGCTGTTTTTTCGATTCGCTTGGGCCAGACCTTCCCCCGTTAAAGACGACTGCGCCGATTGGATTCGCTCTCAGGACAACTTCTCCCAATCCCAGGCATTGGAGTCCGTGGAAGACACTATCTTGAGCAACCGTATCATCGAGCTTACTGGCGGCGGAAACTGGCGAGGCTCGGGTAGCGGTGCGAATGGAGCTTTGAATCGGGTCGTTTAGCCCGTTTATTTTGCTCCCATCATTTGACAGAGGACCATCCAGACCGGCAGCGGGAACGAAGCCAGAATCGGCTATTTGTGCGGCTCATGGGGTGTTTGTTTTCGACTCTTGCCTCGGGGGGGAGTGGGGGTAGAATGAGAGCGAGGCAGGGGCGGGGTGTAGGGAGTGAGGGGGGAGGGGTTGGACTGAGGGAGGGAGGGAGGGGGGGAGGGGGGGGGGAGGGAGGAGGGGGGGAGGTATATATGGAGAACAGGGGGTGAGATATATGTGGAGGAAGGCGGGGAGGGAGGGAGGGAAGGCAAAGGATGAGGGGAGAGGTGCGGATGGCGCGAAGGAAGGCACGGGCGGTGTTGAATGCGGTGCGGCAGGCGTGTGTGGCCGAAAAAGGGTTTTGTGTTGCTTCGACTCTGCGGGGTGGTGGATAGGTTGAGTGTGAGAAACGGAGGGATGTTGGAGAGGGGGGGGGGAGGCAAGGAGGGAAGAGGGGGCGAGGAAGAACGGCAGGGCGGGAGAAGAAGGGAGAGAGGGGGCGGGGAGCAGGGGGAGGAGATAAACAAGATATAGCTTAAAGGGGTGGAGAGAGGGAGGAAAGAAGGATGGATAGGTCGATGTGGTGGACTTGTTTATCCGAAACCAGCTGCTTGGGGATAGTGGGAAAGCATGCTTGGCGAAGTTACCCTTACTGCTTTTTTGGTGGATTTTTCCCCACTCTATCTTTGGTATTACGTCGTATGTCGCTCACCTATAGTCACATTCTTCCCTTAGGTTGGGCGCAGTACTTGAACGTGTGTTGTGAAGCGTGTCCACTACCATCGGGAGCAATCGTTAACGGGTTTAAGGCTGTAAGGAGAGGGGAAATAATGTTTTGACTACTTTCACGCGAATAGGAGCAGGGCGGCGGGCGGGGCGGGGTACTCGATATCTTGCATGGCCGTAGTCGTACGTGTGGGGGGGTATGTGTATTCACGACTAGACGACAGTGATGATGACGACGAGGGCCATGGTCGGTGTTGCTATTGCTTGAAAAGGGTCATAGTCGGTTCTTTATCCCTTCCTCCTGCGATTTGATTTACTTCTCGGCTCTACTTGTCTTGCAGCCAACTACGGTAGATTAGTCTCTAAGCTATTACTACCTGTAGTTCCTACTGCCGCGGCCGCCGCGATCGGGGGAGATGCGCCGGGACCCCTCCGCTGGCATGGCCACGGCGGGCGTCGAAAGACGGCGGGGTGTAACTTCTACCTCTCCAGATCTTACCGGTAGGAGAGCGCGCGACCTCCCCCGGCATATGCCGACGCGCCTATTAAAGCAACAGCAGCAGCAGAAGCAATAGGCAGCCGCGCGTGCAGCGTTGCGTAACGTGCATCGTCGCGTAGCGTACAACGTCGTGTAGCGTGCGGCATGGTGTAGCATGCAGCGTGGCGCAGCGTGGCGCGCAACGTTGCGTAGCGTGCAGCGTCGTGTAGCGTGCAGCGTCACGTAGCCTGGCGCAGCCTGTCGTTGAGCAGCAACAGCGGTAGGTAGCAGTCGGTAGCACCCGGAAACCTAGCGCTTTAGCAGCAGCAGCGGTAGGTACCAACCGGAAACCTAGAGCCTAGCAGTAGTAGCCGTAGCAACCAGAAATCTGGCTCCTCGCAGCAGCAGCAGCAGCGGTAGCAGCCTGCCGTGCAGCGTGGCGTACCGAATTGTGAAACGTCGTGGAGCGTGGCGTAGCGTAGCGTGCAACGTTGTGAAGCGTAGTGTGGCTTGCGGGGTACGTAGCGTGCAGCGTGGCGCACCGTAGCGTGAAACGTCGGGTAGCGTGGCGTGGCGTGTTGCGCGGTGGGCATGGTGCGTAGCGTGTAGCGTAGCGTGCAACGTCGTGTAGTGTAGTGTGGGTGGCGTGGTGCGTAGCTTTCACGGTGGTGTGGCGTATAGCGTGGAGTAGCGTGGGTCGCAACTGGGCGGGTGGGCGAATGGGGCAGGGGTGCAACGGCGGGAGAGCCAAAGGTGCTGGTGAAGATGCAACAGTAACCTACGGTGCGGTGCTAGCTATTACAGTTGCCTGTCCTCGAGCTGACAAAGTGGGGCATCGGTAGGGGCATCGTAGGCGAGGTTCAGTGCAGCTGTAAGCTAGCTATCGGTCAGGGTTATCGTTCTTTGGCTTGCTGGCTGTGTTGACTGTCTTGGGCTATACCGCCGCCGTGGGTGTGTGTGTTTTTTGTCCTCTTCAACAAGAAGGTAGTCTTGTGCAGTACAAAGCACTCTACGGTGTGGTGCGTCACCGTATGGTAGGGGACGATACGGTAAAGGGTGGGACCGGATGAGGCGGGTGGGACGGGATCGGATTGGACTGGACGGGATAAAATGTTACGGGATGGGACATACTGTGATGGAACGGGATGATACAGGATGGGACGGGGCGTAGTAATCGGAGCGAGCTTACGAGGCCTCGGTCGTCAAAGAAGAAACAGACGGCGCAGGCGGTCAGTCTTGAACTTTTTCTTCGTCGGCAAAAAACGCCTCCTGAAATTGAGGGGGGGAGGGGAGTTCCCTCACGGCCTCCTCGATGGGCTGGGAGTGCTATACCCGTTGGGGGGGGGGTGTAGCCGCAACGGGCAAGGGAGGATGTCAGGGTAGAAGGCACAAAACGGTCAACTTGAAAAGGTCGGGGATTTATCGGGGGAAGGGGGGAGGGGGGGCCGATTTGTATACCCGACCTTTGCTGCGCTGCATCGGTGTTGGTGAGGAGCAGGTGGCTCTCGGCCCGATCGCGAGCGGTTTCTGTGCGTGCTGGTCTGCGTTGTGTGTGGCTTTCTGTTTCGTTCTTGGGCGAGTGCTGGGCGGTGTGGTGAGGTGCGTGTGATGCGTTAGTGCGGGCACACTACTGTAGTTGGTTTCGCTTCCTTCCTTTCTTCCTCCAGTCCTTTCCTTCTTTTATTCCTTCATTTGTGTGTTAGTGTATTGTTCAGGCAGAAACAGTTAGTTGGAGCAATGGGGGGAGAGTGCGGGGTAGATACCGGCGTGGACGCGTGGGAAGCGTGGCGCTTTCGGGGGTGGTATTGCCGACGATTTTATGTACCAGGTACTTGTAACGTTTCTCTTTGACGCGAAATAGTTACTGCGGAAAACTAAGGCCGTCAGTCGGTATTGTTCGTGTTCGAATTGAGAAGGTGGCGCGGTGACAGAGGTGGGGGTTGACGGCCTACGCTCGGACGGGGTTCCGGTCCCCGGGATAGTCTCTCGGAATATCTCCGGAATGGTTCCCCGAACGATCTCCAGAGAGGATCTTTCTTTTTCCTGGCCGATTGGTTGCGCGGTTGTTCGTTCGTGTTTTGAATTGTGCTGTCGGTACGCGTATGGTGGTGATTGATGACGGTATTCATGATTGGTGGTGGCGATCACCATGATTGATGATGACGGTATTCATGATTGGTGGTGGCAATCACCATGATTGATGATGACGATATTCATGATTGGTGGTGGCGATCACCATGATTGATGATAACGGTATTCATGATTGGTGGTGGCGATCACCATGATTGATGATGACGATATTCATGATTGGTGGTGGCGATCACCATGATTGATGATGACGATATTCATGATTGGTGGTGGCGATCACCATGATTGATGACGAAATTCATGATTGGTGGTGGCGATCACCATGATTGATGATGACGATATTCATGATTGGTGGTGGCGATCACCATGATTGATGACGATATTCATGATTGGTGGTGGCGATCACCATGATTGATGATGATGATATTCATGATTGGTGGTGGCGATCACCATGATTGATGATGACGATATTCATGATTGGTGGTGGCGATCACCATGATTGATGATGACGATATTCATGATTGGTGGTGGCGATCACCATGAATGATGATGACGAACCCGTAATCGATGATGACGATTGTCGTGAATGGCGATAGTCATGAGGACATGGTACACAAGTACACAGCACAGGACGCATCGGGGTGTAGCCGAGCGTGTGCATCTGTAGTTAATCATGTCAGTCAGCAGTCAAGCACCGTCGGTCGTCAAATCGAGCGTGTCAATCGCAAGTTCAGCGCGTCTGTAGTCAAGCGTTTCGGTCAGTAGTCAAGCGTATCGGTAGTTAAAATTCGAGCATATCGGTCCGTGAATCTTTAGGGAAAGTTACCGAATATGGTCCGTGAATCTTTAGGGAAAGTTACCGAATATGGGGTTCCAGTGACGCTGCGGTCTTCTGGTTCGGGTCGGGGTTGTTTTTAGACCAAGCACATTGATCGGTAGTCGAGTGAATCCGTCTTTAATCAAGCGTATAACCGGTCAGCAGCCGAGCGCGTCGATCGTTTGTCGAATGTATCCGTCGGCAACGGAGCGTGCCAGCCGGTCAGGAGTCGAGCGCAGCGGTCTATAGTCCATCACACCGACAGGTAGGGGGAACAGGCTTTCTTGTCTGTCTGTCTGATCGTGTCAATTATGGCTGTTTTACAGTGTTGCTGGAGTGAGGAAAGTGTCTACCAGCAGGCCTGAGTTAACATTTATCAGCAGTAGTAACACTACTGTAGGCAGGGGCCCTTCGCTCTCTTCTAAAACGGATTCTCAAGCTGCTATTGGTGTAATGTGTTGTGTGACAATCTGCTATTATTGTAATGTGTTTGTCTTGTTGAGTTTTGCCCCTCCTAATCATCTGAGAGCGTTTGGTCGCGTGTTGTTGTAGCTATCGATAGCAGCGGCTAGCCAGAAAGTCATGTATGCTCCATTGAGAGTCGTGCTGTGGTTCATGAGGTTATTCCGGGTGGTGCAGTTTTAGTAAAACAGTAAGTAGTCCTTGCAAATATATCTGACGGTAGATTGATTGATTGAATACAGTGAATAATTTTCTGGGCAAGAATGATTGACGATGCCGATATTTCCGTCCTGTGTATGATGACGAGAGGGCTGGGTGCGGTGAGGAAAAACGTTGGCTGGGGTTGGGTTGGGTTGGGTTGGGGAGATGCTGGTCGGGAGGGGGGGTAGGTAAGGTGGGCGAATTGGGAGAAGGGGGGGGGGCGTACGCACTTGTTGCTTGCCTTAGCCATCAGATCATTGACCGCGCATCCCTTTCGAGACGGAGCACCGTTCCTGCTCCTAATAAAGACACCTCCGACATTTGGGCGCTCATTACGTCGTTTCGATATATCACATAGAAAGTTTGCTAGTCTTATCCCCTTCCTGTTTCGCCGCCCTAGGATAGCGATCGTTTTATCGCTGCTATTCGGTGTATCAAACTTCTCCATGTCACATTCGTCTAATTCCCTCATCTCCTCTTTTACCACATCCCGTTCTTACGTGAGTTAGATTCTCTGTTGCTTTGCCACACGGGCACACCTGTGCATCTACTTCCTCCTCCCGGCTACTGGTGTACCTCTTTATTCTTTCTGGCAGATCCAGGCCTCCTACACGAAATCGCAGTTTCAGCGTTTTCGCCAAGTCCGTTGGGCCGTGCAAATAGGATTTATTTCCCATCCCCTCGCTTAACCCCCCGTTTATCTCTGAGTGCTTCTTCGATTTCACCTTGTTTCTTAGCGCTAGCTTTTGCTTTCTTCGTATCCTCTCTTCTACTCCTGCCTTGTACCTCCCAAACGTCTGGGCGGGCATCATCTATTCTTAGTTTCCTCCTACATCCTTCCATACTTTCTAAACTACGTTATCCCACACTATTCCAGTTCGCCCTTTGGTTTCGCTCTCCCGTTCAGCTCCTATCAAATATTGCTGGCGACCTCTTTTTAGGCATATTCCTTACTTTCTATTGCCATTTCAACATTATTAGGTCTCTATTTGTCTTGAGTGGATACATTCTCAATTCTGCTCTTGTTACTGTATTACTCGTCGACTTGACCATCTTGGTACTTTTCAGTTGCTGCCATGTGTGCTGTTTCCAACTGTTTTACGAACTCCGCGTTCCCTTCCCATGCTTCTGCATATTCTAGTGTTGGTACATTCACATTCATCAGGATGCCTCTCTTGATCCTACTGTGGTGTCAAGGTGCGAGTCTGTAAGGATCGTACCCATCTTGCCTACATGTGTTTAACCCTTTTCTGTTACTTTTGCCATGTGTGTATCCCAAGAGATTTATTTTCAGATATCTACGCCAAGGTACGTATACTGATCTACGATCAGTAATTCATCTCCTTCCCACTTCCAACTGAAGTTTACCGGGTTCACCTCATCTTCGTCACATACAACTTCTGCGCATTTCCTGGCGTTCGCCGTCACCCTCCATTTCCTAGTGCATTCTAGCGCCTTCTCTATTAGTTTCTGCAATCCTTCGGGTGTTTCTGATATCCCCACGAAGTCCTCCGCGAACATCAATCCCGACACCGTGTTCCCCCACTGTTTCTCCCTGCTTTGCTGCGTCGACTGCTACTATCACGTCGTTGATACATATATAATTTGAATATATAAGGTGGTAACGTACATCCCAGTGCAACGCCTTGTAAAATGTCCGTATGGTTCGATATTTCCCCGTCCAGCACCACAGCACTTCTCGCACATTCTGTCATATTTTTCACCATTCTCCACACCTTTCCTCTGATCCTTATTTCCCACAACGTTTCCACAATCCATTTCTCCGTACTGTGCCGTAGGCCTCCTGTACGTCTAGAGATAGTCAGTGCGTTGTTAGCCCTGCGTCTTCCCTATCCAAGATTATCTTGCTTAATGTGTACGCATGGTCAACGCAGCTACGGTAAACCCTGCTTGCCCTTCGCTCATTTTGTCTTCCTTCTCCGTCATTGTTCCCGTCCTACAGTTCAAAATCATACAAACTGTTTATCTACTGTGCATAATAGTGTCATTCATCTATATTTCCGCGGATCAGCCTCATTTCCGTTCTTAAGTAAGTCTACTGTATTATTATACTACTCCTTCTTTCCACATCCTAGGTGCGTTCTCGTTTTTCCATAACCTGATACGACAAAACTATCATGGTAAACATTCCTTCTCTCCCCTACTTCCCCAATTCATTGTTTATTTGCTCTGCCCCTCCTATCTTTCTATTCTTACATTTAGCTACACACTTTCTAGCTTCTTCCCTTGTGAACTCTCTCTGTAACCCTTCTGAGTCTTCCCTTTCTGACCAAGGGGGGTGTACTCATTATCATGCATGGCCGTAGTCGTATGACCATAGACCCTCGCATCCCTACAATACTGGGATGGAGCACGTCGGGCTTTCATCCACCAAACAGACATTGCTTGCACCAAGCGCGAAGCGCCGTGAAGTGTTCGGCGAGCCACATGAAGGCTGAGCTGCAACCTACTAAGGACCGCTTGTGAGGCTGATTTTCTTGCATATGGATGACAGCGTCAATAAATTGATTTATTTTCTGGTGTGGCCACGTCCAGGGACAGCAATGGGTTTAATACAGAACTGCCTCGTGTGTGCCTTACCATATACACACTACATGATACGATCATCCCCCTCATACAAAGTTAAGGTTCTCCCCTCGCAGTAATGATCTCAGCCGATCGCCAGCCGTGGTAACCGCAACACAAACAAGAAATGGTACCGTGGTTGTCTACGCAGCTCAAGTAGTGAGTAGGGGGGGGTGCACGGTACGAGACTCCAACTAAAAAAGGTATCATACCAGGTACCAAACGTGTTTGCCGTCCGCACTAATTTCAGTATACCGCTCCCGAGTTGCTCCTTTCGTCGAAAATGGAAGACCGACCTTGTCTCTTGTGGGGCTCTCGCGGTCTTTCTACTGAAATGTTCAAGATGAAGAAAAGGGCCAAGGTGTCAAAACTGCTGGGGGCTTTCTAAAGATACTTGCGTTAGGAGAAGCAGAGGAACCATTAAAGTCACTATCCGGCGGGGCAGTAGTACTGTACTATTAGTGGTAGTAGCAGTAACAGAGGTTTACCGAACAGTCAAGGTAGTAGTGGTAGTAGTAGTAGTAGTAGTAGTAGTAGTAGTAGTAGTAGTAGTAGTAGTAGTAGTAGTGGTAGTGGCAGTAGTAGTAGTGGTGGTAATAGTAGTAGTAGTAGTAGTAGTAGTAGTAGTAGTAGTAGTAGTAGTAGTAGTAGCAATAGTGGTAGTGGTACTAGTAGTAGTATAGTACAATAGTAGTATAAAGCTACGGTAGTAGTTGAAAAATCAGTCTTTCATGCTTCTTAGTTCTCGATACAGATCTCTCTAGTGGGGGCTACACGACTTGAGATGAAGGCGTGTTTGTTCAAGGTTCATTGGCGACTATCGGATTGAGGCCCACATGCCGGAACTCCCATCACACAAGAGGGAAAAGGGTAGAGGCCCTCTATTAGTCTCTAGTGAGAGGTATCTCTGGTGCTTATCCAGACAGCCGCGTACCACGCTGTATAAATGTTCCAACACTAATTCCAAGTAGTTTGTCCCCCAAAAGGTGGTAGAATAATAGGTGAGACAATGTTTGTTTGTCTGCGGCGACAATTTCGTAGTTCGGGGCGGATATGGATGGGAACAGACGACCACGAACGCATCTTGTAGGGAAGAGGCAAGTTATATCCGCCGGAGGCTGTGTCACGGCGGGACGGGACGGTAATTCGTCGGTGTCATGGCGGGACGGGACGGTAATTTGTCGGTGCCACGGCGGGACGGTACGGTAATTTGTCGGTGCCACGGCGGGACGGGACGGTAATTTGTCGGTGTCACGGCGGGACGGGACGGTAATTTGTCGCTGTCACGGCGGGACGGGACGGTAATTTCCAACGGGAGAGATTTTATCGGCGGGACGGGAAGGTAAGTAACGACGGTCAGGGATTTTGTCGGCGGGACGGGACGGCCGGACAATTTTGACGGCAATTTTACCGTCCCGTCCCATCCCGTCCCGCCGTTACCGTCGTTACCGTCCCGCCGAAATACCGTGATAAGCCTTGAATCTTTTCGGGGTTTAGGTCGATCGATTTTTCGATTCAGTCACCTTTTTTTTCGTTTTCGTATACATTTCGCGTTTTTACCGATTCTTAACGTTTTCCCGTAGAGCCTCGTCTTGTTTTTGTGATTGTTCGTATGCGAGCTCGCAGTACAGCAGTATGGTCCGGAGTTATAGAAGGGGACGCACGTAAAGCACTGCTTGCATACTCGTTTTCGAAGAGTTCATTGTGTTTACCCCATTTTTGTGATTTTTTCATCGTTTTTATCCGTTTTTCGCGATCATCTCTCTCTGTCTTGAATATTTTCGTATTTTTTCTTGAAGTTTTGATCGATCATTTTTTTCCAGTTTTAGGCTCCTTTCGTTTTCGTTTTTTTTTTGCCGATTCTTAACGTTTTTCCTCTGTTTTTTCCTGTTTTGGTATTTTTCTCATTCATGAGGTATTTGTTCAGAAATATAAGCTATGGTTGACTATTCGTATGGGTTGTAGAAGGGGGCGCACGTAAAGCACCGCTTGCATGTTGATCTTCGAAGAATTCACGATGTTTACCTCATTTTTGCGTTTTATCTCGTTATCCGTTTTTTCGCGAATATCTCGCTCAGTTTTTATCATTTTCATTTTTTTGGGGAATTTTGGCCGATAATTTTATTAATTTATTTGGCCTTTCTTACCTTTCGTTTTTTTTGCCGATTCTTCACGTTTTTCGTCGCTTTCGTCCGTTTTTGGTATTTTTCTCATCCGATTTGTTCAGAAATATAAGATACGCATGACTATTCGTATGACTACGAGATATCGCGTGTATTCGCGAACGTTTTCGTTCGTAATTATAAGCTACACCAGACATCTTGCATCTTGCCAGATGAGGGTATTTGTTCAGAAATATAAGACACGCATGACTATTCATATGAATACGAAATATCGTTTGTATTCACGAACGTTTTTTGTTAGTAATTATAAGCTACACCAGACATTGACATTTTGCCAGAAAAAGGTATATCATGGCAGAAAACGTACTATATCTTGGGTTCGGTGTGCCCTGTTCACCTCGTTTTATTTTCTTGTACCGTAAACTGGCAAAAATACACTGGTGTACCGTTTGTTGTGATTTTTGTGATTCGGGCGGACAATGAAATTTCTCCAGAAAACAGTATACCGCGAAAGAAAACGTCATCTAACTTGCGTTCGATGTACTCTGATTTCCTGGTTTGATTTTTTTTGTACCGTAAACTGGCAAAAATACACTGGTGTACCATGTTTTTACATTATGTTTACGTAGTGGGACAGTTTTTTTTTTTTTTTTTTGCTCCTAATAGAAACCCTATAACCTAGGGAATAGTTGAATTAATTTATCCCGGACGCTTGTAACACTCCACGTTATGAGTGCCTTCTTCCCTTTCGTTCGATTTAGACCGCGGCTAACTCGTCTATTTATTAATAGTACATACAAAGAGAAGTACAGAAGAACGCGTAGACGCCCCCCCCCAGAAAACAAATCAATTCATTCGAAGTGGTCGTCCATCGCAAGGTCCGCCGTACAAGCTTTTTTTGTGGGACGCAGCTCACCCTCCATGCGACTCGCCGAACACCTCACGGCGCTTCGCGCTCAGTGCAAGCAGTGTCTACCTGGTCGGTTAAAACCGGGACGTGCTCCGTCCCGGCATTGCAGGTATGCGGGGGTCTATGTTCGTACGACAATCACCATGCATGGCATGAGTACACCCCGTGTCTTCCCTACCCTGGATTATCTTACTTAATGTGTACACATGGTCAACGTAGCTACGGTAAATCCTGCTTGCCCTTCGCTCATTTTGTCTTCCTTCTCCGTCATTGTTCCCGTCCTATAGTTCAAAATCATACAAACTGTTTATCTACTGTGCATAATAGTGTTATTCATCTATATTTCCGCGGATCAGCCTCATTTCCGTTCTTAAGTAAGTCTACTGTAGTATTATACTACTCCTTCTTTCCACATCCTAGGTGCGTTCTCGTTTTTCCATACCCTGATACGACAAAACTATCATGGTAAACATTCCTTCTCTCCCCTACTTCCCCAATTCATTATTTATTTGCTCTGCCCCTCCTACCTTTCTATACTTACGTTTAGCTACACACTTTTTTGCTTCTTGCCTTGTGGACTCTCTCTGTAACCCTTCTGAACCACTGTCTTCCCTTTCTGACCAAGGGGGGTGTACTCATTATCATGCGTAACCGTAGTCGTGTGACCATAGACCCTCGCATCCCTACAATGCTGGGATGGAGCACGTCGGGCTTTCATCCACCTAACAGACATTGCTTGCACCAAGCGTGAAGTGTTCGGCGAGCCACATGAAGGCTGAGCTGCAACCTACTAAGGACTGCTTGTGAGGCCGATTTTCTTGCATATGGATGACAGCGTCAATAAACTGATTTATTCTCTGGTGTGGCCACGTCCAGGGACAGCAATGGGTTTAATACAGAACTGCCTCGTGTGTGCCTTACCATATACACACTACATGATACGATCCTCCCCCTCATACAGAGTTAAGGTTCTCCCCCTCGCAGTAATGATCTCAGTCGATCGCCAGCCGTGGTAACCGCAACACAAACAAGAAATGGTACCGTGGTTGTCTACGCAGCTCAAGTAGTGAGTAGGGGGGGGTGCACGGTACGAGACTTCAACTAAAACAGGTCACATGCCAGGTACCACACGTGTTTGCCGTCCGCACTAATTTCAGTATACCGCTCCCGAGTTGCTCCTTTCGTCGAAAATGGAAGACCGACCGTGTCTCTTGTGGGGCTCTCGCGGCCTTTCTACTGAAATATTCATGATGAAGAACAGGGCCAAGGTGTCAAAACTGCCGGGGGCTTTCTAAAGATACTTGCGTTAGGAGAAGCAGAGGAACCATTAAAGTCACTATCCTGCGGGGCAGTAGTACTGTACTAATAGTGGTAGTAGCAGTAACAGAGGTTTACAACAGTATAAGTAGTAGTGGGGGGGCAGTAGTAGTAGTAGTAGTAGCAGCAGCAGTAGTAGTAGTAGTAGTAGTAGTAGTGTAGTAGTAGTAGTAGTAGTAGTAGTAGTAGTGGCAATAGTAGTAGTGGTAGTAGTAGTAGTAGTAGTAGTAGTAGTAGTAGTAGTAGTAGTAGCAATAGCAATAGTAGTAGTAGTAGTAGTAGCAGTAGTAGTAGTATTAATAGTAGTAATAGTAGTAGTAGTAGTAGTAGTAGTAGTAGTAGTAGTAGTAGTAGTAGTAGTAGCAGTAGTAGCAGTAGTAATAGTAGTAGTAGTATAGTAGTATTAGTAATAGTAGTAGTAATAGAAGTAGTAGTAATAGCAGTAGTATTAATAGTAATAGTAGTAGTAGTAGTAATAGTAGTAGTAGTAGTAGTAGTAGTAGCAGTAGTAGTATAGTATAATAGTAGTATAAAGCATGGCATGCACCGCGTGATTCTCCGCAAAATACTTTTCCATAGCGGAGTTTACCATCATCGCGCGGTCTTTGACGGATGTTTCACCGCCCTGCTTTTCATCGCGCCTCATTGAGAGAACGCGACGCAAGTCCGCTGCCGCCCGCGAGGTGTCAAATCTGTTGCTGGTGGTTGTGTAACCAGCGTGCTGCCTAACAGCGTCCAACAACTCCGAGGCGGTCATCGTAGTCTGATGCTTGTAAAATCCCTCAAAACACCGATGAATGTAATTGGGGATAAGCTGGCCCATGCTCACTTTGGAGTGCTGAACCACCCCCTGAGCGTTGGCGAGCTGCAGCCGTTCCTCATAATCGAGGTACGCTGCGTAAAAAACACGAGAGGCCTGCTCGGTCCACACCTCTCCGTATTTCGGTGGAGTCAGAGACTCCCCTACCACCAGCGGCGTGCTTGCCGTGTGCGCCATAATCCACAGCAGTCCACCTGGACTCTACTGTAATAACGGAGAAACTGCCGCCTGACCTGTGCGTCCTCCAGCTCCCGGAGCGTCCTCCCCTGCTGTGCGCTTCAAGCCGTTTCGATCCGTCCAACGGGCCAACTGCCTTCCCAGCTGTGACCCAATACTCCGCAGCCGAAAACTCCTCCAACAGAAGTTCCGCGAATATCTAGATATTATGGCCTCTGCCAGATGATATCAGCAAGAGGGCTTCCAGCGAGGGACTCCACCAGTCTCGCTGGCCTCGCACTCAGTAAGTCTTGTTCTTAGAGCTTGTATTATCACGGAGTGATCCTCATCGGACCACGAGCCAGGTGGCTAGGGGACATCACACAGGATCCCCGGCCACTGCTCCACTCACACATGCGATTACACTGAAACCTCCACGGCTTGGTATCTTTTGGCTACAAGCTACAGTAGTAGTTGAAAAATCAGTCTTTCATGCTTCTTATTACGGAGGTCCATAGTTAATAGGACCTATGGTATACATGAAAACCTATATATTTACCTTTTTTTACTAACAATATTTGGTCCTATTTGCTATGGTCCCCCGGAATAGTTCTCGATACAGATCTCTCTAGTGGGGGCTACACGACTTGAGATGAATGCGTGTTTGTTCAAGGCTCATTGGCGACTATCGGATTAAGGCCCACATGCCGGAACTCCCAATCACAACAGGGAAAAGGGTAGAGACCCTCTAGCGAGAGGTATCTCTGGTGGTTAGCCAGACAGCCGCGTACCACGCTGTAAAAATGTTGAAATACTAATTCCAAGTAGTTTGTCCCCCAAAAGGTGGTAGAATAATAGGTGAGACGATGTTTGTTTGTCTGCGGCGACAATTTCGTAGTTCGGGGCGGAAATGGATGGGAACAGACGACCACGAATGCATCTTGTAGGGAAGAGGTAAGTTATATCCGCCGGAGGCGGTGTCACGACGGGACGGGACGATCATTTCCAACGAAAGAGATTTATCGGCGGGACGAGACGGCAATTTTTTGGTGTCACGGCGGGACGGGACGGTAATTTGTCGGTGTCACGGCGGGACGGGACGGTAATTCTTCGCTGTCACGGCGGGACGGGACGGTAATTTGTCGGTGTCACGGCGGGATGGGACGGTAATTTCCAACGGGAGAGATTTTATCGGCGGGACGGGACGGTAAGTAACGACGGTCAGGGATTTTGTCGTTGGGACGGGACGGCGGGACCATTTTGACGGCGATTTTACCGTCCCGTCCCATCCCGTCCCGCCGAAATACCGTGATAAGCCTTGATTTTTTTGGGTTTTGTGGTCGATCGATTTTTCGATTTAGTCGCCTTTTTTTTCGTTTTCGTATACTTTTCGCGTTTTTTACCGATTCTTAACGTTTTCCCGTAGAGTCTCGTCTTGTTTTTGTGATTGGTCGTATGCGAGCTCGCAGTACAGCAGTATGGTCCGGAGTTATAGAAGGGGACGCACGTAAAGCACTTCTTGCATACTCGTTTTCGAAGAGTTCATTGTGTTTACCCCATTTTTTTTGCGATTTTTTCATCGTTTTTATCCGTTTTTTTTTTTTTTTTCGCGATCATCTCTCTCTGTTTTGAATATTTTCGTATTTTTTCTTGGATTTTTGATCGATCATTTTTTTCCAGTTTTAGGCTTTTTTTCGTTTTCGTTTTTGTGCCGATTCTTAACGTTTTTCCTCGGTTTCGTCCGTTTTTGGTATTTTTCTCATTCATGAGGTAGTTGTTCAGAAATATAAGCTACGACTGACTATTCGTATGAGTTGTAGAAGGGGACGCACGTAAAGCACCGCTTGCATGTTGATTTTCGAAGAATTTACGATGTTTACCTTATTTTTGCGTTTTTTATCTTTATCCGTTTTTTTCGCGAATATCTCGCTCAATTTTGATCATTTTCCATTTTTTGGGGGAATTTTGGTCGATAATTTTACTTATTTATTTGGCCTTTCTTAGCTTTCGTTTTTTTTTTGCCGATTCTCGTCGCTTTCGTCCGTTTTTGGTATTTTTCCCATCCGAGAGGAATTTGTTGAGAAATATAAGATACGCATGACTATTCGTATGAATACGATATATCGCTTGTATTCACGAACGTTATGATTCGTAATTATAAGCTACACCAGACATTGACATTTTGCCAGAAAAAGGTATTTGTTCAGAAATATAAGATACGCATGACTATTCGCATGAATACGAGATATCGTGTGTATTCACGAACGTTTTTTGTTCGTAATTAATAGCCACACGAGACATTGACATTTTGCGAGAAAAAGGTATATCATGGCAGAAAACGTCATGTATCTTGGGTTCGGTGTGCCCTGATTACCTCGTTTTATTTGCTTGTACCGTAAACTGACAAAAATACACTGGTGTAACGTTTGTTGTCATTTTTGTGATTCATGCGGATAATGAAAATTCCCCAGAAAACAGTATACCGCGACGGAAAACGTCATCTAACTTGGGTTCGGTGTACTCTGATATCCTGGTCTGATTTTTTTTATACCGTAAACTGGCAAAAATACACTGGTGTACCATGTTTTTCCATTTTGTTTAGTGGGACAGTTTTTATTTTTATTTTTGCTCCTAATAGACACCCTAGAGGTAAACCTAGGGAATAGTTGAATTAATTCATCCCGGACGCTTGTAACACTCCACGTTATGAGTGCCTTCTTCCCTTTCGTTCGATTTAGACCGCGGCTAACTCGTACATTAATAGTACATACAAAGAGAAGTACAGAAGAACGCGTAGACGCCTCCCCCCAGAAAACAAATCAATTCATTCGAAGTTGTCATCCATCGCAAGTCCGCCGCACAAGCGGTTTTTCGTGGGGCGCAGCTCACCCTCCATGCGACTCGCCGAACACCTCACGGCGCTTCGCGCTTAGTGCAAGCAATGTCTGCCTGGTCGGTGAAAACCCGACGTGCTCCGTCCCGGCGTTGCAGGTATGCGAGGGTCTATGTTCGTACAACGACCGCCATGCATGGGATGAGTACACCCCCCCCTCCCCCCCCCCCCCCTCGCTCGTGATGCCAAAATTGCTTTTAGTGGCCATTCAATGCTCGTACTGCTATCCCATGCCCACTTGCCAACTTCTTAATAAAAGTGCTGGCAAACACGGGAAAATCTTCGACGCCATGACTGCACAGCCATCCCTCTGGTGTCCCCTGGCATCGAGCGGCCTTCGATGTTCTGCTTGCTATCTGATCAGCGAACCGAAGGTCGCGAACGCTTCAACAAGCCAAGCCTCTGCCTACACGTGGTACAGAGAGGGTCTCCAATACCCCAAGGGAGCACGCGGTTGGCCCTGATGGGCGCATCTTGAAAAGGCCGGAGCGTTCTCTGGTGTTGGTGATGTCTGCGTCGCCACCCGTGACGCGTGGGATGCGGGTATGGTAGCACGTGTCACAACAACCCAAGTACAATTCGTAAGGAAGTTGACGGAATCGCACCTGAAACCGAAAAAACTAGAAAGAAAAAACGGGATGGGCAGGGGAGCACAACAAAATGATGGAAAAAAAACGACCCCACACCCCCAAAAAGGTCATTTGGTGGAAAAATCAAAACCGGCGGGCGGAATTTCTGCATGAAACGGACAAAAACTTGTTAGTTTTTAGTTTTTTTTAAACTTGCTTTTAGTAAAACCCCACCATCGAGAAAAACCACGACAGGATGGGAGGAATACTCAATAGCTAGAAAGAATGTGAAGAGATGATAGAGAAGAAAATGAAAAGGATACGGAAAGACGTAGTAAAACGAAACGAATGAAGACTTTGAGGGCAGGATGAAGCAGATGTGGGTAGGGATAAAAGGGATACTGGGCAAACAAGCAGGAGAGGCAGACACGGGAATAGCTACCGCAAGAGCATAGAGGGGTAGAATGGTATGGTGAGTAGTTGGAAGGGGAAAAGGGAAGTACCAGGTACTAGTAAAGCACTACCGAATGCCAGGAACACCCACAGCCAACGAAACGTTCGACGCAGAATTCGAGAAGGAAATCAACGCGTGGACAATGGCGAACGTAGATGCATCAGGAAGGGAAGACAGTAGTTTAGGAGGGTTACAGAGAGAGTTCACAAGGGAAGAAGTAAATAAGTGTGTAGCTAAACTTAAGAATAGAAAAGCAGCAGGAGCAGACCAAATAATGAATGGATTTATGAAGTACGGGGGAGAAGGAATGCTTACCATGATGGTTATGTTGTATAACTGGATATGGGAAAAAGAGCACGCACCTAGGAGGTGGAGAGAAGGAATAGTAGTAAACTTATTCAAGAAAGGAGAAAATACTGACCGGGGGAACTATAGCGGGATGACGCCACTACTGTATCTGAGCACAGAAAGCTAACATTTTGTAAGATTTTGAACGATATAATGGGAACAAGGATGAAGAAGGAAGACAAAATAAGCGAAGGGCAAGCAGGGTTTAGGCCAAACCGTAGCTGCGTAGATTATGTTGTACACCTTAGGTCAAGGACAATCCAAGGTAGGCAACACGCGGGACTAAAAACGTACTGTTTCTTCTAAGATGTACTGAAGGCCTACGACACAGTGTGGAGAAAAGGAGTGTGGAGAAAACTGGGAAATAGGAATCAGAGGAAAGATGTGGAGAAGGATGAAAAAGATGACGGAACGTGCGAGAAGTGCTGTGATGCTGGACGGGAAAATATCGAAGTATGTTGATAGTTTACGAGGAGTTGCGCGGAGATGTACATTGTCACCTAACCTATTCAAGATATATATATTATTAACGACCTGATAGTAGCAGTCGAGGCAGCAAGACAGGGAGTCACGGTAGGGGACGATACGGTATCGGGGTTGATGTTTGCGGATGACTTTCTGGGAATATCAGAACACCTGAAGGATTGTAGAAAAACATTAGAGAAGGCGCCAGAGCACACCAGGAAACGGAGGAAGACGGCGAACGTCGAGAAATGCGCAGTAGTTGTTTGTAACAAAGATAAGGTAAACCCTGTAAAAATTTCAGTTGCAAGTGGGGAGAAGATGAATTGCCGATCGTAGACCAGTATACATACCTTGGCGTAGAGATCTCAAAAGACTGCTCTTGGGGTACACATATAGCAAAAGTAATAGGAAAGGGTAAAGCCCACGTAGGCAATATGGATACGATCCTAACAGACTCGCACCTTGACACCAGGATTATGAGAAGCCAGCTTCGTTGCCTTGCCGTTCAGAGGTGTGGGAGTGGGTTTTGAGGTGCCGCATCTCTAGTCCGTGGAATCGGGGTTCCCATGAATTTCCCATATTTCTGCATATACGTCTCATCAGAGTGGGCTAGTGGTATGATACTGCCTTCAATAAGGTTGAAAGCCCGGTGATTACCTGGGTTCAGGTACTGGGATCGTATTTGTAATACTTGGAAGGCGTATCTTAGGTGGAAAACCAGGAGTTTTCCAGAGGAGCACGAGCTTGGTCTCAGTCTCCATCCTTTGTACTATTTCCAATTGTTTTACGAGTTTCGCGTTCCCTTCCCCGGTGGCTTGGTGGGTGGTCCCCGTGCCTGTCAAGATCAATTTCGTGGGGTCAATTCTCACCGAGTACGTGCTCATAGAGACTTTTTTCTTGCATAGAAAATTGATGAGCGGAAAGCGCGAAAGCGTGAGTTGGCTGCATTCGATGAAAATCGACGAGCAGTGGGAATGCTGAACCCTATGCGCGACAAAAAATAAAGGCACGTACCGGGGGGGAGAAAGGACGACACCTGTGACCACGGCTTGTCCAGAAGATCGTCGAGGGTAAAACCTCCTACGAGTGGGCTGGCAAGCAAAAGTGATGAAGAAAAATAAATAAAAAATACTTCTCCTGCATATTCCAGGTTTGGTACTATCACATTCATCAGGATACATTTGTGAAGCGGTGACCGATATTAGGGTAGTGGTAAGGGTAGTGGTAAGGGACGCAGGTGGTTCTGGCAGCTGGAAAGCAGTGCTTCGCTTCTTCTGATTTAGATCTTCTTATTGATGGCGAGAGCTGGGGAGGTGCTCTGGTAGAGAAGTGAGAGGTAGGGGGGCGGGACTCGACGCCCAGATATACTCGTCCCACCCCACGCCACAAGCTCTCCTAAATTCCTCTTATCTGATGTACTCCTCCAGAACTTTCCTATGGCTACCGATTGTTCTTCTGCTAATATAAGAACTTCTCACTTCGTAGTCTTATCTGCGTTAAAGAACATTGCTCTCGTCTAACGGGTTATCCGCCCTCGGGAACATTCCTGAAAGAACGTTACTCTCGACTAACGGAATATCCGCCGGGTTAATCCATTCTTTGGATTATTCTCGTATTCGTGAGACTACAAGACTTCAACCTATTATCTATAGCTATGGCCCATGAGTACTCCACTCATATCACATTAGCCCACCCTGAATAGTCGTATATGCAGACCACAATATGGTCGGAGGGTGATGACAAAGTTCATCCCAAACGGCCAGGAAAAAGGTGGCCGAAGATGCGGCTATTCGAAACAAAAGAAATGAGGCTATAGACCCCCCCACATCTCGTAATAAGACCCAAACACTACGAAAAGGGGGTGTTCGCTGAGAACAACCACTAAAAGGGAGATTCAAGGAGAGACGACGCCAGATGTGAAGCGGTGACCGATATTAGGGTAGTGGTAAGGGTAGTGGTAAGGAACGCAGGTGGTTCTGGCAGCTGGAAAGCAGTGCTTCGCTTCTTCTGATTTAGATCTTCTTATTGATGGCGAGAGCTGGGGAGGGAGGTGCTCTGGTAGAGAAGTGAGAGGTAGGGGGGCGGGACTCGACGCCCATATATACTCGTCCCACCCCACGCCACAAGCTCTCCTAAATTCCTCTTACCTGATGTACTCCTCCAGAACTTTCCTATGGCTACCGGTCGTTCTTCTGCTAATATAAGAACTTCTCACTTTGTAGTCTTATCTGTGTTAAGGAACATTGCTCTCGTCTAACGGGTTATCCGCCCTCGGGAACATTCCTAAAAGAACGTTACTCTCGACTAACGGAATATCCGCCGGGTTAATCCATTCTTTGGATTATTCTCGTATTCGTGAGACTACAATACTTCAACCTATTATCTATATCTATAGCTCATGAGTACTCCACTCGTATCACACATTGTTAAGATCATACAGGCGGGACACTTTGTATCCCTGGACAGGTTTGCCTATTAAGTCGGTACTCGTTGGTACTCACGTGTGGTGCTTGCTTAGAGATAGAAGAAGAGCAGCTTTTTTCCTTTCGTGCACGTCTAACAACCAAAAACATCACTATTGATATCATTAATAGTTGGAGGCAGCTTCTCTGTATTTATTTATTCATGTACGGGTATACGTACGGTCAGGGCACGATGAAGATATTATCTGCATCTATTTGCCTTAAAAAAATCCAATGACTGTCAAGCAAGTACTCACGGCAACAGCAGCTGACTAGTGGCAACAGCAGTAGAACTCTATCATCACTATAAATATCAACAGGCAGCAACCGGTCTACATACGATTGAGGGCGCCATGAAAAATATATGCACTTGTCATGAAATGTTTCTCTCTACGTTGAAATTAATGGCTGTCAAAAACAGTGTAAAATACTCATGGTTAGACCTATACCAACGGGAAAGCGAAGTATCAATAAAAAGTTTGAATTCCAAAGATACCCGCCAAAAAAGTTTAGAACACGCTTCCTATGGGCACGTTCAGAAAAAAAAAAGTTCCCAACTTTTGGAAAAGCCCGAAAAAAGCAAATCTGGGGCCGATGTTGGGCCAAGATCGGCCTGAGAAAGGCCGATCTTTGGTTCGAAGCGGCGAGATTCCGAGTCCTCGACAGACATCGATCGACCAAACCAGCGATTGCGTCACGAATTCTGAACGGAGTGCGCTCGTTAGGGGCTCCGACCCACCCTTGGGTTACCGTCTTCACACAATGGCCAGTGACGTGCGGCGGGCGCTGGCCAGGCGCACGATAAAAAAACAAATAGCCGCTGGTGTGTACAAAACAGAAGACAAAATTTCTCGATCCTCTCGAATGGCAAAAAACAGGCTTTTTTTCAGGTTTGGGAGGATACCGCAGGACGCCGCCGGCAAGCTCTCGCCCCCTAGAGCATGTATTCACTTTCTATCTTCGATGCCGTCATCTATACTCGTTGGCCTTGCCCGACACCAAGCGGGTTGACCTTGGGCTGAGTCTACATCGAGATCGAGTATCTATCGTCGCACGAGTTGATTTTTATCAGCGTGTTGACAGTTTGGAACGAGAGAAAACAAATTGCGCCCGCCTGCAGCCGTTGGAAAAAAAAGAAGGAACAATCAAACATTTTTTCCCTTTTTTCCCACAGCGGCGGTACGAGGATATTTTCGGCTTTTTCTTTGAAGCAATATTTTTGAAAAAAAAGTTTCGGACTTCGCGTTGCCATTGGCATAGGTCTTACAGCAGCAAACTCGCGGCAACGACAGCACTACTACTATACCTACTATTACCAGTATTACTGCTACTACTACTGTAATACTTCACTGCTACTACACTACTACTATTTATACTATTGCTACTACTACTATTAAATACTACGTACTCTTAATACTACGTAATACTACTACTATACTACTGTAATACTACCACTACGATGCTATTATAATAACTGCTACTATGCCAGATGCACACCGAGACAGGAGGGGTAGAGGGAGACGGGCGGCAGAATGAGCCTGGCTCTTCAGCTCTTGCCCGCAGGTGCGATTACCTGCTGCTGAGAGCGTGCGACTGGACAACTCGCTGTTGTAGGTATGATACCTATTACGGGGGGCCATAGTAAATAGGACAAAATAATACTAGTAAAAATAGGTAAATATATGGGTTTTATGTAAACCATAGGTCCTAGTAACTATGGACCCCCGGAATACCTAATAAATACCTGGTATACAGTATAATAGTAGATATCCGCTGCCAATTTCCCCCAGGTAGACGGACCGAGGGAGGCAGTTTTGTGGTCACATACGTGCTCTGTATGTGGTGTGTGGTCACGTACGTGCTCGGTGTAAGGTGTGTGCTGTACGTCAAAGGGCTAGGTGAAACATATATGACTCTCGACACTCGACAGACGTATCTGATGCTGCTGTACCTGCTGCTGCTGCTTTGGTTGTTGATAAACAACCAAACAGGAAAAGGGCGGGGGATATCACAGTTATTGAGATTTGAGATTTTCATTGCAGAGAAAATTCATCGTTTCTGGAAGTGTACACAGCTCGTCGTATTGGCAGTCGGGCAGCGTGGGCTGTACGCGGTGCCGCACAGAGACAGGGGGCAGTACGGTCAGACGGGAGGCAGTATGGGCCTGGCTCTGTGGCTCTTGCCCGTTGCGATTACCTGCTGCTGAGAGCGTGCGACTGGACAACTGTCTAGGTATGCCACCAACACCTAGATACCTGTTGTCAATGTCTCCCAGGTACAGGCAAACGGAGGGAGGCAGTTTTGTGGACACGAACGTGCTCGGTGATAGGTGTGCATCACTCTTCAAAGGGCTGGTGCAACAGATACGGTGGCCAACAGATGTGTACTGGCGTTGCTGCAGTATGTCTGCTGCTGCTACTGCTACTTCTGCTGGGGTTGAAAACATATATACAGCAAAGGAGGCTCAAAAGAGTGTTCGAGGTTGGCGGGCTATTTACTTATGAAAAAAAGTGGGGTTTTCCATGTCACCTACTCGTCTCGGCGAGGCGGAAAGCAAGCCCTTGTTTTTTTTAGCCAGCATAGCGACGTTCAATGCCCCGAGCACCACCACGGTGCTCGGCCGGGATCCAGACATGTGTCGTAATGTACCCACGGCCCCCTTGCTTGCCCCGCAGCAAAAAGTACGAGAAAGAACCCTCGGCCGCCGGAGAGCAGTATGCCAAGAAAAAAAAGAAGTATATCTTATACATCTACATATACGGACTGAAAAACCAACGAATCTGGCATTACTTTCAAGTACGTAGTCTGTCCCAAAAATCGGTGGGTGGGTGCAGTTGTCAGGGTATATTAACGTTAACATCGACCCTTCGGGTGTTCTCAGTCTTGAAGTGATTGCACGGCTGAATCAAACCCCATCTACTATAATAGTAGTATCCATATCTGTAGTCTGCCTCACGTCAAATCCGCGTACAAGAAGCCAGACGTCCAACCCGCGTCCTCTCAATGATCTACAGTACGAGTTACTACAGTCTAGGTTTTCGTGCGGGGTATCTCGTGGGATTGCCCATATATATGGTACCGGTATATACCAACTCTGGACGGAAATATAAGGATCATTTAGACTTGATATTAATGACTTTAGGGCTCACCTTAACGAGAAACTTTTAAAGTTATACTTCACCATTATTTTTTTCGTCTGATTTGATTTACATCTGATTGGTCGAAAAGTGAATCACCAAGCAGGCATTTCGACGTTTGATTCGAATCAAACGAAAAAAAACGAATTCATCAAGAAGTCTTTTGGGACTTAGGGCCCATCTTAACGGGGACTTTCGGCTCTTTCAATTTGACTTGATTTTTTTTTTTTTAAATTAATTTAAAGTCCCATCTTATCAAGGACTTTCGGTTCTTTCAATTTGACTAGATGTTTTTTTCTAATTTAATTTACATCTGATTGAACGAAATTTAGTATTCCCCGTTAAGATGGGCTCTTACTTTGCTCTTTCGTGCTATTCAATTTGGGGAGTTTGTCCTATTCGACTTGGCATGTTCCTGAAACCGAAGCAAGCCACGCAAACTTGAGTCGTGTCGTCGACTGCTTTGCAGGGGAGATCCACCATTCCCGAGAGACAGGGCCACCGAGGCAGTCGCAGCGCGAGGTCCGACGGCCTCTAGCACAGAGTAGACCATCCGCGGAGCCTCAAAATTTTACACGGCCGTCGCAAACCCAGTTTTTCAAGTCTCTTTGCCTCGAAAACCAAACGAGCACCGACCAGATCACGACTTCGCTCAGAAGTTCGATCGCTGCATCTCCGTCGCTGCTGCCTGCGTGGGGCTTCGGGACTGTGCCAGCCGCCCAAGACGTCCCAAGAGCGATAGCCTCTTCGGCGGTGCCGGCAGAAACAATCGGACGCTGACCGCGGCGCCCCGGGGAGGACGCGGGCCGTCGCTCGCCTCGTTGGTTGCCCTCGGGTGTTCGTTGGCCCTTGTGCGTTATTCAATTTTATTTTCAAATGTGCTATTCCTCGATACGACCCACAGGCATATTTTTTCACGAAAGTCTATTCAAATCAAATCAAATTCATTTTTTCCTATTCGCTTATTATGAAAAAGGTATGTCGTTAACACGGCCCTAACCTCAGCATGTTTACATCTGGAGTAACAGTAGTGGGATATTATCGTGAACCAATAGCTGGGCGCTCCATGTTTGTCGTCGTAGCCTGAATCGCCTCTCTCTAAAATAAATGGGTGTACCAGTACTAATATCACAGTACACTTTATACTAAGAAACAGTTTCTTTCTGCTGACTGAGGCGGGAGACTGGTCGATTTCTTGTCCAGGAAAGGGTGCTTTGAAACAAACACGAACTTCAGCATACAACAGGCACCGAATTCCTTTTCTTTTCCTGACTTTCTTACAAACGCTGACGTATTTCAAAATTTATAAAAAAAGTAGTGCACGTATTCGTTTTTCATCTACGAGCTGGTTCAATCAAGCTCATCACTCTAAATTTTGTCCACCACCGATGCAACATGACAACAACAGCACTCGACACCACCTGCAACAAAGGAGATTTCTCCTCTGTCGTGCAGGTCTTGGAGGAACCTGGAGGTGCTCCGTGGATGCCTATATAACACTCACCCCTACTAGTATCTATAGACCGCCGCCATAATCACCTACTATATAGGCTCCCATGGGCAAGGTGAAGGCCTACGATGTATATCCATCACCAGCCGCTGCGGCCTGTCCAGAAGAAATACCTCCACTTACCAGCTTGCCCAACGCCTCCTTTGCCTTTGAGCTGCTGTAAAAATGTCTATTATATGCGCCTTGTTTAAAGACAGGCCTATGCGAGCCCGAAGGGTTGCAGTATCCCTTCGATCGCCATATACAGCAGCTGCGAGCTGCGAGGGTCGCCCTGATTTCGGTGCTTGGTACTGTTGTTGTGTTGTTGAAAATGCGGTGGAAACATGACACGGGACACGGCGGACATTCCACCGCAACTTCTACTGTCCCCTATCCCCTATTATTGCATGTTTTTGGCGTTTTTATGTTGCGAAGTTTGGATGCATTGGCCTGATAGCACAGGTACCGGACCGGTTCACACCAGCCAGGCTACAGACCGGATCTGTGGATCTGTGGATTGGTCCGTGGGCATCGGGGTCACTTACTTGCTGAAGTTGCTACTGCGCACGACGAAGTGAACGCGTTGCACGATCCACACCGGCCGAGATTCGCCCTCGAGCACAGGATTGCGGGCACTCATTCATCGACGCGCGTGAAATTTGCAGGTCATCTTGTTCGGTGAGCTATTTTTTCTTGTTTTAGATTCATCTTATCTGTTGTTGCTACTGCCAAAAGTCCGGGATCGGATGCATCGTGGATCGCGCTGCTTGTGGTCGACCAGCAAGCAGAGTGTCTGGTCGCCGATTGTTCACTGTGCAGCAACTAACTAAAGTTTTACTACACTGCTGTGTGCGTCGGAAGTAGGAAGTGCATACGAGTACACCCCCATGCCGCGGTTTGGCCCACACATCGTATACGAAGTATCTCGAAAGTGCCCCCAACTCGCAACCCCTGGATTTCCATGTGTGCGAAGTTATAAACTTGGGACGCCATCATGGCGATTACCTGTTGGATGTCAGGTATTTACTGCTGTAAAAAAAGGATTAGCCAGTATTTAATTTAATAGTCAGGCTGGGGGGTGCGCTTTGCGTCGATTGGCATGTGTGGCCCACCACGCCGTCTGTCTGCACGACGTACGTACAGCGTAGTAAAACGTGCGGGCACAAACATTACCGGCACGGAAACGACTGGATTTCGAAGTTTCGACCGCAACGCAACAAACAGCAAACAGCAGAGTGCAACAAGTATTAATAGTATGTTCGCAGAGAGGTCAAAAATGAAAACAAATGAAAAAATGCGAATTTCATTCGAATCGTCTGTGAGTCGGATAGATACCGGTACGTAGGCAAACGGTCCAGGGTTTTTAGCATTGCATAGACATTTGGCCGCTGGACACTAAATCTATCTATGCTATGTACCGCGCATAGCATAAGGGCGTACGCACGGATACTTTTTTTCGGGCAGGGTCCGTCCATGACGACAAGCGAAACAAAAAACAAAGGACTCGAACTCGGAGATATACATGTATACTGCCCCAGGCGCCATGACGAGCGATGGTCTCGATTACAACCTGTTTTTGAGCATGTCATTGATGACTGAAATAATAATAATAATCGGGGGACGCTCGCTGCGACGCGTGCCGAACCCAAAGCTGCAAACACACACCAGGTAGTAGATATATATATATATATTTTTTTTTGCCAACAGGGTATGCCATGTTGATACTGCTGTGCTGCTGCTGCGGTCTGCTGTACTATCATCTAGGGGGGGCACTGGTGTACTCCTGCTGTATTGTAGTACCTGGCGCATGCTTCGTGAGGTCATATGCATGCATGGTGACAAACGCACCGTACCTCCGTTATACTCCGGTATCCCCCGGTATCCGGTATCGCAACGAAGATTCCAAATAAATACCGTATACTATGTACCTGTGGTATTACTATATATTATTATAGTGGGGTAGAGTGTGGACGAAATCTTCATCTTGCCTTCGTATTTTTTCAACAGCTCGGAGCAAAATCCAAGCAATCAATCGTAAAAAACGTAAAACGAACGTGAAAACTGCTCTTCGTAAAACTTACTATTACCACCGTACTTGTACCAGGTATACAACAAGTAGTCCGTACTTGTACCAGGTACAACAAGTATTAACAGTATATACCGGTAAAACGAACACCCACAAAACGAAATACAGCCCCACACCACACCATATATTTTGTACTTCGGGTATACTACAACACAGCAGCACCCCTCAGCCTGCACGCACTACGTACACCGGTGTACTCCTGCTGTATTGTAGTACCTGGCGCATGCTTCGTGAGGTCATATGCATGCATGGTGACAAACGCACCGTACCTCCGTTATACTCCGGTATCCCCCGGTATCCGGTATCGCAACGAAGATTCCAAATAAATACCGTATACTATGTACCTGTGGTATTACTATATATTATTATAGTGGGGTAGAGTGTGGACGAAATCTTCATCTTGCCTTCGTATTTTTTCAACAGCTCGGAGCAAAATCCAAGCAATCAATCGTAAAAAACGTAAAACGAACGTGAAAACTGCTCTTCGTAAAACTTACTATTACCACCGTACTTGTACCAGGTATACAACAAGTAGTCCGTACTTGTACCAGGTACAACAAGTATTAACAGTATATACCGGTAAAACGAACACCCACAAAACGAAATACAGCCCCACACCACACCATATATTTTGTACTTCGGGTATACTACAACACAGCAGCACCCTCAGCCTGCACGCACTACGTACACCCGGTGTACTCCTGCTGTATTGTAGTACCTGGCGCATGCTTCGTGAGGTCATATGCATGCATGGTGACAAACGCACCGTACCTCCGTTATACTCCGGTATCCCCCGGTATCCGGTATCGCAACGAAGATTCCAAATAAATACCGGGTACCGTATACTATGTACCTGTGGTATTACTATATATTATTATAGTGGGGTAGAGTGTGGACGAAATCTTCATCTTGCCTTCGTATTTTTTCAACAGCTCGGAGCAAAATCCAAGCAATCAATCGTAAAAAACGTAAAACGAACGTGAAAACTGCTCTTCGTAAAACTTACTGTTACCACCGTACTTGTACCAGGTATACAACAAGTAGTCCGTACTTGTACCAGGTACAACAAGTATTAACAGTATATACCGGTAAAACGAACACCCACAAAACGAAATACAGCCCCACACCACACCATATATTTTGTACTTCAATGACTTCGGGTATAATACAACACAGCAGCACCCTCAGCCTGCACGCACTACGTATTAAAATATTAGCGGTCCGCACAGCATGTATGACATTGAATTCGTGTGTGTTTTGTGTATCTTTTTTTCTGAATAAAAACCGCTCTTTCTACCCGTCGACATCTAGCACAACTAGTCAGTGTTTGTGCCCCGATTCTTCAATCCTACCAAAATCCGGCCCAAAATCCTACCAGTGAGACACAAGACAGAGATACGATACGACAAGATCTAGATTATCTGGCCGCAAAACTACGACAGAGTATCCGACGAAGGGAGTGGGGGCAGAGGGGGGCAACAGGAGGGGTAGAAGGGAAACCGTGGTGGACCGAAGTAGACAGGAAACGGCAGACAGGGTAGCAAGGCACCTGGCCGACTACGTACGTGCTGCTGTAGTAAAAGCGGAGCATGTCTATGTTTAGAATCTACTCGTGATGTGGCCAAAACTGCTGCAGCAGCTGGTTCGAACGTGACCTTCCTTTCGTTTTATTTCTTGTTTTTGCGCTTTGATCGTCCGTGATTTTTCTACTATCTAGTAATTTAGTTTTGTCTTCCTGTACTTGTTGGGCCCTTATGAACGAAGTCTTGTTTCGTGGGTGGATGACAAGCCTGCTTTGTTTGTTTTTAGTTTCTTTCGTTTTCTCTTTTTCATAGAAGGTGCATGCCGTGCCTGTCGTATCCACTTTTTACTAATACTAATACGACAACTTGACATTGCACTGCTGTCATCTCTTGCTTACTGTATGACAATGTACAACTACTCTTCTTACTGCTGTCCCTACCAGCAGCAGTAGTATCTCTTTGTCGTAGCTTTGTGACCGTTGAGCGTGTAATCCTTATCTAACTACTGGTGTATTACTAACAATAGGATTGAAGAATCGACACGGACACTGGTTGTGCTGCATGTCGACGGGCAGAAAGAGAAACACACTTACTCGCGCACACACACATCGTTATGAATTAGAGTTAGAGTAGGGGAACACACAACAGACTTGTCACGTCATCGTACTGGATACGACAGGCACGACATACATATTATACAGTATATGTATAAGATAAAAAATCGAAAGATGAAAGATGGAAATATCGAAAGAGTCGGTGGGAACACAAATCAGAAAAAAAAAAAAACGAAAAAGTGTTGTATCCCCCAGACAAGACCAACACAAGCAACAGAAAAATACGACATCCAGCACAACCAGTGTCCGTGCCGATTCTTCAATCCTATAACAGATAATAGAAGAGATACAAGTTCTGTGGTCAAGAAGCTATTATTAATACGCTACATACTAGAGATACTACTACCTTACTGCTACCTTAGGGTTAGGGTTAGGGTTAGGGTTAGAGCTATTAATATTAATAGGGCATATAGATACTGCTCTACCGGCACAAGCAGTGATAGAGATATATACCTGGCGGCATTATTTTAGGCGCACGACGTGCAAAGAAAGGGTGGCATATTTCAATACAGCACACCACCAATCATCATCATCATCATCATTAGTAGTAGTATTAGTAGTCCTTCACTCGTCGAGAATGGCTACCAGGTACACACAAACGCCGCACGTACATGGCATGTGTACCTGCTGCTGCTGTAGATAAACATCCTACAGACGTAATCGATTATGACTGCATGATTTTCAGTACAAACAAGTAGTAATGGTGTACGTACCGTAGATCTTTGATGGCAGATAGACTCCCCAGCTGTGTAATCTGTACAACGCTTAAGGCCCGCTATGTATTAAGAAACGTCAGTTCGACGTCCAGACTCCATGCCAAATTTCAATGGGCGCTCTTCAACCGCTGCTTTTCTTGAACCAGACAGTTATATTTTTTACGGCTCTTATCAATCGCCGCAGTTTGTTATCCCAGTGAGCTCTCGAAACACAATGTCCTATGGTTTTGTATTTTGATCAGAGATAATTGTTGTTGTGTTTTTTTTGTGTTGCACACACCGATGGGTTTCCACAAACTGCCGGTAAAGGGGCTGGCGATTTCGGGAGCAGGGAGCTGGCTGGGTATTTCCGGTTATAATATTTCTTTATGAAAAATAAAAAAGGATGAGAAAGCAACCGAGCCAGGAACCTCCACACTGATGGAGGAGTCTGTATTTTTTGTTTCGTTCGTTGTTTCCGAATCAACGTCGCTTCTAATCTCGTGGAGGCGTCGGTCGACTGCTGCTGCTGCTGTTTTCTGATGTTGCTTCGTTTTTTTTCACCTTTTTCGTCGGCCATCTTGAGCTGAATTCATTATTTTTCGTGGACGGACGAGGCTCAATTTCCCACCGGTGTACCAAGTATTCCTGAATAGTGACCATTAACTGCTGTAGCTCATGTGAAAGAAGAACAAAGCATCTACACTAACTTCAGTATAACGACCCCGGATTTCTAATGTTTACAAATCTCAGCTTGACTTCTTGTAAACCACTCCCGGATTAAATGTTTCCACTACTACATCGAAGTAAATATCAGCGCTGTTCGCAGGTCATGACCCGACCCGCGGGTGGGGTCAGGAAGTGTTCAAACTCTCACGAGTCGGGTCGGGTCAAGAGGTTGTTAAATATCGCGTGTCGGGCCAGGTTGGGTCAAGCGTTTCTCGAATCTCACGGGCCGGGTCGGGTCGGGTCGGGTCGGGTCGGGTCGGGTCGGATCAAGAGTATTTCAAATATCACGGGTCGGATCGGGTTGGGTCAAGTGAAGATAAAAAGCTCACGGGTCGGGTCAGGTCAGGTCATAACCCGCGAGAAACGGGTCACTCGCGGATCGGGCCAACGCGACCCGCCAGTTGTTTTCTGCCGACCCACGGGTCGGACCCGATCACCGGCTGCGGGTCCGATATAATTCGAAAAGTCCTCTGTTTCTGCCGAAAGGTTTATCTGGTACCGACACTGAATAGTACCAGGTATTAGTAGTCACTCCTTTGGTATCTATTACTAAAACGAACAGTCAAACACCGCGAGATCTACAATAAATACACATGTCCGCATCCGTCCATACTCACTAGAACCACGCCACAAGTCACAGACAGCCGGGTGCAAAAATTAACATTAGATTGCTTTCGATGTCGACCCAAGGGTCGAGATAAATGGTATCGCGGGTTGAGGCAACCCGACCCGCGACAGACCCGTATCTCACAGGTCAATCGGAATCTGGCGGGTCGAGTCGGGTCGTGTTGGGTCAGGACGTGTTAAAAAATCTCACGTGTCGGGTCGGGTCGGGTCTCGGGTCAGAAAATTTCCAATAATATCGCGGGTCGGGTCGTTGGTCGTTGACCCGACCCGACCTGACCCGTGAGGTTTGACCTGACCCGCGAACAGCCCTGGAAACTATCAGCCTGTATTGATATATGTTACGGTGAAATAAAATGCTTTTTTTTTTTTTTTCAATACCACTCTATGTGTCCTAGCTGCAAAGGGGTTTCCGTACTTACACGAGGGCGTTACGCTGTAATAGCAGCTATGAAATACTCACGGGGGGGGGGGGTTCCCATATGGGGCAAGCTAAGCGCAATCCTCGAAAACTATTTTTTTTTACTTCCCTAATATACGAAGGCGCACCCACTCCTTGAGTTCGGCAGCTTCAGGTCTTGCTCGCATACGGACTGCTGTGTATAAAATATACCCTGCATGATGCCATATAAAACCCGCAGTGTGCGCGATCGAAGTATCACTAGTTTTACTAGTATCAGTAGTATCACTAGTATCAGTATTAATAGTATGACACGTAGCTTGCCAAGATGAGTCTCGACGAAATCCTCCTCGATCTCACAACTACTTTTGTTTTTATTTTTATATATAGGGTAGGGGATAGCAGACGCGATACCCGAGCGGACGTAACCGATTCGGTTATCGGGTTTCGGATACCTTCAATATCCGAATAACCAGATCTGAAATGGCCGGTTTCGGTTATACCGCGAACCGGATCTCTATTCCGGATTAAATAACCGAAGATCGGTCTCGATGCCCGACTCTGCGCATGCATGTTCCGATGTCACGAGGTAGGAATTAATGAGATCGAGAACATACCTTCACTCGTGCTGCTATACACAAGCAGCAGCAAGCAGTATAATGATCAGGGGATAGGCAAGTACCATGCCAGTACCATGCCAGTACCATGCCAAACGTTCTGAAGCTGCTGAAGTCGGTATGATTAGATAGATGCCGGGAATCAAATACATTATTAGGGCTGCACATAATTTATATTAATAGCACATCAGCACATATACAAGGTTTTTGCCTCTTACGCTTCCCCGCTCAAGAATCGATTCCAATATAAACGAACAACGAATGTGTGAAAAAAAAGTATTGGTATATCATACGTAGTACATAGCGAGAAGGCTGTTTCTTACGACTACAGTATGCACATATCTGACGAGTATGGATAGTCATTCTGAACGGTAAACATATGCAAGAGAGACCGGCATGCAGGGAAGGAAAACAATGGTTGGGTGACAGTCACTGGTGGTATAGGGTGTGTGCTGTTTGCATTTGTTTATGTACTACTACCACTGCATATGGAAACGGGGCACGAGTGGTCTTGGATGGACAAAAAAAGGTGGTTTACCGCGCTATACACACCGAAGTACTGCTATCTGCTTTGGGGCATTGCTTTCGCCAGGTCGAGCATTGTTTGCGTCAGAAACGGAGCGCAAGTGATCGTAACGTAGTAGAGAGAGTTGCGTTTGTTGTATTGTACAAGTCGTAGTGCGACGGATGTATCTAACTAATACTATTAATAAGTCTACGATGTTTCCGGAACAGAAGCAATGCAGTCGTACCTTAGGTCTGGAGGGAACGCGCAACAACAAGCCTCGTACCATGGTGTGCGCACGTGTGCGTAGATCTCGGTGCAATGTATTACAGTATGTCTACACCTCCTATGAAATACCTTGGGATGCCAATCGTCACACTGCCAGTGTATGTTGTCAGTAGCAGATTTGATCTTACGTCAAGACCACGAAGCACGCCTTACTTGTAGAAGAGGCGCAATGTGTTATGTCGTGCTTCATGTATGTCCACTCCTCACAAGCTACATACATACGTACGAACAGCACTATCTCGAACTCTTGTATTAATAGTAAATACTGCTGTAATACATGACAATTATTAATAGCGTTGCAACAGTGTCGATACCAGTACAGCATAAACTTTAGCATTTAAGTCTTGCTTCCTCAGCGGACTCCATTGACCCCTCTCCCCGCCTCTCAGGGCTCTCACTTGAGCAAGGCCTTCCTTTCTATTGCTTGCCGTCGAGCCTTTTCCCTAATTTTAGTGTTTTAGAAGAGGCTTCTCCCTATTTTTCTTCCCTTTGGTCATGTTTCGTTTTTTCACTATTGGTAGTTTTTGTCCGATTCCCCTTCCTTTCAAACGTTGTTTTCGAGTAGCTTTCGCAGTTTTGACTATTTTTCGATTATGTTGCGAGTTTCGCTCGCTCACTTTAGCATTTAAGTCTTGCTTCCTCAGCGGACTCCATTGACCCCTCTCCCGCCTCTTAGAGCTCCCACTTGAGCAAAGCCTTCCTTTCTACCAGGCATTGCTTGCCGTCGAGCCTTTTCCCCGAATTTTAGTGTTTTAGAAGAGGCTTCTCCCTATTTTTCTTCCCTTTGGTCATGTTTCGTTTTTTCACTATTGGTAGTTTTTGTCCGATTCCCCTTCCTTTCAAACGTTGTTTTCGAGTAGCTTTCGCAGTTTTGACTATTTTTCGATTATGTTGCGAGTTTCGCTCGCTCACTTTAGCATTTAAGTCTTGCTTCTTCAGCGGACTCCATTGACCCCTCTCCCGCCTCTTAGAGCTCCCACTTGAAGCACAGCCTTCCTTTCTATTGCTTGCCGACAATTCCCGAATTTTAATGTTTTACAAGAGGCTTCTCCCTAAGTTTCTTCCCTTTGGTCATGTTTCGTTTTTTCACTATTGGTAGTTTTTGTCCGATTCCCCTTCCTTTCAAACGTTGTTTTCGAGTAGTTTTCGCAGTTTTGACTATTTTTCGGTTATGTTGCGAGTTTCGCTCGCTCATTCTTTGTTTGATCTCCGACTGTGTTTTACGGGGGGGGGGAGAGGTTCCTATTGTTCTCACCTTTTTGTTTTCTGTAGGGCTTGTTTTTATGCGTAGAAGCATGTCGAGCAAGTACGACCGCAAGCACAGCACAGCACAGCGCAATCTGCCCTGCACAAAACGCCAAAGGAAGTGCGTGCAGATCGGAGCGCAACAACGCGAGCTTAGGAGCAGACAGAGTTGGCGAGAGCCAGCATGTCGTGTACGGTGGTACCAGGCAGAGTTTACAGCTCGCTGCATTTTCAGAACAACCGCACGAATCCAAACATGCCCAGCCTACAAAAATATTCAACCACTCACAAGCACAGCAGGTGCGATGCGCAAATGATTTGTTTTGCCCGAACTTCCACTCGCACGTAGGTCTAACAACACTCTATATTTCCGTCCTTTCTACAGTAAGTCGGACAGCATGCGGCGTCTGGGAAATTTCCTCGAGCATGGAGCTCGTGGAACTGGCTAATCGTCAGCTTGCAGCTAAATTCATGGATCTCCCTTTTCCGCTTCATTCATTCACACTTTGTTCTAATCTTTTTGAGCGAGCGTAGCGGGCGGCGGACGATGCTCCTGACGTTGAGGTGCAAATAATGGGAGTGACCTTTCCCGGGAACCGCGGTCACCACGTCACGTCCGTCACGTCGCCAGTTCTTGCCGGCCCCCATCCCACAACCCTATCCCCTTCTAAGAAACGACCCCACGTCTCTCTGGACACCCCTTCCATTTGGTCACGTCCTGCGTCCGTTTGTCTTACCACACGCCCTGTTCGAGACCTGGCGCACACTATACCAAACTGCACCCTTCCGCCACAAGTCAAGTCGCGGCTGCACAGGTGCTCACATACGCTTGGCAACGGCCAAAAAACCCAAAAACACATGTCAAAAAGTATGCAGCTTTGGTTTGTTTGTGGTCAAGTTTTTTTTTTTAATTATCGGGGACATTTCGTTCGTGCCCCCGGATTTAGCCGTCACTTGCCGTCACATCGCGCGATTGTCCTTTTGCGGTCACGTCACACGATAAAGTGCCTCTGTCACTCCCCGTCTTTGTTCGGCAGGGGAAGGCAGCCTTGGGGTAGACCGGGTTGGGGCCGGTGATCCCTTCTCGATGGCGGAGCTCAAGGCGGAGTTATGGAGGGCCAAACCGTTGGAAGCCAAAAAGCTCGAAAGGGACAAGGTGAGGGAGACTATTCGTAATTGGATTTTTATGGATATATACTGTGCATATATGTAAGTAGATGTACTACTGTAGATGTTTATGACAGTAAAGAGAAAAAGGCGTGTTTGGATGGGTGGGGGGGTGTACTCGATATCATGCACGGCCGTAGTCGTACAACCATAGACCCTCGCATCCCTACAATGCCGGAACGGAGCACGTCGGGTTTCCACCGACCAGGCAGAATTTTCTTGCACCAAGCGCGAAGCACCGTGAGGAATCCGGCGAGTCGGATCAAGGGTGAGCTGCATCATACTAAGAGCTGCTTGTGAGGCGGACTTGCATGTGGATGACAGCTTTAATGAGTTAATTTAATTTCCGGTGTAGCCACTTCCAGAGACAGCAAAGGGAGTACTATGTAACTGTCTCTTGGGTGTCCCCTTGTGCGGAGCAGATGTTCTTCACCTCGCACAAACGATCTAACTCGACCACCAGCTGTGACCGACCGCCAAAAAAAATAAAAAAAAAGCAAAAAGGGGGGGGTATTAGAGGAGGAGGGGGCTTTACTCCTTGTCATGCATGACCGTATAGACCGTCGAACCTCGCATGGAAAGGAGCGCATTCGTTTATTAGGCGTTCGATCATTGACCACGTACTACTTCCGAGACGGATCACCGTCCCTACTCCTAACATGTAGAGTCGTTTCCAACGTTTGGACGCTCAACACGTGTTGTTCGTACTTTTTTAATATTGTACTTAAATACAGCAGTAGTTTGCTTTGATGCCCACTCAACCGTACGTACGGGAACATAGTTGGGTTTTGATTCGTTTTTTTTTTTGTTTTTTTTTTTCAAGTAATTTCATTCAAAATGTTGTTTGCTACTCTCTTTTTCAACCCACGTATGATACAGTAGATTCACGCCAGTATGGTACTCGTACAACGCTCGGATCGACATGAGCCAACCACAAGCCTGCCATCGAAATTAACATATCACGAGCCTATAGCAGTAGCCTCCGTCTCTGTTTTGGTTATCACGTTCTTAGAAAGTACACAGTACTCAGACAGTTAGTGCTGGTGTCCTCTGTCCTCTATCGTCTTGACGGGCCTTTGGTCGAAGCCCCGTCCCACCCGACATCTCGTCGAGCACTACCGAGTCCCCCCGTTTACCCCCTCACGATACGTTACATCCAGCAGAGATACCAGGTACCAGGTGCACCCAAGTACACCCCCCCATACGATATAATCGCATGGATACCGTTCTCGTTCGTCGAGAACTACGAGTACAAGTAGGGTACGAGTATCCTTTGCCATTCCCCTTTCACTCAGCTGAAATATGCCTTTGGTTCGGAAATAGCGACAAAAAACTCCATTCTTCTATCGAGAGACATTTAGTTTTTCGACCAAACGCGGGCAGGGACCCCTCGCCGAGCCCAGTGGTCGGAATCCCGCCGCACAAGTTAAATAACGCCGCTCGTGCTGCTGCTGACGACGCAAGCCGAGGTCCACTATTAATAGTAGCGGTTGGTGATGTCCTCTGTTGTCTGTTGTCTGCTGTCTTGGCGGGCCTGTACTAGTAGTCGAACTCTCAATATTTCTACGTTTGATACGTATGTTAGACGCTGTGAGTGCTGTGAGTGCGATGAGTGCAACTACTGCAAATGGTATTAATACGGTAATCCTATACAGCAGTAGCATCCCTTTGGACCTCACCGGTGTGGAGTTTGTGCTCCTGTAAAACCTTTTGGAAATTCGCCTAGCGATTTAAGTCGAACTGGAACATGCACCGTGCGAATAATATATTCCTACTGTAGCTTCGATATACGTACCAGGTGAGCTAGACGCTGTGAGTGCGAGTGCTACGAATGATATCAACACAGAGTGCTCATGGCATCTGTTTGGGATCTCAACGGTGAGGAGTATACTCTTACTATTCGGAAGTAGCCCTCCACCAAGTACTCACTTTGTTGGCACCGTCTGGTCGATGAAGCGGCAGACCAAAGGTGTGTCTGTTCAATGCCACTACTATACAGCAGTGCGCTATGCGATTATGGCCTTCGTTCTGTTACAAATTATGCCTATCCCATCGATTTGCGTGTGGCGTTTACGGTACATACATTTCCAAAGTTATGGTCTACTATTAATGCAACTACCCATCGACATCGAGCATACCCAGATATCCAGTGCACACATTACATCAACCATCTTCATTCCGAAAAAATCCTAGGTGGCTGGGGATAAGGTTTCTACTTTATACAGCAGTATAGGATGGGTAGCGACAGAAAAAAACACAGCTACCCTTAAGAAGCAACCAGGAGTCCCCCCCGCCCCCACCCTGGCCATCATGCATGATAAAGAGTACACCCCCCCCCCCCTCCTCCTGATCATCTATTCCACAACACTCGCGTCGCAACCATCGGAGTCGAGCCCACCATGTGTTGGACTTGCTGTCCTATAGCTATATCGTTACTTGTATTTTGTATGTTATCGGTGCGTAAATATTCAAAACAGCTATTAATAACGTCTTTCAACTTTTTAGGATATTATTCGTGGTCTACCTTTTGTTTTGTGTTGTCGCATGCCGGTAGCTTTTAACCCATACTTTATCTCCAGTATTATTATACACGGATGCCTGTGTGTCGGAATATCAACCGTTCGGCGTTCCCGAATACATCACGATTTCGACTACCGACAATGGGATTTGTCCCTGTAAGCTTTGTGCTAGGGTTGTCAATGTCGTTTACTTGAATTTATTACCGGGATAAAGCTGACCGCCTTGGCCAGGAGGGCGGCACCCGCCCTAGTTACGAGAGATTAGAGAACCCAGCTTTATCAGCTGTATCTGCACGTATAAAACCGCATGCAAACCGTAGGCAGTTAGTAGGCCGTAGGTCTCGTATGTCGTTGTTGTCTTGGATTAGTATGGGTTCGCGACAACGCCGTTTCAGCCCCGGAGTTCGCCGTGGGCATGGGGGCAGGGGTCTGCACCGGGCAGAACTGGCCCTCTCCCGCCGCGGAAGCTCGGGCTCGGGCCGGCACGGGCGAGATACGTGGTGGTGATGAATGCGGCGCAATCGAGTTTAACACCTGTAAGGTCCGTTTTATTTTGCAAAATAACGTTCAATAGTGCTTACATTTGTGAACACAGTGGGATACAAACGACCGAAGATCTCAATTTTGAAAATCCGCATGCTCGAGTCAGTGTATCAGCTCCACGGGGCACCGCGTGCAACACGCACACACTCCGGCCGACGGGGCTCTCAGGACCGGAGAAGGAGAAAAACTTGGCCGGGACGGAGTCGGTGGGGAGATAGTGGAGATACACGTGGCGGACTGATGGGTGCCAGGGGCAGAGACCTAACTGCTCATGTAAAAGAGCAAGCAAAAGGACGTTATAAATCGGCGTTCTGTTGAAAAGAGGGGTTAGGGTATATTTCAAAAACAGTACTAGGTATTCGTTTACGTATTATTTCCTTTTCATTTTTTCGTACTTAGACTATTGAATCGAGGGCGGAAGCAGCCGATCGATCGAGCGGGTGAACACTAGAACCACATAGATACCAGGTACATACGTACACTTCGTGAGTGTGGGCGGGGGGTGGGGTGGTGAGTGAGAGGGTGGGTGGGTGGGTGGGTGGGTGGGTGGGTGGGTGCGTATAATGCGTAGATACGTTTCGAAGTATATACGAGATGTTTCATCCGGGGTACTCTAGGATGTTTTCTTCCTCCCCCGAGGAATATGGGTCGTACAGAGCAAGCTTGTGCGGGATAGGATCAACTATTAACAATAGTACCATGGTACAAGTTTCTGGTGCAGCAGCGTTTGTAGTGCACGACTGCTGTAACATGGTAACAATACCAATCAAATAGACAAAATGTGACGACGAATTCGTGATCCCCACCCCGCCTCACCCCCCCCCCCCCCCCCCCAACGATACCGGCGTACACAGGATACCGTCTGCCGTGCGTGCATGACAAGCGTTCCGGGAAAGTCGACTGCTTGCTGCCGCTCTTGCAACTCAATCTTCCATGCCCGCTGCGCGGGCTTCTTCTCAGCCTTGGGCGGGGCACCCCCCCCCGACTGGATCTGCGGGAACTGCCCTGGTGGGACGAGGGGTGGGACGGATGAGTGGGTCCATCCTTTTCTCAAGGGCAAGGGTGCTATTCGACCAGGGGTCTGCACGTGGTGTTCTTCTTGCCTTCGCCACAAGGCGCCGTCCTCGCCTACCAAGGGCGACCGATGCGAAAGGTGCACAATAAAGATCCACGGCGCGTGCCGCGAGAGGTGGCGTTTGCCGAATGGAAAATGGTGGTGTCGTGAGTGCCACCGGAGGCGGGATGGGGTGGGTGCGCTCGACGGGCACGTCTTTGCGCAACTTAAGATAGCGGCGAAGGAGGTGGCGGCGGCGGAGATGGTACGGGAAGGGGTGAGGGCGCCATGGGGTGACGCAGTGACGGCGGCAGAGGGAGTCTCCCTTCCCAAGGCTCGCTGTTTGTCGTCGACCCCTGGGGAAGCTACCTCTACCCCCATCTCTACCGCTACCACTGCAGCTACCGCTACTGCAACCTCCGCGCCCGCAGCCCTCTCCGATGCACTGTCGGGCCACAGCAGCAGCGGCAGCCGCGGCGGCATCGCATTGCCGTACAAGGCCGCATTGGCCATAGCCGGCGGCGGTGTTGGTATTGGTGCTGTTGGTGGTGGTGTTGGGGCTGGTGCTGGTGCTGGTGCTGGTGTTGGTGCTGGTGTTGGTGGTGTTGGTAGTGGTGTTGGTGTTGGAACTGCTGGCGTTGTTGGAGCTGCTGGCGTTGTTGGTGTTGATGCTGGTGGTGGTGGCGCTGGCGCTGGCGGTGTTGGTGTTGGTGGTGATGGTGGTGATGTTGGTGGTGTTGGGGTTGGTGGTGTTGGTGCTGCTAATGGTGGTATTGGTGCTGGTGCTGGTGGTGTTGGTGGCGGTGTTGGTGTTGGTGATATTGGTGTTGGTATTGGTGGTATTGGTGATATATGGTGTTGGTACTGGTGGTGTTGTTGGGGTTGGTGGTGTTGGTGCTGCTAATGGTGGTATTGGTGTTGGTGGTGTTGTTGGTGCTGGTGGTGTTGGTATTGGTGGGGTTGGTGGTGGTGTTGGTGGTGTTGTTGGTATTGGTGGTGCTGGTGTTGGTGCTGGTGGTGTTGGTATTGGTAGTGGTGGAGTTGGTGTTAGTGCTAGTAGTGGTGGTGTTGGTGGTCGCGCTGCATTCTCTACTGCTGGTACTGCCGGGGTTGCGCCCTCTGAGGTTCCAGATGCTGGTGCTGTTGGTGTCGCTACTGGCACTATCAATAGTGATGCTGTCGCTGGTGTTGCTGCTGCGGCTGCTGCTGGTCGTGGTACGGAGGCGGGGGGAGGGAGCCGGGAGGCAGAGGGGCTGGAAGGCACGAGATTGATGGTGGAGGAGGAGGGAGAACGGGGTGAAGTGCTGCCCGAGGCATCTGAGGTGAGTCCCGACAGAACTGCGGGAAACACTGTGGCACCGTTCTGGGAGCCTTCGACGCTGAGCTTCTTCTCGCAAGAGGCTCTTCCACCTGCGGAGGTGGGGGTTGGGGGGATGGATGTGGGGAGCGTGGGAAGCGTGGGGGTGGGCATGGTGGTCGAGGAAAAGGGGGAGGCGGAGGGGGCGGAGGATGGTGACACTGTGTTGTCCGTCGCGGCCAAAGTGTCCGCGAGGTCTCTTTCGGCTGCAGAGGCGGGGAAAGTGAGGGAGGATGCCGGGGGCGTGGGAGGCGTTGGAATGGGGGTGGTATTCCAGGAGGAGGAGGCGGCGGAGGGTGACGACGTGTTGTCCGTCGCGGCCGAGTTGTCGCCGAGGTCTCTTCCGGATGCGGAGGTGGGGGGTAGGAGGGGCGTGGGGGACACGAGGGTGTCGGCGGTGGCCGACGCAGAGGGGGCGACGGGGGAGCGGGGGGGGGTGATTGAAGACGTGCTGTCCGTCGCGACCGAAGTGTTGCCGAGGTCTCTTCCGGATTCCGTGGCGGGGGGAGGTAGGGGGGGGGCGTGGAGGGCGTGGGAGGCACCAGGGTGGCGGTTCTGGCCAAGGAGGAGGAGAGGGAAGAGAAGAAGGGGAAGGGGGAGGGTGACGAAGTGTTATTGGTCGCGGCGGCCGTGTGCCCGAGGTCTCTTTCGACTGTTCAGGTGGGGGGCAGGAGAAGGATCGAGGGGTTGGTGCCAGCAGACTTGCAAGTCGCAGAGCTGAAGGTTCACGGAATGGTGCCTGTGCAGAGGGTGAGTGATATTTTGTATGTACGTAGTTTTGTTTTCACAGGTTTGTTTTCGGGGTAAGAAATTCTTCTATGCGGTGCAGGGTGATTGACACTGTTGAAATCGTTTTCTTGTGTTTCGTGCAAACGTCGAGCGAAAACGTTAGCTCCCCATGGGTTTTGTGCTGTCGAGTTTTCTAGTTTCCTGCCCAATCCCGACCCTGCCCCCGCCGACCCCCCCCCCCTCGACCCTCCCCCCCCCCCCCCCATTATATATCTATATATTTACCTGGTACATATATACAGTAGGCTGGGGGTCGATTGGCGACGATGCTGCAAAACACTCCTCTCACTGCGTGAGCTAGACAACCAGGGTATTGTGTTTGTTCGTTTTGTGGCGGTGCCCACGGCTGGCGGTCGAGTTGGATCATTCGTGTAGCGTGGAGAATCCCGGCTGCGTACACGTGGAATTGTCGTATCATGTATCATGTATTTCAAGTGTGTAAAGTAAGGCACCCATGAGGCAGTTACATAGTATACCCCTCGCTGTCTCTGGAAGTGGCCACACCAGAAATAAATCACTTACTTTGAAGCTGTCATCCATATGCAAGTCCGCTTTACAGGCGGTTCTTAGTAGGATGCAGCTCACCTTTCATGCGACTCGCCCAACACCTCGCGGCGCTTCGCACCTGGTCCAAGAAATTTCTGCCTGGTCGTCGAAAACCTGACGTGTTCCATCCCGGCATTGTAGGGATGCAAGGGTCTATGGTCATACGACTACGACCATGCGTGATATCGAGCACACTCCTTTCTCTCTCTCGCGCGCATGTACTAACACAAACCTGCCACTACCGTCTCAACACACAGGGCGCGTCACCCCCAAGACGCGCGGCGCCGCCGCCGGTGCAGGGGTCGAGACGGGTGCGCTCTTTGAGCAGACTCGGCGGGAGTTCCTCGGTCGGCGGAGACATATGTCGGGCATTCCGCGCAGCGGCCGCCACCGCAGCCGTCGCCGAGGGGTGGGGGGGGGGTTTGTTGACGACGGTGATGGTGGTGATGGTGATGATTGTGGAAAGTCTGTGGAAGAAATATTGGCGGCGATGGGAAAGGCGATGGTTTTGGCTGCTCACAATGATCGGCTGCTGGCGGCCTCGTACGCGACGGGGGATTTTGTTCTCGGCGAGCTCCCCCTAATGCTGGCCTTCCTGGAGCAGGTAGCGCTGACGGTGGGTGTGCTGCAGCAGCTAGCGTCGCGGCCATCGCAATCGGGAAAGGTACGTCGTGGCGCTTGCTGTACTCGTCGTGGTGTATCGCCAGTAGATGCAGTCGGTTGGGGCGTGCTGACTGTACTGCTGTGTCGTCAGTAAATGTGAGTAGTTGGGGCTTGTGGTACTACACCGCCAGTCTTTCTGTCTGTATGTCTGTAGGCATTTTCTAGCTGTCTGTGTCTGCCTACCTGTCTGGCTGGGTGTCTCTCTACATGTCTGTGTGTCTCTCTATATGTCTGTTTGTGTGCCTCTCTGTGTCTGCCTGTGTGTCTATTACTTGTTCTGGCTCTCGGTCTCCTTATCTGTCTGCCTGTGATTATCAATGCACCCCCCTCATTTTCGCCCTTTACCTCCACTTATTCTCACTGTGCCGCCCCTCCCCCTCACCCCCCTCTCTCTCTCTCGCACGCGCATATATCAAATGCCCAACCTGCCGGTACCATTTTTACCCATAGAGGGCGTCAGTCGCAATCCGCATGGCGGCACCGCCGGTGCCGGGGTCGAGGCCGGCGCGCTCCTCGAGCAGGCGCGGTGGAAATTCCTCGCTCGGCACCGATAGCTCTCGAGCGATATCCGCCATCCCCGACGGGCGGGATGACGGTGATAATGGCGGTAACGGTCGTCGTCGTGGGACGTCTTTGACGGCCATGTTGGCGATGATGGGAAAGGCAACGAGGATTGTTGCTGACAAAGAACGGCTGCCGGCCCCCGTCCACGGCAAGCTCACGCCCATGCTCCATTTCCTGGAACGGGTGGCGCATGTCGTGGATGCATTGCAGGAGCGTTGCCATGGACGCTATGGACAGCTATGTACCGCAGGTAGCTGCAGCAGTGGCATCGCCATGGTATTGACGTGGTTGGGGAAAATATAGGGGGTGGCCGGTGGGGTTAGAGCTAGTGCTGGCACTGGAGCTGGTGCTATCAAGAATGACGGCGTTAATGCTGGTGTTCGGGTTTTCTTTTTTTTTTGTGGTTGTTTCTGCTGTTGTGCGCACGACAGATGCTTGTCAATCAGCGCCGAAACTTCGATGGTAGTAAATGGTAAAATCCTTGCTATTTGGTAGGAAGTGTCCATCTGTTAATGCTTGCCTACGTCTGTGGTAACCTTGCACCGCCTGGTGTTGCAGCGCTTCTCAAATCCTCCCCCAATCTCCCGTATATCCTTCCCCTCACCACCCCCACCCGACCCGTGTCACCCTCCCCCGCGCTACCGCCACAATACTGCTAGATGTACCACAGCCTAAACACCGCCGCAGACACCGCCGACGCACCAAAAAACTTCAGCAGCAGCAGCAGCAGCAGCAGCAGCAGCAGCAGCAGCAGCAGCAGCTAGCGCCGAGGCCGGGTGTATCCGGTACTCCGCACAGCAGTGGAAACGGTAAGACGTCGAGCGGTATCACCCCCCACGATATTGACGGCCGCATCATCTCTTCCGCGGCGATACCAGCTGGCCAGCAACGCGATCTAGCGGCGTCGACACAACCACCTGCCCCCGCGAAATCTCCGTCCATCCCGGGCAGAAGTTTAACCCTCCCACCTGCGAAGGGGGGGGGCTCGGATGGCGCAAGGGTGACCTGCCTAACGGCCAGAGCCGCTGCCGCACCACCCTCAGGGACGTCGCCGGCGTTTTTCTCCTCGCAAGAGACTCTTTCGCCCAAGGAGGTGGGGAGTGGGAGGGAGGATGTGGCGAGGGGAAGAGGCGTGGGGGTGGCCGTGGTAGTCGAGAAGGAGGAGGCGCCGGAGGGGGGGAGGGGGGAGGGTGGTGGTGATGTGTCGCCGAGGTATCTTCTGGCTGCCGAGGTGGGGCCGGGGAGGGAGGATGTGGGTGGCGTGGGAGGCGCGGGGGTGGCCGAGGAGGAGAAGGCGGCGGCGGGGGAGGCGGGGGATGACGACGTGTTGTCCATCGCGGCCGTCGTGTGCTCAAGCTCTCTTCCGGCTGCGGGGGTGGGGAGCGGGAGGAGGAGTGGGAGGCTGACACCAACAGACGCCCCAGCTGTAGAGCTGCAAGTTGATGGAATGATGCCCGTGCAGAGGGTGAGTGATGTTTTGTATCAAACGTACGTAGATTGTTTTTCACGGGGTGTTTTTTGGGGTAAAACAAAAATGTTTGGGGTGCAGGGTGAGTAATACTGTTAACAAGCTTTTCTTGCGTTTCGTGCTAACGTTGTTGCCAAGTTTCGTTAGCTCCCGATGGATTTTGTGCTGTTGAGGTCTGTGCTCTACCCCGGGCCTGCCAATGCCCACCCCTCCGCCCCTCGAATCCCTCCCCTCCCCTTCCCCCCCCCCCCCCTCCCTCCCCTTCCTCCCCCCCCAGCCACCGTCGCAGCAACGACTGCAGAGGCACGAGGATCTGCCGCGGGGGCGTCAGGAGCTCCTGCAGGAGCGCGAGGAATGCCTGCGGGAGCGCGAGGAGCGGCTCCAGGGCGGGCTTCGGGAGCGCGAGGAGCGCCTGCTGGAGCGCCTGCAGGAGCGCGAGGAGAGTCTGCAAAATCGTCTGCAGGAGCATAAGCAGCTGCTGCAGGGGCGTGAGGAACGCCTGTGGGAACGCGAGGAGCGGCTCCAGGGGGAACTGCGGGACCGCGAGGAGCGCCTGCAGGAGCGCGACGACCGCCTCCAGGAGCGCCTGCAGCAGCGCGAAGACCGCCTCCAGGAGCGCGAAGACCGCCTCCAGGAACGCCTGCAGGAACGCGAGGACCGCCTGCAGCAGCGCGAGGACCGCCGGCAGGAGCGTGAGGACCGCCTGCAGGAGCGCGAAGACCGCCTGCTGGAGCGCCTGCAGGAACGCGAGGACCGCCTGCAGCAGCGCGAGGACCGCCTACTGGAGCGCCTGCAGCAGCGCGAGGACCGTCTCCAGGAACGCCTGCAGGAGCGCGAGGAACGCCTGCAGGAGCGCGAGGAGCGCCTGCGGGAGCGCGCAGACTCCATCAAGCCCTCGCCGCAGGTGGGGCCTGTTGATCCCCCCCCGAGAGAAGCGTCTGCGGCGGCTGCGGCGGCTGAGGCGGTTGCGACGGCTGAGGCGGCTGCGGCGGCTGAGGCGGCTGCGGCGGCTGCGGCGGCTGCGGCGGCTGAGGCGGCTGCGGCGACAGCGGTTATCGTGGCAGCTGCGGCGAGAGCAGACGCGGCACGTGAGGCGAAAGCTGTAGACTCTGTTGGGGCTTCGCTCTCCGCTCAGACCTGGCCTCGTTCTGCGCAAGAATCGGCCTCTTGTGCTGACGGGCTTCGGGCCGGTCGCGGCGGTAGCAGCAGAAGCAGCGATTGCGGCGGGAGTGCTATTGGTAGCGGCGGCGGCGGCGACGGCAGCAGCATTGGCAGTGGCAGGGAGGGCGAGCGGGCTGTGGCTAGTGACGGCACGCCTGGCCTTGAGAGCGTGAAGGTGGCGGGAGGGGAGGGAATCTCACGCTTGTCCACCGTGGCAGGCGGCATTGTCCGCGCGGAGCAGGGGGCGAGGGTAGAGGACGGACGCGGCGCGCTCGGCTGCTCGATCTTTCGCGAGGAAGGAAAGGCACGCTGCAACGTCTGCGGCTGCGATGGTGCAGGAGGCACCGCCGTCGTCCAGGCCGCGCGCGAAAACCGAACGAGGCACGGCAGAAGGCGCTGGCTTGTCACACGGCCGCCTTCACCAGCGAAGGGGCCCCAGCGAGTCCGCGGCGGGTCGGGAGGCGCGTGGCCCCTCTTCTTCGGGGGGAGCTTCTGGCCGCAACCGCGACGGCCAGAAAGACGCTAGCGACAGCTCCTCGCGCACCCGCACGGGTGCTACCACCGATGCCGCTGCCGCTACCATGGCTACCGCCGCTGCCCCTCTCGGTGCTCTGCCTTCGGGAAACGAGATTCCCGACGCTAACGATGCCGAGGCGTCTGGGCCAGTGTTGGCTGAGGTGGCAACGGCGAACCTCGACGCTACCGGAGCGGAGAGCGAGGAGGGGCCTTGGGAAAACATTGAGAACGAGGCGATTGTGAGGAGGATTTTCCAGGGTGAGATTCCCGCGCTTTTGCAGCAATGATGTATCGTCTCCTGAAAAGTCAACCAATCAGTTTATTCTGTCACCCCCGTTTACAAAACGCCACCAAGGTATCATGCCATCATATCATCATCCCATCATACCTGGTACCGGTATTTATTGAGCCGGAGCGGCGTGAAGATCACATCACGTTTCCTTCGCCCCTTTCGTTGTGTGACAGTAAATGTGATATGCCCTCTCCTCCCTGTTAAGGTCTTAGTCCGTTGGGCTAAAGGTAAAAGGTTAACCAATCGCCTACTACCCAATCTAAGCCTCATAACACTCTCCCCCCCTGGGACGGACCGCATATACGGGTCGACGCGTGACACCAACACGCGGTTCCAATTTCTGGGGATCCAGAAGTATTTTTTCAGATTCTTGACATGAGGAAATTCACTTTTCTTTAAAAAGCGATTTCATGGTGGACGTGAGATTCGAACTCACGACCAACGACCCATGTCCTGCCGTCGTCGCCATTGTTAAGGTCTTAGTCCGTTGGGTCAAAGGTAAAAGGTTGACCAATCGCCTACTACCCAATCTAAGCCTCATAACATCCCCCCCCTCCTACGACTACGGCCATGCATGATGTCGAGTACACCCCGCCCCCACCCCGCCCCCCGCGCTCTCCGGCGCAGACATGAATGACGTTGTGGACGAGTGGCATGACGAACGGCCCGATGAGCCGGACAGCCTGAAGGCGGTGGTGACGAACGGTCCGTATGGCTTACTAGTGGTCATGGCGGGGACGGAAGCGTCCCAGAACAAGGCAAAGGCTGGAGGGAGCGGGGAGGAGAAAGCTCTGACCAACGGACTGCCTGACATCGAAGGTGATACTCTAGCACATTAACCCTCACGTACCTCTAGTAAACATATCCAGATTGACGCACGGCACATGTTCCATATGGGGACGTGTCGTAAGCTTAACTTTGTTTTGGAGACACGATCAACCGGGGAATTTTAGTCGACGGTGATACCATGTCTAGGAGGGGGTGAATTGGAGCGAAAGTTGGACTGAATTTTTGTCGGTTTCCTGCGAAGCCGATTAATCTACTGTCGTTTGTTTAATAAATCGTCTCGCTCGAGTTTCTATTAATAGTTAAATCGTACGAGCGGAGAGAGCTCCAATCACGCCCTCCAGGCTAGTGAGGGAGTAAAACGACGTTTTGCACAAAGCGAAACGAACTATCGCAACCATACAGCGATTCCGAGGTCGATGGGATCGGATGAAACGGCTTCGATTTACAGCCTTGCTGAGTGATATAATGCCACTATGTCGTCCCATATTGTAAGCACAGGTTTTACGGTGATTGTTAATTCAACCCGCGTCCCATACATTTCGGGACAGGGTGGTATTTTATGAGTGGTATTATATACCGTGCAATATGTATAAGTGTGCTGGGCTTCGGTTAGCTTTTTACTGTTACCCATCCCGCCGGAGACTAAACAAAGTAAATAGTGCTATTGACACATTTGGACCTGGCTCGACAAACTGCAGGAGCTAAGTTTTGCTTCTGATATTGCCGCGAGGATATTGAGTACAATGAGTACAACAACTGCTAGAGTTGGATGGCAGGCGTAAATACTAGGATAAACGATGCTGACCAGATATTGTTTAAGGTTCTTCACGGTGCGGTTTTCCGTATCGGTTCTGTGCGGTATTATATATACCAGGTATGTAAACCGCACCGCATCGTAAGAGTTTTGCCCCTTTTGAAAAACTCACCGAACCGCACCGCACCGCAAGATTTACGAATTTTGATAAACGCGCCGAACCGCAAGTAGGAATGCCATCAAAGCTACACCGCACCGTGTGGATCAAGATACGGTGCGATAAGCAGTCAGATCAGTTCTTTATCGATGCGGTTCACTTGAAACCGTAAAAAAAAAACGCGGTTCCATCCTCCGCGGAATGGCGGTGCTGAAGAGTGACGGTTTCGTGTCAAAGTTTTCCCGCAATCTCGGTTGATCATATGGTGTGTGTTTCATATTTTTTTTATCGATATTATTCTTGTTGGAATGGTCACTACTGCCTCTCACCTAATAGTAAGAGCTTAATAGTTCATGTTGTGATTGTTACTGGCTTTCACTTACAAATAACAGACAATGAGCCCCGAGCTCCGAGCGCTTTGAGAAGATGATGTTTTTTTTAAGCTCAACGAACCCGCATCTCATTCCCGAGGTCAAGCAATTATATAGTTGGACATCCGAGGCGTACTCATCATGCTCAGGGGACGGTGAAAGTTGAGAAGTCACAAGCTGCCGACGCTTGGAGATCAGTGGTTTTTTTTTCGGTTCCTTCTGAGAGGACAGCGCCATACTACATAGTAGCCTTACGTAACAGGTAATGTCTTCGGTATATTCCTGGTATAAGAGTAGCAGAAGGAGTGTTCGTATATACAAGCACTGGTATCGTACCGGTCCTATATTTGCCGCTGCTGCCGTTGTTTGTGTGCTCCATGAACTTATTCATGCGAGGGCGCAAGGGTGGGGGGGGTAGCGTTGTCTCTGTGACGGCTGTTTTGTTAACTCACGAGAAGACGACGCCTCAGTGACACTCCGTATTGTACATTTTGAAGGCGTTACCTGCTGAGCTGTAATATAGGGGTGAAAGACCGATCATTTACTCAGCCCAGGGTAAATCCTTATGACTTATCACACCCTCCCCCCCCCCTCTGAACGGCGGGAGTTTTGGGGCGTCGGTACCGCATACGGCCGTACGCTTACCTACATACCCGCTTCGTTTCAATACCTGAAGAACCAGGGAGATGTGTCTTCAGGGAAGCACGCGCAAGCGTTTCTGTAAAAGAAACGCTCGAACTGAAATTCGAACTCGTGTGTGTCCTCGACAAGGTCAAATGTGAAGGAAGGTGTTACTTACTGAGCTATATATAGGGCTAAAAAAAACTAGTCCTTATAAAAACATGGTATAGTGCGGAGCAAGATGCTGGCGTGTGTTGCGAAACAAATGTACCACGTACGTATAATGACAGTGAGCAACACTTAGCGTCACATCGCTAACCTATCTGGAAAACATGCACATCACCGATTACCGGTATATTATGGCGAAACTCATCGTGCAGCGTGTACCACCTGGTGTATTTGTTTTCGCGCCTATTTACTTTTTATATGCACCAGGCGTCTATCAGGTGTCTATTATCGTTGTTTGAATCTGTTTTTTTCAAGGAACTGTTGCTGCTATATCTCTTGGCTTCGCGTAGAAAATAAACAAAATGCACCTGGGACGAAAAACGCACGGATCCGCGGGTTTGTAAGGTTTATCCATACGCTGCCTGTGGTAGTTTCGTGAATGCGTTAATGCCCCGAGAAGCAGCGTCAGAAACCGCACGAAATCACGGTTTGTGTACGGTGTATTCATACATTCATACCTGGTACGGTGTACCTTAGAGAAACAGCAGAGAAAAAGGTTGAGAACATATGGTGCGAAACCGCGGTTTTGTACGATTTTGTCATACGGTGTACCGTCGAGAAAAAGCGGTGTTGTACGGTTTTCCCTCCGGGAATGGGAACTGCATACTAGAATATAACGTTCACCGAGGAACTGCACCGAACCGCACCGCACCGCAGGATTCCTGATATCTGAAAATAGTACCGAATTTCATCGTAGGATTTCCAGTTTTTTTCAAAACCGGACCGACCCGCACCGTAGGATTCACAATATTTAAAAACCGCACCGAACCGCACTGCTGTAAGATTTCCGATCACCGACCGGACCGTAAGATTTTCGATTGTAAAAAAAAAACGCACCGTGCTCGGACGGATAATCGTAAAGACCCATGCTCTTTTTCGATCGCACAGCCTGCGCTGAGAGCCCGCTCACGACCGGGATGATGATGGAGCGGGTGATGATGTTCTCACGTTATCTACGTCGCTCATTTTCCTGAAACATTGGCCCAATGGTCACAAAACAGTCTACAGAGTAGTAGAATTTATATTCCCAAAAGCCGTCCCGATGGTTGAAAACATGTATACCTGGTACATAAACATAAACATACCGCTCCACTCTGTTCACAAATACCAAGACCGCTTGTAGTACAATACAGCAGTAGATATCATTGTTAAGATGCTCACTATATTTCGGGACAGAGTGGTCCTTATATTTCGCAGGGTCTTGCTCGGGAAAATTCCCGCAGGATATCACGTTTTTTTTCCCGTTCCCGTGATCCCATCCAAATAGTTCCCGAAGAAATCTTGAGATCCCGTTATTCCCATCGAAACAGTTCCTCCCGTGGAAATGTCTGATTTTCCTTGGTTTTCCGTTCCGGTGCCGTAAATTCCCGTGGCAGTATTGATTTCCCAAATCCCAAGCAAACCAAGCCTACTTGTAGAAAAAAAGTACGTAATTGCCGGGCGAATAATTCCCGTGTCTAAAACCGTGAACGGGATCAGCACGTACACGGAACGATGCTACGAACTTTTACGTATGATACGTATGGTATTATTTTTTACAGATTCAATACGTACTAGTATTCATGTATCCATATGATACACATACGCACATTTTATTTCTTCTTCAGTGTCTTTTTGTTTTTATTTTTTTTCTGGTCTCCCATGTGTTGCTGTGTTCTCGTACCCGGTATGTCGGCATTTCACTTTCGCTCGATTATTTGTTGATTTATTTTTTCTGTCTCACAAGCAGTGAGTAGTCTGTGACCACATGATCAGTATCTCTCGGTAAATGATCAGGGCAGACACTGTTCTTGGGTGTACTGGTGTAGTTGAGTAGAAATAACGATTTAACTTAATAATAAAGTAACTAAAATCAAAATATGAAAAAATAAAAAGTAACTCAAATCAAAATATGAAAAAATAAAGGGTTTTAGCCGAAATCAGGTATACCTTGGCTTTTTCGAGCCAAAATCAGTTACATGCTAAAAACAAGTACAAAACACACCCCTGGAGCCCTGCTATTGGCCAGGCTGACATCGTAACTGATTTTGGCTCGAAAAAGCCAAGGTTAACCTGATTTTTTCTGCTCTGTCTAGCTTTCAACTGATTTTGGCCAACTTTGAACCAATCAGAGAGGCCATACGTACACTGTGTTTTCTCTCCGTATGCGTCTGCCCTCCCTCGGTTGGAATTCTTCGTATAAACTCTGTACTCGTACGTACGTACGTAAAAGTACGTGCGTGTGTACATGCATACATGCGTACGCTGGTTTCACTTTTTCTCCTTTGGGGTGTGCGATGTGCTTCAGTTAGTTGTTGTGTGTACTCTGTTGTTTTCTATGTTCACAGCAGTCTTTACAGCATCATGGCCACAGGGCATTTCGTCTGCACCACCCCGCGGCGAGGTGGTCTCGGGTTTGGTACGGCAAGATAATTTCGTGCCGAGCAGCCGGTTCCGCGAGGACGGTCTGGAAGCTTTAAAGCTGTCAACGGGGGGGGGGGGCGCCAGACACAGAGTAAATACTCTTTTGGCGCTCCCGCCGTGGCGAAACAAACGAAGCATATTATTAATAATAGTGACTCTCTGCAGGTCCAAGTGGAGCCCGTGGTACCTATGATACACCCTGAAAAAAACTAAACGATGCAGATTTTGGAAGCCATGTGGCACGCTTAGTGCTTTATTAGGCGCAGTCTTTTTTTATTGGATTGTCATGGACATCACACCGCTCGTGGCGCGCGTTTTTTACTTGGTTTTAGCATGTACCTGATTTTGACTCAAACGGATCAGGTACACCTGATTTGGGCATTTGCCCAAAAATAAACATGAAAATTACAAATTTTTGTACGCATTAACATATTCAATACTAAAAAATACAAAATGGCAACATTGTTGCCGCCATCATCCCCGCAGCGGAGCGCCATATCAGATGATGGAGACCAGAAGGGTCCGTGTGTGGCTACTTCCCGCGGGAAGATTTCCCGTGGTTGCCGGTTCTTGTACGAAAAACCCAGTGAATTAATTCCCTTGGTGGCTTATAGTTCCCGCGGGAAGGGTTCACGTGGAGGCCAGTTCCCGCAAAAAAAAAACTCGTGAATTCCCGTGTTCCCGTGCAAAAAACCTCGTGAATTCCCGTGGTGGCTAAATCCCGCAGGAAAAGTTAACGTTCCCAAAATAAAAAATCGTACCCGAGGAAGGCCCTGATATTTCGGGACATGGTGATCCTTGTTTCTCTGGACAGAGCGGCCCTGATATCTCGGGACAGAGTGATCCTTGCCTTTCGGGACAGAGGGATTCTTATATTTCCGGACATATTGATCTATATATTTCGGGGCATAACGACGCCTCTAGTTCGGGACAGAGAGTAGTGACTCTTGTAGTTCGGGACAGAGTAGTAGTCCTAATATTTCGGGACAAAGCGTAGTAGCCCTTATGTTACGGGACAAAGCGTAGTAGCCCTTATATTTCGGGACACATTGGTCCTTTTATTCCGGAACATAGAGTAGTGGCCCTTCTATTTCGGGACAGATTGGCCTTTCTATTTGGGGCCATAGAGTAGTGGGGACAGAGTGGTAGGAAATAGCACGTGGACCGCAGCAGTACCAGTACGGACGGGAACGGTGCCACGGGCTGTGGTAAATAAACCAACGCTTATCACTGGCGAACCAATTAAGACCAAAGCACAGCAGTATCCGTGCAACGATAGCTATCGCCTCGAGGCGCCGAGTATCCTGCCCGAACTTTGCTCCACCACGTATTGAATAGAGCCGGCGCAGAACCCCGCTTTAAAGTTTCCCTTTAGCTGGCCAAACGCTCCTCACGGCGGACAGATCAGACAGATCAGATAGAGCAGATCGATCAGATACAGCAGTATCTGTGAAATGATAGTAGGGTAGCTATCTACTTACATAGTCCGAGAACGCGAATTTTCGTTTTTACTCTTGGCATCGTTCGAAAAAAAAACACTGTGTGAAGTGTTGTCCTGGTTATTTCACTACCTGGTGCAACAATCAGCAGATCCCGAAAACAATACCAGGCACAGCAGTACGAAATTGTCAAATGAGGACCCCTGTAGTATACTCGCGGTACGACTGCAGCGCAAAAGTACCCATCAGATACCAGGTACATACTTGCCGGAGTTTTAGCCGGATTACCTGCCCGGGGTTGTAGCCTAACCGGGTAACCAGCCCGCGGGTAGACGTTACCACCAACGGGTACATATTTACCTACCAAGTGCCTATCTTATATTCCAGCCCCCCAAATATCATACCCGTCTCTGTATTCCGTGATATGATGTCTCGGATGCCATACCCGGGTGGCCGGCCAATATTGATCCCAGTACCATACGCACGAAACCGGTGTATCTACCCCACCATTAATAAGCACACTCTTGTAATGGTCATCATCCACACCACTTGCATCGCGCACCCAGCTGTCCTATCCCATCCTGTCCTATTTTTAATTAATAGTACCCTGTTTGACGTTGCCCGAACGCGCGTTTCGTTCTGTGGTTCGTTCGTGCTTGGGACAGAATTGGCGACGAGATTCGGTTTCGGGGAGTTCGACATCCAGCGCCAGCAAGGTCTGGTTACCGCCTTGTAAGGGAGGCTGCAGAGGCAGATACAAGGAGGGAGGCGGGGAGGAAAAGGGAGGGAGGGGAGACGAAGACCTGGGGGGGGGGGGGGGGCAGAGAGAGGTATTCATAGGGGGGTGTCGAGGAGGGGGGGGGGGGGGGACATACGTATTATATGAAGGAAATGAGAGAGAGAGGGAGAGACAGGGAAGAGGAAGAGTGAGGAGAGGGAAGATGGGGGAAAGAGGGGGGAGGCGCGGAGGGGACGGGGAAAGGCGCGGGCGGCATCGGGTGCGGTGAGAGTGGCGCCGCTGGCAGCAGCGATGGAGCCTCTATCGGTTCGTTATCCCTTTCTCCTGCGAATTGATTGACTTCTCGGCTCTACTTGTCTCGCAGCCAACTACAGTAGATTAGTGTCTAAACTATTAATACCTATAGTTCCCGCTGCCGCGGCCGCCGCGATCGGGGGAGATGCGCCGGGACCCCTCCGCTGGCATAGCCACAGCGGGCGTCGAAAGCCGGCGGGGTGTAACCTCTACCCCTCAACATCTTACCGGTAGGAGAGCGCGTGGCCTCCCCCGGCGGATGCCGACGCGCCTATCAGAGCAACAGCAGCAGCAGCAGCAATAGGCAGCCGCGTGTGCAGCGTTGCGTAGCGTGCAGCGTCGCGTAGCGTACAACGTCGTGTAGCGTGCGGCATGGTGTAGCATGCAGCGTGGCGTAGCGTGGAGTAGCGTGGCGTAGCGTAGCGTGCAACGTTGTGAAGCGTAGTGTGGCTGGCGTGGCACGTGTCGTGCAGCGTGGCGTGCAACGTGGTGTAGCGTGGGTGGCGTGGTGCGTAGCTTGCAGGGTGGTGTAGCGTATAACGTGGAGTAGCGTGGGTCGCAACTGGGCCGGTGGGCGAAGGGGAAAGGGGTGCACCGGCAGGAGAGCCAAAGGTGCTGGTGAAGATGCATCAGTAACCTACGGTGCGGTGCTAGCTATTACATGTGTCCTCGAGCTGACCGAGTGGGGCATCGGTAGGGGCATCGTAGGCGAGGTTCAGTGTAGCTGCAAGCTAGCTATCGGTCAGGGTGATCGTTCTTTAGCTTGCTGGCTGTGTTGACTGTCTTGGGCTATACCGCCGCCGTGGGTGTGTGTTTCTTTGTCCTCTTCTACCAGAAGGTAGTCTCGTGCAGTACAAAACACGCTACGGTGCGGTGCGTCACTGTATGGTAGGGGACGATACGGTACAGGGTGGGACTGGATGAGGCGGGCGGGACGGGATCGGATTGGACTGGACAGGATAAAATGTTACGGGATGGGACATACTGTGATGGAACGGGATGATACAGGATGAGACGGGGCGTAGAAATCGGAGCGAGCTTACGAGGCCTCGGTCGTCAAAGAAGAAACAGACGGCGCAGGCGGTCAGTCTTGAACTTTTTCTTCGTCGGCAAAAAAAACGCCTCCTGAAATTGAGGGGGGGGGGGGGGGAGTTCCCTCACGGCCTCTTCGATAGGCTGGGAGTGATATACGCTTTGGGGGGGGGGTATAACCGCGACGGGCAAGGAAGGATGTCAGGGTAGAAGGCACAAAACGGTCAACTTGAAAAGGTCGGGGATTTTTCGGGGGAAGGGGGGAGGGGGGGCTGATTTGTATACCCGACCTTTGCTGCGCTGCATCGGTGTTGGTGAGGAGCAGGTGGCTCTCGGCCCGATCGCGAGCGGTTTCTGTCCGTGCTGGTCTGCGTTGTGTGTGCTTTTCTGTTTCGTTCTTGGGCGAGTGCTCGGCGGTGTGGTGAGGTGCGGTGTGGTGCGGCAGTGCGGGCACACTACTGTAGTTGGTTTCGCTTTCTTCCTTTCTTCCTCCAGTCCTTTCCTTCTTTTATTCCTTCATTTGTGTGTTAGTGTATTGTTCAGGCAGAAACAGTTAGTTGGAGCAATGGGGGGAGTGTGGGGGGTAGATACCGGCGTGGACGCGTGGGAAACGTGGTGCTTTCGGGGGTGGTATTGCCGACGATTTTCTGTACCAGGTACTTGTAACGTTTCTCTTTGACGCGAAATAGTTACTGCGGAAAGCTAAGGCCGTCAGTCGGTATTGTTCGTGTTCGAACTGAGAAGGTGGCACGGTGACAGCGGTGGGGGTTGACGGCCTGCGCTCGGACGGGGTTCCGGTCCCCGGGATAGTCTCTCGGAATATCTCCGGAATGGTTCCCCGAACGATCTCCAGAGAGGATCTTTCTTTTTCCTGGCCGATTGGTTGCGCGGTTGTTCGTTCGTGTTTTGAATTGTGCTGTCGGTACGCGTATGGTAGTGATTGATGACGGTATTCATGATTGGTGGTGGCGATCACCATGATTGATGATGACGGTATTCATGATTGGTGGTGGCGATCACCATGATTGATGATGACGGTATTCATGATTGGTGGTGGCGATTACCATGATTGATGATGACGATATTCATGACTGGTGGTGGCGATCACCAGGATTGATGATGACGATATTCATGATTGGTGGTGGCGATCACCATGATTGATGATGATATTCATGATTGGTGGTGGCGATCACCATGATTGATGATGACGATATTCATGATTGGTGGTGGCGATCACCATGATTGATGGTGACGATATTCATGATTGGTGGTGGCGATCACCATGATTGATGATGACGGTATTCATGATTGGTGGTGGCGATCACCATGATTGATGAAGGTATTCATGATTGGTGGTGGCGATCACCATGATTGATGATGACGATATTCATGATTGGTGGTGGCGATCACCATGATTGATGATGACGATATTCATGATTGGTGATGACGATCACCAGGATTGATGATGACGAACCCGTATTCGATGATGACGATTGTCGTGAATGGTGATAGTCATGAGGACATGGTATACAAGTACACAGCACAGGACGCATCGGGGTGTAGCCGAGCGTGTGCATCTGTAGTTAATCATGTCAGTCAGCAGTCAAGCACCGTCGGTCGTCAAATCGAGCGTGTCAATCGCAAGTTCAGTGCGTCTGCAGTCAAGCGCTTCGGTCAGTAGTCAAGCGTGTCGGTAGTTAAAATTCGAGCGTATTGGTCGGTGAGTCTTTAGGGAAAGTTACCGAATATGGGGTTCCAGTGACGCTGCGGTCTTCTGGTTCGGGTCGTGGTTATTTTCAGACCACGCACATTGATTGGTAGTCGAGTGAATCCGTCCTTAATCAAGCGTATAACCGGTCAGCAGCCGAGCGCGTCGATCGTTTGTCGAGTGTATCCGTCGGTAGCAGAGCGCGTCAGTCGGTCAGGAGTCGAGCGTAGCGGTCTGTAGTCCATCACACCGACAGGTAGGGGGAAAAGGCTTTCTTGTCTGTCTGTCTGATCGCGCCAATTATGGCTGGTTTTACTGTGTTACTGGAGTGAGGAAAGTGTGTACCAGCAGGCCTGAGTTGACATTTATCAGCAGTAGTAACACTACTATAGGCAGGGGCCCTTTGCTCCCTTCTAAGACGGATTCTCAAGCTGCTTTTTGTGTGATGTGTTGTGTCTCAATCTGCCATTATTGTAATGTGTGTGGGTTTGTGCTTGGCTTGTTGAAGTTTACCCCTCCTAACCATCTGAGAGCGTTTGGTCGGGTGTTGTAGCTATCGATAGCAGCGGCTAGCCAGAAAGTCATGCATGCTCCATTGAGAGTGGTGCTGTGATTCACGAGGTTATTCCGGGTGGTGCAGTTTTAGTAAAACATTATGTAGCCCTTGCAAATATTTGTGACGGTAGATTGATTGATTGAATATAGTGAATAATTTTCTGGGCGATAATGATTGACGATGCTGATATTTCCGGCCTGTGTATGATGAGAGGGCTGGGTGCGGTGAGGGAAAACGTTGGCTGGGGTTGGGTTGGGTTGGGTTGGGGAGCTGCTGGTTGGGAGGGGGGGGGGTAGGCGGATGGGTGGGTTGGGGGAAGGGGGGGGGGGGGAGGGCGTACGCATTTGTTGCTTGCCTTAGTCATCAGACCGTTGACTGCGCATCCCTTTCGAGACGGAGCACCGTTCCTGCTCCTAATAAATACACCTCCGACATTTGGGCGCTCTTTACGTCGTTTCCGTATATCACATAGAAATTTTGCTAGTCTTATACCCTTCCCATTTCGCCGCCCTAGGATAGCGATCGTTTTATCGTTGCTATTCAGTGTACCAAACTTCTCCGTGTCACGTTAGTCTAATTCCCTCATCTCCTCTTTTACCTCATTCCGTTCTTACGTGAGTTAGACTTTCTGTTACTTTGCCACACGGGCACACCTGTGCATCTACTTCCTCCTCCCGGCTACTGTGTACCTCTTTATTCTTTCTGGCAGATCCAGGCCCCCTACACGAAATCGCAGTTTCAGCGTTTTCGCGAAGTCCGTTGGGCCGTGCAAATAGGTTTTCATTCCTATCCCCTCGCTTAACCCCCCGTTTATCTCTGAGTGCTTCTTCGATTTCACCTTGTTTCTTAGCGCTCGCTTTTGCTTTCTTCGTATCCTCTCTTCTACTTCTGCCTTGTGCGTCCCAAACGTCTGGGCGGGCATCACCTATTCTTGGTTTCCTCCTACATCCCTCCATACTTTCTAAACTACGTTATCCCACACTATCCCAGTTCGCCCTTTGGTTTCGCTCTCCCGTTCAGCTCCTATCAAATATTGCTGGCGACCTCTTTTTAGGCATATTCCTTACTTTCTATTGCCATTTCAACATTATCAGGTCTCTATTTGTCTTGAGTGGATACATTCTCAGTTCTGCTCTTGTTACTGTATTACTCGTCGACTTGACCATCTTGGTACTTTTCAGTTGCTGCCATGTGTACTGTTTCCAACTGTTTTACGAACTCCGCGTTCCCTTCCCATGCTTCTGCATATTCTAGTGTTGGTACTTTCACATTCATCAGGGTGCCTCTCTTGATCCTACTGTGGTGTCAAGGTGCGAGTCTGTTCGGATCGCATCCATCTTGCCTACATGTGTTTTGCCCTTTTCTATTACTTTTGCCATGTGTGTATCCCAGAGAAGTATTTTCAGATATCAACGCCAAGGTACGTCTAGTGGTCTACGATCGGTAATTCATCTCCTCCCCACTTCCAACTGAAGTTTACCGGGTTCACCTTATCTTCGTCACATACAACTGCTGCGCACTTCCTGGCGTTCGCCGTCACCCTCCATTTCCTAGTGTATTCTAGCGCCTTCTCGATTAGTTTCTGCAATCCTTCGGGTGTTTCTGATATCCCCACGAAGTCCTCCGCGAACATCAATCCCGACACCGTGTTCCCCCACTGTTGCTCCCTGCTTTGCTGCGTCGACTGCTACTATCACGTCGTTGATATATATAATTTGAATATATAAGGTGATAACGTACATCCCAGTGCAACGCCTTGTAAAATGTCAATATGGTTCGATATTTCCCCGTCCAGCATCACAGCACTTCTCGCACGTTCCGCTATATTTTTTCACCATTCTCCACATCTTTCCTCTGATCCTTATTTCCCACAACGTTTCCACAATCCATTTCTCCGTACTGTGCCGTAGGCCTCCTGTACGTCTAGAGATAGTCAGTGCGTTGTTAGCCCTGCGTCTTCCCTATCCAAGATTATCTTACTTAATGTGTACACATGGTCAACGTAGCTACGGTAAACCCTGCTTGCCCTTCGCTCATTTTGTCTTCCTTCTCCATCATTGTTCCCGTCCTATAGTTCAAAATCATACAAACTGTTTATCTACTGTGCATAATAGTGTTATTCATCTATATTTCCGCGGATCAGCCTCATTTTCGTTCTTAAGTAAGTCTACTGTATTATTATACTACTCCTTCTTTCCACATCCTAGGTGCGTTCTCATTTTTCCATACCCTGTTACACCAAAACTATCATGGTAAACATTCCTTCTCTCCCCTACTTCCCCAATTCATTATTTATTTGCTCTGCCCCTCCTATCTTTCTATTCTTACATTTAGCTACACACTTTCTAGCTTCTTCCCTCGTGAACTCTCTCTGTAACCCTTCTGAGTCTTCCCTTTCTGACCAAGGGGGGTGTACTCATTATCATGCGTAGCCGTAGTCGTATGACCATAGACCCTCGCATCCCTACAATGCTGGGATGGAGCACGTCGGGCTTTCACCCATTCAACAGACATTGCTTGCACCAAGCGCGAAGCGCCGTGAAGTGTTCGGCGAGCCACATGAAGGCTGAGCTGCAACCTACTAAGGACCGCTTGTGAGGCTGATTTTCTTGCACATGGATGACAGCGTCAATAAATTGATTTATTTTCTGGTGTGGCCACGTCCAGGGACAGCAATTGGTTTAATACAGAACCGCCTCGTGTGTGCCTTACCATATACACACTACATGATACGATCATCCCCCTCATACAAAGTTAAGGCTCTCCCCTCGCAGTAATGATCTCAGCCGACCGCCAGCCGTGGTAACCGCAACACAAACAAAAAATGGTACCGTGGTTGTCTACGCAGCTCAAGTAGTGAGTAGGGGAGGGTGCACAGTACGAGACTCCAACTAAAAATGGTATCATACCAGGTACCAAATGTGTTTGCCGTCCGCACTAATTTCAGTATACCGCTCCCGAGTTGCTCCTTTCGTCGAAAATGGAAGACCGACCGTGTCTCTTGTGGGGCTCTCGCGGTCTTTCTACTGAAATGTTCAAGATGAAGAAAAGGGCCAAGGTGTCAAAACTGCCGGGGGCTTTCTAAAGATACTTGCGTTAGGAGAAGCAGAGGAACCATTAAAGTCACTATCCGGCGGGGCAGTAGTACTGTACTAATAGTGGTAGTAGCAGTAACAGAGGTTTACCGAACAGTATAAGTAGTAGTGGTAATAGTAGTAGTAGCAGTAGTAGCAGTAGTAGTAGCAATAGTAGTAGTGGTAGTAGTAGTAGTAGTGGTAATAGTAATAGTAGTAGTAGTGCTAGTAGTAGTAATAGCAGTAGTGGCAGTGGTAGAAGAAAACGAAGACCCAAATGAAGGCAAAAGAAGGACGTACAAGCGTTTCACTGGAGCCATTGTCTGGGGCCCAAGGAAGTACGAAAGGGTTGTTCGCTGAACCGGGTTGGCGAACGAGGAAACTCTAAAAAGGAGACAGCGATCACAATTCAAAAACATATATATATAGATATCCGCTAGGCCCCATGCCTTGTCTTGTGGCGAAGGTCCTAACATGGTAGTCATCATGCGAGACAGAAGGGACACAGCTAGAGTGCTATGAGGGCTGCGTGTACTAGGGACTACTAAAACCGAGAGACGCAACAGCCTTCGCTTTCGGTTTCTGCCTCATTTTGCGTTCGTCTTTCTTTGTTTTCATTTTGGGTGATTTTTCCTTTCGCCTCTGCTATGAGTTCGGTGTCTCTCTCTCCTTTAGTCTCCCTTTCCGTGGTTGTTCGCAGCGAACACCCCCTCTTCGTAGTGTTTGGGGTTTATTACGAGGTGTGGGGGGATCTATAGCCTCATTTCTTTTGTTTCGAATAGCCGCATCTTCGACCACCTTTTTCTGGCCGTTCGGGATGAACTTTGTCATCAACCTCCGACCATCTTGTGGTCTGCATATACGACTATTCAGGGTGGGCTAATGTGATATGAGTGGGCTAATGTGATATGAGTAGAGTATTCATGGGCTATAGATATAGATAATACGTTGCAGTCTTGTAGTTCCACGAATACGAGAATAATCCAAAGAATGGATTAACCCGGCGGATATTCCGTTAGTCGAGAGTATCGTTATTTTAGGAATGTTCCTTGATGCAGATAGGACTACGAAGTGAGAAGTTCTTATATTAGCAGAAGAACGATCGGTAGCCATAGGAAAGTTCTGTTGGAGTACATCAGATAAGAGGAATTTAGGAGAGCTTGTGGCGTGGGGTGGGACGAGTATATCTGGGCGTCGAGTCCCGCCCCCCTACCTCTCACTTCTCTACCAGAGCACCTCCTCAGCTCTCGCCATCAATAAGAAGATCTAAATCAGAAGAAGCGAAGCACTGCTTTCCAGCTGCCAGAACAACCTGCGTCCCTTGCCACTACCCTTACCACTACCCTAGAGCGGGCTCCGCATCACAGTAGTAGTAGTAGTGGTGGTAGTAGTAGTAGTAGTAGTGGTGGTGGTAATAGTAGTAGTATAGTACAATAGTAGTATAAAGCTACGGTAGTAGTTGAAAAATCAGTCTTTCATGCTTCTTAGTTCTCGATACAGATCTCTCTAGTGGGGGCTACACGACCTGAGATGAAGGCGTGTTTGTTCAAGGTTCATTGGCGACTATCGGAGTGAGGCCCACATACATGCCGGAACTCCCATCACAATAGGGAAAAGGGTAGAGGCCCTCTATTAGTCTCTAGTGAGAGGTATCTCTGGTGCTTATCCAGACAGCCGCGTACCACGCTGTATAAATGTTCCAACACTAATTCCAAGTAGTTTGTCCCCCAAAAGGTGGTAGAATAATAGGTGAGACAATGTTTGTTTGTCTGCGGCGACAATTTCGTAGTTCGGGGCGGAAATGGATGGGAACAGACGACCACGAATGCATCTTGTAGGGAAGAGGCAAGTTATATCCGCCGGAGGCGGTGTCACGTCGGGACGGACGATAATGTCCAACGGGAGAGATTTATCGGCGGGACGGGACGGCAATTTGTCGGTGTCACGGCGGGACGGGACGGTAATTTCCAACGGGAGAGATTTTATCGGTGAGACGGGAAGGTAAGTAACGACGGTCAGGGAGTTTGTCGGCGGGACGGGACGGCGGGACCATTTTGACGGCGATTTTACCGCCCCGTCCCATCCCGTCCCGCCGTTACCGCCGTTACCGTCCCGCCGAAATACCGTGATAAGCCTTGATTTTTTTCGGGGTTTTGGTCGATCGATTTTTCGATTCAGTCACCTTTTTTTTCGTTTTCGTATACATTTCGCGTTTGTACCGATTCTTAACGTTTCCTCGTAGAGTCTCGTCTTGTTTTTGTGATTGTTCGTATGCGAGGCTGCAGTACAGCAGTATGGTCCGGAGTTATGGAAGGGGACACACGTAAAGCATTGTTTGCATACTCGTTTTCGAAGAGTTCATTGTGTTTAGACCAACTATTACGGGAATTTTTTGAGACGTTATTTCTGGAGTTTTCAGCGATCTCCGACGCTCAGAAATAAGAACCATCTATTATGGGTCAGAAAAACATCGATATTTTTGGTCTCAGTTCCTGCAGGGGGCAGAAATCAGCAAATCCTCTCAGAACTGTGCCCAGTTCTGAGCGGTGTCGCGTACCTCTAGGAACTGAGAAATTTGGATTTTGGGTGCTCTGCCTTCTGCTGCCCACCTGTCCACCACAGCAGTACATACACCTTCCACTCACACCAACGGCTAGCTGTACGTACGGCCTACGGTGCTCGTGTGGGAGATGGCCTCTCCATCACCTAGAAGCGATAGCAGCGGCAGCGTCAGCAGCAGTTACTAGCTAGCAGCAGCAGCAGCAGCAGCAGCAGCAGCAGCAGCAGCAGAGTAGCAGCAGCAGGAGGAGCAGCAGCAGCGATGCCGATTCGACATGGCCGGCGATGATCCTCTAGTACTATGAAACCACGCTCGCGGCAGCCGCTGCAATCGCGGACCTCGATGACGAGGAGGAGGACGACTTGCCCGCTATGAAACGTTCGCGACGAGCGAAGCCGCGCCGAGACAACCGAGAAACAACTTGGATGAAAATGTCGCAGGCCACAGCCATGTAAAAAAAGAACAGCTCTCGGACGCCTCGTCACGAAACCAACCAATTAATACTACCTGGTACTATATATTAAACCAGTTTTGACGATCAGAAGCCATAATAGATGGTTCTCATTTTTCATCCACATATTTTTGGAGCCTCAGAACTAGAAACATAATCTCCAGAAATAACGTCTCAAAATTTTCCCATAATTGTTAGTTGGTCTTACCCGATTTTTGCGATTTTTTTATCGTTTTTATCCGTTTTTCGCGATCATCTCTCTCTCTTGAATATTTTCGTATATTTTCTTGGAGTTTTGATCGATCATTTTTTTCCAGTTTTAGGCTTTTTTCGTTTTCGTTTTTTTGCCGATTCTTAACGTTTTCCCTCGGTTTCGTCCTTTTTTGGTATTTTTCTCATTCACGAGGTATTTGTTCAGAAATATAAGCTACGATTGACTATTCGTATGGGTTGTAGAAGGGGACGCACGTAAAGCACCGCTTGCATGTTGATTTTCGAAGAATTTACGATGTTTACCTCATTTTTACGTTTTTTCTCGTTATCCGTTTTTCGCGAATATCTCGCTCAGTTTTGATCATTTTCCATTTTTTAGAGATTTTTGGTCGATAATTTTGTTTATTTATTCGGCCTTTCTTAGCTTTCGTTTTTTTTTTGCCGATTCTTCACGATTTTCGTCGCTTTCGTCCGTTTTTGGGATTTTTCTCATCCGATTTGTTCGGAAATGTAAGATACGCATGACTATTCGTATGAATACGAGATATCGCTTGTATTCGCGCACGTTTTTGTTCGTAATTATAAGCACCACCAGACATTGACATTTTGCCAGAAAAAGGTATATCATGACAGAAAACGTAATATATCTTGGGTTTGGTGTGCCCTGATTACCTCGTTTCATTTTCTTGTACCGTAAACTGGCAAAAATACAATGGTGTACTGTTTGTTGTCATTTTTGTGATTCAGGCGGACAATGAAATTTCACCAGAAAACAGTATACCGCGAAAGAAAACGTCATCTAACTTGGGTTCGGTGTACTCTGATTTCCTGGCTTGATTTTTTTTGTACCGTAAACTGGCAAAAATACACTGGTGTACCATGTTTTCTGGCACAAATACACTGGTGTACCATGTTTTTACATTTTGTTTAGCGGGACAGGTTTGATTTTTTTTGTACCGTAAACTGGCAAAAATACACTGCTGTACCATGTTTTCTGGCACAAATACACTGGTATACCATGTTTTTACATTTTGTTTAGTGGGACAGGTTTTTCTTATTTTTGTTCCTTATAAAAACCTTATAACCTAGGGAATAGTTGCATTAATTCATCCCGGACGCTTATAACAGTCCACGTTATGAGTGCCTTCTTCCCTTTCGTTCGATTTAGGCCGCGGCTAACTCGTCTATTTATTAATAGTACATACAAAGAGAAGTACAGAAGAACCCTCCTCCCGCACTCTCATGGTCTTACCTGATCGCCCATAAGGTTCTGTTCGAAAATATAATCATCGCTTGGTATTCATTTTAGCGTTTAAAAAACGGTTCTTATGTTTACGCCTAGAGTAGTTTTTTTTTGCGAAGTACCAAAGCATCCTGATTGAGTGCTCCCATAAGGCTCCCATAAGATTTGGCTAATCAGCAGCACTATTCGCGCGGCGAGATCAATATGCGCGGCGCGATTAGGCTGGCATGCTGCATGCTGCCGCCATCCTCTGCCTGTGAGCCTGAAACAAGGCGCGGGTACGATACAAACTCAGATGCTTGCAGCAACTCAAAGGTGAAGAGGCGCTGGGCAAGCTGCTGGTGGTGGAGGTGCTTCTTCGCATTGTGGGTATTCAGCTGGTGGTGCTGGTGGGGATACAATACTTGTAAAATTCACACCCTGGACAATTACTATTTCAATAGTCTATTGTGTCTACAATTGATTCAGGAGGATGTGTGTTAATTGGATTTGTCTCGACAATTGTTTTTGGTGACTGTCTATTAATTGAAATTGTCAATACAATTGATTTCGGCGATTGCCCATTAATTGAAATTGGCCAGGCAATTGTTTTCGGCGATTGTCTATGAATTGGAATTGCCCAGGCAATTGTTTTCGAATACCATCTACTAGTTGGAATTGTGTGAGCAATAGGTTTCGAGTGTTGTCTATGAATTGGAATTGTCCAAACAATTGGTTGCGGAGACTGCCAATTAATTGGAATTATTCACCAAACTCATTTCGGGTGCCATCCAATAATTGGAAATGTCCAGACAATTGATTTCGGGTGTTGTCCACTAACTGAAATTGTTCGGACAATTGATTTCGGGAGCTGTCTATTAATTGGATTTGTCGGAACATTTGATTTCGGCTGCTGCTTATTAACTGAAATTGTCCGCACAATTGATTTCGGGTGCTGTCAATTACATGGAATTGTCCACACGGACTTCGGCGACTGGAAAGTAGTTGGAATTGTCCGCACAATTCATTTCAGATGCCGCGCAAGAAATCATTTGCTCGATAAACGTCATGGCCGTGTACCTACAGTACTTAATTGTATTATGATAGACACTCCCCATTGAATTGATACTACTCGTAATATGGCACAATAAAGGACCTTGCAAATGACTGCGTATTGAGGGAAGTTCCCGATCCTGTTGTAGAGGCAATACTAGCATGGTGGTACTGTTGTGTACTGACCAAATCAAATGTAGTTCTACAAGTAGCTGCCAGCTTTCAAATAACAGAGCCCTCCTAAACTCGATAGTCATGACAATTCCAATTAGTAGATCGCTTCCGAATCCCATTGTCCGGACAATTCCAATTGATTGACGGTATCTCAAAGCAGTTGCCCCGACAAGTCCAATTCATGTAAATCACCCGAAATCAATCGCTCAAACAATTCCAATTAATAGGCAGCCTGTGGAATCATTTGCCAGCACAATTTCAATTGATAGGCAGTCTCCGAGCTCATTTGTCTGGACAATTCCAATTATTGAAAAGCACCAAACATCAATTGTTCAGACAATTCCAATTAATAGACAGTTTCTAAAATCAATTGTCATGGCAACTTCAATTGATAGAGAGTCTCCAAAATTATTTATCCGGCCAATTCCAATTGTTAAACAGTGCCCGATATCAATTGTCCGAATAAATCCAATTGTTAAACAGTATCCAAGATCAGTTGTCTAAACAATTTCAATTGCTAGACAGTCTATGACATCACTTGCCCGGACAATTCCAATTAATAGACAACTTCGTGATTCTGCTGTAGGGGCAATAGTTTATTGACAGGTCTATTGTCCAAGGCATAAGCAGAAAAAGGCGCGGCACACCCCAACGTCAGCTCTGTATTTTATGTCCGCAGGTAGGAAGTTTTGATACCGCTTAGCCCATGTGCTCAGATGTGATCATTAAAAAAAATAATCACGAAACAAAGTAATCCGTATGCACTATTGTTTTGAAATGTACGGGCAGTTAATGTAGAAGACTGCCCACCATTGATGGCATTGTCTGAAGTAGTTTTGGAGATTTCGTATCAGTCGAAATTGTCGGGATAATTGATTTTGTATACCGTCTATTAATTGGAATTGCCCGGACAATTGATTCAGAAAGCAGTCTGCTAAATGAAATTATCCGGACAATTGATTTTGGAGACTGTGTATAAATTGGAATTGTCGGGACAAATACTTTTGGCGTCAGTCTACTAATTGAAATTGTCCGGACAACTATTTCGGGGGCCCGACTATCAATTGGAATTGCCGGGACAATTGATTCAGGAGACAGTCTGTCAATTGGAATTGGCCGGACAATTTATTTAGGAGAAGGTCCATTAATTGGAATTGTCCGGACCATTGATTACGGAGACTCCCTATAAAGTGAAATTGCCTGGACAATAGGGTCAGGTAGGGGTCACTTAATAGAAATTGTCTGGATAATAGAGCTCGACGCCTTTCAATTAACTGGAATTAAGGACCACAATAGACAGTCAATTGCAATAGGAAGCTATTATTAGACTATTGGACTATTGTCTACCAGGTATTGTCCAGGGAGTGGTTTAAAGTTAGCTAAAAATGGAATATAGACGAGGCGTATTACGCAGCTTGCAAAGTTGAGTATCAACTATTTAATCAGTCGAACTCACAGCTGACGTATTTCAAAATTTATTAAACCTCGGCGTGGCGGGATGAAAACCTATAGTCACCAGGGAGCGCTTCCAGATTCCGTGTGCAAGAAGGCCTGCACCGCAGAGGGGGAGGCTTCTATATAGCAGGTGCGCGCGTATGTTGTCGTGTTGTGTCACATGCTGCTTGTGTGCTCCCTGGCGATACGAGTAATCTACCACCTACGAGTGTCGCCTGCTGATACAGAAATTTTATACCTGGTACCTAAAGAGTACTGCACCACAACAAAACTGTACCATAGGTACTATTAATACTGCTGCTGTTGTATACTCGTACCTACCTGCTGTCCGAGCACCACAGGAGTCCCTCCAGCAGATCTCTAAGACTGCTCGTGCCGTACGGGCTTCACAAGGGCATCTGTGCTCGTACCGTCTACCACAACAGCAGCAGTTGTCTGAATTTTTCACGCCTCCCGTACTGACTGCACGTATATACTAGTACCAGTGTGCGCAGGGGAGGTACTGCTGCTTTACCACGTACTGACTGCTGTAAGAGAATGTTGCCTACGAGGGAGGCACCTGTTTGGTGCGTCACAACTTGCACGGCTGCCGTGTGCCGGTCGCAACCTGCGCAGCAATCCCTCCAGTGCCTGTACCCCACGAGCCCTCTCTACACTTTACCTACCATTACACAAGGCAGCAGCCGTGGTCTGCATTGGTTTTCTATGGTTGGGAGATGCGTTTTTATGAAGAAAGCGCAGAGGAATTCGAGGCGGTGGAGCAGGCCCTCCGCCACAAGGTCAGGAGTCAAGACCATGTAGACCGAAAAATGAGTGGGAGTGGCATCGCTTCTTTCATACCTACCGAAGGTTAGCTTCAACGGTATACGTGAAATTCACGTCGGGTGCGAGACTTGATCCCACTTAAGTTCGTCGAGTGCCGTGTCGCCGAGTGAATATACGGCCGCAACGTGGCAAGGATTTTGACTGGGTTTCCCGTCAAGTAAGTTGCTACTGCTGTTCCGCACAACATACGACGTTGTCACTGCTGTTTTGTCCTATTCTTGTTCGTTGCCACCTCTATCAGGATGATCCCGTCATCATGAACATGATGAGATTTTCTTCTGAGATATAATAGCATCGGCGGCCCATTTGGTGGGTCAATCTGGTTGAAGACCCAGCAATCTTTGCTGAGGGACGAAGCGAGGAAGGCTGCACGTCAAGGCTGACTGACAGACTGATTCCGATGGCCTGCCAATATAGTATCCAGGCAAGGGAGTATTTTGCGGCTGGCTTTCTAATGTATCAGCGTGCTTGCAGTACAAATGGTGCAGAAGAGTGTATATGCATCTGCTCGCATGCAGGGAGATTCTATGGCCACTCTTGATCACACCACGATCTTGATATTGCTGACGTAGGGAGTGGGGGGGTGTACTATTACGGGAGACCATAGTAAATAGGACCGAATATTGTGAGCAAAAACAGCGAAATATATAGGTTTTGTGTGTACGGTAAGTCCTATTTAATATGGTCCCTCGTAATAAATATCATGAATGGTCGTAGTTGTACGACCATAGACCCTCGCATCCCCATCATGCAGGGACGGAGCATAACTTTCAAGGGGGGGGCATGCGCAGCTGGTACACGGGGCCATGCAGGAATAGTTTGATCGAGTGCTGGATATGGTGCCACGGACTTAATCAGTGTTTTTGTTCCGACATTGACACGCAATGTTTGCTATCGCCTGAATAGGTTGTACTCGCCCGTGTGAAATAATCGTCTTCGTACTGTTGGGCAACGCGAAGTATCCGAACTGGATTTCCACAATATCTGACTGTGACGTTGGGGCCCAATCCAGTTATCGTAGCAGGGTACCAAACACGTATTGGCTGTCAAGCGTGCGGGAGGTATTGAAGAATTATGTCACGATAGAATCAATGCTACTACGCAGTCCTGGAGGTTGATGCATACCCCTCGAGCAGGGCTGTTTCGCTTCCGATTTGTTCGAGTCGCCTGCCGCCCTAGTAAAACATACCGGCCACCCCTCTAAGCCCAGCACCACTTTAATGACGCTCGTCGTACCGACGGAGCTCTGTACACTTTCCTGATCCGTCATTGAGGTGTACGATGTCGTCGCCGATATGGAAGCCGAAAAATATTGCGGTGGTCGTCTCGATAATGAGCAACAAGGCAGGCCACCTTGAGGCGTACCGTTAAAACATCGAACGAAACATATCCCGTTTTCTTCAGTTCTGGGTGCTCGAGCGAGGCCCTACACCTAGAATGGTACTGTATTTACTGTTTTTGGGCTAGCATGACACGTGCTACCCACATCCCGCGCCCCACGGGTGATGACGCAGGCATCAGCAGGGAAGCGCTAAGGCCCGTTCGAGAGAAATATGAGCCCATCAGGACAAGCTGCGCGCTCCCGTGGATAGTGGAGGTCCTGCAGGCGCCACGCGTGGTATCGACGACGACCTTCAGTTTAAACAGATAGTATGCAGAACATCAAGCTGTTCGAGATTAGGGGACACAAGAGTATTGCTGTGCAGTCATCAATGACATCGGTGTCTTGGCACGTTTGCCCGCACGTCGTATCAACTGGATATTATATAACAGTGGGCACATTCACTGCTGTTTACCAGACGAGCGTTGTCGCGACTTAAGACAGTCGTCGGAGAAGAACATCATTTGTAAATTCAGTCGGCAGTGCGAGTTGGATGCGCCTGAGACGAAATACATCAGGCGCGCTTCAATTCTGGCCGGTCGCACAATCAATAGTAGTGTGTGTCAAGTGCGGGCAATTTGGATAGTACTACTCAGATCAAACTATATGATGTACGACGCGTGCAACGTGTACATTGACTCCTTATGTTTCAAGCAGATATCATAGGTTTTAGCCGACCATAGTTTACCCCTTTGAGAACAAGATGATGGTATTTTCTTGTGTTGCGCATTCTTCCAATCAACGTTTTCACGTGCCTTGGTTGTTTCGCACGAATTGTAGGTGTACTCTCATGCAATTACACCCGACACTTTCGGTCGGTGCACAGCGTCCAAGAGCGGGGTGCGCTTGAGCTATATGTGAAGAGCATTTTTTTGTTTGTATGCTTCGGGGGGCTGTGGGAGCAGTGATCAGCGCAGACTGCTTCTGCGCGGTTCAACCAAATAGAATTCACGACTGCTACTGTCGAGGGGCAAACCATTAAGAATGTCAAAACATGATACCACATTATGGGACAAAGAAATTACTCGATGTTGCCAATATGTACCACGCACAAGAGAAGATGCGCATCTTTGTGTTTATATCTTACATAGCCTTCCACCTGCACGAACTCGTTTATGCTTCATTCCACTCGGTCGGCAAAGCTGCTCACTCACGGTGAGTGTGCTCGTGATGTTGTCACATCAAACATCGACCAATTTCAAATTCCAAGAAGAAAGGGAAGAAGACCTATCTATCTATACAGGCAGAACGAAATAAGAAAGAGAGAGTGATCAGCATCTCTGCTGTATGCGACTATAAATGGCCCCCAAAGATTCATTGTAGGCAGATACTGCAGCAGTAATATAGAGAAAAATGAGGCAAGGCTGCACATGCGGTATGTAGGCCTTGTGCCCTCGTAAGAAAAAAGAACGGAAACAAAACTAAATCCTGCTGCACTCAAAACACACCAGTACCACGGCAAATGCGAGCGCAACTCGAGATGGCTTGCAACGAGACAAGTCCTACGCGTTAGCTTAGGATGGCCCGCTTCTGCAGATACCGGGGTTGTGGAAATCGGTAACGTACAGCTCTCGCAATCGGTAATGCAAAAACACGACTATTTCATGCAGACACTCGAAAAATATTGGGAGCCTGTACACACCGTATTTTGTTTGGTCGCTTCGCTCCCAATTATTTTTGGCGCTTCGCGCCAAATGAGTTTAACTGCCCATAGGAGGTAAGACCATGAAAGTGCGGCCCATCCCTCTGGTGCCCCCTGGTATCGAGCAGCTTTCGATGTTCTGCTTGCTATCGTATCAGCGAACTGAAGGTCGAGATCGCTTCAACAAGCCAAGCCTCCGCCTACACGTGGTACAGACAGGGTCTCCAACACCCCAAGGGAGCACGCGGTTGGTCCTGATGGGCGCATCTTGAAAAGGCCGGAGCGTTCTCTGGTGTTGGTGATGTCTGCGTCGCCACCCGTGACGCGTGGGACGCGAGTATGGTAGCACGTGTCACAACAACCCAAGTACAGTTCGTAAGGAAGTTGACGGAATCGCACCTGAAACCGAAAAACTAGGAAGAAAAAATACGGGATGGGCAGGGGAGCACAACAAAAAAATGATGGAAAAAAACGACCCCACACCCCAAAAAGGTCATTAGGAAAAATCAAAACCGGCGGGCGGAATTTCTGCATGAAACGGAAAAAAAACGAGTTTGTTTTTAGTTTTTTTTCACTTGCTTTTAGATATACCCCACCATCGAGAAAAGCCACGACAGGATGGGAGGAATACTCAATAGCTAGAAATAATGTAAAGAGATGATAGAGAAGAAAATGAAAAGGATACGGAAAGACGTAGTAAATGAAACGAATGAAGACTTTGAGGGCTAGGATGAAGCAGATGTGGGTAGGGAAAAAAAGGGATACTGGGCAAACAAGTAGGAGAGGCAGACACGGGAATAGTTACCGTGAGAGCAATGAACGGTAAAAGGGTATGGTAAGTAGTTCGAAGGGGGAAAGGGAAGTACCAGGTGATAGTGAAGCATTACCGTAAGCCAGGAACACCCACAGCCAACGAAACGTTGGACGCAGAATTCGAGAAGGAGATCAACGCGTGGACAATGGCGAACGTAGATGCATCAGGAAGGTAATACAGTAGTTTAGGAGGGTTACAGAGAGAGTTCACAAGGGAAGAAGTAAATAAGTGTGTAGCTAAACTTTAGAATAGAAAAGCAGCAGGGGCAGACCAAAAAGTGAATGGATTTATGAAGTACGGGGGAGAAGGAATGCTTACCATGATGGTTATGTTGTATAGCTGGATATGGGAAGACGAGCACGCACCTAGGAGGTGGAGAGAAGGAATAGTAGTAATATTATTCAAGAAAGGAGAAAATACTGACCGGGGGAACTATAGCGGGATAACGCCACTACTGTGTCTGAGCACAGAAAGCTAACTTGTAAGATTTTGAACGATATAATGGGAACAAGGATGAAGAAGGAAGGCAAAATAAGCGAAGGGCAAGCAGGGTTTAGGCCAAACCGTAGCTGCGTAGATCATGTTGTACACCTTAGGTCAAAGATACTCCAAGGTAGGCAACACGCGGGACTAAAAACGTACTGTTTCTTCTAAGATGTACTGAAGGCCTACGACACAGTGTGGAGAAAAGGAGTGTGGAAAAAACTGTGGGAAATGGGAATCAGAGGAAAGATGTGGAGAAGGATGAAAAAGATGACGGAATGTGCGAAAAGTGCTGTGTTGCTGGACGGGGAAATATCGAAGTATATTGATAGTTTACAAGGAGTTGCACGGAGGTGTACATTGTCACCTAACCTATTCAAGATAGATATTATTAACGACCTGATAGTAGCAGTCGAGGCAGCAAGACAGGGAGTCACGGTAGGGGACGATACGGTATCGGGGTTGATGTTTGCGGATGACTTTGTGGGGATATCAGAACACCTGAAGGATTGTAGAAAAACAATAGAGAAGGCGCTAGAATACACCAGGAAATGGAGGAAGACGGCGAACGCCGAGAAATGCGCAGTAGTTGTTTGTAACAAAGATAAGATAAACCCGGTAAATTTCAGTTGGAAGTGGGGAGAAGATGAATTGCCGATCGTAGACCAGTATACATACCTTGGCGTAGAGATATCAAAAGACTGCTCTTCGGATACACACATAGCAAAAGTAGTAGGAAAGGGTACAACACACGTAGGCAAGATGGATGCGATCCTAACAGGCTCGCACCTTGACACTATGATTATGAGAACCCGGCTTGGTTGCCTTGCCGTTCAGAGTTGTGGGAGCGGGTTTTGAGGAGCCGCGCCTTCGATTCATGTTCTAGTTCGTGTAATCGGGGTTTCCATGATTTTCCCATAATTCCGCATATACGTCTCATCAGAGTGGGCTGGTATTATGATACTGCCTTTAATGAGGTTGAAAGCCCGGTAATTACCTGGGTTCAGGCACTTGGATCGTATTTGTAATACTTGGAAGGCGTATCTTAGGTGGAAAATCAGGAGTTTTCCAGAGGGGCACGAGCTTGGTTTCACTCGTAAAACAGTTGGAAACAGTACAAATGACAACAGCTAGAAAAAATAGAAGATGCTCAAGTACGACTAGTAATACAGCAATATTAAGAGCAGACCTGGGAATGCCCCCACTCAAGACGAATAAAGAAACGAGAAAGTTGAAATGGTAATGTAAAGCAAGGAACATGCCTAAAAAGAGGTTGTCAGCCATTTGATGAAGCTGTATGATAAAATGGCAAAAGGGCGAGCTGGAATAAGGTGGGATGACGTAATTGAGAAATATGGAAGGGTATAGGGGGAAACCAAGAAGAGATGATGTCCGCCGGGACGTTTGGGATGTACAAGGCAGATGTAGAAGAAAATACAGAAATAAGGGAAAGGCTAGCGCTAAGAAACAGGTGGAATCCGAAAAACACTTGAGCGGTCTACGGGGGATTGAGGGAAGGAATAGGAATGAAAACGAATTTGCACGGCCCAATGGCCTTCGCGAAAACGCTGAAACTACCATTTCGTGTAGGTGACCTGGACCTGCCCGAAAGAAGAAAGAGGTACACTAGTAGCCGGGAGGAGGAGGAGGTAGATGCACAGATGTGCCCGTGTGGCAAAGCAATAGAGAGTAGAACTCACATAGTAGGATAATGCAAAATGTACAAGGAGGAACGGGACGTGTTAAAAGAGGAGATGAGGGAAAAAGACGAATGTGACATGGAGGAGCTTGATACGATGAATAGCAGCGAGAAAACGATCGCTATCCTAGGAGATAGATGGTGGCCACAGGCGGTCAGACAGGAAGGGGATAAGATTAGCAAAACGTTTCGACGTAATATATGGAAACAACGCAATGAGCGCCCAATTGTTGGAGGTGTCTCTATTAGCAGTAGGAACGGTGCTCCGCCTCGAAAGGGATGCGCGGTCAATGGTCAAATGACTAAGGCAAGCAACAAATGAGTACGCCCCCCCCCCAGTGTCTGCCTGGTCGGTGAAAACCCGACGCGCTCCGTCCCGGCATTGTGGGGATGCGAGGGTCCATGGTCCTACGACTACGACCAAGGATTATAATGAGTACCCCCCGCGCGCTCGGGAGCTGGGGGTGATCTGGACCGTCTGTTTTTCGTGTTCACATTTCGCTTTTTCGTAGACACTTTCTTGCCCCACCCACGTTGCGGGTGGCATGGCGATGGCTTTCGTTGACGATTTATTCCTGCCCCTTAAGGCAAGACCTTCATTTTTTTTCTCTTTTTTGACGTACCTTACTGTTCAGAGGTGTAGGAGTGGGTTTTGAGGAGCCGCAGCTTCGACTCATGTTGTCGCTTGTGGCACCGGGGTTTCCACGAATTCCCCATAATTCTTCATATACGGCTCATCATAGTGGGCTAGTGTTATGGTACTGCTTTGAATGAGGCTGTAAGCCCGGTAAATACTTGGGTTCAGGCACTGTGATCGTATTTGTGGTACTTGGCAGGCGTGTCTTAGATGCAAAACCAGGGGTTTTTCCAGCGAGGCACGAGCTTGGTTCCCAGTCTCCGCGTGCACGAAAGGAACAAAGTTGTTCTTCTCTTCTATCTCTAAGTAAACAACACACGTGAGTACCAACGAGCACCGGCTGAATAGGCAAACCTGTCCAGGGATACAAAGTGTCCCGAAATTGATCTGAACATAGTAGTACTCGTTTTATTTAAAAGTTTCATCCACGAGTTGGTTCAATCAAGCCCATCACATCAAAATGTCCACTACCAATGCCGATCGCAATATCTACTCGAATTTCACATATATAAGTGGTGTCATACTGACCATCTTGAGCAGCGGAAGAGGGTGTCACAGCGAAATTTTTAATTGGGGTCCCAAGGCAATATGGACCTAGGGATAGGCTCTGCTCTGGTCACTCACACAAGTTGTTTGAGGATGTTAGAAGTTCTAAGCTCTTGTATTATAAGTAGTTGCTGTTTGCCTCGCCAGATGTCTTCTGTACGAACGGCGAAGCGCTCATCAGAAAGGAAGGCCATAACGCCTGCCAGGTATGATGAGGGGACGATTGCTACAAACCGTAATGCCGAAACAGGGGAGAAGGGATGCGATAACACTAGCCCACCCTGAAGGGCCGCATATGCAGATGCATAGAAAACTCAGTCATGAACCAAACCGATCAGGAGATTTCGGAGAATTGTTCGAAGATGTGACACTTCACAATCCACTCCCACACCTCTAATTTTCAAGGCTGAAGCCGATTAGAAGCTGGCGTTAGCTACGAAAAATTGGCCCGACCAACCACGGGCCTTAATATACGACTGTATAGCAGGCGTTTCCATGGGAAAAAAAACAGTTTTTTATGTTGTTTTTTTTTGTGGGCTAACTACTGGGTCCAGGTACTCCAAAGCATGTCTGCACAACAAACAATCGCGCAAAGTCCGATGAACTGACTCCGTAGGATCAAGATCAACGTTGTACTTAAGGCCAAACGTTGATTATATTCCTTTTTTGTCCGAAATTCTGTATGTGTATCTGTTCTTCACAATAGACCGTTCTTTCTACCCGTCGACATCCAGCATAACTCGTGTCCGTGCCGATTCTTCAATTCTAGAGAGAAACAAGTCCTGTGGTCACGGAACATCGACACAACCGCGGACCAACGCCTAGATAGGTAGGAGGGCGACTCGTGCACTGAGTCAAGCTGGGGAGGCTATTAAGAGGTTTTTGTGGGTTCAACTCCTACACTACCTGAGTCGGGAGAGATAATACTAGACTCAGGTGCCTACATCCTCGGAGTAAACCACTCTTTAATGACGGTCAGAGACAGACCCGATCAAGGTGGAAGAAACGAGCCAGGTTCGAACCAATACCCGAAAGTAAGTGTGGAGAGGGGTTTCCTCTCGCTATCCGGGGCACGAAAAAAACTTCGACACACACAGAGATAATATTAACACATGGGTATGCAGTATGAAATACGCAGAATAGACAATGCAATGCCTTATGTCGTGCCTGTCGTATCCAGTATGATGACATGGCATTGCATTGCCCACTGTGCTTACTGCATACGTGGCAACGTAGTATAGCTGTGGCGTAGCTTTGTGACCACAGAACTTGTATCTCTGTCCTCTTGCCCTGGGCAGTTCCTATTTCAATAGTCTATTGTGTCTACAATTAATTCAGGAGGCTGTGTGTTAATTAGATTTGTCGCGACAATTGGTTTTGGCGACTGTCTAGTAATTGAAATTGTCCATGCAATTGATTTCGGCGATTGCCCATTGATTGAAATTGGCCAGACAAATGTTTTGGGCGATTGTCTATGAGTTGGCATTGTCCAGGCAATAGATTTCGAAGACCATCTATTAATTGGAATTGTGTGAGCAGTAGGTTTCGAGTGTTGTCTAGTAATTGGAATTGTCTTAACAAGTGATTGCGGAGACTGGTAATTAATAGGAATTATCCAGCAAATTGATTCCTGTACTGGCCCAATAAATGGAATTGTCCGGACAATTGATTTCGGGTGTTGTTCACTAACTGAAATTTTCCGGACAATCGATTTCGGGAGCTATATAATAATTGGATTTGTCTGAACAATCGATTTCCGATGCTGCTTATCGAATGGAATTGTCCAACGGACTTCGGCGATTGGAAAGTAGTTGGAATTGTCCGCTCAATTCATTTCAGATGCCGCGCAAGAAATCAATTGGTCGATAAATGTCATGGCCGTGTACTTATTTATTGTAATATGATAGTCGTGCCCCATTGAATTGATACTACTCGTAATATGGCACGGTAAAGGACCTTGCAAATGATTGCGTATACCAAGAAGTTCCCGATCCAGTTGTAAAGGCAATACTAGCATACTTTTGTTATGTACTGATCAAATCAACTGTAGTTCTACAAGTAGCTACCGGCTTTCAATAACACAGCCCTCTTGAACTCGATATTCATGACAATTCCAATTAGGAGATCGCTTCCGGAACCAATTGTCCGGGCAATTCCATTTAATGGACGGTCTCACAAAGTAGTTGGCTCGACAAGTACAATTCATGCAAATCCCCGGAAATCGATTGTTAAAGCGATTCCAATTAAAAGACAGCCTGTGAAATCATTCGTCAGCACAATTTCAATCAATAAGCAGTCTCCGAGCTCATTTGTCTGGACAATTCCAATTATTTTTAAAGCACCAAACATCAATTGTCCAGACAATTCCAATTGATGGACAGTCTCTGAAATCAATTGTCAGGGCAATTTCGATTGATAGAGACTGGTAAATTAGAGGTGTGGGAGTGGATTGTGAAGTGTCACATCTTCGAACAATTCTCCGAAATCTCCTGATCGGTTTGGTTCATGACTGGGTTTTCTATGCATCTGCATATGCGGCCCTTCAGGGTGGGCTAGTGTTATCGCATCCCTTCTCCCCTGTTTCGGCATTACGGTTTGTAGCAATCGTCCCCTCATCATACCTGGCCGGCGTTATGGCCTTCCTTTCTGATGAGCGCTTCGCCCTTCGTTCAGAAGACATCTGGCGAGGCAAAAAGCAACTATTAATAATACAAGAGCTTATAACTTCTAACATCCTCAAACAACTTGTGTGAGTGACCAGAGCAGAGCTTGTCCCTAGGTCCATATTGCCTTGGGACCTCAATTAAAAATTTCGCTGTGACACCCTCTTCCGCTGCTCAAGATGGTCAGTATGACACCACTTATATATGTGAAATTCGAGTAGATATTGCGATCGGCATTGGTAGTGGACAAACTTTGATGCGATGGGCTTGATTGAACCAACTCGTGGATGAAACTTTTAAATAAAACGAGTACTACTATGTTCAGATCAATTTCGGGACACTTTGTATCCCTGGACAGGTTTGCCTATTCAGCCGGTACTCGTTGGTACTCACGTGTGTTGTTTACTTAGAGATAGAAGAGAAGAATAGCTTTGCTCCTTTCGTGCACGCGGAGACTGGGAACCAAGCTCGTGCCTCGCTGGAAAAAACCCTGGTTTTGCATCTAAGACACGCCTGCCAAGTACCACAAATACGATCCCAATGCCTGAACCAGGTATTTACCGGGCTTACAGCCTCATTCAAAGCAGTACCATAACACTAGCCCACTATGATGAGCCGTATATAAAAGAATTATGGGGAATTCGTGGAAACCCCGGTGCCACAAGCTGCAACATGAGTCGAAGCTGCGGCTCCTCAAAACCCACTCCTACACCTCTGAACAGTAAGGTACGTCAAAAAAGAGAAAAAAAATGAAGGTCTTGCCTTAAGGGGCAGGAATAAATCGTCAACGAAAGCCATCGCCATGCCACCCGCAACGTGGGTGGGGCAAGAAAGTGTCTACGAAAAAGCGAAATGTGAACACGAAAAACAGACGGTCCAGATCACCCCCAGCTCCCGAGCGCGCGGGGGGTACTCATTATAATCCATGGTCGTAGTCGTATGACCATGGACCCTCGCATCCCTACAATGCCGGGACGGAGCGCGTCGGGTTTTCACCGACCAGGCAGACACTGGGGGGGGGGGCGTACTCATTTGTTGCTTGCCTTAGTCATTTGACCATTGACCGCGCATCCCTTTCGAGGCGGAGCACCGTTCCTACTGCTAATAGAGACACCTCCAACAATTGGGCGCTCATTGCGTTGTTTCCATATATTACGTCGAAACGTTTTGCTAATCTTATCCCCTTCCTGTCTGACCGCCTGTGGCCACCATCTATCTCCTAGGATAGCGATCGTTTTCTCGCTGCTATTCAGTGTATCAAGCTCCTCCATGTCACATTCGTCTATTTCCCTCATCTCCTCTTTTAACACGTCCCGTTCCTCCTTGTATATTTTACATTATCCTACTATGTGAGTTCTACTCTCTATTGCTTTGCCACACGGGCACATCTGTGCATCTACCTCCTCCTCCTCCCGGCTACTAGTGTACCTCTTTCTTCTTTCGGGCAGGTCCAGGTCACCTACACGAAATGGTAGTTTCAGCGTTTTCGCGAAGGCCATTGGGCCGTGCAAATTCGTTTTCATTCCTATTCCTTCCCTCAATCCCCCGTAGATCTCTCAAGTGTTTTTCGGATTCCACCTGTGTCTTAGCGCTAGCCTTTCCCTTATTTCTATATTTTCTTCTACATCTGCCTTGTACCTCCCAAACGTCCCGGCGGACATCATCTCTTCTTGGTTTCCCCCTATACCCTTCCACATTTCTCAATTACGTCATCCCACCTTATTCCAGCTCGCCCTTTTGCCATTTTATCATACAGCTTCATCAACTATGGTTGGCAACCTCTTTTTAGCCATGTTCCTTGCTTTACATGATCATTTCAACTTTCCCGTTTCTTTATTCGTCTTGAGTGGGGGCATTCCCAGTTCTGCTCTTAATATTGCTGTATTACTAGTCATACTTGAGCATCTTCTATTTTTTCTAGCTGTTGTCATTTGTACTGTTTCCAACTGTTTTACGAGTTTCGCGATCCCTTCCCATAATTCTCCTGCATATTCTAGCTTTGGTACTATCACATTCATCAGGATACATTGTTAAGATCATGCAGGCGGGACACTTTGTATCCCTGGACAGGTTTGCCTATTAAGTCATTACTCGTTGGTACTCACGTGTGATGCTTGCTTAGGGATAAAAGAAGAGCAGTTTTATTCCTTTCGTGCACGCGGAGACTGAAACCAAGCTCGTGCCCCTCTGGAAAACTCCTGGTTTTCCACCTAAGATACGCCTTCCAAGTATTACAAATACGATCCCATTGCCTGAACCCAGGTAATTACCGGGCTTTCAACCTCATTAAAGGCAGTATCATAACACCAGCCCACTCTGAAGAGACGTATATGCAGAATTATTGGAAATTCATGGAAACCCCGATTACACTAACTAGAACATGAATCGAAGGCGCGGCTCTCCTCAAAACCCACTCCCACACTATGAACGGCAAGGCAACCAAGCCGGGTTCTCATAATCCTAGTGCCAAGGTGCGAGCCTGTTAGGATCGCATCCATCTTGCCTACGTGTGCTGTACCCTTTCCTATTACTGTTGCTATATGTGTACCCCAAGAGCAGTCTTTTGATATCTCTACGCCAAGGTATGTATACTGGTCTACGATCGGCAATTCATCTTCTCCCCACTTCCAACTGAAATTTACCGGGTTTATCTTATCTTTGTTACAAACAACTACTGCGCATTTCTCGGCGTTCGCCGTCTTCCTCCATTTCCTCGTGTATTCTAGCGCCTTCTCTATTGCTTTTCTACAATCCTTCAGGTGTTCTGATATCCCCACAAAGTCATCCGCAAACATCAACCCCAATACCGTATCGTCCCCTACCGTGACTCCCTGTCTTGCTGCCTCGACTGCTACTATCAGGTCGTTATTAATATACATATCTATCTTGAATAGGTCAGGTGACAATGTACACCTCCGTGCAACTCCTTGTAAACTATCAATATACTTCGATATTTCCCCGTCCAGCATCACAGCACTTTTCGCACACTCCGTCATCTTTTTCATCCTTCTCCACATCTTTCCTCTGATTCCCATTTCCCACAGTTTTTTCCACACTCCTTTTCTCCACACTGTGTCGTAGGCCTTCAGTACATCTTAGAAGAAACATTACGTTTTTAGTCCCGCGTGTTGCCTACCTTGGAGTATCTTTGACCTAAGGTGTACAACATGATCTACGCAGCTACGGTTTGGCCTAAACCCTGCTTGCCCTTCGCTTATTTTGCCTTCCTTCTTCATCATTGTTCCCATTATATGTTCAAAATCTCACAAAATGTTTTGCTTACTGCACTTACAGTAGTGGCGTTATCCCGCCATAGTTCCCCGGGTCAGTATTTTCTCCTTTCTTGAATAATATTACTACTATTCCTTCTCTCCACTTCCTAGGTGCGTGCTCGTCTTCCCATATCCAGTTATACAACATAACCATCATGGTAACCAATCCTTCTCGCCCGTACTTCATAAATCCATTCACTATTTGGTCTGCCCCTGCTGCTTTTCTATTCTAACGTTTAGCTACACACTTATTTACTTCTTCCCTTGTGAACTCTCTCTGTAACCCTCCTAAACTACTGTCTTACCTTCCTGATGCATCTACGTTCGCCATTGTCCACGCGTTGATCTCCTTCTCGAATTCTGCGCCGAATGTTTCGTTGGCTGTGGGTGTACCTGGCTTACGGTGATGCTTTACTATCACCTGGTACTTCCCTTTTCCTCTTCGAACTACTTACCATACCATTTTACCGTTCATTGCTCTTAAGGTAGCTATTCCCGTGTCTGCCTCTCCTACTTGTTTGCCCAGTATCCATTTTTTCCCTACCCACATCTGCTTCATCCTAGCCCTCAAAGTCTTCATTCGTTTCGTTTTCTACGTCTTTCCGTATCCTTTTCATTTTCTTCTCTATCATCTCTTTACATCCTTTCTAGCTATAGAGTATTCCTCCCATCCTGTCGTGGCCTTTCTCGATGGTGGGGTATATCTAAAAGCAAGTGAAAAAACACTAAAAACTAACTCGTTTTTTTTTTCCATTTCATGCAGAAATTCCGCCTGCCGGTTTTGATTTTTCCTAATGACCTTTTTGGGGGTGTGGGGTCGTTTTTTTCCATCATTTTGTTGTGCTCCCCTGTCCATTCTTTCTAGTTTTTCAGTTTCAGGTGCAATTCCGTCAACTTCCTTACGAACTGTACTTGGGTTGTTGTGACACGTGCTACCATACCCGCATCCCACGCGTCACGGGTGGCGACGCAGACGTCAACACCAGAGAACGATCCGGCCTTTTCAAGATGCGCCCATCAGGACCAACCGCGTGCTCCCTTGGGGTGTTGGAGACCCTGTCTGTACCACGTGTAGGCGGAGGCTTGGCTTGTTGAAGCGATCTCGACCTTCGGTTCGCTGATACGATAGCAAGCAGAACTTCGAAAGCTGCTCGATACCAGGGAGCATCAGAGGGATGGCTGTGCCGTCATCAACGTCGTCAAAGATTTTCGCACGTTTGCCAGCACGTTTTTCAACAAGTCGGCAAGTGAGCATGGGATAGCAATACGAGCATTGCAGGGCCACCAGAAGCAGTTTTGGCATCACGAGCGGGTGTACTCATGCCATGCATGGCGGTCGTTGTACGAACATAGACCCTCGCATACCTGCAACGCCGGGACGGAGCACGTCGGGTTTTCACCGACCAGGCAGACATTGCTTGCACTAAGCGCGAAGCGCCGTGAGGTGTTCGGCGAGTCGCATGGAGGGTGAGCTGCGTCCCACAAAAAAAGCTTGTACGGCGGACTTGCGATGGACGACCACTTCGAATGAATTGATTTGTTTTCTGGGGGGGGGGGCGTCTACGCGTTCTTCTGTACTTCTCTTTGTATGTACTATTAATAAACAGACGAGTTAGCCGCGGTCTAAATCGAACGAAAGGGAAGAAGGCACTCATAACGTGGAGTGTTACAAGCGTCCGGGATAAATTAATTCAACTATTTCCTAGGTTATAGGGTTTCTATTAGGAGCAAAAAAAAAAAAAAAAAAAACGGTCCCACTACGTAAACAAAATGTAAAAACATGGTACACCAGTGTATTTTTGCCAGTTTACGGTACAAAAAAAATCAAACCAGGAAATCAGAGTACATCGAACCCAAGTTAGATGACGTTTTCTTTCGCGGTACACTGTTTTCTGGAGAAATTTCATTGTCCGCCCGAATCACAAAAATCACAACAAACGGTACACCAGTGTATTTTTGCCAGTTTACGGTACAAGAAAATAAAACGAGGTAAACAGGGCACACCGAACCCAAGATATAGTACGTTTTCTGCCATGATATACCTTTTTCTGGCAAAATGTCAATGTCTGGTGTAGCTTATAATTACGAACAAAAAACGTTCGTGAATACCAACGATATTTCGTATTCATACGAATAGTCATGCGTGTCTTATATTTCTGAACAAATACCCTCATCTGGCAAGATGCAAGATGTCTGGTGTAGCTTATAATTACGAACGAAAACGTTCGCGAATACACGCGATATCTCGTAGTCATACGAATAGTCATGCGTATCTTATATTTCTGAACAAATCGGATAAGAAAAATACCAAAAACGGACGAAAGCGACGAAAATCGTGAAGAATCGGCAAAAAAAAAAAAAAAACGAAAGTTAAGAAAAGCCAAATAAATAAATAAAATTATCGACCAAAATTCCCCAAAAAAATGAAAATGATAAAAACTGAGCGAGATATTCGCGAAAAAAAAAACGGATAACGAGATAAAACGCAAAATTGAGGTAAACATCGTGAATTCTTCGAAGATCAACATGCAAGCGGTGCTTTACGTGCGCCCCCTTCTACAACCCATACGAATAGTCAATCATAGCTTATATTTCTGAACAACTACCTCATGAATGAGAAAAATACCAAAACAGGAAAAAAACGAGGAAAAACGTTAAGAATCGGCAAAAAAAACGAAAACGAAAGGAGCCTAAAACTGGAAAAAAATGATCGATCAAAACTTCAATAAAAAATACGAAAATATTCAAGACAGAGAGAGATGATCGCGAAAAAAAAAAACGGATAAAAACGATGAAAAAATCACAAAAATGGGGTAAACACAATGAACTCTTCGAAAACGAGTATGCAAGCAGTGCTTTACGTGCGTCCCCTTCTATAACTCCGGACCATACTGCTGTACTGCGAGCTCGCATACGAACAATCACAAAAACAAGACGAGACTCTACGGGAAAACGTTAAGAATCGGTAAAAACGCGAAATGTATACGAAAACGAAAAAAAAAAGGTGACTAAATCGAAAAATCGATCGACCTAAACCCCGAATAGATTCAAGGCTTATCACGGTATTTCGGCGGGACGGTAACGACGGTAACGGCGGGACGGGATGGGACGGGACGGTAAAATTGCCGTCAAAATTGTCCCGCCGTCCCGTCCCGCCGACAAAATCCCTGACCGCCGTTACTTACCTTCCCGTCCCGCCGATAAAATCTCTCCCGTTGGAAATTACCGTCCCGTCCCGCCGTGACACCGAAAAATTACCGTCCCGTCCCGCCGTGACAGCGACAAATTACCGTCCCGTCCCGCCGTGACACCGACAAATTACCGTCCCGTCCCGCCGTGACACCGACAAATTACCGTCCCGTCCCGCCGTGGGCACCGACAAATTACCGTCCCGTCCCGCCGTGACACCGACAAATTACCGTCCCGTCCCGCCGTGACACAGCCTCCGGCGGATATAACTTGCCTCTTCCCTACAAGATGCATTCGTGGTCGTCTGTTCCCATCCATATCCGCCCCGAACTACGAAATTGTCGTCGCAGACAAACAAACATTGTCTCACCTATTATTCTACCACCTTTTGGGGGACAAACTACTTGGAATTAGTGTTGGAACATTTATACAGCGTGGTACGCGGCTGTCTGGATAAGCACCAGAGATACCTCTCACTAGAGACTAATAGAGGGCCTCTACCCTTTTCCCTGTTGTGATGGGAGTTCCGGCATGTATGTGGGCCTCACTCCGATAGTCGCCAATGAACCTTGAACAAACACGCCTTCATCTCAGGTCGTGTAGCCCCCACTAGAGAGATCTGTATCGAGAACTAAGAAGCATGAAAGACTGATTTTTCAACTACTACCGTAGCTTTATACTACTATTGTACTATACTACTACTAGTACCACTACCACTATTGCTACTACTACTACTACTACTACTACTATTACCACCACTACTACTACTACTGCCACTACTGCTACTACTACTACTACCACTACTACTACTACTACTACTACTACTACTACTACTACTACTACTACTACTACTACTACTACTACTACTACTACTACTACTACTACTACTACTACTACTACTACTACTACTACTACTACTACTACTGCTACTGCTGCTACTGCCACTACTACTACTACTTACCACCACTACTACTACTACTACTACCACCACTACTACTATTACCACTACTACTGCTGCTACTACTGCCACTACTGCTATTACTACTACTACCACTACTACTACTATTACTATTACCACTACTACTACTACCACTACTACTATTGCTACTACTACTGCTACTACTGCTACTACTACTATTACCACTACTACTTATACTGTTCGGTAAACCTCTGTTACTGCTACTACCACTATTAGTACAGTACTACTGCCCCGCCGGATAGTGACTTTAATGGTTCCTCTGCTTCTCCTAACGCAAGTATCTTTAGAAAGCCCCCAGCAGTTTTGACACCTTGGCCCTTTTCTTCATCTTGAACATTTCAGTAGAAAGACCGCGAGAGCCCCACAAGAGACACGGTCGGCCTTCCATTTTCGACGAAAGGAGCAACTCGGGAGCGGTATACTGAAATTAGTGCGGACGGCAAACACGTGTGATACCTGGCATGTGACCTGTTTTAGTTGAAGTCTCGTACCGTGCACCCCCCCTATTCACTACTTGAGCTGCGTAGACAACCACGGTACCATTTTTTGTTTGTGTTACGGTTACCACGGCTGGCGATCGACTGAGATCATTACTGCGAGGGGAGAACCTTAACTCTGTATGAGGGGGAGGATCGTATCATGTAGTGTGTATATGGTAAGGCACACACGAGGCAGTTCTGTATTAAACCCATTGCTGTCCCTGGACGTGGCCACACCAGAAAATAAATCAATTTATTGACGCTGTCATCCATATGCAAGAAAATCAGCCTCACAAGCGGTCCTTAGTAGGTTGCAGCTCACCCTTCATGTGGCTCGCCGAACACTTCACGGCGCTTCGCGCTTGGTGCAAGCAATGTCTGTTTGGTGGATGAAAGCCCGACGTGCTCCATCCCAGCATTGTAGGGATGCGAGGGTCTATGGTCATACGACTACGGCCATGCATGATAATGAGTACACCCATCTTGGTCAGAAAGGGAAAACAGTGGTTTAGAAGGGTTACAGAGAGAGTTCACAAGGGAAGAAGCTAAAAAGTGTGTAGCTAAACGTAAGTATAGAAAGGTAGGAGGGGCAGAGCAAATAAATAATGAATTGGGGAAGTAGGGGAGAGAAGGAATGTTTACCATGATAGTTTTGGTGTAACAGGGTATGGAAAAACGAGAACGCACCTAGGATGTGGAAAGAAGGAGTAGTATAATGCTACAGTAAACTTACTTAACGGAAATGAAGCTGATCCGCGGAAATATATATGAATAGCACTATTATGCACAGTAGATAAACAGTTTGTATGATTTTGAACTGTAGGACGGGAACAATGACGGAGAAGGAAGGCAAAATGAGCGAAGGGCAAGCAGGGTTTACCGTAGCTACGTTGACCATGTGTACACATTAAGTAAGATAATCCAGGGTAGGGAAGACACGGGACTAACAACGCACTGACTATCTCTAGGCGTACAGGAGGCCTACGGCACAGTACGGAGAAATGGATTGTGGAAACGTTGTGGGAAATAAGGATCAGAGGAAAGGTCTGGAGAATGGTGAAAAATATGACAGAATGTGCGAGAAGTGCTGTGGTGCTGGACGGGGAAATATCGAACCATATGGACATTTTACAAGGCGTTGCACTGGGATGTACGTTACCACCTTATATATTCAAATTATATATATATCAACGACGTGATAGTAGCAGTCGGCGCAGCAAAGCAGGGAGAAACAGTGGGGGAATACGGTGTCGGGATTGATGTTCGCGGAGGACTTCGTGGGGATATCAGAAACACCCGAAGGATTGCAGAAACTAATAGAGAAGGCGCTAGAATGCACTAGGAAATGGAGGGTGACGGCGAACGCCAGGAAATGCGCAGAAGTTGTATGTGACGAAGATGAGGTGAACCCGGTAAACTTCAGTTGGAAGTGGGAAGGAGATGAATTACCGATCGTAGATCAGTATACGTACCTTGGCGTCAAGATCTGAAAATACTTCTCTGGGATACACACATGGCAAAAGTAATAGAAAAGGGCTAAACACATGTAGGCAAGATGGGTACGATCCTTACAGACTCGCACCTTGACACTAGGATCAAGAGATGCATCCTGATGAATGTGAATGTACCAACACTAGAATATGCAGAAGCATGGGAAGGGAACGCGGAGTTCGTAAAACAGTTGGAAACAGCACACATGGCAGCAACTGAAAAGTACCAAGATGGTCAAGTCGACGAGTAAAACAGTAACAAGAGCAGAATTGAGAATGTATCCACTCAAGACAAATAGAGACCTGATAATGTTGAAATGGCAATAGAAAGTAAGGAATATGCCTAAAAAGAGGTCGCCAGCAATATTTGATAGGAGCTGAACGGGAGAGCGAAACCAAAGGGCGAACTGGAATAGTGTGGGATAACGTAGTTTAGAAAGTATGGAAGGATGTAGGAGGAAACTAAGAATAGATGATGCCCGCCCAGACGTTTGGGAGGTACAAGGTAGGAGTAGAAGAGAGGATACGAAGCAAGCAAAAGCTAGCGCTAAGAAACAAGGTGAAATCGAAGAAGCACTCAGAGATAAACGGGGGGTTAAGCGAGGGGATAGGAAATAAATCCTATTTGCACGGCCCAACGGACTTCGCGAAAACGCTGAAACTGCGATTTCGTGTAGGAGGCCTGGATCTGCCAGAAAGAATAAAGAGGTACACCAGTAGCCGGGAGGAGGAAGTAGATGCACAGGTGTGCCCGTGTGGCAAAGCAACAGAGAATCTAACTCACGTAAGAACGGGATGTGGTAAAAGAGGAGATGAGGGAATTAGACGAATGTGACATGGAGAAGTTTGATACACCGAATAGCAGCGAGAAAACGATCGCTATCCTAGGGCGGCGAAACAGGAAGGGGATAAGACTAGCAAACTTTCTATGTGATATATGGAAACGACGTAATGAGCGCCCAAATGTCGGAGGTGTCTTTATTAGGAGCAGGAACGGTGCTCCGTCTCGAAAGGGATGCGCGGTCAATGATCTGATGGCTAAGGCAAGCAACAAGTGCGTACGCCCCCCCCCCCCCCTCCCAATTCGCCCACCTTACCTACCCCCCCTCCCGACCAGCATCTCCCCAACCCAACCCAACCCAACCCCAGCCAACGTTTTTCCTCACCGCACCCAGCCCTCTCGTCATCATACACAGGACGGAAATATCGGCATCGTCAATCATTCTTGCCCAGAAAATTATTCACTGTATTCAATCAATCAATCTACCGTCAGATATATTTGCAAGGACTACTTACTGTTTTACTAAAACTGCACCACCCGGAATAACCTCATGAACCACAGCACGACTCTCAATGGAGCATACATGACTTTCTGGCTAGCCGCTGCTATCGATAGCTACAACAACACGCGACCAAACGCTCTCAGATGATTAGGAGGGGCAAAACTCAACAAGACAAACACATTACAATAATAGCAGATTGTCACACAACACATTACACCAATAGCAGCTTGAGAATCCGTTTTAGAAGAGAGCGAAGGGCCCCTGCCTACAGTAGTGTTACTACTGCTGATAAATGCTAACTCAGGCCGGCTGGTAGACACTTTCCTCACTCCAGCAACACAGTAAAACAGCCATAATTGACGCGATCAGACAGACAGACAAGAAAGCCTGTTCCCCCTACCTGTCGGTGTGATGGACTATAGACCGCTACGCTCGACTCCTGACCGGCTGGCACGCTCCGCTACTGACGGATACATTCGACAAACGATCGACACGCTCGGCTGCTGACCGGTTATACGCTTGATTAAGGACGGATTCACTCGACTACCGATCAATGTCAATGTGCGTGGTCTGAAAACAACCACGACCCGAACCAGAAGACCGCAGCGTCACTGGAACCCCATATTCGGTAACTTTCCCTAAAGACTCACCGACCAATATGCTCGAATTTTAACTACCGATACGCTTGACTACTGACCGAAACGCTTGACTGCAGACGCGCTGAACTTGCGATTGACACGCTCGATTTGACGACCGACGGTGCTTGACTGCTGACTGACATGATTAACTACAGATGCACACGCTCGGCTACACCCCGATGCGTCCTGTGCTGTGTACTTGTGTACCATGTCCTCATGACTATCGCCATTCACGACAATCGTCATCATCGATTACGGGTTCGTCATCATCATTCATGGTGATCGCCACCACCAATCATGAATATCGTCATCATCAATCATGGTGATCGCCACCACCAATCATGAATATCGTCATCATCAATCATGGTGATCGCCACCACCAATCATGAATATCGTCATCATCAATCATGGTGATCGCCACCACCAATCATGAATATCGTCGTCAATCATGGTGACCGCCACCACCAATCATGAATACCGTCACCATCAATCATGGTGATCGCCACCACCAATCATGAATATCGTCATCATCAATCCTGGTGATCGCCACCACCAATCATGAATATCGTCATCATCAATCATGGTGATCGCCACCACCAATCATGAATATCGTCATCAATCATGGTGATCGCCACCACCAATCATGAATATCGTCATCATCAATCATGGTGATCGCCACCACCAATCATGAATATCGTCATCATCAATCATGGTGATCGCCACCACCAATCATGAATATCGTCATCATCAATCATGGTGATTGCCACCACCAATCATGAATACCGTCACCATCAATCATGGTGATCGCCACCACCAATCATGAATATCGTCATCAATCACTACCATACGCGTACCGACAGCACAATTCAAAACACGAACGAACAACCGCGCAACCAATCGGCCAGGAAAAAGAAAGATCATCTCTGGAGATCGTTCGGGGAACCAATCCGGAGATATTCCGAGAGACTATCCCGGGGACCGGAACCCCGTCCGAGCGCAGGCCGTCAACCCCCACCTCTGTCACGGCGCCACCTTCTCAATTCGAACACGAACAATACCGACTGACGGCCTTAGCTTTCCGCAGTAACTATTTCGCGTCAAAGAGAAACGTTACAAGTACCTGGTACAGAAAATCGTCGGCAATACCACCCCCGAAAGCACCACGTTTCCCACGCGTCCACGCCGGTATCTACCCCCCACTCTCCCCCCATTGCTCCAACTAACTGTTTCTGCCTGAACAATACACTAACACACTAATGAAGGAATAAAAGAAGGAAAGGACTGGAGGAAGAAAGGAAGGAAGCGAAACCAACTACAGTAGTGTGCCCGCACTGCCGCACCACACCGCACCTCACCACACCGCCGAGCACTCCCCCAAGAACGAAACAGAAAGCCACACACAACGCAGACCAGCACGCACAGAAACCGCTCGCGATCGGGCCGAGAGCCATCTGCTCCTCACCAACACCGATGCAGCGCAGCAAAGGTCGGGTATACAAATCAGTCCCCCCTCCCCCTTCCCCCGATATTCCCCGACCTTTTCAAGTTTACCGTTTAATGCCTTCTACCCTGACGTCCTCCCTTGCCCGTCGCGGCTACACCCCCCCCCCCCCCCCCCCCAAAGGGTATAGCACTCCCAGCCCATCGAGGAGGCCGTGAGGGAACTCCCCTCCCCCCCTCAATTTCAGGAGGCGTTTTTTTGCCGACGAAGAAAAAGTTCAAGACTGACCGCCTGCGCCGTCTGTTTCTTCTTTGACGACCGAGGCCTCGTAAGCTCGCTCCGATTACTACGCCCCCCGTCCCATCCTGTATCATCCCGTTCCATCACAGTATGTCCCATCCCGTAACATTTTATCCCGTCCAGTCCAATCCGATCCCGTCCCACCCGCCTCATCCGGTCCCACCCTTTACCGTATCGTCCCCTACCATACGGTGACGCACCACACCGTAGAGTGCTTTGTACTGCACAAGACTACCTTCTTGTTGAAGAGGACAAAAAACACACACACCCACGGCGGCGGTATAGCCCAAGACAGTCAACACAGCCAGCAAGCTAAAGAACGATAACCCTGACCGATAGCTAGCTTACAGCTGCACTGAACCTCGCCTACGATGCCCCTACCGATGCCCCACTTTTTCAGCTCGAGGACAGGCAACTGAAATAGCTAGCACCGCACCGTAGGTTACTGTTGCATCTTCACCAGCACCTTTGGCTCTCCCGCCGTTGCAGCCCTGCCCCATTCGCCCACCCGCCCAGTTGCGACCCACGCTACTTCACGCCATACGCCACACCACCGTGAAAGCTACGCACCACGCCACCCACACTACACGACGTTGCACGCTACGCTACACGCTACGCACCATGCCCACCGCGCAACACCCCACGCCACGCTACCCGACGTTTCACGCTGCGGTGCGCCACGCTGCACGCCACGTGCCCCGCAAGCCACACTACGCTTCACAACGTTGCACGCTACGCTACGCCACGTTACACGACGTTTCATACTACGGTACGCCACGCTGCACGGCAGGCTGCTACCGCTGCTGCTGCTGCTGCGAGGAGCCAGATTTCTGGTTGCTACGGCTACTACTGCTAGGCTCTAGGTTTCCGGTTGGTACCTACCGCTGCTGCTGCTAAAGCGCTAGGTTTCCGGGTGCTACCGACTGCTACCTACCGCTGTTGCTGCTCAACGACAGGCTGCACCAGGCTACGTGACGCTGCACGCTACGCAACGCTGCACGCTACGCAACGCTGCACGCCACGCTGCGCCACGCTGCATGCTACACCATGCCGCACGCTACACGACGTTGTACGCTACGCGACGCTGCACGTTACGCAACGCTGCACGCGCGGCTGCCTATTGCTTCTGCTGCTGCTGTTGCTTTAATAGGCGCGTCGGCATATGCCGGGGGAGGTCGCGCGCTCTCCTACCGGTAAGATCTGGAGAGGTAGAAGTTACACCCCGCCGTCTTTCGACGCCCGCCGTGGCCATGCCAGCGGAGGGGTCCCGGCTCATCTCCCCCGATCGCGGCGGCCGCGGCAGTAGGAACTACAGGTAGTAATAGCTTAGAGACTAATCTACCGTAGTTGGCTGCAAGACAAGTAGAGCCGAGAAGTAAATCAAATCGCAGGAGGAAGGGATAAAGAACCGACTATGACCCTTTTCAAGCAATAGCAACACCGACCATGGCCCTCGTCGTCATCATCACTGTCGTCTAGTCGTGAATACACATACCCCCCCACACGTACGACTACGGCCATGCAAGATATCGAGTACCCCGCCCCGCCCGCCGCCCTGCCCCTATTCGCGTGAAAGTAGTCAAAACATTATTTCCCCTCTCCTTACAGCCTTAAACCCGTTAACGATTGCTCCCGATGGTAGTGGACACGCTTCACAACACACGTTCAAGTACTGCGCCCAACCTAAGGGAAGAATGTGACCATAGGTGAGCGACATACGATGTAATACTAAAGATAGAGTGGGGAAAAATCCACCAAAAAAGCAGTAAGGGTAACTTCGCCAAGCATGCTTTCCCATAATCCCCAAGCAGCTGGTTTCGGATAAACAAGTCCACCACAACAACCTATCCATCCTTCTTTCCTCCCTCTCTCCCACCCCTTTAGCTATATCTTGTTGTTTATCTCCCCCTGCTCCCCGCCCCCATCCCTCCCTTCTTCTCCCGCCCCGCCGCTCTTCCTCGCCCGCTCTTCCCTCCTTGCCTCCCCCCCCCCTCTCAAACCTCCCTCCGTTTCTCACATTCAACCTATCCACCACCCCGCAGAGTCGAAGCAACACAAAACCCTTTTTCGGCCACACACGCCTGCCGCACCGCATTCAACACCGCCCGTGCCTTCCTTCGCGCCATCCGCACCTCCCCCCTCATCCTTTGCCCTCCCTCCATCCCTCCCCGCCTTCCTCCACATATATCTCACCCCCTGTTCTCCATATATACCCCCCCTCCTCCCCTTCCCTCCCTCCCTCCCTCAGTCCAACCCCTCCCCCCTCATTCCCTCCACCCCGCCCCTGCCTCGCTCTCATTCTACCCCCACACCCCCCCGAGGCAAGAGTCGAAAACAAACACCCCATGAGCCGCACAAATAGCCGATTCTGGCTTCGTTCCCGCTGCCGGTCTGGATGGTCCTCTGTCAAATGATGGGAGCAAAATAAACGGGCTAAACGACCCGATTCAAAGCTCCATTCGCACCGCTACCCGAGCCTCGCGAGTTTCCGCCGCCAGCAAGCTCGATGATACGGTTGCTCAAGATAGTGTCTTCCACGGACTCCAATGCCTGGGATTGGGAGAAGTTGTCCTGAGAGCGAATCCAATCGGCGTAGTCATCTTCAACGGGGGGAGGTCTGGCCCAAGCGAATCGAAAAAAAAAACAGCAGAGGTGGGGGGAGAGAGAGAGAGAGAGCGCGAGCGGGGCATCGAATTGGAACACGCAGAGAGGCACTGTAGGTAGGGGACGGAAGGAATACAACCAGAGGTATGGAGGAGGGAAGGGTACTCATTTGCAGCTTGCCTTGGTTGTTTGTCCATTGATCGCGCATCCCGTTCGAGACCGGTGCACCGTTCCTACTTACTCCTGATAGAGATACCTCCAGCATTTGGAGCGCTAATTCCTTTTTTTCCCATGTATTACATAAAACACGCTTTGCTTATCTTATCCCGGTCTTGTTTCGCCTTTTGTTACCACCGTATATCTCCTAGGATATCAGAATCAGGGGATTGGGGGGGTACTGAACCGAGACAAGGTCAAACGTAGGAGGGATATCGAACCAAAAACATAGTCCGAGAATATTCTGAGAATAATCAGAGGTGGGTAACAAATCTAAACATAATCAGAGATACTGTAGGCAGGGAGGGAGGAGGTATCGAATTGCAAAACAAAACAGAGGTTGGGGTGTGTAACGAATCAAAATTAAAATAGAGGTGAGGAGAGTGGGGTATAAAAAAAAACAGAGATCGATGGGGGGAGGGGGGGGGGGTCGGATCGAATGTAAGGCATGCCTAAAGAACAATCTGCAGGAGAGGCTCGTATAAAGTGTCGCTTAAACTTGACGTCGAACCCCTGCAGATCGGTGTTTAGGCATACAATACTCGGTAAGCCTAATTATGTCCGACTCGATTCCACCTTCGAGGGGAACCCAATTCTTACCCCCAGCCAGCCCTACAGTAGTACAGTAGTACAATAGGCATACCTATTCACCTCTACGAAAACTCATCTCGGAGGCGAACCCAACTCTCGAGTCCAACATTTTACGAACTGCACCCACGCCCCGTGGACACACTACTTGGAATTAAAGGGGACTTTTTCTTGCAGTATATACCAAAAAGGTCAAACACATGTGGAGTCGTAAAAGTGCAGGGTTGTTTGGAGTACCACGAGGACCAGCAATACTTGGAATTCAAGCGGACAAGTTTCTGCAGTATGCACGACAAGGGTTACGTGACACTTGGATTCAAAGTGGAATATTTGTGGTACTACTCAAGGGAATAACAGTGCTTGCAAATGGCGTTTAGTGTTTTCCGCAGCATATACCACAGGGGATAGCAGCACATGGGATTGAAGTGTAGCATTTAATTCAGCACATACAAAAAGGCTGAACAGTAAGAAGTCGACCACTGGAAACCCGCCCCCGCCCCCCCTCCCCCCGCGGCAAACCAGCTCTAAGACAAAGCCGCCCCCTCACCCCCTTTGTAGACATCCCTGCTCACCTCGGCATCCAAACGCCCCTCAGAGAGAGCATTGACGAAGCACCACGACGGTAACTTCTTCGATCGCCTCCTTCAACGATTCAAAGTGCCGGAAGCGGTAGTAGTGGTTCTCCAGGAGGTGTGCCATCGGGGACGGCTTCGCCTCACGCCGGTCGGAGAGGTAATCGTTGGCGGCATCGCAAACCGCCCGGCGGATGGCGTCGACTGTCACTCGGCCCGGCATTACCCCTTCCACCTGTGGGTTGGGTTGGGTTCGGAGGGGTTGGGTTGGGTTGGGTTGGGTTGGGTTGGGGTGGGGTGGGGTGTGGTGAGGTGAGGCGAAGTGGGGTGGGGTGTGGCATGGGTTCGGTCGGGTGGGTGGGGTTGGAGTGGGGTGTGGGTTGGGTTGGATTGGGAGGGATTGGTTTGGGGGGGTGGGGTGTGGGTTGGGTTGGATTGGTACAGTGTCCATGCGCTGATACAGTCTTAGCCTTTCATCTTTTGGTAACCTCCGATCAGCAGATTACGTATGCATAGATAGGCGATGCCGACCACGTCATGCGAGAATAATAGCAAGAAGGACAACGCTTCTCGAGCAGTCGCAGCCATCACCAGCAACATCACCCCGACATCCGTCCAACACAAGCATCGCCACCAATCATACGACCACAACCACTGAACATTGCCACTACCGCAACCAGCAACACCACTACCACCACCAACGTTTCTGGGAGAGCGAGCTTCGACCCCTTGCCTGGCCGCCCCCTGCACTGAAAATAGTATAGTATGGCCGAAAGAGGCCTCGAAGAAGCCTGCAATGACGGGTCTCCTCCATGTCAGGTATGTAGCATGTTTTCAACAGTGTATTTTGTGGGGTAAATACTGCAGTTAATACTATACGACTACCCGAAATGGTTGATACTCTACGAGTACCCGGGAGCACACCCAATTATGACCAAATCAACTATTAATAGCTTCCGTACTCGAAATGGTTGATTGGGTGAGGTACTACAGTAGACTACTAGGGCTACTGGTGTGGCGCTCCTCATGGGAGCAACCTGATGAAAAAAATGGGTCATACCCCCCCTACCACATAGCAGCATGAGTCAGCTCACCTCTGGCACCCTGGCCATAACCACCTCGTCGGGAGCGTCTACGACAACTTCGCGGATAGCCCTAGCCGGGATGACCGATTCGTCTTTCAGAAGGGATGAACGCTGAAAAGCACGGAGGGAGGAAGGGACGAACAAAGGCATACAAAAAAGTCAGCTGAGCACACTCTTAAAAACGAAAACACGAAAGCTTACAACACACACGGACACAACCCAGATAAAACAAGGAAAAACACACACACAACAGAGAGTTACGTATCAATCTATATGTTACATACACGTAGTCCGTCAGACACTGCCAGAAGAAGCAATGTGATAATCTCTAGTGATCCCTGTTGCCCACCTTTTTTTCGTGTTTTTTCTAAAATCCAAACGTTGTCCCACGCTTTCGAAATTCGAGCACCGCTTGGTTCACATCGCAGGCTGGTACTGTGCAACGCGTGAGCAACAAAGGCAAGGACCAAGCTCCATCGTGCCACCGTCTAAAGTCTTGTCCCTTTTGCGGCCGATGGAAAGCCGATAGCGGCGGCGGTCCGCAGTTTAATTTCCCTATCCAAGCAGCTCATGAGTTGCTAAAATATGAGGCGGAGAGAATTCTCGATGCTTGAGATACCACAGTCTATTAGGAGCACAACTTTCTCGGCTCACCCGTAATTTTGTTTTGTATAGGGTGGCTTAAGCTACGCTTGAATGGGCTACACAACTAGGTAAAAGCATGACACAGACGCCAACCTGTCCCCTGTCACTGACAGTCCCGACTCACCTCCATCCTGAAGTTGAGTTCATCCAAGGACAGAGACCCGAGCGACGACTTTATCGCGCTCGCTATCACAGCCCCCCACGGATGCCCCGACCATTCCTCCTCCCCCTCCCCCAACCTCCCCCCCCCCTGCCGTTTCTCCTCCTCCACCCCGCCCCCCCCTCCTCCACCCCCTGCTCCCCCATGACTGCTTTGCCTGAGCGAGAGGCAGAGGATTGAAGTCGTATTGGTCGTCCGCCTGGTCCTGATTTTGTACGGGGGTGGGGGGGGGGGGGGGGGAAGGTAAACGGAATGAGGGTGGGGGAGAAAAGGGCACAGGACAACGGGGAAGTCGGAGGCGGAGGGGGGAGGTCACTGTATTTTCGCTTATGTTTGTAGGGCAAAGTTAGGGACTATCGCTAGAGAAAATAGCCTGTGAGAGAAAGGTGGGGTGGGGGGGGGGGGGAAGGGGCAAGGCCTAGGGCAAGTGGGGGAGGTTAGGGGTCGCTGTCTTTTTCGCGGGATAATTTGAGTTTGGCGTTCGTAAGTCGACGACGCCATGACTGTCGCCTGGACGGGACAAAGCGACAGCAGGAGGAGGGGAAGACTTTGGGGTTGGATAGCCGACATCGAGAATCATCGCGAGAGTATACATACATAAAGCAGCTTGGGGGTTAGGAGAGCTTGCTGCGGTTTGATGTACATGCTACCTGCACCGCTAAGGTGACCTAACGACCAAGACATGGACAGTCGAGTATCTCCCCCCCCCCCCGCATTGATGCTGTCATCCATATGCAAGAAAATCCGTCTCTAAAGCGATTCTTAGTAGGATGCAGCTCTCCCTTCATGCGACTCGCCCAACACCTCACGGCGCTTTGCGCTTGGTGCAAGCAGTGTCTGACTGGTCGATGAAACCCCGACGTGCGCCGTCCCGGCATTATAGGGACGCGAGGGTCTATGGTCATACGACTACGGCCATACATGATAATGAGTGCCCCCCCCCCCCCTCTACTATGGACAGAAAGAAAATGTTCACCTCTTCCTCTCCAGCCTTGCCTCCACTTCCCCGGCGCGCGTACCACGGGCCGCCTTCGTCCAGCCCGTCAACATCCCTGACAGTCCTCAACATTCCTCCATCGCTGAGGTAAGTCTCGGTGACCGCCGCGCTGCCCCAGAAATTCTCCTTATCCTTCCCCTCCTCCTCCTCCTCCTCCTTCTCCCCCTTCCTCCCGCCACCTCGTCCCGGGTCGGACACGCCATCCGAGTCTAACGCCGCCGCCACCTTATCCACCGCCGCCTCGATTTTCGCGTTTATCCTGTCCTTCGCCGCCTTCCACAGCTCATCATTAGCCTGGGCCTGCTCTCTGACCTTCGCCGCCTTCCACAGCTCATGGTTAGCCCGGGACTGCTCTTTGAGGCGGTGGATATCCCGGTCGCGTGCGGCGAACTCAGCGTCCCTTCTCGCCTTGTCTGCGGCGTCCTTGATGGCGTCCTCTCTGCCCTGGAGAAACGCCGCCCTGGCCTCATCCTCGGCATCACGAACGATTTGCTCCATCTCCGCGTCCTCAGCCGCATACATCTTTTCGAGGTCGGCCTTCCGGCGTGCCGCATCAACCCGGGACTGCTCCATGACACGGGAGTGGTCCAGCTGGATTTCGGCGAGCTCGGCGGCCGCCCTCTCCTTGAGAGCCTGCTCTTGGCGAGCCCACTGCGTCGCGAGCAATACGTATACATCAGTGGGGTACCCGATTTAAGAGCATCCATCGTGTACTTAAAAACAGAGCGATAAATTCGGCTTGGCACTCACAATGAAACAGTACAGACTTCATCTGAGGGGAAAATCCGGCTTTGCAGCGGAAGTTGAAACTACACAGGTCACCTCACTTTTCACCTGCTTTTCACGCTCGTGCGCGTCTTAAGCAGAAGTACATCCCGATTCAACTTCATTCCGGGAGAACACCAAACCGCTCTTGAACTAGCGGTGGTTCGGTAATAGAGAACGGTAGCATTGGCCTGTTCCGACGGACTCATAAATCGGGTACTGTTTCCCACTCAAATGTCTACTCGCAGTCGGTTTCCCACAATAGCTTACGTGCACCAAACGTCAGATCGATATGCCGTGTCCGAAGGGTCACCTCACGAGTGTCCACCGCGACTCGAACCGGGCAAGCTGGTCCAAGTCAAGCCCCTCTCCCCCACACCCCCTGCATAAAAGAAGAAGCCTTCCAAACAGGAACACCCCGCCGCGCGGTGCCCCAACACTTTCGGCGCCGCATGGCGTAAACGGCGACCTTCCACGCGTTTCCGGACAGAAGAAAAACATCGTCCACCGAACAAACAAACAAACTAGCAGGCAAAAAGAGGCGACCTCTCAACTTACAACTCCTACTTTGTACGAAAAACACACGCGATGCCTCCTTTCTCACCTCTTCCCGCAGCTGCTCCATTTCCCTGTCATAGCTGCCGAGCGAGTCCGACAGCCCTTCACCGGAGGAGCACGCCGCATCCCCAAAACCCGCGCCCTCAGAGGATCCTCCCTCTCCCCCTGCGGCCGCCCCCGCCGCCAGGGTTACCACCTCCGCCAGCCCATCACGGGAGGAGTCGCCCTTGCCGACGTCCGCGTCAGACCCGCTACTCGTAGTGCTGCCCCCGCCGTCGCGCGACGTGCTGCCTCCACCATCACGCGAGGCGCTTCCCGGTCCGAGGGGGGGGACGGTCGAGCACTCCCTCACCGCCGGCAGTGACGCCATGGTCGCCTCCGCCACCGTCTCTCCGTCGTCTGCAAAAGCTTCCCCGAACAAAACTTCGTCCGTGTCCGTCTCGGCGTCTAAGGAAACGATGTCAAAGCCATCACCCCCCCTCGGCAAGCCGGCGCCCTCTGCCGTAGTCGTCGCAGCGTGCGTCTCCCTGAGCGTGACCGCCCTAGCAGCCGAGCGCACCGCATCTGATATCGCGTCCTCCGGCCCAGCGAGCAACGCCTCCATGTCTTGCTGCCGAAGAAGCTCGCGCGACCTTGCGGCGGCCGCCCTCTCGCGCCTCTGACTGATTGTCACCGCCCTCATCCTCGTAGCACCAGGCGTGCCGCCGCTAGTCGTAGCCCGCCCGACCGTCCCACCGCTGCCGCCACCGCCGCCGCTAAACCTACCGCTGTCGCCGCTACCACCGCGGCCGGCCCGAAACCCATCAGTGTGGGAGGCCAACCTGCACGCAGACCGCAAGGCCTCTTCCGCCTCCGCCGCTGCGGCCGCCACCGCCCGTAGCGAAGCAGTAGAACGCATCGTGATCACGGCACCTTCCTCGGGGTCACTCGACGCGGAAAAGGTGTCGGTTACGCTTCCCACCGCCAACGGACGGCTAGCGGGAACAGTCACCGGAGCCGCTGCAGACGACACCTGAGGAGAGTCGGGGGGGGGGACTGATGGGCCGCCGGGATGCGGCGGATCCTCCCCGCACATCATCTGCCGCCGACTCGATCGCAGCCGCCGCTACCGCGTCTGCCATCGCCTCCACCGGAGCTACCGACGTCGGGTGAGGGCGCGGCATCGACGCAGCCCCGGCCGACGCCAACCCCTGCTGCACGCCTCCCTCGTCCGTCCCCTCCGACCCCTCCCTCCCGTCCAGGCGGTCCTTGCGCCGCCGCCGCCGCCGCTGCTGCTGCCCTTGCTGCTCTGAGAAGCGCTTTGGTATCCGCGGGGGAAGACCGACCGCTCTCCCTTCGGTAATGTCTTGGGGGGTACGTAGGGTTACGCTCTGCCGGCCGTCGGTGCCCGCTGCGGTCGTGCCAGGGGCGGGACCCCGGCGCTCCTCCTCTAGTCGCGGCGCAGGAGTCGATGACGTCTCAGGCGGTGGCAGTGGCGGTGGAGATGGCGGTGACGGTAGCTCCTGCTGCTGCTGCTGCTGCTGCGGCGACGAAGATGGCTGAGGCCTCGATCCGTCCAACCCTATTTTGGCGGTGCCGCGAGGGCGAGCGGGTCAGGCGGGGGCGATGGAGGGAGGTTTGGGCGGGGCAATAGGGGCGGGTCAGACATATTGTCAGGCGGGGTGGGGTTAGCACAGAGCGAGGGCACTCGCAGTGGCACCTTTCCAAGGGAGTGTTCAGTAGGGTATATACAGCATACGGGTATATACAGCATACGTTGTGTGTTGCGTTCGACACCAAGAGCGCTCTCTACCCGGGTAAATCATTATTCTTAAATGATGGTAGCTCGTTTGTCTGCTTGTCTGTCAACACGAACTCGCGATCCAGAGGGTTTCAGCGCCGCTTTGCGACATGGGTAGAGAGGCTAGGTGGCACAACGAGTTAAACACAGGTCTCGCTTCGCACCGAATCGTGATCGTCGCGTGCTGAGCATTACCGAGAATCCTGAGGCATTCACAAACAGACATCCTATTGGCCAATTCCAATTATACCGTTGGCCAAACCCATGGCTTGATCTAGAAGGTTGGTATGGGACCGGGATTATCCCAGCCCTAGAGCCAGCACCGCTGCTAGTATCTATCCAATTATGAACGTCGCCTCAGTTGGCCGACGTTAATGTTCTAGAAGGCATGGCACGATTTCCTGGGGATGATTTGTTGGTCTCCCCGAGGTCGGGGTTTCCGTGGATTCAGTAGGCGTTTTTGCGGGAATGATCCGGGTGCTTCCCCTGTTTGGGCGCTTCTAAGTTTTGAGCTAGACTTTTCCTTGCGGGGAGGGTCTGTAAGTATACCCTATTTGAGGGTTCCAATCGTTTCAACGGGCATTTTTGAGCCGGGGATGGACCGATTGTGTCCCCTGGTTGAGCTTTCCATCATATCGGTAAGATTTTTTCGCCAGGATCCCAGGCGTTTTTCTTCCGGGGATGATTCGTTCATATCCCCTGTTCGGAGGTTCCTGTCGCTAGACACTTTTTCCTCTGGGGATGGCTGTTTTTCCAGGGGATGAAAACGTTTGTGTCCCCTCTTTGGGTGTTCCATTATTTCGGTAGGTTGTTATTCTCCCGGGACGGTCCGTGTGGGTTGGGGCTTCCGTAATTCAGCGAGGGTTTTCCTTCCGGGGGTAGAACATTTGTGTCCCCTGGTTGGTTTCATGTTTTCATCACCTACGGAATGGACCGTTTGTGCCTCCTAGTTTGGGGTTTCCGTTGACTCAGTAGGTGTCTTTTACTCCGCGGACGGAAAGTTTGGGTCGCCTGGTTGGAGGTTCCAATATTTCGGAATTGTTTTTTTACCCGGGATGGATCGTGTGGGTCCACTAATAATTGGGGGTTTCCGTTAGTTCGGTAGCCGTTTTTCACCTGGAGATGGACGGTTTGAGTCCCCTGGTCAGGGTTTCCATTATTCTGGCAGGCGTTTTTTTTCCTGGTATGGTCCATGTGGGTCCCATGGTTGGGTTCACGTTATTTCAGAAGTCGTTAATCCTCCGGGGATGAAGCGCTCGTCTTACCTGTTGATTTCATGGTTTCGGTATTGATACGTCAGCGATTTTTTTAAGAAGATGCACCGTTTGTGTTCCCTAATTTGGAGTTTCAGTTCGTTCAGTAAGCGTCATTTCTTCCGGGGATGGACCGTGTGGGTCCCCTGGTTGAGGTTTCCCGTTATTTCAGAAGTTGTTTTTCCTCTTCAATCGCTTGTGTCCCCTGATTGGTTATCTAGTCAGTATTATTAGGTGGTTTTCCTCCGGGGATGGTCGGTTTGTGTCTCCTGGTAGGGGGTTTATGTTAATTCCGTAGGCGTTTTTCCTCGAGAGATTGACAGTGTTTTGTCCCCTTGTCGAGGTTTCCATAATGTCGATAGACTTTGTCTCTCCGCGGATGGTCCGTTTCTGTCCCCTCGTTGGGGTTTCCGCTGTTTCGGTAGACTTTTACTCTGACTATGGACCGCTGAAACAGCGATTTCGTTTAGGGGACCTGGACCTGTCAGAAAGAAGAAACAAGCATACCAGTAGCCGGAAGGAGGAAGAGGAAGTAGATGCACAGGTAGATGTGCCCGTGTGGCAAAGCAATATAGTACAACTCACATAGTGGGAGAATGTGAAATGCACAAGGAGGAACGGGATGTGGTGGAGGAGATGGGTAAAAGAGGAAAATGTGACATGGAGAAGATCGGTACACTAGATAGTAGAGAGAAACCAATCGCTATACAAGGAGACACATGGTGGCCACAGGCAGTGGACCAGGAAAGGGATAAGATCAGCCCAAAAAAATATGTTATGTATGGAAACAACGTGATGAGTGCCCTACTGTTGCAGGTGTCTCTATCAGGAGTAGGAACGACCCTCCGTCTCGAAAGGGATGCGTGGTCAATGGTCAAATGCCTAAGGCAAGCTGCAAATCAGTGCGCCCCCCCCTCGCACCAGCATTTTGGCCAAGCGGTAGAACGCTCTACTCTGTGCGCAAACGTCCGTGGTCCGAGCCCCACCTTTCGAGTTTTTTTTTTGTTTTTCTAACTGTATATGGGTTTCAGCACGACCTTTTCTTCATTTTTTTGCTCGTGTGGCATTTCAGTATGGTCATGCCGAAACACTCTATTTTTCGTTTCAATTGTATGGAATTTTAGTATCGTCTTACCAACACCCAATTCAATTGTATGGAATTTTAGTATCGTCTTACCAACACCCAAACGACGTGTCTGGACACGAAAACAAAACACACGTCTTGAGTACTGCTGTACATCGTAGGTGGGCTGGTAGGTAGGTAGGTGAGTGAGTATGATATCGGCCCTGCTGGCGTAGCAGCGGTCGTACCGCTAGTAGTAACGACTCAGGGGGTATGCCATCACATGTATATACAGCAGTTTCGGTGACATTGACATGCGTCCGTCCCCCGCACAGCAACACCAACAACCCCAACAATATCACCCCCCCCCAACCCAAAAACACCGACACCAACCCCAGCACCGGCACCAAGCTCAAGTCCAATACCAACCTACCATCCTCGACCCAACCGTGTCCATCCCACGACGCTACGGCTGCAGCTACTCGTGGTACATACATCACTCGTCGTAGCTCTCACCGTGGAACAAACGGTCGCAGGTCCCCTGTGAGTCATGCGCAGTAAAACCGGTCTTCTCCAGGGAGGCCTGCATGAGCGGGAGCTTGTCGTGAACGGCCTCCTTCGCCTCGCCACCAGACGCTCCCGCCTTGGCCCCGGCTCCGGCCCCATGACCCCCGTCCGTGATCTCCTCTCGAGCCCCTTCCCCGCTACCCCCGCTTGCCATCATCACCATCACTACCATCACCGTCGTAAACGACATCCCGCCTGTCGGCGGGTGTCCACCGCTTCTCCGCCGGAGCAAGGCCGGTCCCGCCCCCGAGAGCGCCGCATGGAAGAGGGTGCGCGGCGGAACCGTCGACGGTTCGATCCCGTCGCAGCCGGGCGTTGGTGTCGCTCTGGCGGTTCTCACTAGACTTGGGCGACGAGTGAGTGGCGGCCCTAGCATCAGCAGTAGTGGTGGCAGCGGTGGCGAGGGTTGTAGGAGAAATGCCTCCGCTGACCGAGGAACTCCTGCCGCGCCTGCTCGAGGAGTGTGCCGGTTTCGATCCGGGCACCGGCGGCGCCACCACACGGCTTGGAGTTGATGCGCTCTGTGTGGTAATGTGGCGGCAGGTTTTCCGATACGTGCGCACGCGAGAGAGAGTGGAGTCGGGGGACCGGGGGGGGGGGGGGGGGTAGGGAGCGAAAGGGAGGGGAAGAGAGAAAGAGAGACAGGTACATTGAGAGAAACAGACAAACAGGTCGACTCGCCGACAGGCCGACAAACAGGTCAATAGAAAGACAAGACAGGCAAACAGACAGACAGATAAGACAGACAGACCGACTGAAGGTACAGCATATCAAGCCCTGACCAAGCGAGTATAGCAAGCCGCGACCAGTTACACCTTCTGGCAGTATGTCAAACCCCAACCAATCACACCGACTGATGCCACACCAGACAGCAAGCCCTACCCAACCACCCCCGTCCTGCCCATCCCGTCACGGCTTCCTTACCCGGCTCCCTCTCGCAGCCGAGGAAGAAGAAAACCCCCCGCCTCGCCCCCCTCCCACCACCGATACCACCAATACCTCCACGACCTCCACCGTCCGACCTGCCGTTTCCGACGGGTGCGGTGCGGGAGGAAGGCGGTGGTAGCCGCGGAGGCGGTGGCGGCAGTGACGTCGAGGCGGTGCCACCACGGGGAAGCCTGGCGCTCGAATGTTGCATGCTGTGGCTCGAACGTGATCGGAGGGGGCGCTGAGGAAGGCCGCTCTGCCGAGCTTGTTCGAGAACCTGGTTTTGTGCCGAGCGTGTGAGACGAGGCGGGAAGGGTGAGGGGGGACTTTTGTGTTCTCGGCAGGTCTTTGGTTCTCGGTATTGTCGTCAGGGCAGTGATCGGTTGAGTTCGCGCGGATATATACGATGATTCGCACATACAGAGATAGCGGTCGGTGTCCTCGGATTTTTATTTGTTCACGGTTCTGATGTAGAGTCGTGATTGGTTGAGTCGAATCGAGAACAAGGAGGGTTCGCACGACGGTATGGCGGCGGTCGGTACTACAGGAAGCTCATCGGCTCGCGGTGTGCATAGCAGCGATTGGTCGAATCGTACAGAGAGAAAAAAAAATGCATAAAGAGGGTGAGGCGGGGGGGGGGGAGTAGACATACGAAAAGCGTCACTTGACAACAACTACACCGGTCTAACCAGCGATGTACTTCCAAAACAGAGGGAACATTTCAGCCACCGCAACACATATCTCACCTCGAGCGCGCGCCTCACTTTCTCTCCTCCTTCTCCAGTTTCTCCTGCTGCACCTGACGTTTGGCGAGAACAGCCTGCCTCTTTCGCCTGACAATTGCAAGGGGCAGGAGGTGATTATTCGATCCCGCGATTGGTTAGTAAATTGGTTGATTGGTTGATTGCCTAAGTAAATATATCAACTGAAACCTCAAAGCGCAAAGCGAGCTGTGGGCGAAAAATAAAAGCCTACAGTCTACGTACCCCCTGCCTGCCATTAAGTTTCTACATTTGCCTTCCTTTTCCCTGACTACGATGCTTCCCACCTATTGTCTACTACTGCATTCTACCTACGATCTGCTTACTTTCTACTTCATTTCGGTCTACTTTTTGCCTACTGCTTCATTTGAATGGCCTGTCTGCTTGCTACCTACTGCCTACACCTGCTATCTGCCTACTTGAACCTACCTGGCCATAAACGCCAGCGTCTCGCGACGGCGGTCCTTTGCGTCCACCTCGGCCTTCCGCAGAGCTTGCTCCTGCTCATCAAGGATCAGCCGCGCAGCCGCCCCCCGTCTACATCCCCAGGACGGCGGGTCACCGCAAGGCCTTCACCACCACCACCACTACCCACCACCACCACCCCCCACCACCACCACCACCACCACCACCACCACCACCACCACCACCACCCCCCTGTTGTCGCCACGGCCGCTGCCGACCCCACCACTGCGGGAAACGGACCTCGCCCTGGCAGTGGTAGTGGTAGCGGTTAGCGGCTGGGCGGAGGCGCCCCAACTAGACCCCAAGTGCATGTTGCGCCTATCGGCCGCAGAAGAAGTGGTACCGCGGGAGAGTCCGGTTGGTCTAGACAGAAGACATGGGGGGCGGAACAGTTTAAGGGGGAGGGGTGTTAGAGGGAAATGAGGCGTTTGTGGTCGGCGGCCACAGCTATTATCGTGTTGTGTGTGTTTGTTTGTGTCCCGCCGTTACCGGGGGGGGCGTTTGAGCGATTCGATCGATCCAACCGCCAAACTTCACCGCGGGTAACTAATGACAAATATCGACCGATGTTTTTTTCGATACGATACCTAGCGTAGAAGCGAAGGCTAAACTCGCGATATTCGATCGATATCAGTTATATCGCAGCCTTCAGCCGGCAAAAAACGAAATACGGAGATGCCAGACGATGGAGGGCAACTGCATTCGACATTTCGATTTATCGATAGTTCGATACCAGGCATGTCGATACGATGTGTTCACCTTCCAGAGAGGTTCTGGCTCTCGCCACTCCCGGCAGAACGCCGCCCAGCCCCAGCATGCTCACACGCACTTCCACTCCTGCCTCTCGTGGCCGCATAGGGCAGCGCAACACCATCACCATCACCGCCGCCACCTCCACCAGCACCAGCACCACCCCCATGAACACCACCACCAACACCACCCCCACCAACACCAGCACCGCCACGACCAACACCACCACGAACAACATCATCACCACCAACACCAACACCACCACGACCAAGATCATCACCACCAACACCAACACCAACACCAACACCACACACCCATCAATACCGCCACCAGTACCACCACCATCCCCACGAACACTAACACCAACACCAACACCATCAACACTACCTCCACCACCCGGACCAACACCATCACCACCAACACCAACACCACCAGTAGCACCACCACCACCACCGCGGTCACCGCCTGCCCGGACCGTCTCGTCCACTGGCCGCTGCCGCGAGCCCGATCGAGTCCTAGGGGCGCCGCGCGTAGGCACCACATCGGGCCCGAACCCGCCCCCCGCCCCCGACCTTAGACTCGATGCCGACTTCGCACCCACCGTGGACTGACCCCGACCACGACCCTTGCCTCCGCCTGGATATTTCCCCCCACCCCCGCCCCCACCCCCGCTTCCGCTTCCCGGACGCCTAAAACCATCGGTGTCGACGCCGGGGTCGGCGGCGGCAGTGGCGGTGGCGGAATCAACCGCTGACCGGTATCTCTCCCGCTGCGGCACATGGCCAGGGGGGGAAGATCTCGCCCGCGGCTGGCACCCTCCTGCTCCTCCTCGACCTCCTCCTTCGGCGCCCCTGGCGATGCCGTCATAATTGACTCCACGGTGTCCTCCAGGCCTGCGCCCAGTGTCATCTCCGGTGGGTTTTCCGGCGTTAACTCCAGGGTGACCGGAGACGCTCCTCGAGCGCACGCCGTTGGTGAGGGGTGCCGAAGAGGAGGAGGAGGATCGGCCGGATCGAGACTGGAACCGCGCGTTGTAAGAGTGGGCTCTATCGGCCAGCTTCTTGGCTGCCTCCTTTCGGCGGACAGCGTCCTGCTTCCGCGCGTCCTCCTGGAACAAGAGAGGTTGATCCAGCAAAAGGCGGCATGTTGGCATCGAACGAAAGCAGATTTCCATGCACTCTCGATGAACGGAACACAAAATAGCGATATGTACGATTTCAAAGCTTGATCGGAAATGGGTAAGTTCGCTGAAACGTTTGGTTTAGGATCGGCTAAAAACAAATACGGAGATGAGCGCCAGGGGAAGGAGCAAAAACCGAGTTCGTTATTTACACCCTACACTCAAAATTCGATATTTCGATACAGCATATGGAACGTTTCGATACGATCTCCCAAAACTATCGCACCCAGCCGACAAAACTTGCCAATTGCAAAACTTGAGCATGTGACCAATTCCGTCGAAAAGCTTTTAAGCTAGACACTCTCGACCGCTTCGGACGAACTTGCGGCTGACAGATTACAGCTGTCGGCGCATATCTGGTACATCACTTTGACGTGATTCATTCTTAAATAATAATAACGACAGCAATATTGAAGTCTACAGCCCCCGAATGAGAAGCAGGAATGTACAAGAGAGATATACAAGCCACTGCGCCCCACTAGCGGCTTCCGCCGATTGCCTTGCTCGCTCACATGGAAGAATACAAAGCAATAAGGTGATGCCGACAAACAATAATATTAGCAGGTATACACGTACGTCCAAAAACAACTTTTGTCGTACAGAGTACATGTATAACTACAGTACATGTAAAATAACAACGGGAATGCAATGGGGTGGAGGGCAAGACGCGGTCACCAAGATCTGTCGACATATCCAAAGCGATCGTTCGACACAGCAGTAATACGTGCGTGTATCGATATACGATATACCTAGGGGTACTAAGTTCAATACTCGATACACTGCTGTATCTCGGAAAAATCACGATATCCAACACAAAAAATTACATTGGTAAGTTTAGTCCGGGTGTAACATATAATAAATGCAGAAAGCAGCAGTTACAACAGCAGCCGCGTCATAGCTCCTTCCCAAGCACAAGTACGCATTGATGAACAATCACTATCCCCTCCCCCACCCCCTTCAACATCTCCCCCCCCCTCCCTTATTCAGTACTCCCCCCGCTCCTTCATAGCTATCTCTGTAAGTGGCCACACCGGAAAACAAATCAACTAATTCGACGCTGTCATTCATATTCAAGAATGTCCGCCTCACAAGCGATTCTTCGTATATAGGATGCAGCTCACCCTTCGTGCGACTCGCCGAAAACCTCGCGGCGCTTTGCGCTTGGTGCTATCTCAATGTCTGCCTGTTCGGCGAAAATCGGACGTGCTCCGTCCCGGCTGTGTACGGGTGCAAAATTCTATGGTCATACGAACACGGCCATGCATGACAACGAGTACACCCCCCTTCCCCCAAACCACACGCGGCTATTCTCCAGACCGTCATTACTGCTGTATATTTATCCATGTCTTATACCAGGTATACGAAGTACCAGGTACGAATAAAACTACCCTCACCTGCGCGTGTTGAGCCGCAACCTTTTGGGCCGCCGCCCTCGAGCGTCGCTTGACCTGTCGCTGCTGCTCGGTCATCGGAGAGATGGCCGGCCCCGGGTCAGCCCGCTCGAACGCTTCCCCTCGCGAAAGCCGGGGAGCGGCTCCGACCGGGAGGCGCTCTTGGGTAGCACGCTGCATCCACCTGACCTCACCAGTACCCTTTACCGTTTCAAGCGAGCGGATGCAGACAGCATTGGAAACGAGGATTAGTCCGGGCTACTACTGGGTGATAGTACTACGGTAGTATTAATAGTATATGCAGTAGTAGGTAGAGTGGACGATACACCGTAGCAATGCCAGGAAACGCCTCGGGCCGCTATTTTCAGTCGAAAATGAGCATAATAATCTGCCGTGAACGCCCCCACTTCCAAAGCCGAAAAGCGAAAAAACGCCTCGGCCACATAGTAAACGTCCCTCGCCTCTTGATATGTTTCTATGGTGAACGTCCCGGGGTAGAGCTGGCAACCCATTCGAATGAGGGGAGAGGAACTGTACCCGAAGCAGGCACCACGGGGCGCTTTGTATAGGGATGCTGACGTATGGGTAGGTATTTACGTGCGCTGAGCAACAACAGACAAGGCATAATCAGCCGAGGAAAGAAAACAAAGCACCCTTAAGATGCTCTTCTCGTTTGAAATTTGTCGTCACCCAGCCACTCGAAAGAGTACCACAGGTACGTGCTATCATGCTACCATGTACCAGGTACTGGGGTATGTCGTGGATATTCGTTTTCTTCAGCGTTTTTTGTATCAACCCGAAAAGGCCGCAGTTACTCGTTTTCCAGAAAATGCCGCCTCGGCCACACAGTAAACTCCCCGGGGTGTCTTTTCACGCTTGCACTATCACAACGTCCCGGGAGGCGTTCACTAGCATTACTACGGAGTTCTGTACCAATTTGTGCTTCAGCTATACTGCTGTGCTAAAACTCTACCAGAATCAGGACAGCTGTTCCAGGCTGAATTTCTTATTTCGGAATGGGTGCATTCAACACTAACTCCAGTATAATGACTGCCGGGTTTCTTATTTTCTTGTAAGCCTCAGCCTGCCTTTCTTATTGCTTGTTTGTCCTGTACTACACCAGGTCATTCACAGAGTACATATCGCACAGCTGAGTAGGAAGCGCCGGGCATCCGCGGCCGTGGGTAGTGCCCAAGGGAATGGGGGGAGGGGAGGGGGGGGGGGGGGGGGGGGGGATGAGAGGAATGGAAGGAAACTCCACCAAGAGAATGGGGGGGCAACAGGAGGAGTAGAAGGGAAATCGCGGTGAATGAAAGTAGAAAGCAGACGGCAGACAGGGTAGCAAGGCACCAGGCCTACTGTATATACAGTAAGTAGAACATGGCTATGCTACTCGTGCTGCCAACTGCTGCAGTCGGTTCGAACGTGGTCTTTCTTGCTCGCCTTTTTCTTTTTGCGCTTGATCCTCCCATGATTTTGTGATTTTCATTTTATTTCTGCATCTTCCTTTCTTCTTGTTCTAATGAAAGGAGTCGTGTGGCGTGGGTGGATGGCGAGCCTGATTCGCTTGTTTTCGTATTGTCTGACGCATCCTCTCCAGGGATGGGGCATAGTTGACGAACGCAGGACGGAGACGGCAGGCAGGGTAGCAAGGAACCAGACCGACCATAATAGTAGGGAAAACCTGGCTATGCTACTCGTACCACAAACTGCTTCGGCTACCTGGAGGGTGCTTTGTGCTGCGATTTGCCTATTTTTTCCCTTGGTTCTTAGTCTTACTCTGATCATAGATAGTGTGTGTGTTCTTCACATTAAACCGTTTTTTCTACTATTAGAAGTAGTGTTGTTTCTTCAGCTCGTTCTTGTCAAGTGGCTGCCACATCTCCTGAGGGGAGGCACGACATATTTTCTATTGTTTTTCATTTTGCTTTTTCGTTCGTTTTCGGTTTTATTTGGGTTGTTTTTTTCTTTCTTTTGTTACATCTCTCCTAGAATGTGTATGTCCTGCCTGTCGCATCCAGCATGATGACGTGGCATTGCATCGTCTACTCTGCCTACTGAATGAACACTTTGCCAAGCTTCGAACGGCTCACCAAGTCCTTTAGCGAGTCATTGGCTTACAGCGCCGACTTCGTACTGAACATGCCACCCTCTCGTACGCGCAGGCCCCCAAGATGACACGTTGCGAGAGCATCGAAACGACCATCCGTAATCGGCGGCCTTCTTTGCGGGGGCCGTGGCACGGCAAAGCGAGGAGCGATTAGACCTTAGGGAGAGTTCCGAGCCACCCAAGGGTCAACGGAACTTGCCCCCTTAGCGTTTGGAGTTGAGACCGCGCTGAGGTCCACTGCAGCAAAAAAGGCGGGGAAGTGGTACCCGGGTGTCCTCGAAGCAGCCGAACAGTTCATATTGAGGTGGCACGAGGATGAGGATGAGCTGAGTAGGCAGCGCCGCGCACCCGCCGTGGGTGGTGTCCAAGGGAATGGGGGGAGGAGGGGCAACAGGAGGACTGGAAGGAAACCCGACCAAGGGAATGCGGGGAGGGGGGGGAACAGGAGGAGTAGAAGGGAAACCGCGGTCGACGAAAGTAGGAAGGAGATGGCAGACAGGGTAGCAAGGCGCCGGGCCGACTAGGAAGTAGAACATGCCTATGCTACTCGTGCCGCCAACTGGTGCAGTTGGTTTGAACGTGGTCTTTCTTTCTCTCCTTTTTCTTTTTGCGCTTGATCCTCCGTGATTTTCATTTTATTACTTCATCTTGTTTTCTTCTGTTATTATTATTAGTATTATTATTATTTTGATGAGCCTTAATTAAGGGGTCGTGTGGCGCGGGTCGATGACGACCCTGCTTTGCTTGTTTCGCAAGGTCTGACGCCGAGAGGCGGGGCATAGTTGACGATCGTAGGACTAAGACGGCAGACAGGGATGTAGCAAGGTCCCAGGCGGACTATTCATAGTAGGGAGAACCTGGCTATGCTACTCGTACCACAAACTGCTGCGGCTACCTGGAGGGTGCTTTGTGCTTCAGTATGCCTGTTATTTTCCCTTGGTTCTTAGTCTCACTCTGTTCATAAGTAGTGGTGTTTTTTTTTCTTTTCAAGTGTCTGCCATACCCCCTGCGGGGAGGCACGACAGTTTTTGTATTTATTTATTTTTTCCGTTTCTCTTTCGATTTGTTTTCTTGTTTTTTCTGCTTTGCTTTCTTTCGTTTTCTCTCTTTCATAGAATATGTATGTCGTGCCTCTTATATCCTGTGTAATGACATGGCATTGCGCTGTCTACTACAGCAGTAGTCCTTACCGTATACGTAACAATGTACTACTATACTGCTATGTAGTATCTCTGCTGTGGCGTAGTAATGTGACCACAGAACTTGCATCTCTCTAGGATTGAAGAATCGGCACCGACACTGGTTGTGCGGGATGTCGACGGGTAGAAAGAACGGTTTAATGTGAAGAACACACACACTGCATAACAATCTAGTATCTCTGAGGCGTAGTTTTGTGACCACAGAGCTTGTATGTTGTATGCCTCTGACCTGGTAGGATTGAAGAATCGGCACGGACACTTTTTTTTTTGTTTCTTGTTTCTTTTTCTCTTTCGAATTGTCTTCTTTGTTTTTGGGTTTTTTCCCCTTTGTTTCGCTTCGTTTCTCTAGGTCATGGAATGTGTATGTCGTGCCTGTCGTACGCAGTATGATGACATGGCATTGCATTGCATACGTGGCAACGCAGTATCTCTGCTGTGGCGTAGCTTTGTGACAACAGAACTTGTATCTCTCGAGGATTGAAGAATCGGCACGGACACTGGTTGTTCTGGATGTCGACGGGTAGAAAGAAGAAAACAACAACACTGGTTGTGCTGGGTGTCGACGGGTAGAAAGAGCGGTTCAATGTGAAGAACACACACTGCATAACAATGTAGTATCTCTGTGGCGTAGCCTTGTGACCACAGAGCTTGTATGCCTCTACCTGGTAGGATTGAAGAATCGGCACGGACACTGGTTTTGTGCTTGGTGTCGACGGGTAGAAAGAACGGTTTCATGACATGTGAAGAACAGACACATCATATATTCCTGTAACAAGAGCTACTATACTACTTGTCAATAGTACTGCTACACGTACAGTACTGCTGCATAGGGATGTATCAGACCCTGCGATAATGATAATGCAAACCTTCGACCACTTTGTTCCGTGAGAACCATCAGTTTACCAGGTACTGGCTGCATCCGGCAGGATATTATCATGTTACTTGAATACAATACTGAGCCAGATCTGAGCATTGCAAGCCTTAGCAAGCCTAAGAATCTTATTGTGGCACCATCCTCGTTCTCGTTCAACTTTGAACATATATTATTGTAGAGTAGTAGTAGGATTTAGTGTAGCTCTCGAAGCTGAGCATGCATATTTTCTTAGTCCTGTTTTCGTTGTCTTCTATGATGGCGTCCCTCAAAAAGTAAGCATTACGTTCTTAAAGCAATAGCGGCATGTACCTCTATACTGCCGGTATGCGCCACCCAACAGCAGCAGTACAGCAGTACCGGTCGGCACTGTTATAGCGGCAACCGGCACTAATTACTCCGCACACTGCCACACTGACTACAGTAGTTAATCGCACCTGCGCCAAGCGATTTCACCGGCATTATATTTAGCGGCCAGCCGGCACTACTCGACCAGCATTATAGAGGGACACCACTATTAATACTACTTCCGCTGTGTTCTTTCTTATTCGTGGGTCGATGCTTGTAGGCCATTACAGTAGTTGCCAAGGCGAGAGGAAGGCGCCTATTATTAGGCGGCAACACAGAACCAGAGATCGTCCACACGTCCATACCAATACCTGCCCTATCGGAAGGCAAGCATAACAATAATAATACCACTTTGTCTTCTGTTTTCGGGTGTGTGATTGACGAAAGTACTCCGCGTTTTCTACTCATGCCATGCGAAAAAACAAACTCCGAAAATTTGTCCCCAAAAGCGTTTTGGGCTCGAGAACACTCGGCGTTTTCAAAAATCAAACTCAAAATCGAAATCGTCGCTCCTGTGGTCATGGCGATATCGCACTCATAGAAGCGGATCTTGCCAGAGACGAAGTATGCTGTGTACTCTGCTGTGCGTCTTGTGCCGTATCTTTCAGACGGGATGGGCCCGGTGCGAATGCATTGCAACCAGGTGAACGCAACCCGACTCTTGCCAATCAATCTATATCCTGATTCCTGATCTCTATCTGCTGGTGTCTCCTGGTATCTGTCTGACATGCCAAACGATTCGAATCCGCTCGTGCGTCGACTATTCAATTTGTGAAGTAGTGTTGTTTTGCTCGGACAGGTTTGAATCGCTTGCCGTATTCTGTCTCGTGCAAAACCGCGGCATGTGGCTGCTGCTGTACACCCCTGGCGTGCACCTCAGTAGGGAAGAGGAGAATTGCCGACTGGACACTACTGGTGCATTGAAAAGCGAATGCATCCAACACCGGATGCGCGGCCTTGCTTCAAGGCGAAGGACGCACAGAGCAAGGACCACGCGAGGACTTTTTACACGTATCATATACACAGCCGTTGGACCAAATTAAATGATCACCTGACAACTTCTCTCGCGCTGATGACTGCAAGCCGTCCTCTGCTTCCGGCACGAGGGCAGACGGGCCTGTGCCCGAGTGGGTCATGCGAGAGTGCGCCTCGTCGAACACCCTACTTCGCTCGACAAATGCAGGAGCACCCCCGCCGGGAAGTGTTTTCGCGCGTTCTCGTCCCTCATCACATCAAGCTCGACAATATTAAGGGTACAAATTGACCAACATTATTAGGTACCTCGTATACCTCCTGGACGACTCTTTCTTGTTTGTTTTTCTTTGGAACCAAACAAAGGTACACACTCCAGCTTCATACGAACTCGTAGGTACGTCAACAAAAAAGACTACGTGCGACAAATCAGAAACAACGTATTATTGGTGTTCCCTGCACCTGTTACCCCTTACCCAAAGCGTGTGTGTAATGACCCGTACAGGAGGTGGCAGGCCACCGCCATGGGCTATGACAACAGCAGCAGCCTGCTTCTGATATATGGTGCCGGTATACTGATGTTATGCGACATGCGAGCCCATCATCATGGAGTACCAGGCACCGGAAATACAAGTAAAGAAATAAAGAAAAAACCGACGAGGCAAGAAATACTCGTAGGGCGGGAGGACTGCTGCTTGTTGGTGCTGCAGGAGGAACAGTTTAACCTGGTTTCACAGCAGTATATCTGCTGTTGTTTGGTTTTACACAAACAAGTACGATTTGCATTAATTGATACATTTGATTGGATAAGGAGATATATGTGAAAAGCTCACAAGCCTCCGACACCGGGGGCAAAAGTTATGCACATACATACTCGTACATACACATTGGACACAAATATATCAGATCTATATATTTACGTGTATGATTAATAGTATGCTTGAGGTATTCGTGCTCTATCAGTAGATGTTTCAGGCCCATCTTTCATGGCGGGCAGATCTTTGATCTACTTCAAATACGAAGTATGACCTATCTGCATATTCATAATGTTGCCGGGTGAGAACCGTGGATGATCGGAATGCCATACTCACAGCATTTTATGATTCCCGGGCCCGGGTTGGATCTGCACTACTTTTACTATATATACCCTGTACGACAGATCATATGCACCGTCTCACGATGACAGGTACAATGTCATAACATCCAGACGATGACAGAAAAATCGTGATCTACCAGTCCGATGCATGATGGCTCCACAAATGTGGCAGGGTACACATTTTATTAATGTCGTTACATCCATCTTGGCATTTTTTTCGCGACCAGTACTAGCCCGAAAAGCAGCAGCTAAGCTGCTGCTGCTGTTGTTGTACACACACACTATTGCATCCGGTCCGAAGCATCCCTACAATGGTTGCCTCCCTCGTGTTATACTACTGTAATTCCCCCCCCCCCCTCCCCATTGCAGAAAAAAAAAAAAAAAACTTCTTTGAACTACAAACTCCCACAAAAGTTTCACTACTTAACCTTTTCTGACGAATCAGTCTCAGGCCAACTCACGAACTGAAAGGCACAGATCAGCTCGCGTTGACCGCCACAACTAAAACGACAATCCAATTCAGAGAGTAGCACCTGCCGCAACAACAACCAAATATAAAATACTTGCAGACAGAATCATTAGCTCCTTCGCTGCCTGTTTCTTGTACCCAGTCGAAAAATGAGCGAGTAGCCACCGAAAACACAACCAGGACGTGCAAAGAAGACAAAGCACTTCACTCAATACCTGGCGACGAGTGCCGTCTAGCGTATACGCGGGAGGACGGGGAAAAAATCTGCACATTATAATAGTACGAAGACCTCTCCGGTCCCTGAAGGAAAAAACTGTGTTGGTAGTGGCTGCTCGCACATTCTACCAGTCTACCACAGCACCGCTCCGTGTCGCGTACACTAGGTAGTTTCCACCTACGCGAACAACCAAGCAGTTCAAAGGCCGCCAAGAAAAGACCGATTCTCGAACAAAAGCACACAAAATATGAACCAACACGCCTCAGTATATCTTTGGAACAAATAACGGGTACGCTCGAAAAGTTAGTCTCCCAGCGAGTATCTATAAAAAAAAAACACAAATCCATGCCTTGCGGCAGGCAGCATTTCAACAACCTGGCCAAGGTTTGCCACTATCCTCTCTGTATGCCAAGTGAACTAACTGACTGCCGGGGTAGTGCCGGCCAAAAACCTCTGCATGCCCAGTCCATCCGCGAATTTATTTCTCAACCCGACAGTAAAACTGGAGGTGCCTAAAGCTTTTGACGAAGTAGGCCTCCTTCGTGCGTGGGCGTGGATAATCTTAAGTATAATTAATCTGGATCATCAGCCGATTCCAAGGTCGATCCAAGCGGTCTACTAGGCTATTGTCCTTTCCTTGTCTCCAGATGCATCGCGAGTCGTGAAGCTGGTGGTCTCGACGGTCAAACATAAAACAATGGATCTCAAGCATCAGGTAATATTTCTAGGGGGTCAACGTGAACACGGAAAATAGTCGAATGATTCGCTTCGCTTTCAGTGTCAGAGCGGAATGAGCCAATTCCAACTAACACTCTCCTCCGCTTGTTGATTTTATTTGGCTTGCGCTCAGTCATGGAGCCGAATTTGACAATCCAAAAGTAACCATGCTCAGCACATTTAATTCTTTGCCCTCAAATTACAGCGGAATTCGAATAAACCAGAGCAAATATCCTCAGCTTGTTTGATTGGATTTGCGCCCAGTCAGAGCGGAGTTCGACGAGCCAAGTTGCTGCTGCCTGCCCTAGTAGTAGTAGTAGCAGCAGAGGTGAACATGACGATCCGAGATTTTGGTTGCCCGAGCTCAGTTAGTTTGACGTGAACTTCACGATCCACGGGTGCTGCGGAACTCTCTCCAGCGGGAGACGGTCCGAGGGCCTCTTTCGGATCAGTCGACCGATCAGGTCGCGAGCATCAGCGGTCACGTGCTGCGTGCGGCGAAACGCGAAACCGAACAAAGGTGGGAATGGTCAACGGGATGGTAGGACAACGTCAGAATGCAAACAGGAACAACAACAACAACAGGATAATGATACGTTTGTATCGGTGGTGGTAGATCATATACGTTGCCTGTGGTATATCGAAAGTTTTTGTATATACCTGGTGTTTGTCTTAGAGTAGAGAATTTACGTTTGGATTTATACCACTGCTGTAGTGCTGGATCTAGCAGTCTCATACTCGAGTGCACGAATCGGGGGTCCAGGTACATATATATATTTAAAATATATATATATATGTAAACAACAGCTGTGAGATCAAGGATTTGGTCTACTGCAAACTTATCGTATGTATATAACACAAGAAAACAAAAAAATAGGGCGGTTGCCATTGCTCCGCTGTATGAGAGGGTCCATGCAGGGCGCGTCCCGTACACCTCACTTCAATCGCACTTCATAGAATCTGCTCTATCATTCCCTATCCCCTACATAACCCAGAGGCAGTCCGGGTTGCTTCATATCGGGTTCCCGATGCCCGCCATCGCATTTGTCCTGTATTTTCGTCGTTTACAGAACAAGACATCTAATAAGAAACAGGAAAGCTGGCCCAGGCTTGTTTTCTTATTGAACATCGGGCGCGTTCTACATTACCGTCAGTGTAAGAACTCCGAAACTGTTTGATTTCCTCCAGATATCGGCCTGCCTTGCTTGTTGCTCGTTTTCTTATTATTCTTAATAGCAGGTGTTCTGTACTGTATTTCCAAGGATGTTACGTATAAAAGGAGACGGGTCATTTAAGGTGCGTCAAGGCCTATTTTGATGCAACACGGGTCGAGTTGTTGGTGTCAGACTTTATTGATTGAGGCCACATAAGGATGGGTAGCGGTTACGCTACGGTGATGATGCAATGCGGTTCATGTTGCCCGCGTTTTGACTCGATTCAGACCACGCACCGATGAGTATCGGAGGTCAACATTGAGGATGCGCCTATAAATGCACCCTGCCTGGTACCTCGGTATGTATTCAGAGAACATATGTGGCCTTTTGGCGGTAGAAATTGTTTCCTCGATGGGTCCCAAGACCTATATCTAGACCGATCCGGATAATAGAAACAAAAATCGAAGTTGACGCGGATGTCTATCATATTTGATCAGGTTCTGCGGACCAACGCCCAGATGGGTAGGACGGGGACTCGTGTGCTGAGTCAAGCCGGGGAGACTATTGAGAGGTTTTAGTGGGTTCAATTCCTACACTACCTGAGTCGGTAGAGATAACATCTAGAGTCAGGTGCCTACATCCTCGGAGTAGACCACAGTTTGATGACGGTCAGAGACAGGCCCGACGGTTGAAGAAATGAACCGGGTTCGAACCGGTACACGAAAACTAGAGCAATAGGTGTGGACAGGGGTTTCCTCTCGCTCTCCGGGGGCACAAGGAAAAAAAAAAAAAATGATCGGGTTGTCTGTATTTGACTTGATTGAGTCCACGCCTCGTTCGGTAGCGAACGTTGACGACACTAAAAATAGAAATAGAAATCGAAGTTAACGCGAATGCATATATTTGATCAGGTCGTCCGTATTTGATTTGATTGAGTCCACGCATCGTTGGGTGGCGAGCGAACGTTAACGTTGATGATGCGCCTATCAATACATCCCCGGTACCTTGGTATATCCATACTACGATATACTTTTTTGGCCGATCCCAATATATACCAGGTATATATATATGTGAATCGATGATGATGCGAGAGATAAGTAAAGGATGGTCAAGTCAGGTTGTCACCCTTTTGATTTGATTGAGGCAGGCCACTCACCGACGGATAGCGAAGGTCAACGTTGATGATACGCCTGTATGTTGCGCTGTGGCCTTGAGCATCGAAGGGGGGGTTGCCCACGAGCAGCTCGTACATCAGCACTCCCAGGGCCCAGATGTCCACAGCTTCGTTGTGTTCCTGTATCCAGCAGCGTCGAAGGGAACAGGTTAGCGGGGGGGGGGGGGGGGGGGGGGGGGGGGGGTGACGGGGGGGGGTAAGTGTCTACCCGAAACCGTCCGTACTCCTGATGAGTCCAGAGTTGTAAATTAAATATTTATACCAGGTAATGTATACCAGGTACCTCGTATTATTTCGGTGGGGGCGGGGGGGGGGAGGGGCTACATAAACGTAGTCATCTACGGGAAAATGCCAAATAAATATAGAATATGCTACAGTAGTAGAAGACTAGTTTCTGCGGGAAAAAGCAAGAAAAAATATTCTAAAAATGCTGGCACCGTTGTGCTCCTGACTCCAACAGTGCTAACCACATGTTTGGGAGGGAGGTGCAAGGGAGGGCTGAGAATCGGCTGGGGTTTGCCGTTAGTTCTGTAGAGAGTGGCGATGTAAGCCGGCTATCTGACGTCAGCTAGAGTTTGTCCACCAAAAAAACAATACGTTTGAGCCACAATTTAGCAAAGAGGCGGAGAAAAGGCCAAGTATAAATATCTGCTTATTTTGGTTTTCAAGACGATCAGATCGACAAGAAAACAAAATTGGAACCGCCACCGCGCCAGTCAGACAGACAGGTACAACACCAAGACGCAGAACTCGACAAATTACCTACCGCACGCAGCTACCGAAACCGTAATGCCTAGCCAACTAGTAGTCGGCGGGTTGTATGTACGTAGTCAGCCAAAAAAACAGGCTTCCGCATAGTTCGCAGCCAGCGGCAAAGTCGAAAAAGACTCAGGCAGGGGGCGGCGTAAACCAAGCGATCCCTCCGGACAAGCCAGGAGCCCAACCAGCATACCACGGTAAAGCCACAAAGGCTGTACGCTAAATCAACTAAAAAAAAACAAAGTACGTACAAGAAGTAGCACAGTTGTCGTAGTAGCGGCAACAAAGAAAACATACACCCGGACACCAAAAAACACGCCCGATACCTACCAATCACCCAAACGTACAGCGCGATTTTTGGTGGGACGGAGTGCGCTGCAGCACATTGCCGGGTGCCAAAACGAAAAATCAAACGCACAAAAACCTACGTGATTGACGTAATAGTATACAAAACATAACTATATGTACCGGTTCATCCACTGTTTTCGCGCTACTTCCTCCAACTCCATCCCTTCCTTTGGCAGATCAGATGCGGGGTGGGTGACAGAGCGGGCACTCATCCCCCATCCCCACGACAGACACGTCACGTACCGGGCATAGAAGCTTACATGAAAAGTAACAACAAAAAACATCATGCGCTCGATTACTGGTGACGACAAGGCCTACCTTTCCCTCGACCATCTCCGGCGGCAGGTAGTCGAGCGTGCCGCAGAACGTCTGGCGCCTGTTAGACGGAGCATGCACTGACCACCCGAAGTCAGCAATCTTCAGCTGTTACAATTCAACCGGCACAAGAAAACGAACGGAGCAGAAAAAAAAAAACGATGACCGTATATATAAGTTGATAAAACCGAAGATAACACTCACTTTTTTTTCTTCGTATAAATTTTAGTGCAATGACCAGCCGAAGTCAGCAATGCTCAGCTGTTGCAACTCAATTATCACAATAAAACCAAGGGGGAAAAGCAGATAACTTGGCGCCACGTGGGTTGGATAGGGTCACAATGCGGAGAGGTTACACACTTCTCGGACAGATCACCACTCAGCACTCCATGATCTATATGTGTTAGGGCAGAAATGCATTCCTGATCTGTTAGTCAAGCTCATGTTGCCGGGTGGAAGTGGTGTCATCTGCATGATCTACTGTAGAACATTTCCCTGGTTCGGATCTGTACTGTACAGATAGATCGTGCACAACATCTCAAACATTATAAAAAAAAATCCTAAGGTGTTCTTCCACTCCAGCGTTTTCGGAGCCTGTTCTGTGACAACGGACTAGAACTTTAGCGATGGGTTGACGTGAGAGCAACAACAATAACAACCATGAGGTCATAATCTACTGTAGATGATCTAGATCATGATTTGCCAGACGTATAAAAGGTTATCGCAGTGTACGTCATACTTGTTTCTGAGTTGGTGGGTGGGCCAAGACTGCGGTTGGAGCATGGCGTCTGACGACGAACCCCAGACGCAGTCACGACTTTCTCCCGCAACTTATCTGTGGAGAAGAATACGAGAGTACGAAACGACTCTGGAACGATTTTAAGGGCGAAAAATCAAACGCAGCACGACATATCAGAAGCTCTCTCCTTCAACAACGTACGTCTTAATGTGTTCTTCGCATCAGACCTCTACTAACTTATTTTATTACCCGTCCGCATCCAGCAAACCTACTGTCGATTCTTCAATCCTTGAGGAACAAGCTCTGTGGTCACAAAACTACGTCGGTGGGTGCTGGTTGGCGGACCAGAACAATAAAAGAGTAGGCGGTCCCGGCGTGACTTTAATCAGGGTACGAAAGTAGTGCAACACAGCAGTAGTGACTGGCGTGACAGCTGAGCCAAAACTTCCATCCAATATATGTTGTCTCGGGCGGCTGACAGCGAGCGCAGTGCACCAATGGATGAGGCAAGTAGGCCAGGCGGGCACTATCTGTCACCCTACCAGTAGTACCCTAATCATATATTAATAGTACGTGTACTTCATAGAAGTAAACAACCACTCGTACAATATAGCACCAAGAGTCAGTCAATCCTACGAGAGTGAACTAACTGACCTCTCCGTTGTGGCCGACCAGCAGGTTCTCAGGCTTGATGTCACGGTGGATGACGTGCTTAGAGTGACAGTAGCTAAGGGCGTCTGCTACCTCCTTCACATACTGGGCGGCACGCCGCTCACTGCAGAACAAAAAATGGAGGAGGCGAGTTGTGCCAGGATAGGGAAGGTTAGGGCATCAACAGAGGAAGCATGCTTGACGCAAGATGCCAACAGCAAGACTAGTGGCAAAGAGTCATCTATTCACTGCTTGCAAACGTCATCTGCCCTGTGCTTATTTATGATTCACTCGATACCTGAACCGCAAACGCCTTAAACAGGCGCCATCGCCATCGCTCACCAGAAGCAGCCGTCATGCTGTGCCTCAAAAATTACTCAAATACACAGCTACTAAGTGAGACTAACAACTAAGCGCGTGTCCACTGCTTATAAACAGTATGCCTCATTGCCTGCGTATGCACTCAGCACATAAATCGCCTAAAGCATGTGCCATCTCACACCCAGAGCAGCCGCCACATTGTGTCTCAAAAGTTTACGTAATTGCACAATAAAACAAGTGGGACAAAAATAACAACCCAACCGAGTACCAATCTGTCCATTGCTTGCAAACTTAATCTCTCCTTTGTCTTCGTACGTATTTGTCACTCAGGCACTCAGCACTTGTGCCATCTCCCACCCAGAGCCCCCGCCAATTTTTTTGTGTCTCAAAAATGTACATAGATGCACAATAAAAAGGTAAGACCACCTACAATAACAACCAAGCGTCATCCCTTCACTTCTTGCCCACACAATCTCCCGTCTGCCTATTAAGTCAACACTTGGACAGCCCAAAACAGGTGCCATCCCTCCCACATAATCTTCCCCGCCGCACCTACCGTATACGAACAGTACCACACGGGGATCAATATATCACACCCCCTCGCACGTACTTCGAAGGCGATTTTATCGACAACGAGGAATGTTCAAACGCCGAGCAATACGTCTACGGAAAAGAACTCGCCTAGATATTTTTTAATCACCTTTTTCGTTGTATGTGCCCTGAGGCATGGCTCGGAGAAAATCGGGAAGGGGATTCGTTCTTCAGGGGTGGGTGTTTTATCGGATCGATACCTAAAACACTTGCAAACAGAACGCAATTCTCACCCGAAGCAGCCCGCCTCCACGAGGGAGTTATACAACTCTCCACCGCTCGCAAGCTCAAGGATGAGATAGATCCTTTTGTGGTCGTAGAAGAATCCCAGCCTGGACCAATCAGGGGCAGGGAGGATACGTATTACGGACGGGATAAGTCTACCACACATACTGAACAACAAACAACTGCGTCCGTGGAGGCGGCAGGGGACGTGGGGGCGTACTCTTTTTTACTTGCCTTGATGAATATAGTCATTGACCATGCATGCCTTTCGAGACTGATCATGGAGTCGGGAGTGGGGGCGCTGGGGGGGGGGGGGGGGGGGGGGGGCAGGGCAATAAGAAAATCGACGCGATAGCACGCTTTGAAAAAAGCTAGGAAACTGATGTTACGGTAACCTTTTCGCATGCTTAGCCCGAACCACGAACGGGTACGCACTGAACCAAGAGGATTCACACTTCGTACATCACGATCTATCTGATCTATCTATCTATCTGTAGATCCCAGCCTGTCAGCATGACACGTTGTGCAGGATCTGTACAGCAGAGATTCAACTCAGAAAGCAAGTGATAGACCGTGTAAATTACACGGCTTAAACCCAGAAAGCAAGTCATAGACCGTGTAAATTACACGGCTTTTAACGGGCAACGTGAGCTGGATCATACAGATCATACAGATAGATCAGGAATAGATCTCCCCCGAAAGATCGACTGCCTGTAGATCATGAAGTAGGAAGTGACTATTTGCATTCCTACGGTGTGACAGGGTTGTTATTTTTTAAAATATCACACAAAACGAGAGGAGAGCCCAAGTCGCACAGAGCCAAATACGTCAACGTCTGCGACCGGAAAAACCTCACTTCGCGCTCGTTGACCTAATACCCCGCCACCTTTTTTGTTGCTAGCTCGTACTGAAGTATGATTAATACGAGCATTCATAGACGGATTTCTCGGATAGGTGGCGGTTTGCGAAGCGAAGCACATCAACATTGCATCTCCACGGTTTGCTGCATATAGTATCTACGGAATGAAACCTGTACCGCAATCCCCTGCCCTTCAAAACCACAAAATGCAACACGCTATACTATTATTACACGGCCGTGAGAGCACTTTGCCACTTTACCCCTGAAGAACTACGGTACATACCATGCAAAAAATATTAAACGCGTCTCCTGCGAAAGATTCCCGATAAAAAAATCTCCCAAATAAAATACCGGTATAAAATACTGGGGGGTTGCACATACAACGAAAATTGTGTTATACAGTTTATCGTCATCTGTAGAAACGTAATGAGGCGTTACTCACATGCGAAGGATGTTTCGGTGTCGCAGGTGCGACTGGATCTCGATTTCCCTCCGGAGCTGGTGTTCCACGCCGGACTTGGATAGCTGCTTCTTCTGCAACACCTGCTCCAACAGTCGCAGACAGCAGCAGTGTGCTATTTACGGTTGTCCAGGCCGTTAGGCAGCAGTCAATAAATACTCTACAATTTGCAGATAATTTGGCCGTTTGACAGTACAATGCAGTACACAAACAGTACACAGGTAGGTAGATGACCCTATTTTCGCTGCAAAACGTATCCCGTGTATCCTGCACTACAGTAATTTGATGTACTAGTACGTAGTGTGCCTCAAAAACAAGCACAACTCTGTGCAGAATGTAAGGACCTTTAAAACATTAATACGAATACCAAGCGGTCCTTATATTAACGGCCAGAGTGGTGTGGTTGGTATGCGGTACCTTCGCCACTCTTGCCCCCCCCTGTACTGCTTATAATGCTGCAAACACGCATTCCAGAGGTGCTCCCCCAAAAAAGCGTGGGTGAGGGTCAGCTCCAACTCGTAAAGGAGCTACGTATATCTAGTCGCCTTGACCGGTCAAAACCAGACCACAAAGCGACGTATTTGGTCCGACGCGTGCAGCAACCCCCTATATTCACTGAAGTTAGTACTTTTTTCTTTTTTTCTTTTTTTATTTTATCATCCATCCCATTCAATATCCTCGCCCTACGCTCCCACTCCCTCGCAGCAGTAACTCAAATCCGTGGTCAAATAGCGGGCTCTCCTCCTCCTCCCCCCTCCCCCCTCCACACTTCATGTCGTGGCTCGATTTTTATCGCGGGAAGAATTCGGTATTTGCTTCCCTCGTCGACTCGCGTCGACTTTTTCAAACTCACGTACGAAAATAATAGTCTATACCGGACGGGTTGGAACAACAGTAGACCGGTCAAGCCGCATCTTTGGTCCCATGTTTGAAGGAACTCCCTCTACTAAACTTACGAGTAGTAAATCACGCAATGAGACAATAAATGAGACCTTGCTTGACTTGTCGTCAACACTTAAAAAACTCCACAACCAAACCTTCGACCAACTTTTCCCTGCCTTTGCTCGTCGGAAGTGTACAGCAAAAAAAAATGCGGACGGTCGCGGTTTCGGGCGTGGTCAGTCTCATCTTGGAAACCCACACCAAAAAGTGGTGTATTAAGTAAAAAGATGTCCGGACGGATAAAAACTGCGTACGAGGTGAGGTAGACAGCAGTCAACTGATGCGTATTCGTACGATGTGTGAACATTTCACAGATCGGACAAATCTCCTATCCCTCTTTAGAACTGCAGTCCCGTTTTGAGGGCAAACTACTCAAATTCTTGGTGGTCTGTCCCCAAACCGGGACTGCAGTCTTAAAAGAGCTAACGATCTGCATCTACATAGATCTGTCAGCGCAGATGCAGCAGATTCCTGATCTGTACCAGTACCATTCATCTACAGCAGCAGTGTGTAACTTCCTGTTGCCGGGTGGGAGCCGTATATAAGCCGTATGAGCTAGGACATATTTCCTGGGTTGGATCTGCACTGTACAGATCCTGCACAGCATGCCATATCTGTGATATACAGATCTTGCACCATGCACAGCTCATCATAACGACAGGTTGAGTATCCAAATGATCCACGTAGATGATCTAGATCGTGATCTGTGCGTGCACCATGCACAGCTTATCATAACGACAGGTTGGAAATCCCAATGATTTACTGATCTAGATCGCGATCTGTGCGATGCGTTGAATAATCTGTTATTAATAATAATTGAGTTGAAAGTCAGGTGCTAAAACCGTCTGCTGTACGTCTCTAACCTTGATGGCCGCCACGTAACCCGAATTTTTTTCCCTGGCGAGATATACCCTGCCGAACTTGCCCTGACCGAGGCGCCTTCCGATCTCAAAGTCTTCCAAGGACCACCCTCGCCGAGGCGCTCCCGTCGGCCCCACCGGCCCTCCTCCCACGGGCTTCATCTGGTTATGTGTCGATATGACATGTAGAGACGTGTAGACAGACATACATGTCAACATAAGAAATAAACGCATCGAGCAAGGGAAAAACAACAGTTAGTGTATTGGATCGTTCAGGCTACCCAACTAACTGCATCAGTCCTGATTCCTCTTCCTGGAGAGCTACTGCATCGTACTGTAATTCTGTTGGGCGCAGAGCAGACTCTGACAGAGAGAAACCAAAACTGCATATCGCCAATGAACGGGTAAAGCAAGTCGATAACACAGGCCATCACGACTGCGGTATACTTGGTACTGGTACCAGCTATTATACTCGTAAATCTACAGCTTTGGATGTTTGTGCCAGCACCAGGTACTACTGCTGTGGATATTTGTGCCAGCATATACCAGGTACCAGTAGGTAGGTACCTGGTATCATACTATTAATAGCTGCACCGGTAAATGCGACATAGCGAGGCTTACCGAAAAAAGCTCGTACCGGTAACTGGTGTATACGAAGCAGTTCTCACTACGAGTACGTACGCGCCTGAGGTAGATACCAGATACTGTTGCTGTACCGCTCTTTGTACTTACTGGGTTAGGTGAGGCTCGGGGGTCCTCAAAGTGCTCTCATCACGGATAAGCTGTAACCTCGTACTACATCATGATCATGACCAGCAGTACTCGTACAGCTGGTATAAAAGTTTTACTCTGTACGCAAGATATAAGGAACGTTTTAATACTCATATCAATATGAAGCGATCCTTACGTTCGCGGCCAAGGAAGGGGACATAATACAAGTACTACGGACTACAGCAGTACAACAAGGGTGGAGTTACTGCTGCTGTTGAGAGGTGCGCATCCGTACTGCTGTTGCCGCTGTAGGCTATGCTGTACCCTGTACCCTTCATGATACACAAGCATCGCGCAGCTTGTTGTCTTGCCGGAAAGGCTCTCAACGTGTCCGCCTAAGCGTAGGTTGTTGTCTTGCCGGAAAGGCTCTCAACGTGTCCGCCTAAGCGTAGGCCACCAACAACACTGTATGCGGAAACATAAGGACAACTTCGAGATGCATATGCATATAAAATAGTCCTTACATTTCCGGACAAGTGAGGTATTTACAGCAGCCTTTCTTTGTGTGCTGTTGCGATGAAAAATACAATACCTGGTACAGTAATACGACGTGAACGCCCAGAGTTGAGCTCGACATGCGATCGGCGCAAAAGCTTCTCATGCAGAACACGCGGCGCTGCCTAGGCACAGTCCTTCGTCTAGGCTGGGACACCATAATAGTACTGTACGCGCTGCTGCTGATTGCTTTAGCAGTCTGCTCCGATTGCGATGCGGCATCTGGCCAGACAACGAACTCGTACTGGGGGTATGCACTCGATTGATTGAGGCGGGAAACCAGACGAACGAACCACCTTTGGCAGAATTGGCAACAGCAGAAACCATCATCACAACCCGTAACAGCAGGCCACAGAAGTATAGAGAAGTCGTCTAGAAACACTTCCCAGCCTTGCATCCCCGTCTAAGTATTTACCACTCACCACAGATGTAGCCATCGTTGCTTGGGCGTGCCTCTTCTGGTGAGGTATATACGAGCTACTTGACCAGGTATCGATCGATTTCCCGCACAATTTCAGCAAAATCCAGCCGCGTGAGTTGGTCTGTCTGACCCTGCGAGAGAGCCGTCAGATCAGCTCCTCCGCGCCTAGCGATGAGTTCTTGTCGAGATATCAGGAAGCGGTGTTTGACGCTTGGCTTTGCTTCCGATCGTTGGGTTCACAGGCTAGAAGAGGCAATGCTGTGAGGACTAGCTGCTGTGCTGATGGGCTTTCCTCGAAGTGCATTCCTGAAAAAAAAACAGCCCAACGGCTTACTGATACCAAATCCTGGAAGCACAACTCCCAGTTTCTATCAATTCCTATAATCCCGCCGCATCAACATATTGCGCCGCGTTTTCGACCCGAGGACCCCAAGAATCCGATGTCAACCGGCTGCTGGGGGGTTGGGGGGCCTCCCGCTACTCCGCATAAAAGCCCGCACGGCACCAGAGCCCTAGAGTTGCCATACATACGTCTGCTGTACTATGGGCATACGGGTAGGGAGAACACCGGCAGTAGGACGGGGAGGGGTGATCCGAGCGCTCGAGGCCGTGGATACTCTGGCGCAGACGAGTTCGCAACGGTCTCTGGAGGCGGAGTGGATCAAAAACAGGCTCGCCAGGAAGCGATCTGCGCTCGCCAAAAAGCTATCTGCGGCTGACAGGAGACAGCAGCAGCAGCAGCAGCAGCAGCAGCAGCAGCAGACATTGGTCCAGGTGGACCATGATGACAAGACCCAAGCTAGCACGGTAAGATGGGTGGGGGGGTGCTTGAGGCTTGCTGTGCTGTGCGAAAGCGGTTAGAAACTGGGGATCGATCGAGCCCAGGCGGCACGGCGCGGTTTGAAGACGCGAGAAAAAACTGCTACATACGATACGAACACGATGCGACGTCGTAACTACGAGAGCGGAGAAAGGCGAGCAAAGCAAACGAACGGTTTGGATAGAACGATGCGGATCGCCGCCGGGGGTCACCGACCGACGTCATTTGCTGCCGTGGGGATGGTGTGTGGTGGTTATGCTCGACGATGGCGCATTGTTTGTTCTTCGCGGTATGATGGGACGGTGTTGATTGTCCCGTGTTTTTACTTTCCTATTAATAGCATGTCCTGTCGTCTTGAGGCGCAGCAGCGCAGGTACTGCTGTCTGGTGCTGCTTGCCTGCAAAAGCGGCCCGCATGCGATACTGCTGTACCAGTGCTCGATCCGATCGGTGTTCTCGTCCTCTGCCGTCTCTTCTCACCCCGCACGCTGCTTGCCGAGCATAACTTTTTGTGGCCACGGAACGCGCATCTCTCTCGTGCGAGTAGAAAGCCATCTGCTGGATGTGTAAGCGAGTGGCTTTTAAAAACAAAATCACTTTTCGTACTTGTACTATTATGGATATAGCGTAACAACAGCCGTCGTCATAAAGTCAACAACTTCTGCTGTACCAGGAAACTACAGCAGTACCGCGTATTATCCTCCATCTCCAGCCTCATCTCGTACCTCGTGCGTACGTATACTTACTCTTACATACAAGCGGGTACCAAATACATCGATGAATAAGAACACACACAGATCGACAAAGCACGTACCGCTAAATCTGCAAGACGGTCACGTCCTTCCTTCATGCCAGCCTCACAGAGTTGATCATCCGTCGCCTGGCACCGTCGGTATTTGCAGCAGAAAAAAAAAACGCAACTCTATCTGTTAATAGTCTGCATACAACAGATACGATCGTACGAATACGGCACCTGCCGTAGCTCGGCCTTTTTTTCTCTCTCCGTAAGTAACGTGTTTCAATTTTCAAGTTTCCTGGGTACTCTCCAGTACGATCGTAGTTCTTTCACGTTCGTGCGGTCCCGCCCCCTGTCTGGCCATCCGGGGTCACAGAAAAACAACGAAACACTGACGACGATTGATGTCTTTCCCATGTAGATGTGCTACGACTCCCTTACTCGGTAGATGGCGCATCGGTTCCCCTGTAAACCTATCCGGGGTCCACAGTTCGTTTAAACACTGATGGTGCCTCCCTCCTGTAGACCTTATTTCAAGTACCAAGTCAAGCCCCCTCTTCCCACGCGGAGAGGACAACAGAACAAATACAAAACCGTGAAAAATGTCACGTACAAATTTTCCTGTATTCAACTACACGGATACTAACCCAGCCTACATTTATTTCATGTTTGAGGGGAGGGTGTGTGCCACACTAACTTCCAGTTGAAACAGTACACGGATACTGACCTAGTCTACATTTCACTGACGGGAGAGTGTGCTCCACACTAACTTTAAGTTACACTGTAACCGCTCTCGGATTTTTTATTTCCCCGGAAATCTCAGTCTCAGTTTCTTGTGGGGAGGCGGGGGATTTCTGGCGTTTCCTACTTCAACTTCAACATCCCGTGTTGTACTTACTGCCACTGCAAACGCAACCTTACCCATCACCTACAGCAGTAGAAATACCTTACACTACACGGATACTGACCCAGCCTACATTTCGTTGAGGGGAGAGTGTGTACTACACTAACTTTAAGTTACACTGTAACCGCTGTCGGACTTTTTATTTCCCCCAAAATCTCAAACTCAGTTTGTTGTGGGGAGGCGGGGGATTTCTTGCGTTTCCTGCTTCAACTTCAACATCCCGTGCTGTATTGCCACTGCAAACGCAACCTTACCTATTACCTCATATTGGTCGGTACATGTAATGTCGGGTAGGGATCTACCTACCCTCGTACCTGCTCGCCTACGCGCAGGTTCCCTCGCGATTCGTTCCGCACTATCTCCCCCTATCTCCCCCTCGACGCTATCCGTTCCGCTATTCGGTCCCCCCTCTGCTATTCGGTCCCCCCGCTATTCGTTTCGCTATTCGATTTCCACTATTTCTTTCTCCCGCTATTCGTTCCACTATTCGGTCCCCCCCGCTATCCACTCCGCCATTCGGTCCGCTGTTCGGTCCGCTATTCGGTCCATTATCCGTTCCCCTATTCGCCCCGCCCCCTCGCTATTCGATCCGCTATTCGGTCCGGTCCCCCCCGCTATTCGTTCGTTCCGCCATTCGGTCGCGAGAAAGGTTCCACACCACTCCAGTGTTTGGGACAGAACCGATGCGATTCATTCGATCGCCAATCCTTCTTTCTATGATTTGATTCATAGACGCCGCGAACGATGCCGATGACGCTGAGGCTAAGCTAAACCTACGGTAACGTGATGCATGTTGTTGCTTGTACTAGGTATGATTTGTATTATTTTTCAATATATTTTATACCTGGTATATTTTATATGTAATACATGATTATATGCAACACGGTTCGTAGTTTGTGATAACAGAAGTTGGTATATCTCTCTTATCACGAGGAAGAAGCATCAGCAAGCAGTTCGTTTGTACGGAGATTGTGTGCGCTGGGTGTCAGGGGGTAGATAGGAGATAGTACCTCTTTTTGTAGAGACAACACGACCACAACAGCAAACACACACATACCCGAAAACTTGAACCCTTTAAATCCTACCTCCATAATAAATACCATTGCGTCTTCTTTGTTGATACATCTGTACAAAAACTCTGTACGGGTACGTACATCAAGTTTGTATTTGTGCCCTTCGTATGTTACACAAAATGAATCAACAGTCTCACGTGAAAAAGACCCATGAACTCAACTCCCCAAACTCTCGTGTACCCCGGTACCAAACTCTGTGCAACATACGTGAACGTATGTTCGTATATGTATATACCTGGTATATTTTTAAAAAGCAGGATCCAGTGGGCTTGCTGGGTGTGCTGCAGCTTCGACGGGTGCTGCGAGCGTTAGGGATGCCGACGGAGGGTAACCAGGCGCAGCTCGCGGACAGACTTAGAGGTGCCCTTGCCTCGGGCCGCTTGAGAAACTTCGCGAAGGAGACGAGGGCGGCGACTTCACCGGAGTCGTCTTCCCAGTGCGGTGAGTGTCGAAAAGGAGCAGCCAGCCACCAGGTTCTCGAGGTGTTGGAGGCGTGTATATCACGGATATAGGGCGTTTGTTTGTCCCCTGTTGGGTACGCATGTTCGTGAACGAGAAGATTTCGTGCCAGCGTAGCAGTAGCCATCACACACTTTTAGTTTTCCTAGTTCGTTCTTTATTTTTCACTTCCCATAAAAAAGAAAAAAATTCCTGTCACTTCCTTACCATTAGAGAAATATGTACCTGAGAAGGTATGTGGTGGCTCTCAGGCGGATTGACTTACAGTAGCTACTTACGTCATGTCACGTCACTGCTTAGTATGAGCTTTTTGACTACCTCAATCAAGATACTGACAGAGCCCTCGTTTGTTTCCCTTGCCGTCCGTGCCTTCCCGCCCCACTCCTACCCTCTTTATTTATACCCCCCCCGGCCTGCTATATTCAAACTTTACTCGTACTGCGTTTTATATGTACATTAGTCGCGGAGAAGCGCAAGGAAGCCGCCATGCGTGCTCTTGTGAAGACCCTCATCTCCGATGACTGCAGCAACGCGATGGACGCGAGCAACAGCACCTCCCTGAGGCCGATGGAGACTGGCCGAAGAAACTCCACCGAGAGCGAAAGCTCGAGGGGCAAGGTTGCCCGCAGAATGAAGCTTGCCACCGCCATCAGCTCATCATCGAACGCTATGCGCGACGCGACTTTTTCATCTGTAGCACCGGCACGAGCAGCACCACCACCACCAGCGGTGGCATCCAACACTACAGCCTGCTCAACAGCTTCGAACGCCGCTGCTGAACTCCCAGCGGTTAGCATCACACCCTCCCCTCACCACCACTACCCCGTGCCATCAGCATCATCACCATCAACGTCACCACCCTCCTCCTTCCCCACTACAACATCAGCACAATCATCATCGCCATCGTCACCGTCATCATTGTCGTCGCCATCATCTTCTTCCTCGGCCGAAGAACTTTCAGCCGAGAGAAACAAAATTCCTCGCGGATGATACCGGTCGGCGGGGGGGGACTACTAGCAGCGTCGGCGGCGGCCCCGGCCCCGGCAGGAGCGGCGGCGGCGGCGGAGGAGGCAGCGGCGGCATTGGCAGTGTCGGGTCTACTAGCAGCGTCGGCGGCGGCCCCTGCCCCGGCAGCAGCGGCGGCGGCGGCAGCGGAGGCAGCGGCGGCAGTGGCGGTGTCGCCAGCGATGGCGGGAGCGGCGGCGGCGACGGCGGTGGTAACGCCTCCTCCAAGCAGGCCCTTGGCAGCACTCGCAGCAGCAGCAGCAGCAGCAGCAGCAGCAGCCGAGACCGACGAAAGAGGGGCCCGTCGCAACAAGGCTTCATCGCCGAGCGGAAAAAATAGCAAGCTCTCTAGCAAAACTACGACTGCCACTACTTCTACTGCTACTACTGCTACTGCTACACCATTGCTGTCGCCGGGATTGGTGGCGTGTGGGTCTGAGAAGCGAGGTGGGGTCGAGGTACGGGGGGACTGCAAGGGTGACGAGAAGCTGTGCAAGGGCCAGGATAAGCTGGAGGCGGGGAAGGGGAAGGTTGGGGGGGCGGCACCGTCGACGCGCGGAAAAGCTCAGGTCGTCTACAAATGTGAGGCATCGTACTGGTTCGTTGTGTTTTTGTATTGGAATCCTACCCGGATGTGTGTCAAAGAAGTAGCTCTGTGCGGATGGATAGGCAAAGGCGAATGAGTGGCAGCTTAGTCTTTCCTGGCTGTATTGTGTGTTTAGCAGCACTTGTACGAGCAAGTAGACAATGGTGACTGGCAGCTAGCTCAGTCTGTCTGTCTCCCCCCCTGCAGTAGCTGTTCGCGTAGACAAGAATGGCTGATATGATAGTTCATATTCACAAAGCTCGTTGTTTAGGTTTTAGCGAGTAGGCAAGAACTCAGTCTGCCTCTCTCTCTCTACCTCTGCCCATAGAGCTCGTCTCGCCCCCTACCTCTGTCTCCCTCTGCCCATAGAGCTTGTCTCGCCGCCTTCCTCTGTCTCCCTCTGCCGATAGAGCTCATGTGCTGTTTGGTATCATTCGTTTAGTAGGTACTTTCCGTGGGAGAATCGTCGCGTGACGCGTTCTTCATTCAATATTCAGACCACAAGAAAATCTAATGTCGACCACGCTGCTGCTACTGCTGCTTTTGAACAGCAACAGCGGGAGTAAGTACTGTGGTACCAGTGATAAAGCGAAAGCATAGCGAACGACTGATTGATTTACCTTACCGACCATGCCGTTGCCATCGATCCAAACTCGAACAGATTTGAAGAGCATCGGACAAGGTCATCATTCCAAGGCCACCCCGACATCCCCGCCCAGCAAGACCAAGCCCGTCTTCGACATTGCTTCCCCGAGCGTCACCACCGTCACCACCACCCATTACCACCACCACTACCACCACCACCACGGCGGCAGCAGCAGCATCATCAACAGCGCTCTGCCAAGCCTCGGACGCACAGCACGCAGCAGTAGCATCTCTTCAACTTCAAAAGCCTACGAAGTCTCCACCGCCCCCCGCTACCCGACCGCGAAAACACGGGAAAGCGCCGTGTCTTATTGATGACGTGGAGGCGGTGGGCGGAAACGGGGATGGGGGCCGGGGCGGGGGTGGAGGCGGGGTTAAGGAAAGGGGTGGGGGTGGGGACGGGGGGAATGGAGGAGCGGACGCGGCTGCGGGCGGTATCTCCAACAGCGGCGTACCCGCACCTACGACCCCTACTACTGTCTCCTCCTCGCTATCACCGAACAAGATTGCGGTGGCGGTGGGGGTGGCAGGGGAGGTGTCTCCGACTAGTGAGGACGATAACGGCGATAATCATGATCATGATCGTGATGGTGGTGGTGATGGGGATGGCTCCAAAGATCCTTCTTCGTTGCGGCCGTGGAAGGGGAAGGGGTGGGGGGTCATCATCATCAATAACCTCCGATTGCTCATCATCAGCCACCTCCTACCCGGCGCAGACTCCCACGCAGACTCCCACCGCTGGTATTGACGAAACTGAGAGTGCTGCTGCTGCTCCTACCGTGACGAAGAAGGCGGGCAGGGTAGCCGCTGCAGTGGTGTCGTGGCAGCAGCAGCAGCAGCAGCAGCAGCAAAAGCCGGTGTGGGGGGGGTGGGGGTTCTTCTAATAAAGCCAGCGCGAAAAGCAAGATCCCCACGCGGAACGTTCCTCGGAACGCACCGAAAAACGCGCTGATGAACGAGCCGAGGGACGCGCTGGCGGCGACGACGACGACGACAAACGCACAAACTTGGGCTGGTAGAGCACCAGCAGCAGCGTCAACACCGAAGACAACAGCAACGGCCGCTAGAGCGGCGGCAGCAGCTGCTAGAGTAGCAGCATCAACAGTCCCTGCTGGTCAGCGCGCTGCCGCCACCAGCATCTGGGCCACATCGTCGAGACAGACTACTGCTAGTGCTGCTGCTGCCGCTGCTACTGCTGCTGCCAACACTCCCCCCGTAGTAGGATTGGCTGGAGGAGGAGGAGGAGGAGGATCATCTGGAACCTCAAACAACAACAAAAGTCCCTCTCCCTCCAACACAGCCTCAAAAATGGCCGCAAGAATCATGGCTGCGAAGATTGCGGCGGCAAAGCTAACATCACCATCACCAACATCAGCTTCGGTGGGGACAACGACGGCACCGGCGACGAAGCAAGGCACCCCAAGAGCAATCGTGACCCCTCTTCCTGCGGCAAAAACCACCACTACCACCACCTCTCGCCGCCCAGTACCCCCGCCGACGCCCCCGCGCCCCACCACCACCACCACCGCTCCAGCTCTGCCGGCTAGACCCATCAGAACGATGGCAGCGGCGGCCGGGCCGGAAGCGGGTGTCGGGATGGGGCGGGGGGGGGCGGGGGGGTTATTCCCCACGTCTCCGGACTTCCGCCGACTATTCCTCCGAGCGCGAAGAACAACCCGCTGTTGCCGACGAAAGGAGCGTTACAGAGTCAGGCTCAACCGGCAGTGGTTACGCCGCCGCCTCCTGTGTTGAGGAACAACAAAATGATGGGGGGAGGAGGCCGCGTCCTGGCGGGCGCCGTTTCTCCGTCCCGACTGCCTATGGCGGATTACGGTGATGATTCGGAGGAGGACGGGGGAGGTTTTTATTCTTCCTCTTCTTCTGGTGCTGCTCCTTCTGCTGGAGGAGGGGGGGGGGGGGGGGGGGTACAACAACCCGTCGACCTCTCCGTCGCTACCTAAGGGAGTGGTGGTGTCGGGTGGTGGTGGTGGAGGCGGGTGGGATAAGGGGACGGGGGGGGTGGGAGCGGTGAAAGCGTACAAGGGGAAGGACATCCACGTGATATTTGATGACGAGGAGGAGGTGGGGGAGTATGGCAGCAGCATTGAGAGCGGCACCGCCAGCGAGGCAGATGACGACTACTACAGTCGGTGAGTCAATACCACAATGTACGTCAAGTCAAGGCACGCTAGTAATCCTCACACCAACTTTTTTTGTATCTATTATGTAAAGTATACGCAGCAGCCGATGGTAATCCCACCGCGTGTTGAAGTTGAAGGCTGGCTTGTTGAGTCTTTCTTGCCAAGGTTGACTTGTTGAGTCTTATATTTTTCAAGATTGGGTCGCTGAAGTTGAAGGTGGGCTTGTGAAGGCTCGTTGAGGCCGAAGTTTAGATCACGCTATGGTTAGGAAAGCAGCAGCAGCAGCCTCAATGGTAATCCCGTGGTCGTTGGTCGTTGCAGTTGAATTGAAGGCTGACTCGTTGAGGTTGACTTTTAGATCACGCTGTGGTGCGTATAGCAAGCAGCGGCCAATGGCAATCTCGCCGCTTGTTGAAGTTGACGGTTGGCTCGTTGAATACAGAGGTTGTCTCGTCGAATCTTGACAAGGTTGGTTGTCTCGCTGAAATCAAGGTTGGCATGTTGAAGTTGAGCGTTGGCTGTTGAAGTTGTTGAAGGCACAAAGCTTGTTGAAGGCGAACGTTGGCCATCCATGAACGCTTCGTTTAGCACCATTCCCCTCCCCCCCCCCGCCCGTTGTTGTCCCATTTTTTTTCACTATTCAGGTCGGGCTCTGAATCAAGCTCTGAGCTGGAAGACGAAGACCCGGTGCTGAAGAAGCTTGATTCGTAAGTGTCTCAATCATCTCATGTAATGAATAAAACGTCTTACAAACTACTCGTTTTTTTTTTTTTTTTTTCTACCAAAATCGCAATGCGTATACAGTAGAACAGAACAGTGTGTGTTCTTCATATTATTCAACCGTTTTTTCAACCCGTCGACATCCAGCACAACCAGTGTCCGTGCCGATTCTTCAATCCTACCAGGTAGAGAGACATACAAGCTCTGTGGTCGAAAAACTACCCCACGGAGATCCTACATTGTTGTGCAGTATGCAGAGTAGACAATGCAATGCCATGTCATTATACCTGGTACTAGATACGACAGGCACGACGTACACATTCTATGAAAGAGATAAAACTAAAGAATATAATAAAAAGAAAATCGAAAAAAAAAATGTGAGGAAAAAGTGTTAGTGTCCCCCCCTCCCCGAGGGGGATGTGGCAGACAACAGTACATAATACAGAACGCTAAAAAAAAACAATACCACTACCTAGAAACAGAGCAAGACTAGGAACCAAGGGAAAATAACAGGCAACCGAAGCACGAAAAAAAAACACCCTCCAGACAGCCGCAGCAGTTTGTGGTACGATGAGCATACAGGTACACAGGAGAAGGTTTGCACTGGCCCTGAACAGCAACATTATATATACCCCGTACTTCGTATAATTACGTTGTTGACACCCTGTACTACGCTATGTACCTGGTACTCGTAGAAGAAAGTATGCATGAGCCCCTGAACAGCAACATTTTCCGTACGTGCTTGGTACGAAAAACATTATTGCACGTGAGTGATGAACAGCAAGCAGAATCACGTATTTCTGTGGGCAAAATAAACACTGATTGGTATCTGACTGGTACCGTCGATAGACAGCTCTACCTGGTATTGTTTTACCGTTTGGTTCGGTGTTTGATTCATGTTTTTGATTTGTTGTTTGATGAATCGACACAGGTCGGTTGTTCCGGACTGGGCCACGGACGAAGCGGTCGCGGAGGCTCTGGAGAGACAGTACGGGGGGGACAAGCCGATCAACCCCAACAAAATATTCGTCGACTTCTACACGTGCAACCTCGAGAGCATTTTCGACACCAAGAAGAAGAAGTGGGCGCGCAACAGCACGTGAGTTTTGTTTTTTGACCCCTCACTCCCTTTGGTCCTTAACCCATTCAAATTATAGTACTGCAGTCCCGCTTCGGGGACAAACCATTCAAATTATAAGTAGTTTGTCCCTGAAACTGGACGGGACGGCAGTTCTCCCTAAAAGGGTCAACCCCTTACCTTAAGGGCTGCACTCCCTCTGTGGGGACGAAACACTCAAAAAATTATGGTCAAGTTTAGATTCTGTACGTCCAGCAGTGGGGTTAAGAACCTCATAATTTATCGCACCAAACAGCAGAACATGACACGATGACCCCACGCGGTAGGATAGCAAAATATGTACTCACCACCAACGATAGGTGACGAATGAGAGATAAATCACTAGTGATGACGATATTTCACGCGATGCAGCAGTACACCAGGTGTTGTACCCGTCTGGGCTCTCGTCTGAGTATCGAACGATATCAAACGTTGACTGTATTCACGGCCAGAGGGCCGTGACTGACGCATTTTACCACTATTACGGGGGACCATAGTAAATAGGACCTATTATTGTGGGTAAAAAATAGGTAATTATATAGGTTTTTATGTATACCATAGGTCCTATTAACTGTGGACCCCCCGTATTACGAGTAAAAATAGTACGATCAATGTGCAATACTACTGTTAATGTAAGTGTTTTCAAGATTGGATGGCTGCTATTATAATTAATACGATCAGTACTACTTTATTGATACGAGTACTTATTACGGTATCAGGTACCAGGTACCATATCACGTCACGAATGACGTCTATTTTTTCCCGTGTTCCTCGCTCCCTGCTTGCGCGACCCGCCTCACGAACGCCACGGCAACCTGAACTCGAAACCCTCGTTTATCAGGGGCGACTGGATGACGGACAGGCTCACGATCGCCGAAAAGCTGGCGTACGACAGGGCCATGGGCTACGTCTCCATTGCCGGCAGCGGCAGGAAGAACGGTGAACCCGCCAGCACCGTTTCTTCGCGATGCCCGCCCTCCTCCCGCAAGCAGTGACAATTATAGCTTAGTGAGCTGAACTTTTTTCGCTGTCGAAAGGTGTATATGACCGTAGCTTAGTTAGCTAGCTGAACTTATTTTTGTTCTGCGGAGAGTGATAGGGATGGATAAGCGGCATCTGCTGTGTTTCGGCTTAGCTGCACTTTTTTTAGCTTGAACTTGGCCTGGCTGTGGTAAAGCGATGGTGATTGTTAAACGACATTTACACTTGTTTAGCTCTACAGGCGACAGCGAGAAGCAAAAATACCGTAGCTACTGCTGTAACCCTAGTAAGGGAGAGCACTGATGATAAAAGCGACAGTGGTCGACCCTCTCGCCCCCTCCCCCCTCCCGCAAGCATACTTGGCTACATAAACTACAGTAGTTGCTTGGGTGCGATAAGTGATATCTGATATGTGTGATAGTGCTACTACAGTAGGTGATGGCGATAGGTGACTGGTGATTATGACGATGGCGATTTGACGTAACTAATGTTAGGTACTAACTTTAGTTGCCACTTTCAACGGAATACAAGGACCGGACCGTTGGGTCTCCATGGTAATGTTTAAACGACCTTTATATCCCGGCCCATGGTGTCCAGATAGAGCAGGGGTGGGCAAGGGTAAACAAGGGACGAGGAGCGGCAGGTCAATGCTTGTTGTACACGGCAGCCGCAAAAAGGGGACAGCAGCGAAGCTGTTGTATATAGCAGACTATCCACCAGAGCTGCCGAGTAACCCCCCCCACCCCGCCTCCCCACCCGGTGCGACGAGCGAGAGAGAGCAATCTCTCTGCCCTTTCGTTCCAGACAGCCAGAAAGTGTGGAGAACAAACTACCTGGTAGTGGCGATAACGAAATGTGACAAGTTACATTGCGTGGCGTATGATAGAAAAAAAACGACCTCCTGGTGTTGGGCGGAGGGAGGGGGGGCGGGCAGTCACAAACTGTCTTTTACTGGTTGTGGTAGTGCTGCGATGTGTCACATTTTTCACTGCTGCTGTGTCCTGGTTGGGCAAGGGAGGGAAGGGAGGGGGGGCGGGGAGTCGGTGCGTTCTGGGGAAGGGAGGCCCTCAAATGAATTGGCATGTTGCTTCTTGTGTTGTTCGACTTGACGTTGCTGAAATAGGTTGTGGCCTTCGCCATTTACTTTTTGTCAGGGAAGGGGGTCATGTGGCTCTCCTTCCATCCCTCGCGTTACGTGTGGAGATTCACCCAAGGTGTTTGTTTTGTACTACTACGAAGCCAGCGTTAGAGAGGATCACTCGTGAAGTAGCAAGATTAGATGAACCCTACGCGAGACAAAAGCGGAAGGCGTGTGCCGGGGGGGGGGGGGGGGGGGGGGGGGGGGGGTACTCATGTCATGGATGGCCGTAGTTGGGGGGGGGGTAGGCGGACACTGAATGCATCCTATGCGCGATAGAACCGCATGCGGAGGATACTGGCTGAAGGTGTATGTGTACCCGAGGGGCCGGCGGGGTGGGGGGGGCAGGGGCGACAGACAACCCGCGAGTGTTGACCCTGTGGCTGGCTCAATGCGAGTTGGTTCTTGATCGAGCTGGAATGGAAAGAAAAAAAAAGTGTGGGTTGGAAGAAAAAAAAAGAGGTAGCGGAGAGGGGCATGTTCCTTCCTCCCTTTGCGTTTTGTCGATGTCGATGATGTCGTTGTAGTGGATGGACAAGGGATGGTCGGTCGGAGGGAGGAGTGACGGCTAATTGGATGAACACCCACCCACCCCCCGTTCGTCTGCGGTGGCATCGATCGATCGCTCTATCGATCGCTCTATCGATTGCTGTATGTATATATAGTACCAGGCATGATAGTTTGTTTTTGGCGATTTGCCGTTTACAGTATGATACGAAAGACAGACACTACGGTAGTTTTTTATGCGGTTAATAAAATAGATAGTTTCTGCTCGGTTCTTACACTAGCTAGCTAGGTATGGGGTTCTTCTTCTGTTCGGCTCGATTCTGCTCGGTTCGGGCTCGGTTCGGTTCTGTCTGGTTGTTTTATTAATGATGAGCTTTGGGGCGCGCGGGGGCGGGGCGGGCAGGAGGGAGGGGGTGGTGAGGTGGAAGTCGTATTGCTTTGGTGCAACAGCAGTGGAAGGGGATGGTTGTGGTGTGGTTCCATGATCTTGTCTTTTCTTGCTATTTTCGACAGGGTTGGTGGGTGGGTGGGTGGGTGGGTGGTAGGGAGGTGGATTGAGTTGGTCCTACTCGTATGCTTTGTCCTTTTACGTAGGTTAGCTATTAAATCGCTGCTACATTTTAGTGTTCAGTGCATTTTAGTGTCAAGAGATTGACAAGTATTCGTGAATAGGATTTAGGACGTGTGTAGTTGTTTTGGTCACGTGGAGAGGCTGATTGATGTGATGAGTCCGTAAAATGTTTTCTACTTTAACTAACATTTTTTGCGTGAATAGCGGGATGTACCACGAAAACCTTTTTGATGAGCGTTTTTTTATGGCGAGAAAAATAGTCACCAAAAAAAAAAGAGTGTTGTTTTTGTGCGATTGTTCTTCGTACGGCGGAGAAAGAGCACGTCAAGGATGTTTTTTTAATTTCATGCGCCATTTAAAAACGTTTTTTTTTTTTTGCTTTCAAGCATTTTTCGTATAGCGAAAGAAAAGTGCCAAGAGTGTTTTGTTCAGACGTGATTTATTTTTCATGCGCCTTTTTTGTGTTTGAGTATCTACGTAGATGCTGTTTGGTGTGCGCATTTTCATTTTCGTATAGCGAGAACAACTGTTTTTTAAGCGCTTCCCTTTATTTTTACGTGTTTTGGACGAAGTAGCTTTAAAAACATACATTATCATGCTGGGTTTCATTCAGAGATATTAGTAAAGTAGTGGCCGGGGGGGGGGGGGGGCGGATACGGCTTTCGTTTATTAGAGATAGCTAAAATAGCTGGAGGGAGGAGGCGGGGGGGGGTGGGGAGGCATGCACTACGCGCAAGCAAGCAAACGCTTGTTGATGAGAGGCGGTGGTGGGCTGGACTGGGCGCACTTTTGACGCCTATAAAGTAAAATAATAAATGATGCATGACAATGCTTCGCGACTTTTCTATCTTTCGACGGATCAAAAATAATACAAATGGCATCGACATGTTGCAACGTCATATCATTTTCCCTTGTTCGGGTTAAATAGTATCAGCGCGCAGAATGATTATTCCAATTGTCCTGTTGACCCGGGCAGCATCCACAAGGGGAGTCACTGGCCTATATCCTTAACAAGGAGTTACATATGGAATACGCGCGATCGGCTTATCAATAACACTTGTAATATAATTCAGTAAAAATGGGATATTGGCGAGACGTATTACGCAGCTTGCAAAGTTGAGCATCAACTACTTAAATCAATCGAACTCACAGCTGACGTACTTATTACGGGGGTTCATAGTTGACAGGACCTATGGTCTACATAAAAACCTATATATTTTCCTATTTTTACTAACAAAATATGGTCCCGTTAACTATGGACCCCCGTAATAATAATTTTATAAGATGACATCGATCAGTTACGAATCTGGGAAGAGGCAGATCCTCAGGATGGTCGTGCCTTTGATGACGACCATGTTGTTACCCTAAAATGTACCAGGTATAATGTGCAGGATATGTCCATGACGATGCTTCCCAAGTTTTTGGATATTATTATGCCTGAAAATGCCTTCCCAAGTATGCCTGAAAAAGCTTCTCCAAGCCATTGAATATGCTCCCCGAGTTCAATTTTTCGTCAACCACAGGTCAAGACATGGCCAATCAAAAGATACCGTCAGTAAAAATAGTATATGGTAAAATGAATATTTGGCCACAATCAAGAAATGGTCAAGACATCTGTAGTATCAAGTGGCGGCAACGAGTCCGGCAACGAGTCCAAACTAAACTGATCGAACCGAAGAGCCAGCCAATTCTGTATCTTGGGAAGATACCGATACGATCCCCCATTTCACATTCCAATATATATATTGATACAATAGTTCGGGGCAGCTGGTACGATAGATTAAAGGCGTCGTGAAGGAACGCTTACTCCAAATCGGCTCGGCGACTACACATGTCGCCATCTCGAGGAGGGTGTCGCGATTCAAACTCCAGCTTAGGGGTCGACAGGAATCGAGAAGGAGAGCACGGGGGGGGGGGGGGTGTAGTCATATTCATGCATGGCCGTCGTCGTATGGCCATAGACCCTCGCATCCCTACAGCGCCGGGACGGAGCGCGTCGGGTTTTCACCGACCCGGCAGACATTGCTTGCACCAAGCGCGAAGCGCCTTGGGGTGTTGCGAGTCGCATGAAGGATGAGCGGCATCCTACTATAAGAACCACTTTAGGGGCAGATTTTCATTGCATATATGGATGACAGCATCAATTAATTGATTTAATGTCTGGTGTGGTCACTTCCAGAGACAGCAATGGGTTCACTATGTAACTGCCTCGTGGGTGCCTCACCATATAGATGCACACTACGTGAAACGATCATCTCCCCCTTGTACGGAGTAAATCTCCCCGCAAAAAAATGACCTAACTCGACCGCCAGCCGGGGGGGGGAGGATGACAGACCCACACCGATGGCGTGGGGATGGAGCTTGGATGCGGCAAAGGATCTAAGAATAGAACGTAAAAGAGTACATATATTGAGATAGAGGAAGGAGCAAAGACAACAGAGTATTATTATAATTAATATTATTATTATTATATTATTATTATTATTATTATTAATATTATTATTATTATTATTATTATTATTATTATTATTATTATTATTATTATTATTATTATTATTATTATTATTATTATTATTATTATTATTATTATTATTATTATTATTATTATTATTATTATTATTATTATTATTATTATTATTATTATTATTATTATTATTATTATTATTATTATTATTATTATTATTATTATTATTATTATTATTATTATTATTATTATTATTATTTATTATTATTATTATTATGCTTGCCTTCCGACAATATAGCGTATAGATGTCGTTCCTGTATAAACCAAATATCCTTCCGTAAATCAGTAGGAAAATCCCTCATACACTTATGTGCCAGTCGTTTCCCAATTTCCATTCCCCACATGAGTATCATCGTAGATAAAGCGTAGGAGGAAGTATAGACACAGAGGGCAGATAGATATACCTTGTGAATAGGTTTTCTTTGTTTCCGTGGTCTTCTTTCGAGAATATTTTGACCTGGTGGAATCTGTTTGGTGGTATTCTTGCATTTGATACAACTCACCAGGTACCATAGCGTAAACATACTGAGATTCGACGGATGCATACTGCTGTAGATCCTGACCTGCTGTCATCTCGTGACGGCAGTAAATATATATTACAGCATACAGTAGTTACGCGAAATAATAATAATGCAGATCTCTTGACCTGTCACATCATAACGGCAAACAGAAGATTTACTATCACGGAGGACCATAGTAAATAGGACCTACGGTAAACACAAAAACCTATATTTTTTTTTCCTGTTATTGCTAACAATACTTGGTCCTATGTACTATGGTCCCCCGTAATATGTTATCTAGATATTGACCTGCCTTACCAGGCATACATGTTGTGCGATATTCGTGAAACGGACCAGGAAATGGTATCCCACGACTCTCCTGGCCGAGAATGTAAATCCCCGTTTACTACTCATCATATCAGACTCGTTCCACGACGTACGCTACGTAGGGGTTTTGCGCTTTCTACCGGTTAGTACACCAGTTTTACTACACTATTTACGGGGGTCCATAGTTAATGGGACCAAATTTTGTTTGTAAAAATAGGTAAATATACCGGTAGGTTTTTGTTTTCCATAGGTCCTATTAACTATGGACCTCCGCAATAGACCAATTGCCCTTGTAGGGGTGTGGTGCCATATATCCACAGCTAGCTCACTCAAAATCTCACCCCAGGCTGACTTGATTGAGAAGGAGGTCGTTTGCGCAACCGCGGTCCACAAGATTCCTGGGCGCTATTAAAACAATAGCCGTGAAACGAATCAGTCTGATCGGAAACACAAGGTCTACTTTTGAACGTACTGCTGTAGTAGTGTGGCCATCAAAGTGCACCTAATAATTTCGATCAGACTATTTCCGGGGACCGTAGTAAATAGGACCAAATATTGTTAGTAAAAACAGGGAAATATATAGGTTTTTGTGTATACCGTAGGTCCTATTTACTATGGTCCCCCGAAATAGTATAATACCAGTAAAATATACCTACTGGTATATCATACTGTTATTATTAGGCTTGCCATCCGCACGAGCTCCACCGTTGATCAATCAAAACATTCCTGAAAGAAGAAATACTATTAATAACCGCTAGCTGGTCAACTTGAGAAACTCAATCGCGGCCAGAAAGTATTGGGCGAAAGAGTGCAAGCCCTACCGTGAGACGTGAGTCACTAGAAATAGTATAAATAGTATATACCAGGTATATATGTTAGGACGAGGGCCTAGAAATGTTGGTCGGGCTGCGCTAAGATGCGTTCTTCAAAGAAGTCATGGTACGGGTAAGATAGTAAGGCACCACCACTGCAAGGGCATTTTGCTCATCGGAGCCCAACAAAAAAGGGGGGGGGCGTATATTCCTGACCTCTATATGTTCAACAGATCGGACAGATCACTGATCCCCACCTTTACGATATCTACTGTATACTAGGTAGAGCCTTTTAGAGCAGACAAGACGTGTAAAATAGATCGTATATCTGTCATTTTCCATGTCTTCACCGTTTTAGGCACAAATTACTTACAATTAGAGGGGCTTGTTTCTGAAACTGGACTACGGTTCAAAATTGGAACATGCATTCCTTTTAATATGTGGATGGCATGGTTGTAACAAAAGCGTTCCACATTGTCAGTTGGCAAATGGCATATAAAAACGTGTGGCTTAACGCCGGTAGCCGGGACCCTCCCCCCCCCCTCCGCCCTGCATAATGTGGACGTAAAAAAACGTTGTGGAGAGACTGAACAATGTAACACACGAGAGTATCAATTAGGCGTACTGAATTGGGAGCCTTGCGGGGTTTGCTGTATTGCTCAACGTCTCCACAAGGCTTTTCTTGTGCCCATGTTATGCAGGGGGGGGGGGGGGGGGATCCCGGCCACCCGCAATTTCGTTTCCTACAGTAGTAGGCCCAGCTTATTTTTTATCCCCTCCGCGTACAATCATCACGATCTACTAACTAGTGCCAGGTAGATGCTCCCCGACAACGTACAGCCCGAATATCGACCACACTCGTAGCCGGTAGGCTAGAAGAAGAAAACCTCCCCCTTCCAAACTAAACAACAGACGCTCACGTACCCTGAATGTGTTACCTACTGAGCTATAGGGGTAAAGGATCGATCGATTACTCAGTCCAGGGTAATCCTTGTAACACTCTCCCCCCCCCTCTGAACGGCGGGATATTTGGGGCGTCAGAACCGTATACGTCTGTGTGCTGACGTACCCGCTTCGTTCCATTACCTTGGGAACCAGGGAGATGTGTTTTTAGGCACGCCTTAGCGTTCGGTAAAATAAACGTTCGAAGTTGAGGTTCGAACCCCCCGTGACCTGGACGACGTCATATAAATGTGAAGGTGTTACCTACTGAGGTTTAGGGGTAAAAGATCGATCGATTACCCAGCCTAGGGAAATCCTTACAACACTGCTTCTCTAGAATAGATTGGCATTGAGCTGGAGCCATAGCTTGCCACTATAAAAATCGCTGACTAACTGTGTCACCTGTGGTCCGATATGAGCTAATACAACCGGCCGCTATTTTTAATGCACTGATCCGGCATGAACGGGGACGGACGGACAGACTGCCACTATTAGCCACTGGTCCGACTGGTTCGATTGGTTCGATATGATGAGCTAGCTGGAATCGATTGCCACCAGAAAATCCGCTGGCCCGGTACGAGCTGGAAGAGGCAGCCACTACAGAAAAGGGACGGGAGGGATCGAATCAGGTACGTAAGGTACAACAGTTATTATATCCTTCGCGAAGGTTCGTACGTATAGCAAGCATCACGCGCGACCCAAAGCACATAGCATACGCACACGCGGCTCTTGCAAATATAAGTATGAACATTGAGCGTTGAACAACTATTTTTTTTGTCAATCTCACACAGCCGACAGCCTGTTTTTCCACCGGGAAAGAAAAACCACTGGTTCGGTTCGATAAAAAAGAGCCGCGGAATAGACTGCCCCTTTACAAGAGCTACAGGTCCTACAAAAAGAGCTGCCTGCTGCTAGTACGGGGGACCATACTGCTGTGGCAATAATCAGAACCGGGGCATACACGGCTTTGGATTACCATGTATTACGAGGCACTTCGTGTGCAGCACTCAGCGCGTGTCTTTACTCCCTCCAAACAGGATGAGAACGAGCGGAACGGAACGAAGCTGCTCGTGGTCACTCGTGCCGTGCCTGTGTAAAAAAAACGTGTTTGGGTCCATGGAGAAATCCTGGGTCTCGCCAGCCGAATCAGTACGAACGGTATCTTTAGCGCATGCCGCGGAAAATTGGTGTCCACATCCTTCTTCGGTGGTGTCCATCTCATCTACTTCCGAAAGGGATGCTATTTGTTCCCGTTCGGTCGGGCCGTTCGGTCCTCCCAAACAAGAAAAAGGGGTGCTACACTTCTTCTTCGTCTTTCTAGATATACTGGTTTTATCGGGCTGCACTGACTCTACTTGTTTCCTACAACCGAGCAGCACCAATTCATGCGGTAAGTAATGTTTCATTCGGTTCGTTCCAATTAGTGTTGGAAATCGCATCGAAAGTTCCGATATATCGTATCGAAATATCGTATCGCATATCATTTAGGCTTTTCGATACGATACGATAAATCAATAAAACCACGCACAAAACCCCCGAAGGTATTTACATGGTCCGCATGGAACCGCTAGACACAAGTGCCCCCGCCCCAGCACCCGCCCACAGCACACAGCATAACAAAAGCAACCTCATAGCAGGTGGATTTTTCATGAACAACTCGTCCGCGGGGACGGCTGCGACTGCCGCAAGCAATGACGTGGTCGACATAGACCCCGATACCGTAGACATCAAGACGTACCTCGTTTAGTTTAAGGGGCGCTCGCGTGTGTGTGTGCAATGTGCTACCACGCTACCACTGACTTGGCGACACGGGTTGATAAGCTGGCATCCAAAAAAATCTCAATGCAATCTTTTGTTTTGCCCACACATCCAGACATCAGTAAACCACTAAACACGGCCGGGTGTAGTGGTCCATTCTATGGTACATTTTGATGGGAAATGAAGCGAAAATGCGCCGATAATTTTGGGCTTTTTTTGTTATCGATATCGATATCGACATCGTATCGAAGTTATTTACGGTACGATGTCCTACACTAATGATCTGTGGGGGGACGCCCTCAGATTATCATGGCTAATTATGAACTGATGATTTTTGTGGGAATTGTCTAGGTATGATTCTCTCTCTTTTTTTGCTCTTCCCAGTTAATATATTCGCCCCTTATTTTCTCTCTCGCTCCTTCTGCGGTCGTAACTCAGATCCGGGGTCACATCGTACGTAGTAGGTTCAACTCCTCCCCACTGCGATCCATGCCTTCAATTTTCTTGCGATAATACTTTAGCCCTTTCTTCTTTCGTTCACTCGCGTCGAATTCTAACGACCACTCTGATGGAAGGGGCTGAGGTCTGGACGCAGCGGCGGGGAAGCAGAGGAAAAGGGCCGTGCTATTCGTTTGTCTGCAGCTCCGCGCGCAGCTGTGCGAGTATAGCAGAAGAGGCACACGAGCGGACGGCACAACGCCGCTTATGAAGTATCACGCGCGACTGAAGTAAATATATCTCACATACGCAGCTTCCCAATATGAGCATTGATGGTTTTTTTCTAAAACACACAGCGGACGGACACGTTCAAAGTTCACAAGCAACAACAAAAATCCCCTCTGATCCGATATGAGCTGGAACGAGGCTTGCCAATAGGATAGAAAGAGTCACTGGTCCCCAATATGAGCTGGAGATGACCGCCACTATACAGAAAAAGAGTCACCACTGGTCCTATACGAGACTTGAAAAATCCTTCCACTAGAAAAGCCACTCTGATCCGATATGAGCCAGAACAACGCTCGCCACTATGATAGAAAGAGCCACTGGTCCCCGATACACGTAGGAACAGACTGCCACTACCACTGGTCCGATACGAGACCTGAAATAACCTGCCACGCTGGGAAAGCCACTGGCCCGACACGAGCCGTCATACCCTCATCCTCCACGAGATTTACGCATTATCGCGCGACAGAAGCACGGTTGTATTTTTTTTGCCAAAATCACGGTTGAAATGTTTAAACTGTGATGCAAAACACGCAAACGAAAAAAAAACACTGGTCCGATATGAGCCGGAGTAGACTCCGGAATAGACTGCCACTAGAAAAGCCACACTGGTCCGATATACCTATATCCCATCACTAGAAAAGCCTAGTCCGACATGAGCTAAAACATACCAAGACACAACCGCTAGAAACGCCACTGGTGCCATAGGAGTACGACAGGAGCTGGAGAAGACCACCTGACTATCACCACTAGAAAACCCATTGGTTCGACATGAGCTGGAAACAACCAACAGACATCCAAGAGCCGCTGGTCCGATACGAACTGGAAAATCCCAATAGACTACCGCTAGAAGAGCCACTGATCCGATACGAGCTGGAGATAACTAGTACACTGCCACTAGAAGGGCCAGAGGTCCGATACAAGCTGGAGAAGACGAATAACCTACCAGTAGAGGACCCACCACTGGTCCGATAGGACCTAGAGAAGACCGATAGACTGCCCCTACAAAAACCACTGGCCCGACATGAGGTAGAGAAGGCCAATAGACTGACCACTAGAAGAGAGACTGGTCCGATATGAGCTAGAGAAGACCAACAGACTATCACCACATGAAAAGCCACTGGTCCGACATGAGCTGGAAAAGACACATAAACTGTCAAGAGCCACTGGTCCGACAAGAGCTCGATAAGACCAGTAGACTGTCACGAGAAGAGCCACTTGCCCGACATGAGCTGGACAATGTCAATGCAGTACTACCAGAAGAGCCACTGATCCAATACGAGCTGGAGAAGACCAATAGCCTGCCACTAGAAGAGCCAGAGGTCCGATACGTGTTGGAGAAGACGAATAGACTGCCAATACAAGAACCACCACTACTGGTCCGATATGACCTGGAGAAGACCAATATACTTCCATTATAAAAGCCATTTGTCTGAAACGAGCTGGAGAGGACCAACAGACTGATCACCATAGAAAAGACACTGGTCCGACATGATGAGCTGGAATACACCAATACACTACCACTATTAATAGAAGAGTCACCAGTCCGACTGGTCCCGTATGAGCTGGAGAAGAAGACGGATGAACTTGTACTAGAAGATCCACTGGTCCGATATTCGCACATGCGCTATCTCTCCCGGCACCTGCGAGTCTAACCTATACGTGCTTGAGCCTTTGTCGTCGCTGCTCGGAGTGAAAAGGGGTTGGTAAGAAGGCGGGACGAATTCCGTGACCACAAGAGGGTCACGTCGAGAGGGATGTGACGGGGGGGGGAGGAAGTGAGTCTTTGGGGGGGGGGGGGGGGGGGGGGGGGGGGGGGGGGGGGGGGGGGGAGGGGGGGGGGGGGGGTGGGGGGGGGGGGGGGGGGGGGGGGGGGGGGGGGGGAGTTGATAAAAACAACTTTTTTGGCATCTTGTCGTCAAATATTCAGGCCTGATTGATGCCCAGCATCTTCCATGTCTGAAGTCAATGTTAGATTCTGGAATCCCTTTTTGTGTGGGTGGTATGGTGATTGGAACAAGCGCTGCACACTGCCAAATGTCACTGTCTGTATGCGCGTAGTCGATGCGAAGGGTAAATCGGCAATCGCTCATACCAGCCACTTGCTTTCCGGACCTGAAAGAACCTCTTGATGCTGATTTCATCGAATACCACTCTATTCCTTAATCTGAAGATCGCTGGGATGCTCGTATTAATTTTTTATAAAAAAGAGGCCTCGTATTTCGGAACAGGGTGGTAGTCGATACAGGAAGAAAAGTGGTCCATACATTTCCAGATAGAGTGATAGTAGTAAGTAGTTTTGAGTGCAAGTAGTTTTGAGTGCAAGGGAGTATGGATCTAGGGACCGACTACTGCTAGCAGGTTGATGCCTTTGGCTCTGTTCTGGTCACTCACACGAGGTGCTTGACGATATTATAGGCTCTTGAATTAGTTGCTGTTTGCCTCGCTAGATGTCTTCTACACGAAGGGGCGAGGTGCTCATCAGAAAAGCAGGCGATAACGCCTGCCAGGTATGATGAGGGGACGATTTTTACAAACGATACGCGCCGCAACAGGGGAGAGGGGATACCATAACACTAGCCCACCCTGAAGGGCCGTATATGCAGATTAATAGAAAACTCAGGCACGAACAAAAACAATCCGGATAATTCGGAGAATGGATATAGGATGCGTCACTTCAAACCGCTCTAACTTGCAAAGCTGTAGACGATTACACGTGGACACTGCGAAAGGGGATACAATAACAGTAGCAGATGCCAAGGGTCGAAACAGTAATCAGCGTTGAGTGAACAATCATTAGAAAGTTTAGTCGCTAATATCGCAAGCATGCAGCTGAGAAACTTTGTGTTTTGCGAGGCCGACACCAGCTGAGAGAAACTCTTTTTTTGTGAGGCGAGGCGCAAGTTCTTCAAATGATTATTTTTGTTACTACCTGAGAAGCAGGTGTGCCGTACATTATACGTTCAGCATTTATACGCTTGCTACGTACGGTAGGATATCCCCCAATTTTTCTGAGGTCCTCTTGCGGGACTTGAGACGGGGAAATGAGGCGTTTTACAATAATCGGGGTAACATTTGTTTGCCTTATGAGGTAATATTTCTGACCGATTATCGTAATTTTCCCCGCCAAACCGGACTGCAGTCCTAAAATGGTTATAAGCATATATTTCGTTGGAATACCATTAGACTATTAGTGTTCCACTATATTTGTCATTGTTGATAGTATACCTATTTGTCGGGCTGCACTTTTACTATTGAATTGTTGAATAACACATTTTCTCACAATCAGCTTTGGGTCAAGTATAGATCTCCTACACGATAGTAAAAAATGAAGAGCCTGAAAAAAAAAATGGTCCAGATCCTACCGTTGAGATTATTAAGATGGGTCCTTACAACAACAGCAGCGGCGGCCACTGCGTGATTGGGGGATGATGCAATGGTTGGTGTCCGAGTGACAATGGTTGAATGCAAGGAGTCGTGCGCACATCACGGGCGCAACATGATCCCACCCGTACTACCGCCGAGCGGCTCACGCTTGCCAGTGGGCGGTTGACAACACCCCAGAATGGACGTTCATTGTTTTGGCCTCCATCTCGGGGTTCCGGATGGAGTTAACGGCTGGTAACACCAAACCTGAGGTTTGAGATTGTTTCGGTCGCTGTATATGCGTATCTGTATCCTTTAGAAGGTGTCTCAAAGGGGGTTACGCTTTTTAGGGCAAACAGCGGTCAGTCCCGTATTGGGGACAGACCACTAAAATCCTACTGCAAGTAGTTTAGTCCCCAAAAAGCGACTGCAGTACTGCTGTAGAAGGGTTAAAGGGCTCTCCGCGTATACCTCCACCCCGAAAAAAGCAATATATATGGAAGATGTGTATGATATGTATGCTCGGTTGACCCGTTGAACAGTCCCATGGCCTATTAATAGATATACTGGTAGCTAAAATGAAATGTTGTGGGGAATGGGAATTTGGAAACGACAGGACGAGAAGTGTATGAGGGATACTACTTATTTAAGGAAGGATATTTGGTTTATATAGGAACGGCATCTACCCTATTTTGTCAGAAGGCAAGCATAATAATAATAGGTATACCACACAACGAATTTATGGTGAAACAAGCATAAGTTATTAGGTATGGTGGTTGGCGTGTGTACCAGCTCGTAGCTGGTGTGTACGCCTAGACTCGATTGCCGATGGCCGGTCAATACACAGTCAAAATAAATGTTCGAGGCAAACGTATAGCCACTGTTAGGTGACTTGTACGTGAAGCTTCGATAGAAGAGAAGAAGAAGATGGTGTGGTGACCCCAAGCCACAGTGTTGATTCATTTGCTCAGCTGGAAGCTGATGATGGTGAGCAAAAGTAGAGTGAGCTCAAAGGGGAGCGGTGCGCGTTCTGTGGTAAAAAGACACAGATGCTCTTCCAACGATAAGGTATGCCTTACAAGGCATGCGCCTTACTGCGCCTCAGTTCTTCAGCGCCCTTAAGGAACCCCGTTGGTCAGAAATGTACCATTGCACGCCTCATCAGCAAAACTGGTATTTATACGTGTGTACTGCATGTTGCTGAATCAGAGCTGAAAAATATTTACTCCCAACACTTTTGCTAATTCAATTGCGTGCTGTCCCGTGCTACATCATGTTATCACCGCGTACCTGTGTATGTGGTGGGCCACCAGGCTAAGGCAGGGATTGGTCACGCCGTAGCCGGCATCGAGCAGCACTCGGGCCAAGCGCCCGTCGCACCTAAAGCACAAAAAGTCATCGGACATGATTTGGGTGCCAGGTATGAGGGTACGTACATGCTTGATTGTTTCGGCCCCCTGATGTGAGATCCGGACAAGATAGGCTGGTGCATACACTTGCTACCCGCTGCCACAAGACAGCATTGCTTTAGCCGATCAGCGACTCGGTAGATGTTACTGGTTGATGCTCCCGCAACAAAGTGCTTAAACCGAAACACCGATAAAAAGTACAGGCAGCCCCCCACGGCTAAGAAATAAGCTAATACTAATAAGAAAACAAGGGTCACTTTTTGGAGAACGCTAAGAACTTTGGACTATAATACCGTGCTCAGCTGCTAGAGAGCCACACTAAATCCTACATATTGCCTTATCTATGCTCAAGGTAGGTCAAGGACGGTGTCACATTAAGATTATAAGGCTTGCTCAGACTAAATGTTTCTTGTTGACGGGCCCATACTGCTGTAATCAAGAAAAAGATATTGGAAAGCATCGCCTAACCTGACAGTAGTTGGTCTCTTTGTATGATCAATGTTGCCACCACGCCGCTCGCCCTACCTGAGCCTGCCCATCTCAAAACCTGTGGCACCTCCCACCGGTGGCCGTGGTGGAGACCGGAAGACCCACGCGCCTTGACTGTGTCCATTGGCGGAACAAACTATAATAACGACAACTGCAGTACAGAACCTGGATCGCAACGGGAACTACAGTAAGTAGTACAGTATCTAGCTGATCTAGCTGATCTAGATTATATGTTCCCGGTCAGTGATGACGCAATTTAGTTAAGTTTACTGCTGTACCTTGGCCTGCCCATCTCGAAGTCGGTGGCGTCTGCCACCGGTGGTGATAGTGGTGACCGAAAAATCCAGGCGTCTTGGACGTCCGTTCGCGGAGCAAACTTAGGCTTATTTCCCGGAACAACGCCATCGACTTCACTGCTCCTGCCATTGTTGTAGCGGCGGGACTGTGCTGGGACTGGGACAAGTGTACCCTGCCATGGCGTCAAGGCGAACACCTGACGAATGTCCAGGGGCAGGAAATAGATGATGGTGGTGAACGCGGAGTGGGGAGGCATAAATGGACAAATAATGGATTAACGTTGCCCTGGAGGGTGGGGTGGAGCGGGGCGGGAGGGAGTGTAAGGCGGGCGTACTCGTTTTTTGCTTGTCTTCGGTCATTCGACCGGGGGGCGGGGGGGGGGGGGTGTCCTCATTATATCAGGGAGGGGGGGGGCGGAGAAGGGAGGGGGGAAGTGGAGTGGAGAGAAGGGGGAGGGGTTTGAAGTAGAGAGGGTAGGGTGGAGAGGGGGGGGTGCTCACAGGCTACGTAGAATGCAAGTGTGAAGCGGGAAAAAGTACTATCATGAAGGGGCAGTAGTGCGGAGGTTACATGCGTGTTCATCAGAGGGTAAACTGTTAACCTCCAAATTTTAAATTCAAGGACTTGTAGTCCCAACGCACATAAGCACGCCTTGGATTCTCGGCGTTTGATGCTAACCCTTGTTTACTAGAGCTGAGAATCGGTAGGATTTCACAACGCATGGCAAATGATCGTTAGGTGCCGTTAGCCAACTACCTGGTTTCAGTCGGCGAGTCGACTGGTGAGGCCAGCTGATGGCCGGTCGACCTGCCGACTGTAGTCAAGCTATTGATAGTGAAGTGTTCCTAATCAGCCCTCCCCGCCCAAGGGGGGCCCTCCCGACGAATCAAAACGATATCTCACATTCAACAATGCTTCCTACAAGTATGGAAATCCAATAAGTCGGATACTCGGCAACTCCAGAAAGCAACTAAGCACCAGTCCGACCAACAACTAGTTGGTGACTTAAACCGTGCCGACTCCCAACTCTACTGTTGCTTACCTTTTGTCAGAAACGAACGGTCCACTAAATGGCGTAACAACAGTCTGCGCTGACTGCGCAAACTGATTTACAACAGACGGCGTCCTTCTCGCCAGCAACAGCCGGACAGGAAGAAGAGTAGATCGAGTTAGGGATGGAGGCAGGCAGAGAAAGTCGACGTGAATCACGGCACAGGTCGGATATATCACCACCTATTCCTATGTAGACAATCCATTAGATCCTAACCGACCGTTTTCTTCGGTGCGCAAGATGCAACCCACAGAAAACATGTCCTTTTAAGGTAGATCATGCGGATTATTGGCTCACAAACGGACGACACCAGCTGTAGATACATATTAGAAACAGCAGATGACCTAAATATATCTCTCTGCCTATCTATCTATCCCTGAAGTATCTAGATCCGAGGTGTGAGATCGTGGAAGTTAGGCTAACCTAACCACAGTCCCCCGTATCAAGCAGTGTGTTCCCGAAAGAACGGTCTGCACTCCTATTAATACCATTCGGTGCTATAAGGGTTCTAGCCCTAGTACTATTAATGGCGCACTGCACAGAAACGCCTATACAGCAGTATAGACCCGTCAATAAGAAAGTGCCCAACAAGAATGTAACGCTCACTTTTTGCAGAACACTATTACCGGACTCCATAGTTAGTAGGACCTATGGTGTACATAAAGACCTATATATTTACGTATTTTTACTAACAAAATTTGGTCCCGTTAACTATGGACTCCCGTAATAGGAAAGTTGGGTTAAGAAAAAAAGGCTCAGTGGTGAACTCTACACTAAATCCTATATAATAGCCTATGCTCAACCAAGGTTGTTTGACGATGGCGCCCCAATAAGAATCTCAGGCTTGCCCGGCTTAGGTGTTTCTTCGTGGCAGGCCCACGCTGTACTTGACTCTAGTTCTGAGTAATTTGTCCCCGAACGGGAGAGCAGGTCTAATTGGGTTATGGCGCCTGCTGCCATAATACGGGTTGCACTGTCTGCATCGAAAACAAATTCTGCCTGACGGAGTTCCTGAACTCTCAAAACTACCCCAATATTGATGGAGCATCATTAGCCTTTTGCATATTGCACTGACTGGTGCAACGTATTGTTATTCCCCTCGCCAGCTGATCATGTGCGGCGCTTATTCCAATCATGTTATCCGCGTATAAAAGGGTAGTAACTAGAATCCAACGACTTGAAACGTGGAAGATGTGCGACCAATCAGACCTGAACGCTTGATAGGTGCATACCTACAATGCGGCCCCCCTGATGAATGACTCTACTGCCTCATAACCGGCGTTGCACCGACCAAATCTCAAAAGGGTGTGACATTTTTACTTTTGCCTTAACCAACCAAACGGAACCCATCTAACATAACCAACGAATCTTCCTGATGATATGCCCGGCGCTGATGCTCACCGGTGCGTTTCGGTTGAACACTGCAAGCCCTGCGCCAAACCCCACGACCGTAGCGACATGCCAAAGTATTAGCCAGCGGGGTCGACGCAATACGTGCTCAACAACTTCTCCAGGAAACCCCCCCCGTACCACGTCACCCAAGATGGCGTTTCGACTTCCCGACGTTGCACATAACAAAATCAAATATATACGTTGTATACCTATGTCTAAATAAATAACAACCCACAGGTTGGTCTGCAGGAGTACATACATATAGGCCCGGCGAGCGACCTCTGACCTTGCCCTCCATGTCGAGCGTAATCGGGTCTCCAAGCCTTGCCAGGGATTCGTCGAAATATATGTCGGAGTTCGCGAGCAGTACTACCTGAACGCGACCATCAGCAGCAGCAAAGCACAGTGAACGGGCACCAACAACATACCACAGAGCGCAATGGAACAATGGGGAGCACGCAGCACAGTTCAGCACCCGTCAGCATCACAGGCGGCCGGGGTCCCTCTCCGTTCGGTACGCCTAATGGACCTATTAATCGGCTACTTGAGTCCAACAAACTACTCTAGTACAACAGTCTACTGTACTGCAATAGGCCACTGCAATACAAAGTGTTGCTGCAGTCCAATAGTCTAATGTATGGTCCTATATGTGTACTCGTAACTCCAGCTTGGTGGAAAAGGTTGACTGTTGGAGACCATGGGCGTGAAAAATATATGGTGGACACATTGATGGACATTGTAGCCCACCATTAGGCGTACCGAATAGAGAGTTCCCCGTCACCTCGTGGGGCTTGCCACATTGTTCAATGTATCCGCAAGGATTCGCTTACGGCCACATTGTGCGTGGGGGGGTCCCGGCTACCTTTGATGGAACGCTGAGACTATTAATGTCAACGAAGTAAGTTTCATTTTGGTTGCGTGTGTATTTGAAGTCGGTAAACGACCGGTTTGAACTGGATTCCGAGCTCGGCGCCTCCTCCAGCTACCTCCTCCAGCTTTGTTTTATTCGCGAAAGGGACACACGCCGGCCGCCACGCTTTAGAATGTGTTGCCCAGTAGAATGTCTAGCAGCTTCTTCAGTCTTTTCGTTTGAAATCGCGTCACCCTCGACTGGTACGCCTTAAAGTGCTGCGTACGAGCACGATGATGATAGAAAAACATGTTTTAGCGGTTTGGTTCATTCACCAGAAAAGTGGGCTGCCAACCCTACAGAAGAAGTACTTTACCTGGTAAGTGCAACGATAATATACAGAATAGCTGACAATACTAAAAAACTGAAATACAGACCCGGCCTGGATTTCTTCAACAATAATCCGACATGCTGAATCAGGATGGGTTTCTTATTATAATGGAAATATTGACCCAGGATGGATATAGAAACCGAAATATCGATCCAGCCATGACTGGTCGATTTCTTGTTTTCTTGAAAAGGGTTGTAGTGTACACTACCTTAAGTACTATGGCTTCCGAATTTTGTCATCTCCCTGTGTGAACCTTAGCTCAGCCTCGGTAACCAGTTGTGTTAGGGTTCAGTTATGTTATACGCATGTATCATACTATACGTGTCCTGCGTGTTTGGACGAGGGGCAGAATAGAACGCTGTCATAGTGGGGCAGTAAGAAAATGTGCGCTGTACCGTACACCATGTACCGTATATGGTATGGATCACCTGGCCCACAAGGACGTTGTTAGCATAGTTGATTGCGTCTCGGAACGTCGTTCGTCGACCCAAGTACACCACCCTCGCCTTGCCTGCAAAAAACGGATACATAAACAAATGCGTGGGTTGTCGCGGTTGGAAAAACAGGGAGCTACAAACAGTGAGTGAGCCGAAGACGGTGATGTTAAAATATTTTTATATAGACAGTAACAGAACACATCGGACAGACCAGAACCTCATTATCCGAAGGCGCGTGATAGATTCAAGCAACAATTTTTGGGCCGAAACCATTCTGGCCGACGGTTTGTCTCATTTGTGTTGCACAATATTAGTTTTCATTGGGTTAAGGTCATATGTTTTTTCCTGCAAAAAATCGCAATGTATCCCTACCCTACTACCACGGGAGGTTAAGTCCGGCGTGGAGCACGAGCTCCGGAGGAAATCGATGTTCAGTCGCACCTTCGACACCGAAACATCCTTCGCATGTGAGCAACGCCTCGTTACATTTCTGTGTGTGGCTATATACCGTATGGCACTATTAGTATCTTACGGGTGGTAAGATACAACACCCCCCTCACACGAGTGTTCCGAGCTGTTTTTCTCGAGAAAGGGGAGGGTGTAAACGCCGAGCGATGCATCTCATGGGAGTATCTCGACGAGGTCTTGATTCCCATGGCCTCCATTTTCGTTGTGTGTGCCCCCTTGAGGCATGCTTTGAAAAAAAACAGCTCTGAAATTCGTCCCAGGAGGTGTGTTTTATTTATCACCCTGGTGTGATAGTGTTATACCGTAGCGTATCGTCGTAACATCGAGAATCCTGACTGGCCCTGGGCTGGGAAATGGATCGATATTTTCCCTCCGTGCCGTCACGTTCGGGTTTTAAGGGTAGGATGGAAAGCTATGTGCAATTGAGGGCCAGTGTAAGTTCGGGTCAATGCTTAAAGCGGAAGGGGCTGCCGATCAGATCTGGGTATGCTTATCGTTCTGTCTCCAATACCACTTGGTTAGCTTTGGTTGGTGAAGTATAAGTAGATGTCACCCGTTAAGATATTTGATTGGTGAAACTTCGGCCGGGGGCTGCATTATTGGTATAATTTTGTCAAGTATTCAGGTCTGATTGATAGCACCTTCCGTGCTGCAAGCCATCGGAATCTACTGTAGTTACTCTTGGGTATATGGATGGTTTGATTGGAATAGGTGCTTCACATTGTTACATGGCAAACGGAATACTAATGCATCTGGTTCCTTGTGCGTATGTCGTGCTCGCCGTAATCGGTACGATGGCATGGCATTGCCTCGTCTATCTCATTGCTGCATTACAATGTAGTATCTCTGTGTCGCTGTTTTGTGACCACAGAGCTTGCGTCTCTCTAGGATTGAAGAGTCAGCACGGACACCTTGGGTGTGCTGGATATCGACGGGTAGAAATAACGGTCCAATATGAAGCACGCACACATGTGCGCGTCGATTCAGACATACCAGGTATAGAGCGAAGCCGTCAGCCTGTTGGACCACGATAATTTGGGCATAACGGTAAGGCCAACCCATTCCACACCAAGTCCACCGTCAATGTTTTTGGAAGGTGAAGAAAACCCGCCGTAGTCTTGAAAATAAGCTTCTCTAGACCTTGTCCCTAATTCGTGAACGGATCTTTGTCCAGAAAAGACACAAACAGCGTTTGTTCACGGATCAGGCCAAAAATCTCGCGGGTGGGGTCGGGTCGGGTCAGGGTGACCTGGCCCGACCTGTGATACTTTGAAAACCTCCTTACCCGTCTCGACCCGTCCCGTGAGATTTGGAAGACCTCCTAAACCCGACGCACGGGTCGGTTCGGTCTATGATCTGTTAAGAGCCCTGACAGAAACTAATCCCAGACCTACTCGTGCAACCCTATTTAGTCCTACCCCTAACCCGTAACCCCGCCCGCCTGGGAACTTTTCCGTAACATGAAGATTTCTGAAGAGTCCTTTTGGATTTGACGTATCAACCACTGTTGCCGAAGGTTGGGCTATTATTTGTAGCCCCTTCTTCTCCTCCGTCGTTCAAGCGATCTCACCTACCAAGTCCGCCTCAAGCCCTCTCAAAATCGGTGGCCTCCAATCGGTCGCCACCCCCCAGGAGACGCTGCCATTGCCACCGCCGCGCTCACGGTGCGGCTCAACCGGTGCCGGTTCATCATCATCATCATCACCTGCCGCTACCGGTGATGCTACTATGGTGATAAGTCCTTGATCCCCCTGTCGTGCTGGTTCGTTTGCTGCTACGGTGGGTTCTCGGCCCGGCGGGGCAGCTTTTCTTGTGTTTTTGAGGGAAGCCTCGACGAGCCCAAGTATCGGGCGCCGCATCGGGGTGGTCCGTCAGTAGGTGGACTGTTCCCACGAAAGGGTTGCGCAGGTTACCAAGCAAGCACGCGTCGATCTGGTCATCAAATAAAGCAAAGGAGGGGGGGGGGGGGGGGGACAGGGGGAAGTAGGGGGGTAGGAGGCGAGAAGACGGGAAGGGGAAAGGGGAAGGGGGGAGGGAGGGAGGGGGGGGGGTGAGGAAGGGGTGAAGGCACGAGAGGGAGGGAGGGATGGGGGGAGAGAAGGGGGTTGGAGGAGGCGGGGATTAAGTTCGGTAGAACAAGTGGAGCAAGACCAGCCTAGTAAGCACAAGGCACACCCGTGGCCAGAACCCATGCTTCGTACAATCCTAAATACTGCAACATACTATTGGTATACCCTTTACGTCTCTAAAACAAGGGAGGAATGCCCAAAGAACAAGAAAACGGTGTCGATGGTGGGTAGTTACAAACCTCGCAAGGCGTTTGTGGGGAAGGGGACGGGGGATGAGGGCGGGGAGCCCCCCCTTTGAAACCCGAGATCTCAAGGTTTCGACAAAAGAGGGGCAAGGATTACTACGAGTACATTAGAGCTATATGAAAGGGGCTAGAGGGAGAGATAGAGGAACGCTAAGGAAGCGGTGTCGACGGTGGAGAATTTCACACACCTCGTGAGCACGACGAGGGTCATCGGGAACATAGTACTGTGTCACCACGTGCACCGAGTGGCCGCCCAGTCCACCTGCCGCTGCTGCTGCTTTGGCACCGCTGCCGCAGTCTTCCGATCTTGGTGCAGTGCTTCCGTTTGTTACACCGTTTCTCGAGGTGTCGCGTGCGCTCGTGTGCGGTTGTTCGGGTGGGAGCACATCACGTAGGCCTTGACCTTCGAGAGGGTGCAATGGCTCCATACCCGCGACGTCCTGCGTGCGCGGCCGGGAGATGAGGCAGAGATAGTATGCAAGCGCACGTAACGTTTACCTGTACAGTAGGTAGGAGCGAACACGTACTGCTACAATAGGAGGTATGCATAGTGGGGTGAAATCATCTTTCGCTTTCTTTTTCGTTTGTGGGAGACGGCGTGCAAAAACGTATACTCGTACGGAACACGTTATTCATGTGTGTGTGCTTGCGTCGCCTCCTTCTACATGTTTTAAACTGGGTTGAGTGTTTAGCAAAGCCCTAGGCCGACATATTGGTTTGCGTTTACGTTCGCGCCAGAAACGGAAATACACGCTTTCCTGGCCTTCTTTGGCAGTATTTTCGAAAAAAATTGACATCCTTCCGAAGGGAATGCTTGCGCAAAGTGTAGTTAAAAACAAAGAAATATAAATAAATGGGCCTGTACCTGAAGCAATCAAACATAAGGCAAATAAAAGCGAACGTTAACTTACACGGTGACGCGCGCACAGATTGTTTTCGAGCTCGAACGTGAAATACACGCGATCACGAGCCTCACGAGGTGCATTTCCGGTGTGGAGTGGAACCAAACGCCGCGAGCGACAAGTCAGTTGAATGAACGCCTCCAGGGTATTCTCACTAGACTATATATGCCAACATACACGACAAGAGTACGTATGAACAAGCGCGGGGGGGGAAGCTTTACAAGTATGTGCTGCTCGTCATCGCCAAGACGCGAGTGCCGAGACAATATGATATGTAAAATATCTCCAAACAGAACAGCACGCGGTGGACATGGACGTGGTAGACAATCACGCGCTCTAAGCTCGGACAACGTTGCGATACATGGGCAAGAACACCCCTAGTACCGGCATCATATACGGAGGGCATGGGTGATTGGTCGTTTGGTTGGTTGGTTTGGATGGTTGGTTGGTGGTGTGGTTTGCTGGTTGGTTAAAAATTAGTTATTTATTACGGGGGACCATAGTTGACAGGACCTACGGTGCACACAAACACCTATTTATTTCCGTATTTATACTAACAATATTTGGTCGTATTTACTATGGGCCCCCGTAATAGTTGGTTGGTTAGTTTGTTGATTAGTTGGCCGGTTGGTTATTATTCCCGTTATGCTTGCCATCCGACAATGTGTAGTGTTGTTCCAAAAAAGACTGACGAACAGAAAGTGAAGAACTCTCCAGAACTAAAGCGCAGAAGTATCACACGACAAATAAATCAAAACCGATGTGACGCACATGAAAACTACCACAACCAACATCCCGGTTTGTGTGTGGGTTGGTTGGTTGATTAGTTGGTTAGTTGGTTGATTGATTAATGGTATAGTGGGTTGGTTGATTTCAGTTTTGGCGAACAATCTGGTTGAATACAAAAATGGTTGGGAGTTCTTGTGGTCTGTTTCCTATACGTAGATGACTCCAACATACGGAACCGTTGGATCTTCCTGAGGTTGTGGCAAAAAGTAGCCAAAAACGCCACTTTCGACTTAACGATTCTTTGACTTGGGTTAACTCCCAGGAAGGCTCCATGGGTTGGGGTCATGATTACATAGGAGCCAGACCGTAGGAAACCCAACTAAATTGGTTTCAACAAAAAATAATTATTCGTGAACGCCCTATTAGTTGCTCGGTCAGTTTTTTGGTGTGTTTTTTGTTTGTTTGTCTGTTTGTTGGTTTGTTGGCTGGTTGGTTGGTTGGTCGTCTGGTTGTGAATGCGCCTTAGACAACGCCTATAACGATACGAACACAACCGGATAACATCTACAGTACAAACCATGGTATAGAGGGCTGGAGTTGTTGTGGTGTTGTTCTATTCTAGCATCCTTACCTGCAACAGCTCGAAAGCGCCTTCCAGCTTGTTCAAGAGGCCTAGAAACGCGACGAGGTTGTTGATCGACAAAGGGTACTCTTGTTTCAGCCGCTTGCTCTCTTCCCAAAGGCTCAGCGGACGGTCCAGTGGAAGGTCTAGTGAACGGTCGGGAGAACGATCCGATGAGCTGTCCAATGAGCGGTCTAGTGGACGCTCAAGTGGCCGCTCTAGTCGATGGTCTAGTGGACGGTTTAGTGCACGATCCAGTGAACGGTCCGGTGAACGGTCCGGTGAACGATCTAGTGGAAGGTCCAGGGAACGGTCCGGTGGACGGTCCAGTGGGCGGTTAAACTTGGAGAAATCCTCCCACCGCCGTTTCAATCTACTAACCGCCAGCTTGTGGGTCGGGCGAGGTTCCAGAAGGGACAGTATCGCGGCGTCCAGACCTCCTCGGTCTAAAGGCCGCAAAGAGGTTTCCCTGGATGTGATATGGCACCGTCATTCGTGGAGAGGGGAGGGGAAGGTGCGGCTCAATTTTCCTGTAGCAGGCTTCGTCAGCTTTCCCACCGATATGATCGTAAATACAAACTGGCAGGACTCAGAGCTCGGACGATGAAGTTGCGAGTATTTTATTTTCCATCTGATGATCCATTGCGCAGTGTGATTGTCAATCACGAGCAACGGTATATAAACCTCTCGGAGCAACGAGAAGTACAGACCACCTGAAAATCTAGAGCAACGGCAACCCATAATAACTATTAATTATGGTTTCGATTTTTTCCAATCGTTATCTACGACTGATGTACTTGCGTATATACATCGTTTTTTCCAGCTGGATCATTCCCGACGATGTTCCTAGGGGTAGAGAAGGGCTACGGCGGGTGGGACTAAACGGCGTTGGGGCAAACCTGCAATCGTCTCATTGATTATTTCCTACCCTCGTCCAATCGCTGACCAACCCACGAAAAGTCAACCGAGCCTACGTAGTGACCAGAAAATATTTAACGACCACCGAATACAAGAATTTTATGGGGGGTTTTCCAGAGAAAAATAACGGAAACTAACCATCCATGGGAGTCAAACCAAACGTTTTGGTGCTACTGCACTTCGAAACAGCTTCGAAGTATCGCACAGCCGGCTCATAGTTCTACCTTACGATGAGGTTGACGGCTTCCTGCAGTCGATGGCCCTGCGCACGCAAAAGCAAAGCGAGATTGCAGAGACAAGCATCCCGCCCCTGGGAAGGAGACAGCTCCAACGCCTTCCTGTGCCACACCTCCGCCTCCTCGATCTGCGGAGACAAGCACCAAAACGTACACGGACGGGTTAGAGCTCCACACGGGTGAGTAGATTCACCCTACTCTCCCCTCGTTGGCACAAACTTGTGCGCCGAAAGGCATGTCCTACCATACCGTACCATACCATACAGTTCAGGACACTTCGTCAAGTTGAAAAATCATCGCAACGTGCCGTCCCGAACGTACCCGGCATGGACCTCCAGGTTAATTTCCGCATGGGTGTGTTGACAATTATTACGGGGGACCGTAGTAAATAGGACCAAATGTTGTTAGTAAAAATAGGCAAATATATAGGTTTTTGTGTGTACCACAGGTCCTATTTACTAAGGTCCCCCGAAACAGTTGGGTACATACCCGAGTATGGACAAAACAATTACGTTTGGTACATCGGAATCCCAGGGAAAAATGCCCTACGAATGTACAACGCACCCATATTGTGGGTTTTGTACCAACGGAGGTGTACTCGCTTTCATGCATGGCCGTACGGTAGTCGTATGAACATAGAGCCTCGCATCCCTACAATGCTGGGACGGACGGAGCACGTCGGGTTTTCACTGACCAGGCAGACGTCGCTTGAAGCGAAACGTGAGGTGTTGGGCGAGTCGCACGAAGGGTAAGCTGCTGCATCCTACTGCAAGAAGTGTTTGTGAGGCGGGCTTCCTTGCGTAAGGATGACTGCGTCGAATTGATTTATTCGTTTGCGGGTGGGGGGTGATTTTTGCACCAAGGAAGGGTTTTCACCAAGCAGAAGGGGGGGGGGGGGGGGGATTTGCACCCACCGGGGGGAGTGAGTTTTTTGCATCAGAAGGGGGGGGGATCGATTTCATGCATGGCCGTAGTCGTGTGACAATAATAGACCCTCGCGTCCCTACAATGCCGGGGGGGGCAGCGTACTCATTTGTTGCTCGCCTTTTAGTTATTTGACCATTGACCACGCATCCCTTTCGAGACGGAGCACCGTTCCAACTCCTAATAGAGACACCTCCAACAATTGGGCGCTCATTACGTTGTTTCCATATATTGCATTTGTTTTTTTTTACCTAGTCTTTTCCCCTTCCTGTTTGGCCGCCTGGGGGGGATTTCACCCGTATTCCTCTATTCCTGCTGTCGCTTCAAATTTCCTCTGCGTTGTCTTGGGTCGTCGCCTAACTCCAGGAAACAACGCCCGCACAGAAGGGTATATATGCCCATTCTACCCTATGCGTCAACCATTTCAACTCTTCCGACAGATCACGAGCTAGATCATCTCGATCCTGCGTTTGCCGATATGATATGTTGCGCTTGATCTGTACCATACAGATCCCACCCCACCCATCAAATCAAACACGTTCCCAAGAGCTGTGTCATACCGATCCTACGCGGGCAACATAATCTAGCTCGTACAGATCATGTACATCAGGGATCGATCTGCCCCCGAAAGCAATAGAATGAACTGGACAATTAAATGGGGGAGGGATCTGATCAGTCCGATGTGTGACCCGTTGTCGTGTCTTGAGTTGTTATACACAGGCCCCATCGAGCAAAAAACGTTACAACTAGATCGTGTTAACTGTACAGATACAGACGACGGATCTATCCGCCCCGAAATGGTTCGATCAGATGATGAAATGTCTGATCTGTCTCATCTGTTCGTTGCTGCATAGTTCTGATGGCAAGATAGGGGTGCACCTACAGGGTATACTCTGAGGTTATGATACTCACTTGAAGATGCCCTAAACTCCACCCCAAAGCGAGGATGCTCTGAACCCCACTCAAAAACCTGGCCATGGTAAAACTGAAACTGCTACGCGATGGACAACGCCATGGCCTGCCTGCAGGCGTACTTTAATTATCACGTATATATCTCGAAAGTACAGTAGTCTCAAACACACCTGATTGATGTTACAGCGATACCGGGCGATTGAGGCATGCCACGATAGCGGAACCAACCTCCGATTGTTTTAGGCTCCTCACCTGATGCCCTATAAGTATCGCACGGCTACTGAAACATTACCTTTTTAGTACCGCACTGCTACAGAAACATAAATATGAGTCAATTTCCCAAGTGCTTTGTCTTCACACAACGGGACAGCCGTAAATTATACCCCACCCAACACTCGGCCCTCGAGCAAATCGAAAGTGCACCTCTCGATGAATAACAGTATTAGTGCTGTGGCTGTCTACAGAAGGTCGTACAGCAAAATAAAGTGGAAAAAGATCAATAATATTTTGGCAAAATCCTAGGCAGTTCAACCATTGTATAGCAAAAAAAGAACATCACTCTTATCGGTCCAACCATTGTTTCGCCAAAAAAAGAATATTATTCCTATCGCAACACGCGTTCGTTCTACCATGGTTCAAGCTACTTTTGCGGTGTGAGAGGGGACTTTTTGCGCGCGAGCAGTGCCGCGGTACGTAGGGATGCGGGGCCATATTTTATGAGCTTCTCACATGAGGAGGCTCAATATTTTCGCCCCGAAACATGAAAACTCCGAAGAACTTTCTTCGCGCAATCCGACCAACATCTATCTCTAAGCGCTGCATTTTCCAAACATTCTAGCACAAAACATCATGCTAAATACAAACCGGTACTTGCTCACTTGAGGGGCTCGACCGGACAGCAATTGTTCAGACAAAAAGTGCAACCCTCACCGTTGAGTGAAATCAGCCGCCCATACCTTGCCGTTGGCTTGTAGGATCACCCCGAGGTTGGTCATCGCAGACACGTATTGAGGGCGATACTTCAGTGCGCTCCGAAGCATCGACTCAGCTTCGTCCAGCCGCCTCAGCTGCACAGTCACGGAGACAGCAGTAGTACTTACAATAGGGTCACTTGGAAAACCTTTTTAACGGATAAACGTTTTCAACGGATACGCGGACTAGCAAAGGACGGCAGTAGGTCCATCGGAACACGTTTTCAACGAATGAACGTTTCAAGTAGATACACGGGCCAGGAAAGGGTGCAGTAGGTCAATCGGAGCTCGTTTTCGACGGAAAGACGAAAGAGGAAAGGGAGGCACACTGCAGATCCATCGGAATGAGGTTTCGACGAATCAACATTTTCCATGGATACACGAGTCAGGGAAGGGTGGCAGTAAGTCAATCGAAATACGTTGTCAACAGATATAGACGTGCCGGAGATATGTGCTGTCGCCTGATGCAGCCAGCTCCAACCGCTGGAATTCAGGGCTTTGTAGGAACGGGCAAGATAGACAAGGCCGGACGTGGGAGAAACACGATACCAACTAGCCCATCGCCTTCGTCATTTGTCATTCATCTTCATTTGCACTCGATTTCTGTGAAATAAGCACGCAATTTTCTCTCATGGTCCTGGACTAGTGTATTCTACCCTTTGATCAAGTAGAAATGTGATTTCTTGCCGAGCTTACGGAGCCGAACCACAAGACTTTGAGGGCAGCGGCGAGTGACATGTGTGAAGCCACCGCCGCGAGCGCGTGGCCTTGGCTTGCTTGAGCGTGGATGTTGCGACAGCTGTCTTGGAAAGACTCCAGTATTTGAGCATGTATGTGTGTGAAAAAAAAACGCGGAGTGCGACTTCTCGCTTTCCTTACCGAGCAAGACTGCAATACGAGACTATGACGGTAAGCGGCGGGTGGCACGTGTGAAGCCGCCGTCGCGAGAACGTGACCGTGGCTTGTTCGGGCGTGGATGTTTCAACTAATGTAAAAAAAAACTGCTTTAAGACAACAACGGTCAGAAAACTAGTCTAAACGTGCGGTCGGAAAAGAGCGGTTAAAAAAGTACCGTCTCGAAAAGACAGATTTTTAACGTACTCCAGAGGAAACAGAAACTAAACCCTGAAGAAATTTACAGTTTCGTTCTTGTTTATTTTTGTTATTGCTTGATTTCGTTTGGTTTTGGTTGTATCGCACCACGCGTCGGTTGCCCATGTTTTCAGTAGCAACCTAGGCGGAACCACCCACCTGCTGAAGGGTGCACCCAAGGTCGTTCATCACCCCAGCCATAGCGAACGCCATGTCCGTCGAATCCAAGCCATCGACCTCGTCAAGCCCACTATCGGAGTTAGGCCTGTCCTCCCCAGCCTGATAACCCTCGGTGTCATGTCCACCCCCCAAGCTAAGCCTGTCCTCAGCTTTGTGATATTCCTCGATATCATGTCCCACGAGTGGACCTTCTCCCCCCGTACTCTCCTCGTACAGCGCCCATCGCGGCACCAGTCATAATCATCCTCCTCCTCTTCATGATGTCAAGCCCACGTTTGGAAGTTGTTACGGCTTCTTCCAGTCGACCTTCGCCGTTATAGCAGCGAGAACCGCTCGAGGAGGTGGGGGATCAGCTCATCGTCGTCGGTACCGTGGTAGGTACCACTAGTGTCTGCCGCGGCGGCGGCGCCCTCGTCTACGACCGCTGTGTCACGCGTGGTGATTGTCGGATCAAAGTCTCCCGCACCAGCTTCCTCTTTTGTGATATCAAAAAGCTCTCCGACACTGGGTGCCTCCTGGGTTTCTTCTCCGGTAGCCCCGCTGATAGTGGCGGTGGTTTCGAGCAGTGGGAGTGATAACAGCAGTCCTGCCTTGGAGGGCTGGGGTTCGGGATCACCCCCCACCGCTGATGGAAGGTCGGCGAGCGGGTTTCCTAATGGGGTGTGCCTCGACGCCTGATTTTACGCCAGGTATACAGCAGTGTGAGACAACACAGCGTCACGCCGGGGAATGATGAGGGCTCTAAGAACGCAATGAAGTATGGCTGGGACCGCCGACTTGGGGTCTTCATTCAATCCCACACCAACAACCTTGAACAGGTGGCGGCAGCGTGAAAAAATAATGCAGAAGAAGAAGAAGAAGAAGAAACATACATCACCAATGGACGCTTCTGAATATACGAGTTAAAGTTACGTTTTCTCATTATTCGGTAGATGGGTAAATATATACCGGTATATCTTAACCCTCTCTTGAGGACTTACTTGATTATAGTATAGAGGAGAAACTTGTTTCTTGCTAACTGACGACTACAACGACAGCCATTGCGTGATTGGGGGAGCGCACAAATTGGTGTCCGAGTTACAATGGTTGAATGCAAGGGGTTGTACGGCATGGGCGCAACATGAGCCTACCCGTACTGCCCGGTACTCACGCTGCTCGTAGATGGTTGATATATGTTGGTAGCTATCTCGGGTTCCACGAAATAAAATACGTGCGGTTTGTCACTTGAACCCGTCGCGCCCAATGAAGCGGCAAATCATAAGCTGCCGCTAGCGCGGGCGAGTGAGTATGTCGACCCGACCTGGTCCCGGGCGACGGTGGAGATAGCCGCCCGGGGAAGGCTGTCGATATAATGGCTGATCCAACGTATCGGCTCAACACATGCACGGGGTTGCTGCGGTTACGAGGTAGACTGAGCGAAGACGCGGGACGCCATGCGATGGCGGAAAGAAGTAGAAACGAACTATCAATAATGAAGTAAATCGTAGTCAAGTCGGAGTGAGAGAGAGGGCGACCCCATTTTTGAAATCCTTTGGCATCGACAACCAAATTGGGACCCCATTAAGACTCCCATTTGGGGCATTACACAACCCGCCGCATCTCCGCAAAAGTCATACAGCCACACCTAGTCGATCTTAACACAATCATACCACAACGTCCTACAGCCTCCCTGCTTTCGACGTTGTCATACAATTAATAGTGTCTACGCCCTACTACGGTAGATCTGCAACCATACAGCTCCTAAATCCTCATGATGTGACACTACAGGTAACAGTGTTATCGCTTCGAAAACAGAATTTCCTAAAGCCCTCTTACAGAAACGAACAGCTCCCTCCCCTCCCTGCTGAAAACACCAAACCTAGTAGAATTCCAAACTATCAAATTAAAACAGACTCCTAGACATTTTGTTTTTTTTGAAGGTCACTTCCACTTTCCAGCTGACGTCGTAAGAGGTTTTACCCCCAGCGGTCGTCTTCTGGACAAGCCGTGGTCACAGGTGTCGTCCCTTCTCCCCCCCGGTACGTGCCTTCATTTTTCTGTCGCGCATAGGGTTCAGCATTCCCACTGCTCGTCGATTTTCATGGAAAGTATCTAGCTCACGCTTTCGCGCTTTCCGCCGATCAATTTTGTACCAGGTATGCAAGAAAAGTATTTACGAGTATGCACTCGGTGAGACTTGAACCCACGAAAATGATCACAGTAGGCACGCGGACCACCTACTAAGCCACCGGGGACGATACTGGCTTTATATTCTAATGTTCTCCCAGTTATCAACACACTACCGTCGAGACTAGATCATCAGCAAGGTAATCAGTCGAATATCGGCATGTGAAATAGGGTCGACTGTCGCGTCGCATTGCAGTATTATCCATTATTTCCGGAAAATAACAAGCACAATATCAAAAGAGACCCAATCACGAAAAATTTCAAAATGTTCCGAATCCTCCACGTATTTCGAATTATCAACCCGAAAGCCCTCAACCAAAACCTCAGCATCCTGACACCGTACACCCTCCGAATCACATCGACTCTTCGTCAGTGAGCAGTACGTGGTACATTTTGCCAATTACTTTGTCTTCCTTCTAAACCAACCAGCGAGTCGCGGACGAAATCGACATATGACGTGACGCATGCTGTCTTTGCCCAATAATGTATCCACCGAAACACAGATGGACGCAATAACTGCAGCGAAGTATGTCTTGTCTCTGTCTTTCCAATGGTCCGGTCACCTAAAATACGACTCCCATGTGCTTTTTGGTAATACATCTTCCCAATACCCTCAACAAACCAAAGTATTTCATACCACTATCGATCAAAATAAGAACCGCACACGTCCAAACGAACGCTCACGGAGTGTAGGTGCCGCGGAACAACTCCTCCCTACGTGAAGAACGCGCATCTACTGCATGCAGTGTTAAAACTACTGTGAGTATTTGGCCAAAACCCAGCATATATCTGCATGTCAGAAATTACATTGAAGGAGGGGGGCAGGGGCAAACATTCCAATCCAAAACAACCTGAACAATTCAATCCCAATACGCTTCATTCGAAATACCACCCAAAAGCCACCTACATGTTGTAGCATTCTTCCATGATTCTAGTATTTGGGGGGACATAGTTCGTGCATTGCTTTTGCTATACGTACGACATACCGTCTCATGCCACCTGTTGGTCATAGTCGTGCCCATGTCTGATAAGTGCAATGATTATGTAACTGCCAAAGATATTCGGAGACTAATCCGGAAACCGGAATTATCTCGAGTAGTTATTTTTCATTGACGAGATCCCAGACGACTTTCTATGTCAGAACAGGAAATACCTTTTTCTTACACTTCGAGTTCTGAACTTCTACTCCGACAATGTATACCAGTACATGTTACGTCTCTCTATCCAGCGCCTCATGCGTATTGGGTCTCCACCCTCTGCTCCTCGTGAGCGAGGCAACGCGCCAAACACCCGCGCACAACTGCGTGATCAAACATGCTAGAACGTTGGCTCAACCCATACACGGGGTTGCTGCGGGTACGAGGTAGAGTGTTTCAAGACCAGGGACGCCATCAGGCGGTGGAAAGAAATACAAACTAGCTCTCAATTATTATCTCATTGGAGAGTGAGAGTGCATCCCTAGAAGCTTCTCTCGTCAATAAACAAACTGGAATCGCCAAAAGGCTCCCATTCGAGGTAATACGCAACCCGCCGAGTCTTCGTAGAATCCATACAGTTACACCTAGTCGACATTTACACAAGTATACTACAAACTCCTACACAGCGGGCCTTCCTGGCAGGGCTGGGTCACTGGGTCAGGGTTACCTCCATCTGGACCTCTTCCATCACGCTGCTGGTAATTTGTACCAACTCGAGCGTTTCCTGATACAACAGTTTCGATGCCAGCTGCTGCTGCTGCTGCTGCTGCTGCCACGATGACGATGACGATGGCGCCTCTCTCGGCGGCGGCGGCGGTGGCGGCGGCAGCGGCAGCGGTGGGCCGTCATGCGGCTGAGAGCGCCGCTGAAACGGTGGTGGAGGTGGAAGAGGAACATCTGCGCCTGGCACCAAGCCGACCTTAACGTTTGGCGAGCGAACGGGTTTGCATACAGTTATACGTACCAAACACGTAGTTTAAAGGCGGGGCGGAATAAATCATAAAAAATTAAATGTTTTGTTATTAGGGGGCGACGATTGGTGATTTTGTTAGGTGAGACGATCGTTGGTGGTTTTTATATTAGGGAAGCGATCGTTGGTGGTGTTGGCGGAGAGATGAGAGCGAAAACGAACAAAAAAAAATGAGTCGAAATCGAACGAAAACGTTGAGTCCGTAGGCGGGCGTCGTCGCAGCCGGCACTTGGTGGCGGTGGTGGCTTAAAGTGGCAGAGAAAGAAGAGGGCACTCAGAGTTTGGGATTGGGCAGAGGAATAGTTTAGAACTGGACCAACCGGTGTTCTTATATGCACCACACCAGACTGAAAATATGGAATGTTGGTGGCGCTGTCAGTCGGTAGAGTTTCACGACTAGAAACTATTTGGCAGCTGCCGTTAGCCAGCTGGCTGACTTAAGCCGGCAAGCGAGGCTGGCGACACCAGCTGATGACCGATCGACTTGCCAGCTTAAGTCGGGCGAGCGAATCGAGCCAAACCAGCTCTCCCCGGACAAGGGGGCCAAGCCGTAAAAAAGAAAAATGCGTCCTGCATCCAATAATCCGTCCCACAGGTATGGAAACCCACTAGATCGGATAGTCGGCACCTCCAGGAAACGACTAAATATTACACTAGCCTGACCAATAACTAGCTTGTGACTTAAAGGCGTGTCGACTCACAGCTCCAACTACTGGTGTATGGGTATGAAATCCCAATGCTCCTTACTCTTTCGTCCCGTTTGGTTTACGGGACATAAAATCTACTACTACTGTGGTAGTATAAAAGCAAGCTCTGAGCAATGCCGCGGTAAAGGTGGTGGCTTACTATTGTGTTAGGGCAACTCGATCAACCCATATATGAGCCATTAGCCCCAGACCAAATACACTAGAAACAATATCACACTAGCCGATAGTTGCTCATTTGAGGAGCTGAGCCTGTCAGAAAATATCGAGCCAAACCGTGCAATGCCTACTGCTGTAAGAAAGTCGGGTGAGGTTCACAGAAAGGCAAGAAATTCGTCGGCCGTGAGTCTGAACAAATTGAGTGTACAACTACGCATCGGCGAGAAAACCGGTCCGTGGGTTAGAGTTTGTAGGTCAGTGTTGATGTTTCTTGGGCACATGCTTCAGTAGGAGTACAGTCAGTGGCACCGTTGTTTTATGAGTCTCGCCCACTCAACTGTTACTAGAGAACATTGTAATCAGGACCAAATATGCCAAGTAAGAGTACTTGAATACACAGGTTCTTGTGTACCTGATGGGGTCTTGGGTACTACGGTCCCCTGTTATAGCTCTTTTCCTCGCCCAAAAGAAGTGACCCTCTTGACAAACAAAAATCAAGCTTAATTCTCTTGGGAAAATAGGCCGTAACAAAAGACGCACACAGCAAAGCAAATGGCAACTGCGTGTTTTGGGGGGGGGGTGATACAACTTGGTGTCCGAGATACAATGAAAGGGAGCGGCGGCAGAGACGCAGCATGATCCTACCTATAGTATATACCCGTGCTGCTGGGTGCGCACGTTTTTTTTTTCCCATTTTTTTTTTCCACCCCATGTATTATCTTCGCTTTTTTTTCTCTCTCCATCCTACAGTAGTAGGATCCGGGGTCACACAATAGACTCTTATCCCCCTGCCCACTAAGGTTCGCGCCTTGCATTTTTTTTTTATCGCGAGAAGACAGAAGTCCTTTCTTCCCTCGGCGGGTCGCGTCGAAATGTTCTCGTAAACGGTTGATGTCACCAACAACGTTATCATTTCGTTCTTGTTGCGCGATCATCACGGTTTGAAAGGGGTTAACCCGCCGATGAGCTATCCCACACCTGGTATGCCATAACTCCGTACGTAGGTGCACAACAAGTCTCGTCGCAAAACATGAACGGGATTCCAACGATGAGGCGTGCCCTGTAGAGTACTTCTTCAAGTTGAGGAGCTCCGTCAGTCAGAAATGTTTCACACCTCGCACCGATCAGATAGATCGTGATCTAGACTATCTAGTTCCTAGCCGGCCGTTGTGAGAGGTTTGTGCGGGATCTGAATACGGTACAGAACCCGATCCAGGAAGCATGTGCTACAGACTATGCACATGATGCGGGTCCCATCTCCCCTCCGACAATTGGAGCTATAATAGATCATACGAAATCGGGGAATACATATTTCCTTGAAAGATCTAGGTGATCTATCTGTCCGAGGTGTGCGATGTATTGGACGATAAATGTTTCGTAAGTACGTATTTCGTACGTACGTGGCATACCCCCTACCGTAGACACGCCTCCTCACCACAGGTGGCAGCCTAACTTTTCTGCGGCTCCTCTCCTGATGAAGCTCCACACCTTACACAAAACACTGACTTTGAGGGAAAACGGAAAGTGCAGCCCGATGAGCATCCCCGTGGTCGAGCCATAAAACACCAACACTGATACCAAACACGAACATTTTTCTCAAACACCCAACCATAGGTGGAAGGTGCCTACCTCTGACGCGGTGGGTGAGGGACGTCCAGCCGCCCTCGAGAGGAACCTGGCCCACTCCACGACAACGTCCCTCCTTTCCCACAATGCCGACGATCTCCGACCGATCAAATCGCCCGCCCACTGCCTATACCTCGCGTCTTGGCCTAGCCGAACCGCCAACTGTACGTAGCTGTGCAAAACGAAAACACGCGGAGTGCGCGGGGGGGGGTGGGGTAGATAAACAGATGGGGGGGGCATCCATTTGTTTGTGACACAGTAGTTGGCGTCAATTTTCCCTTGGTATCATCGGAAGGGGGTTTATGAGTGATCAACGTTGAACCTCAAGCTGGTGTATTGTACAATGGCGAACAGGATGATACCCGTATGATTTCCGGGGGGAAATGTGACTTGCAAGGTTGATGGCATACAAAACACACTACTGAAACACCAGTAGTGGTGGAAGTAGTCAGCCTCACCTGTCTCTATCTTTCGCCACGCAGCAACCCCGACCCCCTTGCTCCTCCAGACCCATTGTCTTATAGAGGCTAAAGGCCATTCTCCCTGGCAGAGCGTCTCCTTCCATCGCCACGACCGGCACCCCTGACAAAAGAACACAACAAAACAAACGGAAAAAATTGAGAACCGTTGCCGTCCCTCCGTTCAGGCAGAAAGTCGATCATCACTACCAACACTTGCATCAACACCAACGGTAACACCAACACCATTACCAACACCACCATTCTATCCCTGCGACCCCCCCCCTTCTCCCCCCGTTAAACACATGCCATTATATGCACCATATCCTACGACAATCATCTCATGCTAAATCAAGACATTAGGTAGTTTCCACTCATGTACGAAGCGCATGATATATTGTACACGTACACCGACCGATACGTATATAAGGGCATGGGGTGGGTGACACTAATGAATTAATGAGATTTGAAATACACACTGTAAATTTATTATTGGTATTTGTGCGAAGCAGACGATGTGCTTCACACCTCGCACGGATCACAATATATCTATCTATACGCTGTAGATCATATAGCCCCTCACCTGACGCTGTGAGAAATTGTGCAGGATCTGCCCATGTATATAGTGCAGATCCAACCCAGGTCCCACGTGCTATAGACCACGCTAATTATACAGGTCCCACCCGGCAGCCGTGAGCTAGATCACACAAGATCAGAAATTGATCTATCTGCCTTGAAAAATATCTGCCGTAAAATAAAGAAGTGGGAAGGAACGATCTGTAAATGGTCTGTCCGATGTGTCTATACCAGGTATATCTCACCCACGGAAATGCCGTCTGCGGCCGTCTTGGAGCCCCCGAAAGGAAAAGGATGGAGAAGAACGTCCGCCGCGGACAGCAGCGACAGAAACTCTTGTCCAGCCGATGTGCGCGGGAGGACCCGAACCTATAACAGCAAACGTTGTGGGCGAGAGTGGGCGGGGGCGGGCGTTCGGGTGTTATATCCCGAAGATGGTGCATGCGAGGTGTGGCGGGGGGTTGGGGGCGGCGGCTTCCGGATGTTATCCCGCAAATGATAATGCTACAGCTGGCGTAAGTGTGGCTGGGTTTGGGTAGTGCTCTCGGTTGCTATTCCGAAGACTGTACTATTAATACTACTGAATACCGGGGGGTTATAATATTCAGAACCCGTGATCCACCCGCAAAACCATGTATCCCCCCCATGTTAACACATCACATTCGGTTCTCATTACTACTGTATGTTCCCGCGTAATACTACCTATTGCGGGGTAATATCACCTTTTGCGGGGTAATGCTACATATCACGGGGGGCCATAGTAATCAGAACCCACGATAGACTCAAAAATCAGGCAACCCCCTGTGTTTACACATACTATTTGGTTCTGATTCCCGCAGTATGTTGCTACGTCATAGTAGAGCTGTCGCAGTAGCAGCAGTAGTAGCAGCAGAAATAGGTGCGGTCGGGCTAGGTCGTGCCCTCGATTGTTATTCCGAACATGGCATCAGGTGTGGTCGGGTTGGGGGCGGGCATTCGGCTGTTATTCCCAAGATGGTATGATGCCAAGTGTCTTTTCTGTAGGACGAGTAAAATCCTCCCGGATCAAATAATCGCAGATGATGTCAGGGTCGATGGTGGCGTACGTGGCTACTAAATTATTTTACGACTCGGACAGATCATCGATTCTCAGTTGATCGTTTAAATCTTTGAGGGATGGATATATGTGTATGATCTGTATTATTTTGCTCACGTTGCCGGGTGGGAGCCGTATAACCTGCATGTTCTAGGACTTGTTTCGTGCGTTGGATATATATGTACTGCAGGCACATAGATCCTGTACAGCACAGTACAACGTTCCAAAACGGCGGTTGAGGAGCTACAGTAGATGACCTACGGAGAAGATTTAGATCGTGATCTGTCCGACGTTCGACATATCTGTTCGTTAGGCGCAACGCACAGATCCGGCGGGTAAGATCCCTGGCCAAGATCGCGGACCAGCCGTTGGTGTAGACCAAAAATCTCTCTACTATGTGTGTGGCGCATACGAGATCCGTACTACTGGCCTGACCCTGGAGAAGATCACAGCATGGTCAACCGTGTCCATACTACAACCGTGTCCTTACCATAACCGTTGTCATTATTCCATGCAATTTTCGGTGTCATTTTACCGGGTCGTTTTTGCCGTGTTCTTCTACCGTGTCCATTTTCCGAGTAATTACCGTGTCATTTCACCATGCACTATCGTATTTTTTCTACCGCGCCCTTCTACCATGTCATGTCATCATGTCATTTTACCCTGTCCCTCTGCCACAAGCCAGAACAAACTACTGACTTACCTGATCGATGACATCCGGTAGGGAGCTCTGCAGTCGTTGCCAAAACGCCTCCGTCCAGCGTTTTCGGCGACCTTCCGTGAAAACCAAGTACGCCTTTGGCCGATGCTGCTTCGAATCGTCCTCTAAGCCCGTATGACGGTTCTTCGGGTAGAATGAGAAGAACAAGGAAGAAAAACAAGCGCACAAAGTTCGGTAGGTGTGAGCGGCTTTTGTTTTTATTGTTGTTGCGGTTGCAGTGCAGGCCAAAACGACAGTACAACGCCAAATGTGAATCGACCAATCAGAAAAAATAACGTAACCTGTAGCTTCCTGTCGTATTCCATTTTGGATTTTCTTCCTCACTGTCCTCCTCGACTACGTAGGGGTGTGACGGATCGAAAATTGAGCTGGACCTACTATTACGTGATAAACAAATGACGGAGGCAAGCAAAATAAAGGCCACGTCGCGCATTGCCGTGGACCGCAAGATAGGGTAAGACAGACGGCGATATTTCGGGAAATAGCGAACACCACGCCACCACACCTCTGGCTCCAACCTCTTGGGGCTGGACCAGCGTTTTGATAATTATTCCGTTATGGCCGCCCTCGACTATAAAATGGGAGTCCACGCATATGTGAGCAAGGGTAGAGCTCGTGCGAATTAGGCCACAAAACCAAGTACAGCAGTACCAGGGAATGAGGCCAAAAAACCAAATACAGCGCCAGGTATGCGTTTACGCGCGCCCCTGACTAGTACAGTATCAGTCAGATCCGAAATATATAAGGTACTTTAGTACCTACTGTGGCAATTGGAATGTGTAAATAGTTGTCGATCACAGACTGCTACTTCTGCCGAGTGACTTCACTCCGTTGCCGTGCGACTTGGTGAAAAACATGAAAACACGACGAGACGAGGTTGCGACCCTGGACGTTGATGGCCTGCGTGCCGCAAGCGCGCCGATATATCGTGTCGACACACAAGAGAACACACCCACTTGTCACTTGGATGATTTTTCCGAGTGGACCTATTAATAGTGCTTCCAAAACAAAGTGGGGGGAGGGGGCGCACACAAACCAGCGAAAACGGTGGGTTCGGAAAGGCCTCGTCGAGACGTTTCCAATAGAGAGTTGCATCGCTCGGCGTTTGTCTACACCGCCCCCCGCTGTAAAGAACAGCGTCAGCCTGGAAAAATCGCCGGAGAGGGGGTGTGTTATCTTATCACCCGTGTGGTACGCCGCCACAGTGGTACCCGGTATCAGGTTTCTTTATGGTGGCCTGACAGTTAGCCCTCTTAGGACTCCAGAGGGAAACAATTGACGATACGAAAGGGGGACAACGGCGGCGGCCACTACGCGATTGGGGGGGGGGGGTACTCGATAGGAGAGATGTACTCGATCTCATGCATGGCCGTAGTCGTATGACCATAGACCCTCGCATCCCTACAATGCCGGGACGGAGCATGTCGGGTTTTCACCGACCAGGCAGACATTGCTTGCACCAAGCGCGAAGGGGGGGGGGGGCGATCGGCGTCCGAGTTAAAGTGTAAGGAGCTGTAGAGCACGGGTGCATTACGATTCTATCCGTACTGCTGGGGAGCTCAATCAAGCTGCTGCTCCTAGACGGTTGCAAACGCGAAAATCTATTATTGTTTCGGTCGCTATCAAAGGGGCTCTAAAACGGTCGAGACAAGGGATGTGCAAATTGACGTCTGTCTGGAAGGTTTAGCCAGACGGGAGAAGAGGCCGATTAGTTCCGAACGTCTCACGGACGTCGGGCAGATCAGATCAGATCAGATCAGATCAGATCAGATCAGATCAGATCAGATCAAATCACGCAGATCGTTGCCGCCGAGGATCAACATCAATATATTATCATGTACAAGCGTCCACGAGGCTGATCTACAGGGTCTGAATGATCTCGTGTGCGTGTTTCCGCAGTACAGCATTATAAGAGCCCATCTTAACGGGGAACACTAAATTTCGTTATTTGGAAATAAAATTTCAATTCGAATGAATTTTAATTTGATTTCGAAAAAAAAATGTGCTTGCATCCTATCGGGAAACGGCGCATTCATTGCCAAACAAAAGAAAATCGAAACAACCTGGAATCATGCAGCGCGTCACACAACGCCCAGCCGACAAACAGCGACGAGCGTAGACGAGAGCGAAGGTTTGGGTTGTCGTGTGCGCGCCGCTGCCACCTTTTTTTTCTTTTTGGTGGCGCAGGACAGGAAGCTACCACTCTCAGGGTGTCTTGGGTGGGCGGAGGGAGCCCTCAAGCGCCACGTGCGGAACAGCATCGGTGGTGCAGATATCGAGGTCTCGAGCGTATCCTCCGTTTATTTGCTCGTTTGCTGGGTTTTCGTGATGGTTGGCCGATCGAGCAGGCCGAAAAATTGGGCTTGCGGCCGCCATGACTTCTTTTGAGGCGCCACCGCCGTGGTACGATATGATATGGTCTGTGGCCGTGGGCGCGGCTATTGCTCCGGTCGCCAGTCGTTGAGGTTCGCGCTTTATCGCCTCGACGGTGGTCACCGAAGCGGCCAAGAATCACCCCAGACTCCACCGGGGGTGTTGACCCACCATGAACATGCTACATCAAAGCTGGTCAACTCCCAAATTAGAAATTGAAATTAGAAAAATCACACGAAAAAAGTCCCAAAAGACTTTTCACTCAAATTGTTTGTTTCGAATTTGCCCTTTCGAATCCTGCCTGGTCATTCACTCTTCGGCCACTCAAATGCAAATTAAATTAGAAAAAAAAATCGAACCAAATTGAAAGGACCAAAAGTCCTCGATAAGATGGGCCCTAAGCCATACCAAAAAATACAAAAAAATATAACCTAAGAATAAGAACGCAGCAAGACTCCGTTCTGGGGGGAAGTTAAGAAAATTGGAATGATAAATCCTGCTCAGCGGCGAGCGCAGTTCCCTGTACTATTGTCACCATTGTTACCTACCTGTACCAGGTATGGTGATGCATTCGATATACAGTAGACATGGATAACGCATAGGAGAAAGAAGACATAGAAGGCAGATAGACTTTGTGGACAGGTTTCCTTTGTTTCCGGGGATTTCTTCTTTCAGGAATCTTTTGAGTGACCACACGTTCAAGCTCATGCTGCACATTGTCGGATGACAAGCATAACAATAATAATGTACAATAGACCGTACTACGAATAGGACAGACTCGTATTCTATCCGCATGTTGCATCCGAACTAAGACACTCGTACACTCGCATCAGTTCGTATTGACCGCACGTCCCAGTAGACAGGTATGGATCTCAACGCCCATACGCTAACGCGCGGCACTGAGAACTACTGGCATGTGACAGCCATCTGTGCTCGAGGTTGCTCAGGGTTGGTATCCCACTAAAGTTTAAGTCTTGCTCATACTGTGGGTGTGTTTTGTCGGCGGACCCCATACTGCTGTGTTATTATTCAAGAGTAGTGCGAATATGGTAAACCCACTATCAATAATATATACACTGTCCGAACCTGGTGGTTGAACGCCCGGAGAATGTCTCCCACAACGAAGTCGAACCCCGGCCTCAGCTTGAAAAGGCTCTGGGGACACATGTACACGATGCTGGGAAACGGGTAAGGAACAGACCAAAGCGCGACGGGATGAAAGACGACAGCTGAGGGTGATGATGCGAGCTGATAGTGCCTCCAAGGATCAAGCCGAAGATTGCGGCCTCAGCTTGAAACGGATCTGGGGAGACGTGCCGTGTGACCCATTCTACGATAGAGGCAGCATATTTCCGCTATTTTTGTTCTGAATGACGGGGTTCCTTAACCCAAAGTCGTCGGAATGTCAATCTTGCTGCGAAAAATGACAATTTTTGTATATTTGGGCCTTAGGATTATTCAATCGGGACGCGATTTCCTTTTTTGCTGAAATGAGTTATCGGGTGAGGTACGGAGCTCCTTAAGGTCAAGTGAGGAGCCTCAGAAAATGTAGGGTGAACCTCTATCGTAGAACGCCTCGTGTGTAACCCGGACGTAGGACAAAACACACCCTTACGAGCGATTTTTTTTCAGTTTAGCTAGTTTTTTTCGAGAATAGAGAAAGAGTGAAAAAACGCCGACCGATGCGTCCAAAGAAAGGTTTCGACGAGATCTCCTCCCCAACGCCACTACGTTCCTTGTGCGTGCTTCCCTTTCAGTGTTCCTCGTGTGTGTTCCCCTTCTTAGGGAGAAACCCGGCTCCCAAAACCATCCCAGGGAGTGTGCTACCTTGCGTGCTACACGGCATACACAACGCTGGAAGCACAAGCGAAACAATCTAAGTACGGGGGCGGGAGCGGGGGGGGGGGGGGGGGGGGGGGGGGGGGGGGGGGGGGGGGAGGACGGCGACAAAGGGGGATGCGAGGTGACCATGCCTCCAAGAATCAAGTCGAAGCCCGACCTCAGCCTGTTAAAAAGGTTCTGGAGAGACGTGTGTGCAGTGCTGCGGACGCGAAAGGAATCAAATGATGGTAAGGTGTAGAAGCCAGCACGTATTACAGCGCCGTGACCGCCCTTGTTGGGGCTGGAGTAGGGGGTAGGCGCTCGCAGAATATCCAGAGGATGCCCGTATTGGAAAAAATCGCCCCGACATGCACGTTCTCTCCGACGAAAATAGTCCCGCGTGTGGTTCGAGGCGTTCTACGATAGAGGTTCACCCCAATTTTTCTGAGGCTCCTCACTTGACCTTAAGGACCTCCATACCATTAGTGAGTCACCCGAGAACTGCCTTGAGCAAAAATCAAATTGCATCCCGATGAATAATCCCATGGTCCAACAATACAAAAACGTCTCTTTTTTTCGCAGCAAGATTGGCATTCCGGCGATTTTAGGGTTAACCCCTTTAGTACCGCAGTCCCGATTTGGAGACAGACCAGTCTAATTCCAAGTGATTTGTCCCCAAAACGGGACTGCGGTACTGAAGGGGTTAAGGAGCCTCGTCATTCAGGAAACATTTTAGCGGAAATGTGCGACGTCTATCGTAGAACGCGTCGTTTTGTGCGATTTGCATACACCCTAAACCCTGACCATAACCATAACCCTAGCCCTGGCCGATCCATGTGAACGTTACCCTGAAAAATGCGACAAAGCAACAAGCTTGAAACGCAAAGTAGACTACTGTACCAGGTTTACCTGGGTTTTTTTTTTTTTTTGGCAGTTCAGATGCAAGTGTTTGGTAATTTCGTAACCAAGTGGTATCCGTCTCTTCACCCTGTACGCTTCGTTTTTCTTTTTTACACGCCTCGCGTAAGGTACTGGTCTGTTTCGCGGCATTCCGAACGCAGCAACAGCCGAAGTCACACGTCCCATCCGTATCGTGCCAAGGCGTCACCCGTCGTACCTGTGTTCTTCGATGCCCAGCCGTGACCTCAGCTCACGCCGCGAGGCGGCCTTCGCGCTCTCCCGCGCTTCTTGGGGAAGGCGAGGCAAGCCCACCGGCCGATCGTACCAGATGCCCTGGCCATCCAGCAAGACCACCTGAAACATGACATTTCGTGGAGGGAACAACGGCCCTTAGACTGCAAGCTCTACCTCTCCATGAAATTTCAAAGGGCAATTTATTCGCAGTTGTTTGGTTTCACGATTCTTTGAACCGGCGACCAACTAACTCTTGCAGAGCTTCTCTCCCGAAGCATAAATATGTGTAGTCGCTTTGGCCGTGTCCTGTCGTTACTACGATAAGTATCTGGCAATTACCTTAAGGGCGCTGAGTTCGCTGGCACAAGGAGGGGTGCGATCGTTTTTTTTTCAGCGCCCATTTTCTCTTGGCATTAACGGTAACAGTAGTGCTGACTCAAAGTCGAACATGGTATTTTCGGACGAAGGCTTTCTCTCTCTACCAGACCTTCCCGCAAGCACCGTGGTTGGCATCCTTTCCGTTCTGGATAAATCGAGCACTGAACTACGATCGAACCCTATGTGCGACATCAGCACTCTTAAGGTACACCTATTAATACTAGATTTTGACCGAAGCAATCACATCGTCATGTATTGTCCCTACTGTACATGTCTGACTATATGTGTATGAATACTCTTCAGAACGACGAAAGGACGGACGAAAGGACGGACGAAAGGACGGACGGACTGACGGACGGACTGACGGACGGTGTTTTTTTTTTCGTTTTCGTTTTTTTTTTTCGTTTTTTTTTTTTTTTTTTTCTTTTATTTATTTCTTTTTTCTTTTATTTATTTCGTTCCTTGTTTTTGTTCACCTGTTCGGAGTACGGGTCGTCCTCCTCCTCTGTAAAAGAGCGGTCCGATTTTGTCCTTCCAAAACCGCCGCCGACACGAAGTAGTCGATGGAAGGATTCCCTGCCGCGATAAAAAGGACAGATATCCAAGAGCTGGAGGCCGTCAGCCGCTGCAGCTGCACCCTCGTTGTAAGTCCTTGGATTCGAGGTCCCGGCATATGTACCAGTATACTGTACTGTACTCTGATACTGTAGTGACTTTTTTCGGTACGAGGTACACGTTTTTACAAACACATCCGGGCGGCCGAAAGGTCAGATTAGACCAATAAGACCTGCATCCTGCACAAAGTTTTGTGCCCACCCGTCCTGCACATAGGGCGGGTCGTCTAGAGTGGGAGTTTGTAGGTTTTTTAGTACCCTTGCCTGTCGTGATGGGGTTTCCCCAGAACACCGCCTGCACCTTGGCCAGCCTAGCGTATCCCAGGAAATGAGTCACCGGCTCCGAGTTCATGTCAGCGTATACCAGCACGTCCATCCTATCAGGACAGCGAGCGCAGCACAATTGCGGCGCAATCGATACGAAAATGCGGCATGTTTCAGAGGTATCATTATCAGTTTCCAGCAATAGAGTTCATGTATTATTCGCCCGCATTCAACGGGGGGAAATTGCGTATCATGAACGAGCGCCGATAAAGTAGAACGGCCAAACGGAAGAGAGCCTTGCCAGCTTCAACCGGAAGAACGACCAAGAGTGAGTAGTAGTTAGCCGTTTGGGGACTTGACAAGGCAAAAAGGGGACGAATGAGACATCGATGATTGGATTCATCTCACGGTGGGGTCTGCCCGTTTCGGTCCAAATGTTTCTGGCCGGTTGAGCTCCTTCTATTATCAATCGAAGAACTACGTTACCGGGTATATAGTACAATACTTTTAGTAGGGTATTCGTGTTAGGTCTAATAGCGCATAGAAATGTTGGCCAGGTCGAGGGTGAGGTACTGAGCACCTCAGGCGAGAAGCTCTTACAATGGTAGGCCGCCACCTTTATAAGGCATTGCTCCTTTTAGCATCGACCACAGGCACTCCTTGGGGTCCCCTCATATGAGGAGCTCAGAAAATAAGGCGCTACTCTCATAAGGCAATGCCCATTTCAGCATCGACCACAAGCAGCCCTTGGGGTCCCCTCATGCCAGAAGCTCATAGAACAAGGCATCGCCCTTATAAGGCATCACTCATTTCAGCATCGACCGCAAGCACTCCTTGGGGTCTCCTCATCCGAGATGCTCAGAAAGAAGGCACCGCTCTTATAGAGCATTGCTCATTTCGGCATCGACCATGCGGGTGCTCCTGGGGTAAAAGCTACTCTGTGAACAGGATGAACATGAGCATTGGTGAACAGGATAAGCCCCAGAGACCTGCTTGATTGCCTGCGCTCGGAAATACAGTTGTAGGTTTTGTACGTGCGCTGGGAAACAGTCTACGGTACTGCGTCTGGAAAGACTCTTAGGTCACTGTGCTTGGAAATACTTCATAGAAATAGGTCCCTCAGGACTCTCGTGCTGCAGGCCGTTGTGTTTGGAAATCACGCGTGCGTATCAGGGGTAGGAGTGGATGAAATTCAACAATTTGTTTCAGGTCTGATCGATACCACTTTCTATGTTTTAAGCCATTGGATTCTAGCCACGTGCCCTTTATAAGTTAGTGGAATGATGGAGCTTAAGCTTTATTTTTACCAATCCGCCGAAGGATAAAAGAAAAAAAAAAAAAAAAAAAATGGAAAAAAGGGCTGGGAGGCAAGCGGGATATTGACTTCAGCTACGAGTAGCGTGGATTGAATAGTTCTGGCAATGGAGGGAAACTACATTTTACACTAGTATTTTTCGCCATCTGACAATGTATCGTGGTTATTCCAATCACACCATCCACACATAAAAGGGAATCTGCAATCCAACGGCTTCAGACATAGATGCTACCGAGCGCATCGCGAGTTCTACCGGGGTGCACGGCAAACTCAAACGACACCGTACTCCATTTTGTTTTTTGTTCAAACAGTGGGGTGGGAGAGGATTTCTGGACGAGTTTACGAAAAGTGATTCTGAAAGTTCTTTGCTTGTTTTCATTATACCCCCCACACGATTAAATCGACGCAGTCACTCGATTCGATTAATTCGATGCTGTCATCCAATGCAAGAAAGCCCGCCAAAGTCCGCTTAATTTTTCCTTATTTTCAGTGGGATGCAGCTCACCCTTCGTGCGACTCGCCTAACACCTCACGGCGCTTCGCGCTCGGTGCAAGCAATGTATGTCTGGTCCGTGAAAACCCGGCGTACTCCGTCCCGGCATTGTAGGAATGCGAGGGTATATGATTATACGACTACAGCCATGCATACTATGAGGTACCCCCCTTCCCCCCCTATTCTATACTACCTGGTAGTATATAGGTTGGGTTGGCGTCGGTTGGCAACGACACTGCTGTAAAACATGCCGCTCACTGCTTGAGCTAGACTACCAGGGCACCGCTTTTGTTTTTTTTGGCGGTCGGTCACAGCTGGTTCTCGAGTTGAATTACTTTTTGCGAGGTGAAGAACCTTTACTCCGCACAAGTGGGAATGATCACATCACGTAGTGTTTATGGTAAGGCACCCAAGAAGCAGTTACATAGTACTCCCATTGCTGTCTCTGGAGGTGGCTACACCTGAAATTAAATTAACCATATGCAAGTCCGCCTCACAAGCGGATCTTAGTAGGATCCAGCTCACCCTCCATGCGACTCGTCGGACACCTCACGGCGCTTCGCGCTTGGTGCAAGCAATGCCTGTCTGGTCGGTGAAAACCTGACATGCTCCGTCCCGACATTGTACGGATGCGAGGGTCTATGGTCATTCGACTAGGGCCATGCATGAGATCGAGTACATCTCTCTTATCGAGTACACCCTCCCCCCGCCCGTCTGGTTCTCGAAAATGTGTGGTGGCATTATCGGACTATTTATTTTACGTTTGTCCCTGAGTTGTACTTAAGGAAAAATGTGTCGGCACCTCAACTCTCCCAGGAGAGTCCTTTCAGGGGTGGCCGTACCACCTGGACATTCACGTGAACACGGCACGCTATGTGGTATGCACTTTCCGATCATTCATTGCTCTCTCCGACAACGTGTCAATGTACTGCACGTGTTCCAGTCCGACTTGAATCAAATGTCCTCCAATACAACGCACACGTAGTAGCACTATTACGGGGGACCACAGTAAATAGGACCATACTATATTGTTAGTAAAAATAGGTACATACATAGTTTTTGTGCGTGTGCCGTGGGTCCTATTTACTATGGTGCCCCGTCAGAATCTCCTTGTCCATCGCTCTGGACCAATAAATATCCCTGTTCCCCTTCTTCAAGCTATATCGCGTGCCTCGGAGGTATGAGCCATTTAATCACACTAACTTCAAGCAATCAATTAACTATTTTCACTACAGTAGACTGTTACGAGAAAACGATCGCTATCTTAGGAGATAGATGGTGGCCACAGGAGGCAAAGCAGGAAGGGGATACGATTAGCAAAAAATTTACCTGGTACATCATACGTAATGTATGGAAACAACGGAATGAAACGCACAGCTGTTGCAGGTGTCTCTATTAGGACTAGGAACGGTGCCCCATCTCGAAAGGGATGCGTGGTCAATATGTGAAATGACCAAGGCTAGCAACAAATGAGTACGCCCCCCCCCCCCGCACCTTTTTTTTTTACGTCCATGGAACGGCTATGAAAGCAGCGGTTAGATCGTCCTGGCGCTGAAACCCACCTCGAAATTCCAAGGAGGTCTCGGGCCATAGATGCCTTCGAGGGTAGTCGTATCACCTCATCTGCAGCCTCGACCAGGCTAGGAGACGTTTGCCTCCCAGGGGCGGCGATCGGGAAAAGAATGACGTGAAAATGGTTCCTTGGTAGGTGGTTCATTATTCCTCCAAGCAGCATGCCGTGCGGTTCCTGCGCTTGTCCGCAGGGCGCCAGGGGTTTATCGGGGGGCGCGTGGGGCGGAGGGCAGGGGGCGGCGGGGCTTGCAGCAGTTATTTCTCGTGTCGTTCGAAGTTTGTGCCTGCACTTTTTTTCGGGAGGAATACGATGTCCAATAAGGCCTCTCAGCAGCATGCCGTGCGATTCCTGCGCTTGCCCACAGGCAGCGGGGGTTGAAGGGCGGGGGCGGGGGAGGGGCACACGTACAGCAGTCGTTTTTCGTGTCATTCGGAAAAAGTACCTGTGAAAAATTGTTGGGAGGGACGTTTTGGGAGGGATAAGGCGTTCGATGAAAAGCCTCCTATTCAGCATACCGTGCGGTTCCTGCGCTTGTCCACAGGGCGTTGGGGGGTTAAATGGAGGGGTGGAGAGGGGCGGGGCATGCGGCATGCAGCAGTTACACTTCGTGCCGTTCGATTGTAAGGCCAGTGGCGTCTTGGGTGGAGCGTTTGGGGAGGGATAAGGTGTTCGGTCGTGCCTGCTAGCACCAGGTCGTGCGTTTCCTGCGCTTGCCCCGGGAGGGGGGCAGTCATGAGCGGCAAATAATTGCCGTGCCCCGTGCCCCGTGAGTCGTGGTCGTCTGAGTCGAAGCGCCCCTCTTTGCTGTCGGAGGCTGTGTTAGCCGCCTCCTTTAGAAAAATATTTAACATTGGGGGTGGGAAATACCGCTCTACATTGGGGGTGGTTGTGGGGGGGGTGACCAGGAGGAGCCACACCGATGGGAGAAAGGTGATGATCATACCCTCAAGCTGTATCGTAAACATTGGTCGCTCGGCGGTGAAGAGTGTTGGACACGTGCTCGTTCCGCCTGTTCAAGTTCTTGCAATAGAAAAAGATGGAAGTGAAGAGGGAAAGTAGGTACAGAAGAGAGGTGTACTTCGTGCATGAGTTTGCTTTTTTTTTTTTTTGCTTTTCCTTGCTTTGCTTTTTTGTTCAGGTTAATGTTTTTGAGTGATCAACCTTTGAAGCTAGACATGACTGCCTGCACGCTATCGCCTGCACGCTATCGGACGGCGAACGCAATACGATGAATAAGATTTTCTCTCATGCTCCCATACAGCCGATAAGTTTCGGTCGATCGCACATCTGCCCAGTGACAGTACACCATGTTCACCGATATCTGCACTCACGGTGGAGAGCAACAGCAGGGTATGAACGAAAACCTGTCATCGTGACCAGGGGGGGAACGGACATCTTCAAAGGTGTTCGCACCTCTAACAGGTCATCGACTTCCCACTCAATGTGTTACGTATTTCAAGACAGATAGATCAATTCCCGATCTTGTATGATCTAGCTCATCGCCGGGTGGGACCCGTACAAATCTGCACAATTCATGAAGCACTTGTTTCCCGTGTTGGATATGTACTGTGCAGATAGATAGATCCTTCACAGCACCTCTTAACGGAAGGCGAGGAACTAGATGATCTGTAGACGATCTGCTGTAGATAGTGATATGTCCAAGCTGTGAACGTTCCCCTCTTCTTCCAGAGAATATGTTGGAGTGACTACTGTTGAAGCCCATGCTGCCTGCACACTGTCGGTTTGGGAAACGAAATCATACCAACAATCATTTGGAACAATAAATGGGACAGCTACGTACGTATAGCTAGAATGTCGCGCAGGTCATCAGTTGAGAAGTCCCGCTGTATACAGTAGTAAAACGAATAACGTTGGATCCGAAAACAACTCTGGACGGAAATGTAAGCACTGTTGGCTCATAAATATGATGTACAAACTGTCCTTATTTTTCCGCCAGAGGTGTATGCGCACCTCGTTTCCGAAAAACTTGGACACAAATCCAACACGCAGCGGAGGGAGTCTCGAGCTGCGTGGCCTTTCGACCACGCCCAGTGTTCCCGGCGCACTGACGGCTGCTGCTGACACGTCGCTGCTATCTACCGAAGGACCCTCTTCTCTTTTCGAAAGGCCGCATTCTTGCAAGAGAGCCGCAGCGGCTTCACCAGCAGCCCTCTCGGATACTGCGCCTCCTTCCGCTAGAAATCCGCATTCTTCCGATGATGTGGCGCCCGTTTCCTCCTCTTCCCCCGTCGAAGATACACCTCCTCCTTCCCCTCCTCCTCCTCCTCCTCGCTTTGTTAAGGGCACGTAGGGTGTGCGCATGTCTGCGTCGAGGTGGGGGTTGACGTAGAGCAGCTCCGGGCTGGCCAGAGCGTACATCCTGACGTCAAGGAGAGCAGTGCCACGCGGTAGGGATGATACCTTGTATTATAACTATGGGCAGTGAGATACACATGCGTGAATTTTGACGTGCAGCCACTCTTTAGCGCTCAGACTTGGCTTCACCTCCAAGCCGGCGTATTACGGAGACACAGCACAGCAGAGTGAACCAGAGGGGATCAAACGGCCGCACAAGGGTGGTGCCATATTTATATTTTCTAAGCTCTCCTCGCATGAGGGCCTCAATATATCACCCGGAACATGTCTCCAAAAGAACGGTCGTTTCGCGTAACCCGACCACGGTTTCTATGCCTTGTAGCTTAGTCCAAAAAACGAATTGCATCACAGCAGTGAAAGCACCATTCCAACCGGTTCGCTAGTGGTTGCTCGTTTTGAGGAGCCCAGCCCGTCGGAAAAAAATGATGCGCCAAAAGGTGCAGCCGCCATATCGTGGGTCGAGCGATGAATGCGGTTGGTGGGCGTGTCACCGCCGGCCATGCCATAACGTAGTGTATGCTCAATGTCGTGGACACAGCTGTGAGTCGGCTGTGGTTTTCACGACCATGATATCAGTAGCATCGAATCAGTAGGTGCCGATAGCCAACTAATATATTTTAGATGACGCATCGGCTGTCGAAAGCCAAGCCATCGGTCAGTCGATCTGCCGACCTGAGTCACGCAAGCGAGGCAAGTCTATTCATCAGCCCTCCCCGGCCGAGGGGGGGGGGGGGGGGGGGGGGGGGGGGGGGAGGGCGTACTCATTTGTTGCTTTCCTTAATCATTTGACCATTGACCACGCATCCCTTTCGAGACAGAGCACCGAGGAGGGGGGGGGGGGGCGCCTCAAACATGAAATGATATCCCGCCATTCAACAATCCTTCCTACAAGTATTGAAACCCAGTAAGTTGACTAGTCGGCACCCCCGGGACACGACTAACCGCATGTACTATTTTTCGGACTAATGACTACTCTGTAGTTGGTGAGTTACTACTCTGCAAGGCGCGCCGACTCAAGGTTCCAGTGCTCGGGGCGTTCCATCCAAGGAGAGTATACCGCAGGCATTCAGACCCAACCAGCTCCTGGTTGACGTTAGTTATGTTGTCTCGCACACAGTGTATGTCATCAATTAGTCTCAAATGAGTGGTAGAGCTCTATATACTTGGCAAAAAATGAATGTGCACCTACCTGGCAATTTTTTGTTGAGTCTGGCGGTGGTTCCCTCCCCGATAGCCGAGGTAGAAGTGAACGCGCTCCACCCCTTGAACAGGATCCGAGATGGTCAGCGGTGGATCGCGCGCGATCAGCTCGTCCACCTTTTGTTTTTAAGCATGTACCGATAGACGCCAGCTGTGTGATGCGTTCGCCAGAAAAAAAAAAAGCTTCGGTAGTGGCCTGATGGCACGACTTCCACGAATTACCAGGTATAGGTTGCCACTATTCTCACTAATCGCGGCCTCCATCATTCATGCTATGGTTAGAAAGTATCTGAGGCCTCTCGGAAAGATTACTGACAGATCATCTACAGATCATGACCTAGATCATCCAGGGCAGATATAGTCCTGATCTGTATCATCTAGCTCATGCTGCCGGATGAGAGCCGTCTAAGCTGAATCATCTTCGTATATAGGGCATGCTTCCGGGGTTGGGTGTGCACTACTGCTCTATGAATACGCAGACCCTGCACAGCATATCATGGCGGCGGGTTGTAGGATCTATGTCATCAGGATTAATTACCCTGGGCTGGGTAATCGATCGATCTTTTACCCTTATAGCTGAGCAGGTAACACCTTCACATTTGGGGTCGTTGGCGGGACACGGGTTCGAACCTCACTTCGAACGATTCCTTTATAGAAACGCTTCCGCGTGCGGTCCCTAAAAACATATCTCGCTGGTTTCCCAGGTATTGAAACGAGGCGGGGAGGTCAGCTTACGGCCGTACACGGTACCGACGCCCCAAAGATCCCGCCGTTCAGAGGGGGGGGGGGGGGAGAGTGTTATAAGGATTACCCTGGACTGGGGAATCGATCGATATTTTACCCCTATAGCTCAGTAGGTAACACCTTCACATCTAGATGATTACGTGTATACGTAGATCATGATCCGTTCGACGTGTGAAAAATGATCGCCGTCACGATCCGGGGACAACATATCGCGATTTTTGCTATTTTAATAAGAAAAAAAAAATAAACGTGTGTCAACATTTTGCTCCCTCCCCCCCGATTCGTTAGCAAAGCTACCCTTGAAGCACGAGGCCCTTTGCGCAGTGATGGTTGGGCAGACGAAAATCACTCGAAGTGATGCTGCTGATGCTGTACACAGAGGATATAACCTTTTTATTACGGGATACCATAGTAAATAAGACCTACATTACACACGAAAACCTATATAAATACAACTACAATTACGATTTTTGAGGTCGTTGTCACTTGCTAGCTCTTGGCAGACAGACCGACTGATAGACAGCTCTTCGCAAACAGCCCTTCTTCTTTGAAACAGCCGAACAGCCAAACAAACTTTCTTTCTTCTTTCTTCTTCGCAAACTGCAACCAATAGACAGCTCTTCGCACAACGCCTAGAAGAGGCGTGTCGCCTTCGACGCACGGCATCTAGATACAGCTGTAGGCGGCCAATATTTACATATTTCTACTAGCAATATTTGGTCTTATTAACTATGATCCCCCGTAATAGTACTGCAGTCTCGTTGTGCGGACAATTTAAGTAGGTTTGTCTTCAACACGGGGCTACTAAAAAGGGTTGAGCAGAAAGGATTAGGTACAGAAAGGGGTAAGACTTCGTGCATAGTATACGGTAGGTTTCCCATGTTTTCGTTTTGCTTTCTATTGGTTTTGCTTCTCCCGGGGAATGTAAATGCTTGTGAGTGATCAACGTTGAAGACATTACGGGGTACCACAGCAAATAGGACTCACGGTACACACAAAAACCTACATATTTCCCTTTTTTGACTATCAATATTCGGTCCTATTTACTATTAATATGGTCCCCCGTAAGAGTCATGCTGCCGGCACGGTGTTGGATGGCAAACGCATACTACTTCTGCTCTCTGGAAAAACTTAACCGCTCGATGCAGTTGCTCCTTTTCCCGAAGGATGTCCTCCTCACTGGCTAAGATTGGTGCGAGCATGATAGCTTGTCGAACTGCGAGGCCGTCATTCCTCCACAGCCTCTCCGCCCTGTACAAAGAAGAGCGAAAAAAATGCACACGCCGAACAGATCAGATCAGATCATATCCCTATGGATAGATCCTATCAGATCCCTATGGAAGGACCAGATCAGATCGCTTTGGAAGGATCATATCAGATAATTAAGGGCATATACGATCAAATCACTCAGAACAATCTTAGATGTCAGATCACATCTCAATAGACAGATCAGATCAGATCCCTGTGACAGATCAGACCAGATCCTTTTGGAAGGATCAGACCAGATCCCTATGGAAGTATGGAAGGATCAGATGAGATCCACTCGATGCAGCCACTCCTTGTCCGGAAGTATGTGCTCCTCGCTGGCTAAGATTTGGTGCGAGCATGATAGCGTGTCGAACTGCGGGGCCTTAGTCCTCCTCGGTCACTCAGATTAGATCATAGCCCTATGGACAAATCTTATCAGATCCTTCCGAACAGATCGTATCAGATCGCTATTGACAGAACCAATCAGATTCCTCTGAGATCAGATCCCTGTGAGTAGATCACATCAGACCCCTGTGGACACATCAGATCAGATCCCTGTGAACAGACCAGATTGGATCCCTATGGTCATATCGTTTCGAGTCCTTATAGAAAGATCAGATCAGATCAGATCCCTTGTGGGCAAATCAGATCAGATCCCAATGTCACGATCTAGCTATTTCGGAGCAAATACGTGCCTGACTTATAGTTAACACGATCTAAACTACCTAATTCTGGCTGCCGGGTGGGATCTATTCATCCACCGGCTGGATCTGTATGATGCGTCTCGTGTGCACAGCATCGTCACATAACGGAAAATGTAGGATCTAGATGATTTATGTAGTATTGCGATTTGGATTGTGATCTATCTGTTGAATGTGTGTTGGACCTCTAGACGCTAAAAATGGCGTCGATTTCACACGACGACCGGGCCGAACATGAAGCAAGCACCTCAGTGGTAAATAGTCGGGGCTGCATCTGCGCGCGGAGACAACCATTAACCTTTTGGTACCGCAGTCCCGTTTTGGGGACAAATCACTTGGAATTAGACTGGTTTGTCCCCAAATCGGGACTGCGGTACTAAAGAGGTTAAACGAAGACAGCTCGAGACGCGCAGCAGTAGGTGGACATTTTTTTTCAATACGATTATGTACCTCGCGAACCCCTAGGGTATTGAAAGCCGATAATGACAGGTACTCGGGATGTACTGGTACCTGGCACTCTGATGACCTTGGAGGGGTTGCGACTTTGCAAGAATGCTTGTAGATTCCGCCGCACCTAAACAAAGACTGCGGCACAATGCGACCTTGCTCTTACGGGGGTCCATAGTTAATAGGACCCATGGTATAGATAAAAACCTATATTATTTACCTATTTTTACTAACAATATTTGGTCCTATTAACTATGGACCCCCTTACTAAACACCATCGGAAGTACAACACGTCGGACAGAAAGATCACCATGTAGGCCATAGCCTGCCGTTTTGAGACGATGTGCAGGACCTGTGTAGGGACAGAAAACACGTGCTATTAATACTCGTACCGCAAGTATAGCGTGAAGATGATACGACTACCGCCGGTCAACATGAGCTGCTTCTGCGGATCACAGATCACACAGATCAATGATCTATCCATCTATCTGCCCCCAAAAGACCTGGATCGTCAAGCGGGAATCGTTAGACCTGCCCGGAGTGGGGAAGGTACTGCTACTGTAATACAGCAAGCGTACAACCCACCTCGTGTAGAGAGCTTTAGCACCATCGAGATCCCCCTCTTCCTGTAGGTGTGCGCCGACGTTGACCAGCGGGTCGTGCCGCGTGGGGTCTAGCTCAAACGCCTTCTGCAGCAGCGGGAGACCCTCTTCGACATCGCCCAGGGTGAGCAGAGCCGAGCCCAGGTTGTTTAGAAGGGCTGCGCTATCGGGCAGGTCTCTGGAGGCGCAAAATATAACAAGGCGTTACGGGTGCAGAAGGCATGTGATTCGGTTTTGAAGGGGTGGGGGTAAGCTCGGTGTATAGAGGGGCTTGCTTGAAATTTCGAGGAAAACGGATACTTTTCGTTCTCCCAATATTTTCGTACTGTATGCCCTAGACCAAGTCAAGGCTGGTGCTTTCACCAGCGAAAATGCGAGTTTCCAAATTCGTCGGCTCCCAGAAAAAAACTAGGGACCCCTTTCGAGATGACTAAACCGACCAACCGACCGACCGACCGGGATCCACTAACACACATAAATTCAATTACATATATTCTGTTGCGAGGGTCAATCACCATACGACTACGCCATGCATAACATGAGTACCCCCCCCCCCCCCCCTATCCACGCATGATAATGAGTAACCCCCCCCCCCCCCCCCTCCCAAAACAAATAGAGACATGAGAAAGTTGAAATGGCAATATAAAATAAAGAACATGGCAAAAAAGAGGTTGCCAGCCAATAGTTGATAGAGCTGTATGGGAGAAAGTAACAAAAGGGCGAGCTGGAATAAGGTGGGACAGCGTAGTTGAGAAATATGGAAGGATATGTGGGGAAACCAAGTAGAGACGATGTCCGCCGGGAAGTTTGGGAGGTACAAGGCAGAAGTAGAAGAAAAGTTAGAAAGAATGGAAAGGCTAGCGCTAAGGAACAAGGTGGAATCGGCAAAACACTTAGATATACGGGGGATTGAGCGAAGGAATAAGAATGAAACGTATTTGCACTGCCCAATGGACTTCGCGAAAACGCTGAAACCGCGATTTCGTGTAGGTGACCTGGACCAGCCAGAAAGAAGAAAGAGGTATACCAGTCGCCGGGAGGAGGAAGAAGTAGATGCACAGATGTGTCCGTGTGGCAAAGCAATAGAGAGTAGAACTCACATTGTACGAGAATGTGAAATGTATAAGGAGGAACGGGATGTGTTAGAAGAGGAGATGAGGGAAATAGACGAATGTGACATGGAGGAGTTTGATACACTAGATATCAGCGAGAAAACGATCGCTATCCTAGGAGATAGATGGTGGCCACAGGAGGCCAAACAGGAACGGGATACTATTAGCAAATAGTTTCTATGTAATAGATGGAAACAACGTAATGAGCGCCCAATTGTTGGAGGTGTCTCTATAAGGAGTAGGAACAGTGCTGCGTCTCGAAAGGGATGAGTGGTTAGTAGTCAAATGTCTCAGGCAAGCAACAAAGGAGTGCCCCCCCCCCCCCCCCCCCCCCCCCCCCCCCCCCATCAACACACGCCTTTTCTTCCGTTGTATCTTGTAAACTCACGCCAACACTTGGCGGTATCCTTCTATAGCCCCCTCGGTGTCCCCGACCTCCTGCTTCAAGACGGCCATATTCGTCAATGTCAAGAGTCGGGTTGTTGCGGCTCCGCTTACTCCTTCCATGCCCAAAATCTGGTCGTCGCAGCAAGACGACGATGCCAAAAAAAACGACGGTTCGTTTGATCGATCAGCTTTCAGGCAAAATAAAGATGTTGGTTTGAAACACATGCCAAGGTAGAGAGAGGTGCGCGCCATTTTTTTCCCTGAGATTCCTTGCTTTAAGAAGCTCTATACCAATATTGAATAAGAACTGTATTTTGAGACAAATTGGATGCACAACGGCTGATGAACAATCCCATATGGCCTACGTGCACAAATGCTGCAGTTTAGTAGTGTGGCCTAAAACAAAAAAGAAGCGTTCCGACGATTGTGGGTTCAAGAACTCCCGTCAGTAGGAAAAAAAAAAAAACTGTTTTGCCTAAAAGAGCCAATAACATTCCCCTATCGACGCACGCGTTGGTTGTGGTTGGGAAATCGACGAAGAAGGCGGAAGTTGCATGGTTCATGGTTGATTGGGGGGGCTGTGGCATCGAGATGTTCCGGTGTACCATCTCTGGCCCGGGACGTTCGACTTCCCCGAATCGTGAAAAAATGAACAGGGACCGATTGACTTAGTTCACACCCTACCTACTTCCCGGCACTCTATGTACGAGGGGGATCCCTGCACCGATATGCTTGTTATGTATAAATTAAATCTATTACGGGGGTCTATAGTTAATAGGACCTATGGTATACATAAAAACCTATATATTTACTTATTTTTACTAACAAAATTTGGTCCCATTAACTGTGGACCCCCGTAATATTGTAACAACAACAGCTGTGAGATCGAGGAGGATTTCGTCGAAGCTCATCTTTGCAGGCTGTGTGTCATACTACTGATACTACTGATACTAGTCACACTTCGACCGCGCGTGCAACGGGTTTTGCTGCATGGAGCAGAGCACTGCCTTGTGGGGGTCGTGCCTTGTTGTCTGAGCTCCTCCACATCACTCACACGAGAGCTCGATAGTATCACCCGAAAACATCACATCGAAGAAACGTGTGTTCGCGCCGCCCGACCAAGACCTCTATAGCTCCTACTTACTGGTCCAAACAAAAATAGAGTACTTAAAAGTATCGTACTATATAACCGGTAGTCTGCTCACTTGAGGAGGCCGAGCGGTCAGAAAATGTCGGCCCAAAACGCGCAGCCAATGCCATGGGATGATTCAGCCATTACCAATATCAATAATGTACATACCTGGTATATGTGTGTGTTGTGTGAGCTCTACATGCTTTTCTCGGGATAGTCCCCCCGCTGATATCTCAAGTCCTGCCCGTCGCTCAATAGTATTCCCCACAGAAAAACACGAATTGGATTTCCCTCCAAAAATACAGTCCACCGGGACCCTACTGCCCTTTCTGCTCAGCGTGGGCGTAAACAACTCCTCGTGGAGACATTGAACAGCGAAGCAAACTCCACAACTTGTCGACCACCTCTTCTTGATTCAGCGTGCTACATTATTTTATGTCTCCACGAGGGGATTATATTGTCAGGCCCATATTGCGCACGCGGGGAGGGGGGGTGTACTCACTATCATGCACGGCCGTAGTCGTATGACCATAGACCCTCGCATCCCTACAATGCCGGGACGGAGCACGTCGGGTTCTCACCCACCAGGCAGACATTGCTTGCACCAAGCGCGAAGCGCCGTGAGGTGTTGGGCGAGTCGCATGAAGGGTGAGCTGCATCCTACTAAGAACCGCTTTTGAGACGGATGTTCTTGCATATGGATGACAGCATCAATAACTTTATTTAATTTCTGGTGTCGTTAGTTCCAGAGAGAGCAATGGTTGTACTATACCATGTAACTGCCTCTTGGGTGCCTCACCTTATACACACTACGTGATACGATCATCCCCCTTGTGCGGAGTAAAGGTTCTCCCCGGACAAAAATGATCTACCTTGACCGCCAGCCATGGTAACCGCCAAAAACAAAAACAAAAAAAAAAAACGGTACCCTGACTGTCTAGCTCACGCAGTGAGAGGCGTGTTTTTCAGCGTCGTCGCCAACCGACGCCAACCCAACCTATATATATATATTATATATATACCAGGCATATAATATATAATATAGGGGGGGGGGGGGGGGGGGCACTTGTGAAGTAACGCTCCGTTAACGCAGCACGCTGGTCGATTCGGAAAGGTTTGGGATATATATGATCACAGCTGATGTTTATTTTTTGTTCATATGAGTTGTGCAAGTTTCTAGTCTCCTCAAACCTGGGCGGCGCATCGGGATTCGGTCCAGGCCTCCGGGCGTTGCAGCGTACTTGTATATACACACACTGTGTTTTCTTAGGTGACTCGTTCTGACGCATGCCGGCGACGCTTTCAGGGCGGGTTTTTGTTTTTTTCAGGGCATGGTTGGCGGGCGTTGGCGCATGATCTGCACTCCGCAAGTGTTGATTTCAAAGAAAGCAGGAGGGAGCTATACAACTAGCTACAAACTGTAGTTCACTTGGTCGAAAAAAAACGGTCACGGAAGTGGCTAACATCGGTGGGCAGTTTGATTTGGCACTTGCGTGTTCGAGGGGACTACTCGCAAAATGCGCAAATGCCCACAACAGATAGTGTCATTCTGTGTCCTTCTTTGTGCAAAATTAATTTAGTCCACACAAGCTCAATTAAGTCGTTAATTCATTAAGGTAATCCAACCCCACTACACACCAGTAGTACATAGGGCATGTTGCTCTTTTTGTAAAATTCTTCTATCGACAATATAGATCAGAATCAAGACACTATTTACGGGGGACCATAGTAAATAGGACCTACGGTACACACAAAAACCTATATATTTCCCTATTTTTACGAACAATATCTGGTCCTATTTACTATGGTCCCTACTACAGTAATAGTATGAAGAAGAAGCAGTCCTAATATTGCCGCCCACAGTGGTACAACTTCGAATGAAATAATGCTTGACCGAAAACGCCATGCCTTCGCAACTATAGCAAACCTCTGATGACCGCCGGCGGCCAGTAAGTACGTGTGTGAGTGTTGTTTTCACATTAAACCGTATTTCTACCCAACGACATCAGTACACTCAGTGTCGGTCTTGATTCGTCATCATCAATAGTTTTTTTTTTCGGTGGGCATGCATCGTGAGATACCTATTATGTAGTCGCAGGCTGTGAGACAGGGAAACCCAAAATAATCGCGACTGGAGCAAGTGAATACAACGGTAACGTACCGAGCACGATAACACAACGAACAAGCCAACACGCGCGTACGAGTAAGCAACACACCAGCCTGATAATTGTATGTCCAGTCCTCATGTCCCTCCTCGGCATCGCTCAATCAACCAAACATGCCCCTCGCTGATGAGCGACCTCCACAATTCTCCAACACCGTGTTAATTCGAAAAAATAAAAAAGCGATCCACCGCTGAGAGCGCCTACAGTATTACGGGGGGGCATAGTAAATGAGACCAAATATCGTTCGTAATAATAGCAAAAATATATAGGATCTTGTATGTACCGTAGGTCCTATATACTGTGGCCCCCCGAAATAGTAGCGTGGACAGGCGTGCGCAATTCAACACTACGAGGAAACAAAGGGCCGGAGTTTTATCGCGATAAAAATGTAATACAGCGCCTGCCTGCCTTAAGGGGGGTGGGGGAGGAGAGCCTGCTGCTACTGTATGTGACCCCCGATCTGAGCTACGACTATCAACAGGAGGGAAAGAGACAAGAAGGGTTAACTCAGTAGATGGGATAATTTTAAATAACAAAAAAAAGTATCGAGTACACGGCTCATAGTGGGCACGGGAGGGACTCTTTGGCACCCACTTTTACGTAAAGGTCCCTGGCTGCTTCAGTCCTGCCCAGGCGATGCAACACCACCGCTAAGTCAAAGCTTGTCGCCGCGTCCGAAGGGTCCATTTGTGCCTGCCGTCGAAAAAAACACACAACACAACGTGTCCCTTTCTATTTTGCTTTGTGTCTTGACGGGCGAATCATGCTGACAATGGGTCATTGTTTTGGTCGGTGGAGCCAGGTCGGGCCGGGTCGGGCCAGACGCCCACCCGATAACGTAGAACAGCGGGGCGATGTACTTGTATGCGGTCAGAATACTGCCAGAAAATGCCACCAGCAATCGTAACCTGCGATGAGCGCAGAAAAACATGTATCCTCCTAGATGTGTACACGCCAAATAGTAGCCGGAGTTCGCGGTTTTGGAACCCTTAAAACGACCGCCCCTACACTAAGTCTAGTATGATAGCACGAAGAGAGGAGATCGGTCTCCGATATATGATAGGTACAATAGCACGCTTGCTACGAAGCGGTTTTTGGCCAAAACAAATATGACTGACCGGGGGAGTTCCTCAACGGCTCCTTAAGGGCACTGAGAATTTTTCCACCGCTGGAACCTTTTTTTTCGGTTTTTTTCACTAATTTTCGATGTCGTGTCCCTCTATTTGTCAAACTCATTTTTATTTTTTTTATTTTTTCCACTATTTTTCGATGTTTCGCCCTTCTTTTTTTTTTGCAAAAGCCAAGTAATTTCACCCACTCTTGCATCTAATGACTTATAACTTACCTCGTATAATGCAGCACAAAACGGTTGCAACACATTGTGGGGTAGGAGTACTCTAGCAACAGCGCTTTTCTGACTGACGGCTCTCCTCGACTAACAACCTACTGCAGTACGTGCCCACTCGGCCTCAAGCGGCCTCTGCACAGGAACTGACCAGAATAACAGTATATTTTAGCAATACTTTTCGTATTATGTATACCTATTAATTATTATTATCATGCTTGCCATCCGACAATGTGCAGCATGAGCTTGAATGTTGATCACTAAAAAGATTCCTGAAAGAAGAAATCCCCGAAAACATTGTTAATCGTAAGCTCTGAGACTGTTAAGGGGGGTTGTTGCACTGTGATTACGGGGGTACGTAGTTAATAGGACCTATAGTATACACAAAAACCCACATATTTACCTATGTTTACTAACAAAATTTGGTCCCGTTAACTATGGACCCCCGTAATAGCTTTTTCTCGAATCTTTTTTTTTTTCCGGGTAGGGTGTAAACTTTCCCAGGTGAGGAGCTTCAGAAAAAAATAAGTGCTATGTCTACCGTTGCGCTCCTTGTCAGAGAAAATGAACCAATAGCGTGGCATGCATCAGCAGCATTTTTTCTTGTGCTCCAGCATGTCTTCCTCTCTCTCTCTCTCTCACCGCACGCTCGAACCAAAACCTCGTTTCTTCGCCCCAATCGCGCACCCGCGCCCCTCCTCCTACGAAACCGTCATCATCATCGTCGCCGCCGCCGACGGTGTCGAGGCCGCCCGTACTAAACTTCCCGCCTTCCAGATGGCGGTCCCAGTTCCCCCTCAGCAACGACGCTAGTTGTACCGCGGCGTGCTTGCTGTCAGGTGAAATCTCCAGATGTCTGACGGGGCGATGGATGGAGAGCGGCCCTTTTAGATTTGATTGGTTGAAAAACGCTGGTTTAACGTTTCACACTCTCGGGACTTAAGAGACAAGTGACCAATAAAAACTGATGATTACAGCAACGGCTTCTGCCTGTGTTAGTAGGGGACGCTGCAAAGTGGTGTCCGAGTTACAACGCAAGTCGTACGGCATGAGCGCGGCATGACTCTGCTCGTGGACGGTTGAAAACACACACGGGTATCCTGTTTTTGCTCGCTATGTCGCGGGGTCCCAAAGAACTTAATAGGGGACAGCAATGTACTTGTTGCTATTCTGACAATGTGCAGCGCTTGTTGCAATCGAATAAGCCATCCACCGTAGCAGCACCACTGCCTTAGGAGGGATATGGCAGATGCTATTACGGGGGACCATAGTAAATAGGACCAAATATCGTAAGTAAAAAAAAGAAAACATGTAGGTTTCTGTGTTTACCGTAGGTCCTATTTACTAGGGTCGCCCGTGATATCAATCAGACCTACTCATAAACACTTGGCGAATTTATACCAATAGTAACGCAGTCCCCCTTACGAATGACTCTGATGGCTCCTAGCAAGCATCTAACATTACAACGTAATTATTGATGAATGACTCTACTGACTCCTAACCGACATAGTAATACTTAGTAATACAAAGTAATACAAAGTAATACAAAGTAAGACACAGTAAGACATAGTAAGACATAGTAAGACATAGTAAGACATAGTAATACATAGTAAGAAATAGTAGTGATATATAGTAATCAGAACCTAAGAGGGACCCAATTCCCAGGCACCCCCCTGGGATGTTTACACAACCATATTTGCTTCTCAATTTTACTGGAGTATATTCCCCCGCAATACCTTGCAGCATGAAATGTATTTCATTCGGCGGGTCGATAGCGCTGGGTGGTGCGTCGTCACAGTAAGGGGGGGGGGGGGGGGGGGGGGGGGGTGCCGGGTGTGATTATTTCCGCGTTCGACCAATACAGCAACTATATGTCGTGCAGACCTGGAGCGGTACATCGACTACTGCTGTCTGCGCGATACGGGTGGTGACTACGCAGAAACGCCTATTCTCAGCAACGCCTGAAATCTTGTTGTGACGCCAACCATGAGCAATCTTCCACAGCTCGAACAGACCATCCATTGCCAGTTGATGATCTAGATCCTTCATGGCAGATAGACAGACTGATGGATCTCTGATCTTTAAATATGATCTACAGTAGTAGCTCATGCTGGCGGGGTGGAAGCCGTAAAAATATGCACTGATCTATATAGCGCGCGCGTTTCTTTGGGTTGGATCTATCTGTACCAAAGCAGTTCATCCAAAAACATATCAGGACGGCAGGCTAGGATCTGTAGATGATCTGTGGATGATCTATCTGATCTGTCCGACGTGTGCAACCTTCCTTCATATCAGACTACCACTCTGAGTGTCAAAATAAGGACCACTTGGTCTTCATATTAAAATATAGACAATCCTCATAACCGCCCACAGCAGTACTGTATGTACTACCTAGGATTTCGAGCAGCGCCCGCCGATGAGCACGATTTCTTCTTATCCAAAATTTCCCATCCTATATAGCTCTGAGTATGATTTCGTGTATGCGAAGACGGAAAATAGATAATTCATTCTATTTCTAAGTAAGAATTTGATTAAGTTGAAATTCAGGTTTTTTATTTTATTGTTTTGGTCAGACTGCATCCCCGAATCGAAAAATATATAATTGAGAAAGCATTTTTTTTTCATCCATATATGCTACGCAGCTTAAATAGCGCGATTTCTTCATACATCGCTTATCTTTCTATGTTGCGTAGCATTCCCCTGAAGCGCGAGTCTCACGTCTTCTTAGATATTTTCTCAATGCGTGGGTCTACCTACTGTATATGTACACTGACTGACTGCATGTAGAGGAGAAATCCAAAACCTCGCTCACGTTTTCAGCATTTGCTCGGCCTCCAATCGCATGGCCCACTCGATACGTCCACCGCCCCGTTCGTCAAAACATTCTCCGGAGGAACGCCCCTCGGATCCGTCCGAAGAACCGTCCCCGGGGTCGCAGTCTGGTGTCGAAACGCCCCGGTTGACGATGTCGATGAGGGTGTTTTGCGAGGGTCAAAGACGCCTGCTGCTGCAAATACACGGAAAACAACGTCAAGTAATAGGTTTTAGGGAAACGTTACGTGCATGCTGATGCGTGTGTCCTTCACATATTATAGAAAGTATTTTGATCCGGCTGCCCGGGTGGTTCAGTGGTACCCTCGAATGCTGCTGGAGTAGATTCCTTGAGTTCGAATCCCACCCGTGGTGAGCGTTTCTTTACTTAGCAAAAAAATCAACTGCTTGGAGCGCGTAGCGTAGGTAGGCTCAATTCGACGCCAGACGACAGGGGACGAAATGACCGAAGTTTTCTCCCGATAAAGAATGCAAGGCGCGGAACGTTCGTAGTGGGGAGGGGGGGGGGGGGGGGGGGGGGAGCCTGCTATGTGACCCCGGGTCTGAGTCACGAGCAGGGAGGATGTAGAGAGACAGGAAAGGGCGGTGATAAAATATGGGAAGAGCAAAAAATCAAACTGGTAGTTTTCAGCTCTAGAGTACCGTATCACACAAGGGTGATAAGATAGCACACCCCCCGGGGGCAAAATTTCGGAGTCGATTTTGTCATAAACTTGTCTTAAGGGGGGGCTTAAACGGTGACGTTGGAAAGATAATCTCGTCGGCATATTTCCATAGACGCTCCGCTCGGCGTTTATTTACACTTCCCCTCTCGTCGAGAGAACAACCAGACTCTTGAATTTATCCGGGGGGGGGCCCGGGGGGGGGGGGGTTGTCCTGCGTGCTACTGCTGTGGGCAAAAATATATAGATCGCTCGGTCTTCTTTTTGATGCCTAAGCGGCTGTTGTATTTACGACCAGGGTGATATGAGGTAGGGCAGAGCAGGTGACCGACTGCTGTATACGCCTACGTACAAGGGAACGCTCAAACTTGCTCACAAGTCTACCCGAAAGGTAGCTATCAATAACGTCAACGCAAAAAAGGCTACACACGAAAAAAACTCAAAACGTACGTGTAAAAGAGGGTATAATACGTACTGTTCATCTGATGGCAGTAGCTACTATTAATACAAGGTGCAGCTACTTGTAGGAAGAAAACAGGAAAAGCGGTCGATTCTAGATTGCTTATTTGAGAATGGGAACGTTGTATACTGCAATCAGTTTTACGACTCCCGGATTTTCTTATTTTCTTGTAAAGCTCGGGCTGGTTTTCTTTTCCTGGTGCTCGCACTCGTAGGGCGAACAATTTTTTTCCTTGATAATCCTCTTTTTCTTGAAAAACAGCATCAGGGAAAACAGGAACTTAGCGGCACCCTCTCCAGAACAACACAACACATGAGCTAACCATGTCAACAGAAAACGAACCCAGGGGGCTTTTATCAACACGCGCCTTCATTTCATGGTGAACTATGGCTTGGTCGTTTGGATACCTTAATGAAACACGTGATTTTGAATTTTTGAAGTTCGATGTTGTTTTGCTCCCAATTCTTCCCCCCTTCCCCCGCTCGCCCCTCCTCCCCCCCTAACTCTATCGCCTTAATATGCCTGGTGGCCTTGACCTGTGCTTTGGTGTCGGGTTTGACTTTGTTTTCCTTCTACCCCCCCCTGCTTGTGACAATAGTACCGTTACCCCAAACGCGACGTGCTCCGTCCCGGCATTGTAGGGATGCAAGGGTCTATGGTCATACGGCTACGGTCATGCATGATATAGAGTACACCCCCCCCCCCCCCCCCCCGACCGCGCTCTCCCCTACCGCCTCTCGCCCCGCTCTCCCCTCCCCCCCCCCCCCCTTCCCCGCGGACAACACAAACCTGCGGATTCGGCGAGTTTCCCGCTTCCTCAAGGACTCCCCTCGACACCACCTCTGCTTCTTCCAAGTCTCCGCTGCACCGAAGAATCTCGGCCAGGTTCCCCCTCATCATAAGCTCGTCCTGCTTGCTGTCCGCAAATCTTATGGAAGCCCTCACGAGGCGCTCCGACTTTTCGAAGAGCGCTGGACAATGGCAATAGTGGCAACAACAAGAGAAACGAAAAACAATGAAACAAAAAAATGCCGCAGTGGAACTCCTACGAAACAAAAAAAAAAAAAACGAGTGTCGGTACGACTTGAGTCACCACCAACTTCAGCGTTTGTTTGTCGGACTGTTGTGAGCCAGCTCGAATTCACGGTTTTAGGGCAGACTGCATTCCCGTTTCGGAGACACACCAGTCAAACTCTAAGTAGTTTGTCCCCAAACCCCGACTGCAGTCCAAACAGGATCAAGTCGCCAACTATTACGGGGGACCATAGTAAATGGGACCAAATTTTGTTATTACGGGGGTCCATAGTTAACAGGACCAAATATTGTTAGTAAAAATACCTAAATATATAGGTTTTTATGTATGCCGTAGGTCCTGTTAACTATAGACCCCGTAATAGTAAAAATAGGGAGATACATAGGTTTTTGTGTGTACCGTAGGTGTTATTTACTATGGTCCTCCGTGATAGGTATTCGTGGGACTAAGAGTCAGCCGTTTCCTGAAGGTGCCGACTATATACCCGACTCGTTGAGTTTCCATACGCGTAGGAAGTATTGCTGAACGCGGGATATATTTTCGTTGTGTTGGGCGAGGGGGGGGATCCCCTTGGCCGGGAGAGGCTGGGTTGACTCGCTTTGCTCGCCTGACGTTTAGCCGGCAAAGTTGGCTGGGTTCCCCGGTCGGCTTCGCGACAAAAGTAGGTTGGTTGGCTAGTCTAGTGGCACCTACCTCAGCTGCGAGGAGAGCGAAACAATCCTCGTAATTCTTGTTTGCAAGCTGCGTGTGATACTGCTGTGATACTTCGATCGCTCGTTCTGCCCCGAATGTGTGTATGATACCGGGGAAGGGTGGGTAAAAATGAATTAATTGATCACTCGAAAGAATCAGTGTTGAATTGATTATTTTTTGTGCTTTTTTTTTCAAGGAGACAGGGTATCGCACGAGGGCAGAGAAAGGAGGGCTCCTACCGCCGCGAAACTTATGCGGAAGCTCTCAGTCAAGGAAGGCCGACACCGCGATTTATTGTTCTGTTTCGTACGCAGGCAAGGCAAAGGTGTACAAAGGACTGCGTGACAGGGAAGGGGCATACCCACGAAAATTAGTGTTTTTATGAAGTTCCTCACATTATATAAAACAATCCATAACTTACCGGTGCCCCACAAACTCTATAACGCGTGCTGTGGCAGGGGCATCCCATTTTGCGTGTTTCGTTTTTGGTCAATTACGGTGCCCCTTAACCCAAAATCGTCGGAACAATGCCATTCTTGTGTGGCAAAATGACGCTTTTGTGTATCTATTGATGGGCCTTCAGGTTCATCGAGTTTCCCTTCCGTTTTTCTTCAAGTCATTTTTTTTTGGGTGACCTAGTAATTATTTACTATTAGTATAGAGCGAGCTCCTCAAGTGGAGAGCCTCAGAAAAACAATAATACACCTCTCCCTTAGAATGCGCCCACAGAAAATCGAGAAAATGTGTACCGGTACCAAGGTTAGCTAAGACATGTACAAGTAGGCGCTGTATATCCAGCGTATAATATTGTAACAGTATACCTTATTGCACGGGTGATAAAAGGAAACACACCCCCCGTCCCCCCCCTGGGATGCCTTCCTAAAGCCCATTTTCTCCTAAATCGATGGGGGGGGGGGGCACGAAAAAACGAAAGTGGTAGCTTTTGGGATAAGAAGATCTCGTCGAGATTTTTCATTCTGGAGATCTTTCCCTATGGACGCATCATCGCTCGGCGTTTGTACTTTCGCTGCTGCCGTCAACAAAAATCGCCAAGAAACGAAACAGCTCGGGAAAAATCGTCCGAGAGGGGTGTGTTATCTTGTGACACGTGTGGTACATTCAGGAGTGTTTTCTCATCGCCGGTGTGATGCGGCAGTAGTGTGTTATCTTACCACGCGTGTGATACGGGGGTGTTATGTTATCACCCTATTACGGGGGACCATAGTAAACAGGACCAAATATTGTTAGTAAAAATAGGTAAATATATAGCTTTTTATGTATGCCATAGGTCCTGTTAACCATGGACCCCTGTAATAGTGTGATACGGTAGTGATATCATATCACCCATAGTGTGATACGGGTTAGTTAACTTCCCACAGGTGCAATACTACTGCAGGTAGCTTGACTGTTCAGCTGGGCTCAAAAGTGCGACCCCGGTAGCTACCGGAGCATGGTAACGACAGTCATGTGACTCATGTCAGGGGGGGTCTATGCGCCGCAACGTTTATAGTTTATTGCAGGGCTCTTCACAGGTCATGACCCGACCCGCGGGTCGATCCACGTTTTTTTTTTTTTTTCACGGGTCAGGTTGGGTCGGGCCGGATCGGGTCGCGTCGAGTCAAGAGGTGATTAATCTCATACTGGTAGGGAGGATCGGGTCACGCTTACCCGACCCGACCCCACCTGACCCATGAGTTTTTACCATCCCGTGAACAGCCCTGGTGTATAGAAGCCTGAGCTGGCGATCCGACGTCTGGAAGAGGGCTGCGAAAGGTACACACAGCAGAACGCGCCGTGTCCGCCGTCGGATTCCGTTTGGCGGATAAAGATGTGAAAGGCGCTACACGAGAGTGTACGTAAGGGCGGTCTGACGCTCTTGAGCACTACAGGGGTGTGTATTTCCACCTTAGAAACAGTAGAGGGGGACTGCTGTACTTGTTTTTCGTCAGGTTCTGAACATGAAGTACCGTACTTTTTTTTGGTCGGGTTCCTAACATGAGGAGCTTGATGTCATACCTCACAAGTGGTGGAGGGGGTCCTGTACCTTTTTTTAACTAGGTTCCTGACGTGAAGAGCTTGATCTTACGTATGCCTTGTAAACAGTAGAGGGAGTACTGTACCTTTTTCTTGTGAGATTCTTCACATGAGGAGCTTGATATCCTACCTTGTAAACCGTGGAGGAGGTACTGTACCTTTTTGCTTGTCAGGTTCCTGCATTACAGCAGGAGTTTTACCCCGCTCTGGACGGAAATACGGAGTATTCGTTTAGAACATGATGTTCACATCAGAACGGTGCCTATATTTACGGTCAAAGGAGTATTATATTTCACCCAAAGAATCAACTTGAGAAACAAAACACGCGCAACCCGACCAACACACTTACACGTACAAGTATTACGGGGGAACATACAGTATACAGAGTATGTAGTGATGATCAGAACCAAGCATGATGCGTGGACATAGGGGGATACCTGGTTTTTGGGTACATCGTGGGTTCCGCTTACGATTTATTACTATGACCCTTCGAAATAATAGGCGTATGTCTGGTCGAGTCGTCCATAAGGCCCCTCGAAAACGAAACCCATTCAACAACGAGATAACGAGAACCTTCTAGAAACTGACCCGACCAAGTGTGCAGCCCTCGGGCGCAACGGTCTGTCTACTGCTACGAGTGAAACAGAAACACGACATTGAAGAAAAAGACTCACCCACAATTAAAAGAAGACGGGATACTGGCCCAGCGTAGATTTCTTATTTGAGAAAAGATGAGTCCCACACTCACTGCAGCATCAGTCCTCTCAAGTTCTTATTTCGTTGGCACAGGAGACATTTTAGATTTTCAGAAAGAGTGTGTCCCAGGCTAACTTTAGCGTTACTACTCCCGGGTTTCTTATTTCACCGGCTCAGGATACATTTCTTGACTGTAAAAAAAACTATGTTGCGCTAATTTCAGTATCTCCAGAATTTCTGGTGTCACTGGCCCAGGCTATAGTTCTCATTTGAGAGAAAAGGCTATGTTCCGCAAACTAATTTCAAGTATAACCGCTCACGAATTTCTTATTTTCCCGGAAATCTCAGAGGCTGAGTTTCCTGCGGGGCTTTTTCTTATGAGAGGGCCCGGGTACTGCAAAATAATCCAACTCCCCTGCTTGCCTTGGATAACATCGTCTGCCCCCGAAGCATCGCGAATCATCTTGCCACGGGTGTACAGCACGAGACCTAAGCGATGCAGCCCGTCCGGGTCGTTGGGTATGGCCTGCGATTTTTTTTAGGATCAGGTTTGACGAAAGCACCGTTATTTGTCGAAGAACTTTATTATTTTCCTGATTTCTCTCAAAAAACAAACCAGAAAGGAAAAAAGAAGAAAGTAGAAACATGTCCTAATTGTACACAGAGAACAAAGGGTCAGCGAACAGTCAGGAACTCTTTATGTAGCCTTCCTATTTTAGCAAAAAAAAACTGGAAAATCAGGAAACAAAATGAAACCAACAGGAGAGATAACATCTGGAGAATGATGAGATTTTGAACACTCCTTCGATAATATCGGCCCTGAAGGTAGATCTCTTAGAATAGGTCAATGTTGGCGAAAACGCGTTGAGTTCGCACAGGGATGTGTGTCCTGCCGACGGCGATAAATGTGAAGGTATTCCCTACTGAGCTATAGGGGTAAAAGATCGATCGATTACCCAGTCCAGGGGTAGTCCTTGAAACACTCTCCCCCCCCTCTGAACGGCCGGGTCTTGGGGGCATCGGTACCGTATACGTCTGTACGCTAACCTACGCGCTTCGTTTCGACACGTGGAGAACCAGGGAGGTGTACTTTTAGGGACCGCACGCGCAAGAGTTTCTATAAAGGAATCGTTCGAAGTGATATTCGAACCCGTGTGTGTCCTCGACGACGTCAAACGTGAAGAAGGTGTTACCTACTGAGCTATAGGGGTAAAAGATTGATCGATTACCCAGCCCAGGGTAATTGATCCTTCTAGCGTTCATTGCTTCATTAACGGGGAGGTTGCCAAATACCACTCTGTCCCTAAAAGCTGTTGCATTTTGTATCTTTCAACTGAATACAATCGGTCCTGAGCAACAAGGTGTGTTCGAAACTACCTGGTGCAGCGACAAGACTTCCGAAAACAAGCTGTTAGACTTTGAATCGGTACATTTACCGTTGATGTCGAGTGAGCACGGGCGCTGAAGAAACGATCGCACCCCTCTCTTTGCCAGCGAACTCAACGCCCTTAAGGGTATCCTCTCGGTAACTGGGGTACTAGTTGGCGCCATGGCTCCCTTTGCCAGCGAACTCAACGCCCTTAAGGGTATCCTCTCGGTAACTGGGGTACGAGTTGGCGGTATGGTATGTAGGGTAAGCTGGACATTATGTCCTTCTCGGTAAAACATCAAGGCATAAGAAAGGCGATCGCCTCGCCAATTACTGTAATTCTGGGTGTCTTCGTCAGCTAGCTCCAGACTTCGTCCCTACTCCAAACAAATCGAGACTTCGTACTACTACCGCAGGAACAGAAGATATCCGATTTAAGTCGGGACGGAACATGTACTACCATATATCACTAAAGATAGCTAGTACGAAACATTGTCGGAGGGCGAAATAAGGAATAGCAAAAGCCGTTCTCTGTTTCTTCGTTACTTATGATGATTGCCACACACGCTGTACATGGTCGGATAGCAAGCATAAGAAGAAGAAGAAGAAGGAGAAGGAGAAGAACAAGAAGAAGGATAAGAGCAAGAAGAAGAAGAGGAACAAGAACAACAATAAGAACAAGAACAAGAACAAGAACAAGAAGAGAGAAGAAGACAAAATTGGCGTGCAACACCAGGTCAACCAAATGCGCGACCAAACCACAAGGAAGGCATGTTCGTACCGGGGAGGAGAAGGGTAGATAAGCTATTACGGGGGTCCATAGTTAACAGGACCTATGGTGTACATAAAAACCTATATATTTGCCTATTTTCACTAACAAAATTTAGTCCCGTTAACTATGGACCCCCGTAATACCTGTGATGTTTTTGTTTGTTTGTATCGTTTGATCCAAACAGTCGCCGAGCGTTTAAATTTCGTGGTATTAATAGTCGAGCTCGAAAGTAGATGTTTCGAGCGAAAAAAATAGGCGTGACATGAGCATGAAGAATAAACACACACGTTCCAATACGCTTCCCAGCGCTACCTTGTACATACGTATGATAAAACCATATATATACCTGGTATATATATATCAGGCACATGGCTCGTGCCGCCATCGTTACATTGAAAATACAATGCAGTACGTTCAGGATACCTAAGAAACAGGAAAGCTACGTACACTAAGCTGGATTTCTTATTCGGGAATGGGTGCGTCCAGGCTAGGTTCAGTATAACGACTCCCCAATTTAATATTTTCGGAAGATGTCAGCCTGCCTTTCTTAATGCTCGTCTTCTTTGTATCAGTCCCGTTCCCTGGATACCACTCCGCAAGCCGAAAATGCATTGCCACGCAGAAAGTGCGGTAAGTGCTCGCCTGAAGCAGTGCTATGTACATGTTGGCCGTCGCTTCGAAGTCCATATTCTGCTGCAGTCTCAACGCTTGATCCAGTAAAGCCGTCCTGGTGATGCCGCTGCCGTCAGGGGTTTCGACCATGTCTGGAGGCCGTGAGGTCGTCGTCGTGCCACGAACATCCCGAAAAGCCAGCGTCAGCGCCAGTACGGCCCAGACTGCCACCACCGACCTTCGGAGGACGATCATCGTAGAAGCGGGTTTCTTCGGGCCCTCGCCCTTTTCCGACCGTCTCGTTTCTCCTCCGTTTAGACTGTGTGGGTAGTGGATTGGAAGAGCGAAAGAGCGGCGCGCGTCATGAGTAGCTACACAAAATTCGACGCGCCCCCGTGATTATGTCATATGTTTAGACTATGTATTGATAGTAACATTGGAAGAGCAAGAACCGTGCATGTCATTAGCTAGTTATACACAAATTCAACGCGAGTCGACGAGGAAGAAAGTGCTGAACCATTCTCGCGATTAAAAAATGCAAGGTTCGTACCGCCGTGGGGGGAGGGGGGGGTGTACTTGATATCATGCATGGCCGTCGTCATATGGCCATAGACCCTCGCATCCCTACAATGCCGGGACGGAGCGCGTCGGGTTTTCACCGACCAGGCAGACATTGCGCGCACCAAGCGCGAAGAGCCGTGAGGTGTTGGGCGAGTCGCATGAAGGGTGAGCTGCATCCTACCAAAAACCATTTTTGGGGCGGATTTTCTTGCATATAGATGACAGCGCCAGTGTGTTAATTTAATTTCCCGAGGTGGCCACTTCCGGAGACAGCAGTTGGAGGGGGGGGGGGGGGGGGCGCTCTTGTGCGACCCCGGATCTGATTTACGACTATTAATAGGCAGGGAGCAGGAGAGAGAAGGGGGAATATTCTAGAGGGGATGAAAAGGAAAGAAAAAACTTGACAAGCAGGTACGTACCTGGTAGGTTAAAATTTCGTGGTGTTAGTACTTTTGCCCCTACAAAAGGGGGTCCCAATCCAAGTCCAAGTATATACGTAGCTTTACGCCAATGTGTGGGTGTCTAACGGGGTCATTATTTCGTGTTTTTTTAAAAACGATTGACCCTTTTTACGGTAGTCCTTACGTCGTCATACTACTATTAATAAGTGCAAACCCCTTGGTCCCTAAGTCTTATCCTTATTAATTGACGATTTTAAAAGGGACGAATATTTCGTAGCAACGGCCAATGCCGTGATTGAGAGATGGTTCAACTGGGTGCCCCCGGCCAAAGATGTCAGGAGACATATCAAGCAACACAAAAACGTGCGTTGTCAAGGGTGTAGGGCCGAGCGTTCGACACTAAAACATAGTATTTTGGTGTCAGTCAAGGCATGTCAAGGCAAAGTAGCTGTCTGTCAAGGGGTAAAAATGCTGTTTCCTGACATATTTGCCCCAAGCCCCAAGTCCCAAGTCGCAATGCAAGACAAATAGTTGGAGTATAAGTCGTGCGGCACGGGTGGCAGCACGATCCTACCCGCACTACTGCAGTGCTAGGCCGTTCACGCTGCCTCTTATTTAGACGGTTGCTAGGACCGAAGTTGTCGACCATTGTTTTGGTCGCTATCTCGGAATTCCGGAGGGATTCATGATTCGTGCGTATCCCGAAATCGATAACCCTTTTAGGACTGCAGTCCCGCTTAGGGGACAAACTTTTACAAAATTGAGTGGTTTGTGCCCCAAACGGGACCGGAGTACTAAAAGGGTCACCATACTCCCTTATTCCCTCCTGTGTATAACTGAGAGGTCGGAGGGGTGGACGCACAGGCCACCCCCCCCCCCCCCCCTATATTCCCGACGCCCGTAACGCCTGTAAGGGGCGTTCCACACCTAAGAACAGTATCGAACGAGGGCTTTCAGAGTCATGCCGCAGACAGTACGGACCCGCTAACCAGAAACGCCTACGACAACACTTTGAGCAAGACTGAAACCTTTCATACGTCGGACATATCGCGATCTACGCAGATCATCTACTGTAGCCTGCCATTTTTAGGACTTGTGCAAGATCCGTCTGTATAGCGAAGGGATCCAACCCAGGAAGCATGTCCTGTCCTGCCGACGGCGCCACTTGTTAAGATCAAGGTCGGGCCACTTTTTATCCCTGGACAGGTTTGCCTATTAAGCCGGTACTCGTTGGTACTCACGTGTGTTGTTTGCTTAGAGATAGAAGAAGAACAACTTTATTCCTTTCGTGCGCGCGGAGATTGGGAGCCAAGCTCGTGCCTCGTTAGGGAAACCCCTGGTTTTCCATCTAAGATACGCCTCCCAAGTACTACAAATACGATCCCAGTGCCTGAAGCCAGGTAATTACCGGGCCTTCAGCCTCACCCAAAGCAGTGCCATAACATTAATCATGCAGAGCACAGTCTTCCAGCCCAGGAAACAAGTCACACGGTAACACGAGCCTGTAGATCAAATTTCGAGAAACAGATCAGGGATCTACTTACTTGGCACAGCATTTTCTCTGAAGCTTCTAGATCACTGGCAGTCAGTGAAGATCGCTGATCTACCCAACGTTTGACGCTCTGCCTGCTGTGACCCCGACGTTGACCCTAGGCATTTATTTCGACCAATAGATACCACGTAAGTAGCGCTCGCCGTTGAGCACGATTTCTGAATTTATAATTGTAAAAACTCCTCACCTCCGACATATCAGATATATCAGATAGATCACTCCCACTTGATGATCTAGGTCTTTCAGAGCAGATATTTCCCTTGTCTGCACGATTTAGCTCATGTTGCGAGGTGGGAGGCGTATTTTCTGCTTGATCTACTATTAATAGTACACGTTTCCTAGGTTGGAGCTACACAATGCAGATCCTTTACTCGTACAACCTCTCACGATGGCAGGTGAGGAACTAGATGATCTAGATCATGACCCGTCCTACGGTAGGTGTGAAAAAAAAATCGTAGCCTCCCGAAAAAGAAAAAAAAGTGATCTGCAGCTTCTACGTATAGCTCAAGGCGGCCAGCCCACATGATAATACTGTACTGCTGTAAGCAGGAGACTTTAAGATTATGTCGACGAGTCAATGTGAGAACAGCAACAAAACTGACAAAAAACACAAAACAAATATTAAATACACAGTACGCACGGAGTACTCGTAAGCAAAATGGGAGGATAGCAGCCTGATGCAACGACATACATTACTTGGATGCCCTCGTATGGGGGGATATCGTGGGATATCCCGAGGGACCGGGATATCCTATGGGACTGGGACATGTCCCAAGGGACCAGAATTTCCATGGGAATGGAAAATATCCGAGGGGACCGGGATATTCCATGGGACTGGGCTATCCCATGGGATATCCCATGCTGATGTTATCACAGCAGTGTATCCCATCGACGCGAGTCGACGAGGGAAGAAAGTGCTGAACGCTGCTTGCTATAAAAGCGAAGGCACGTACCGTTGTGGGGAGGGGGGGGGAGAGCCTCTCTCTGCTGTGTGACCCCGGATCTGAGTTACGACTATACCCTGGTAAAGCATCAGGCCCCTGTTGGTGACAGAGTTAGCGTGTCGGGTGCTTGTATCCCGTGGGATACAATCTGCCATGGGATACCTCATGTGGGAGGTTCAATGGCATTATGCCGTCGGGGGTAACCCTATACGGGATAATCCCCACCACCCAATGGGATGTACGGGCGGAGTACCCACGAGATGTCCCATGCGATCCGATAGGATAGCTACGATAGCACTGCTGTACGTACGTATAATATAATCTACTACAGCAGTAAATCTGTGATCAAAAGTGAAAAGCCAAACGTGATCGTACAATTTACCGGCATACCAGGTATAATGATGAGAAATGAACGCTATCTGTACGTGATATCTGGGTGTACTCTGGTACGAGGATATGATACCAGGTGTACTACTTAACACTTGTTCTCTGCTGTATGATGTTGCACGGTCCTTGTATCACGTGCTTGTAGTTTGGTCACACGGAACACATCTCTCGCTTGATGTTTGCACAACGGGTCGGGAAAGTTGGCCATCATCTCGAGACCCCACCTCAGCTTTGGCTGTGGATTCCCATACATAGGGTTTGCTCTTTACCTTTTGATAATCAACTGGCTGGGTATTAGGGCGACGAACTACTCTGTAATTGCTGTGATGTATAATTCGAAATCACCACCAACAACGACGACAGAGGAGGTCATAGTGGTAGTCTACCAGGTACACAGTAGTGGTAGACTAGACTAACGGGTTACGCCTACGTTGTTGCTATTGCGCCGCATCTCGGGACCCGCAATGCTCTCACCTGCCGCTAGCAGCTATTGCAACCAGGAAACCATGATCCACCAACAACACTAACAACAGCAGCAGCAGCAGGCAGTGGAAGCGCAGCGTTCTATGGGGTGTGGTGGGTGTGGTACTGGATGTTGATCGGTTGGGTTGGGTGTTGATGGGTTGGACTCGATGGTTGCTGTTTGTTGTTGTTCGATTTCGGTCTGACGTTTGATATTTGATATTTGATGCTTGACACCGTTGGTACCTACGGCAGTAATAATAGTAGCACTCGTACCAGGTACAAAGTACTCCGTCTCGAAGTGGACTTGTATTCGTAATAGTCGTACAGGATACACGGATACCTGGATACCAGGATACAAAATACAGGAGACCAAAGGCGACCCGTTGATAGCTCCGCCGTATTTTATGGCTCGGCCAGGCTGGCTTTTGCCGAAAAGGCTTAAATGGCCGATTTTCGGGTAAAAAAAAGTTTTTTCGAAGCTGAAAAAAACCCGAAAAAAAGTGTTAAGATTTTACTGCTGTTTGTTGGTGTGCCATTTTTTTGTTTTTCCGAGACTTGCTGTCAAATTTGTTGTCGTCACCTGAGCAGTAGTGGTACAGAGTAGAACAAACAACGAACGGGTCAGGCTTTCCGATTTTCTGTGGTCTCTTGGTCTACACGTGGTTACCATTAAAATACCACCACGCCATCACTGCTGTATATACGCTGTACCCTGTACCCTGTACCTTGTACCTTGTCTTGTACTACAGCAGCATATACCCTGTACCGCGCATCCTGTGCATCAACCGCCCCCGTGCACTGCTGTATCACTGGAGGAAGCTGGAAAGTCGAAGGTCGAAGGAGGGGGCAAAGGGCAAAGACCACCGGTGACCAGCGGCTGGGGACGAGCGATTAGCGACCAGATCCGGAGCAGCCATGTCAGTGTCGTCAACAGCCTCTGTAAGTACTACTGACTTAAACCTGCAGCCTGTACGTAGACGCAGATCTTGTTGCATACCTGGTACAACTTTGTCCAGGCTATAAACGAGCCGTGTTTAGGTGGCCTTGTGGTATGCGGTTGGTTGTTGAGATCGCAGTCAGTACGTACGTAGCGACAGTAGCGCCCCGCCGCATGATGACGAGACACGCCTGGCACTGGGACATATACACCGGCGCACCAGTACTACAGCTGTGTACGCGTATCTATCATGACTGGTAACTTGATAACTGGTACCGGCACTAACGCATGCCGGTATGTACAATGGAAACACCCCGCCCCCCCCCGCGCTCGGAATCGATCCCATCTGCAGCATGCAGCAGTGTATGCGCCCCGACCCCTATGCTATGTCCAAGTATAATATTATTAGTAGTAGATTTTCCGTCTTTTTTCCAGTATAATACTTGATACCTCGTACGAACATGCTGCTGTAAACTTACCCTAGTACTACTGTATATTGCATTCATATGCGTATGCTCATCTTGGGTGACCCGGAACAAAACAAGTGGGGATCGTTCAGAGATGAGAGCTGCATATGAGTACCAGGCACATATGCCAATAACTTGGCCGCACGCCCATGCATGGTCTTAAATTATTTGGAGCCGGCAGTTAAATTAAATTGGCGCGAAACGCCAAAAACGAGGGAGCAAAGCGACCAAACATTTATTTTGCCGATCGGCGAAAAAAAGTATTTCGTATGGCGGTGGGTACAGGCTTCGTCTGCTGTCACTAAAGTTGTGGTTTTGTAGTACCGATTGCGAAAGCTGTACGTGACCGATTTCCACACACTCGACATCTACAGAAGCGGACGATCGTGGGCTAACGCGTGATATTTGTTTCGCTGCACAAGTTGTCTCGAGGTGGTCACTGTCGGAGTGCTGCTATGATCTTGGTGGTGTTTAGGGAGCGGCACTATTCCGTTTGTAGTTTGACTTCGTTTTCTGTGAACTCACACGGCCTACGTACGGCACGTAACAGACAAACACGCTTTCTTTATCTATCTACTGGTACTGGCCGCCAATACGAGTACTACCGTTTTTCGGGTATGTTTGCACTTGTCCACAACACAGATGCTGGGTACGTTTGCCTTGATGTTCTCCATCTATTAGTAGACACTCTTACTCTTATTTCTTCTCGCCTTTCCTCTGGATATTTTCAATAGGCCAGACGATGTTTTTGTGCAGCGACCGGTTCAGTTTGCCTATGACAATTCCACGAGCACTTACTTACCGTCAGTAAGCAGCTAGCCCGGTCGGGTGAAGTCAACAATTATTAACTACGTGCAAGTGGGAAAACGTGCACATGGGAAGTTATCACCGGGTTTACAGGTGTGCGCATCGTATCTTCTCTTTCTTGCACCTAAATCGAGCAGTTTCTCAAACAATACGTATTTCCATTACGTTCGTGAGTCCTCGTTGGGAGCGGCACGCACAAGCAGTCTCCGTCGCTCACTGCTCCTACAACCCCCCGAAACATTTAATCCCACTAAGTTCTTCGCATGTATCTCAAACGCATTCCGCTCTCAGAAGCTGTGCACCGGCCGTAAGTGTTGGATGTAGTTGCAAGGACAGCATGCTACATTTCTTGCGGAATAATCAAGACACGACGTGAACCATACGTTGATTAACAGAATGCCCAACACAAGAATACAACTATCCTTGTAACATCAACTGAGTAAAAACGTCGCCTACAAGTGGTGGCAGAATCTCTCCCAGAAGCATATTGAGACAGTGCACATGCTGCACGCATCGTACGCCACAAGGTTTTATCTCAACAGTATTATTCGGGCCGCCAGCACTCCACGTGCGCCATCATCGTGGGCTAGAACTGCAGCCCGCCTGACACATTCCGACTCGGGCGCATACAACTCGCACTCCCAACTGAATTTCCTATCTGCATTTGTCTCCTTCGGATGCTTTAAAAAGTCCCGGGAAAACTCGTCGGGTGCGCAGCACTTAATACACCTTCCACCTTCGTGCTGCTGTCAAAAGTGATTATGATGGTCTTTCTATGCCCCCACTGCCATCTCATACCCCCTGGCAAACGCGCGAAAATCTGGATGGCATTGACGACAGCACAGCCACCCTCTGCCCCCCCCTGATCTCGAGCAGCTTGATGTTCTGCATACTATCTGCTCAAACTGAAGGTCATCGGCGATTCAAGCAAAGCCTTTGCCACGAGTGGTACTTGCGGGGCCTCCACTACCGACGAAAGCGCGGCAGTTGGTCTTGATGGGTACAACTTTCGCGCAAACAGCCCTTAGCGGTTCCCTGGTGTTGATGTGGCCGTGATGCCTGCAGCGTCACCACCCGTGAGACGTCGAACATGAGAAGGGCGTGTCTTTTAACCCAAACGCCGCAAGAAAATTATCGGAACTGTAAAGGCCCTCACTCGAGCACCCGAAACTTTGAAACACGAAAACGGGCTGGGTTTCACTTGCCGTTTTAACGGTACGCCTCGAGATGGCCGGCCTTGTTGTTCAAGCTGGGGACAACGACATTCTTTACCGCTTCCATATCCTCGACGACATCGTTCTCCATCAGTGTCGCATCAGTGTAGCTATCCTCCGGCACGTGTGAATATAGCGACACCCGTCCCGTTCCAGTGTTGTGTCCACATCGTCTTGGCGCCCGCCCTACTGGCGGTGGGGCTGTTCCACTACCACGAAGGTTTATGGCAAAGGGTCGCCTCCACCACCGCGAAATCTTCTGCACGGAATTTTGAAAATTAGTTATTCGCCAATGCTAAAACATGCAAACTACCGCAGGCGCCGTGGCAAAGTAGGGTACTGCATCGCATGGAAACCTCTAGGCGCATGCACACTCCGGCCGACGGCGGTGGCAGGGGAAACAAGAGTCATGGCACATTTAGCACGGCACTCAGTGTATCAGGAACTACACCCATATCGCTGGTACTGCTGAAGCATAAATGGCACGACTTGCCGTACCCTACCTACTGATTTGACACTGCACGAGAAGGCACAACGGTAGGCTTATAGCCCACAGAGGTGGTGTGCAGCGTCAGTCGCCACGAACAAGTTGGTAGAGGTTGGGGTAAAATTAAACGGCTAATTTACCCTTAAAGCTTGATACAACGTGCGCAAAAACGGCGACGAAAGAAGTGCCGGCGACTACTTAGTCCCAGTGTTGATCACCTGAATCAATATTTCCTCCCTACCTTCTTCATGGAAAACGCCGGCGTTCGCGTTAACACCAATGGGCCCTTGCTCTCTGTCGCCGTTCAGAATTTACTCATCGTGCACGCCTTCTCACCCCCCCTCGCCCCACCTCCACACCTGCGGCGACTGGTGTTTGTTCAGCGCTGAGAGCTACGGCACCGTGGAGTGTTTCACCCAGGAAGTGAATCCAGCGGCGAGGCGAGTTCCCTCTGCCCCATCTCCGTCGCACGTAGCTCACTCGCCGCGCCGGCCAGGTGGGGTGTCCTTTCCTGTCCGCCAAGACGAGCACCTTTGCCGTTGGCGTTTTCGCCACAGCGTGCGGTTCCGGACTTGGGTCTTGCCATGGGGTTGAGCGTACAACCCTCACCACTCTCACCCGGCGGGCCTGTTCTTTGCGCCGACTCTCATGCACGACTATTGCTTACTACTGCGTTGTTTGTAGCCTTCCGTCAGCGAATTGACTCCCTCAGCAAGCAACGCCTGTGTTGGTCCTCCTGCTCCCTCTCCGCCGTCGCCGCCGCTGCAAGGACATCGCTTTCGGCTGAGTGCAAAACAATCGCACGACAAGCAGCACGTGTATGTTGCAAGTATGCGACACAACTTTAGCATATCTTATTTTCTTATTTCGGGCCAGGCTCTATTTCTTTGCATGTGAGACGGGGTGTGTTCTACTCAACTCCCAGTATAAATAATGCCACATCCTTATCGTTGTCCAAATCTCGAGCCTGAAGCTATCAACTCATGTCGCGTACTGTAGTTGTTTTCTCTGGTGTCAGCATACCGCCGGGTGTTGCACTAATTCTAGAGTGAGAGAGAGGCGTGAATGCAAAGAGAAAAACGATCAAAACGTGTTACACCGTCAGTGCCAGCAGTGCTGCCAGTACCACCACCCCTCCGCATTGCTCTCAACATGATTTCAAACGCCACTCATCGTTCGGTAAGTCATACCAAAACGCACAGCGCGAAAATGGTACCGATCACTGCTCCTGTCAGTGCTGCTGCTGTAGATACATACAAGGCACTTTGCTCCCGTGGGCGGCCTACGCCGCCCGCTACGCTCGCTCAGGAAGGAAAGCGCATCAAATTATGCGAAGCGGACAGAGGTCCATGATACATATACCGTAATACAGGTTCTACGAGATCTGGGGGTATAGAAAACGTACTTCTTCGCCACTTCTCCGAATATTCTACGTGCACAAGTACCTGTATTACAGTATGTGTGGAAGTTTTATACGTGCAGTGCTGTCTTTTGTGTCGAGACGATATCCGACAATGTGCGGCATGAAGGAAGAGCTTCGTCGTCTATCGCACATAAAAATGATCCCCAAGACCATTGGCCATGTGGCTTGCGCGACGGCGTTCGTCAACTAGACGACTCCAAGGCGAGTAATTTATCGCAGATCTCGTGCCTGGCGATTGGTACCCCTGTCGTACTCAGCAAACAGCCCCAATACGTCCTTCTCGGCGTGACGAACAACGCCGACGCGGTAGTCGTGGACATCGAGTTTGACCCGCGAGAACCATACCTTCGTAATAAGGTCACCGGATATCATGTCGTCGAACTACAACAGTATCTACCTACGCGAGTGCTCATCTACATCGACGCCGCCGACAGAGCTGGGCTGAAGCTGGACGGGCTCCCTCGAGGTGTCATCGTCTGCTGTCCGGTCAACAGGAAGTTCTCCATCGTTGGTAAAGGCAGGCGGAAATTCACCGTCAACAGAATGCAAGTGCCTCTGTCTCTTGGTATTCTTTCCTCAGTATATCGAGCGCAAGGCGAAACCATCCCTACACTTGTGCTCGACTTTCGTAAGCCAGTAGACGGCTATATGGACAGCGCGGCTGTCTACATCGCTCTGTCCCGAGCGACCGATGCCAGCAAGCTGTTCTTGCTGTCGCCGGTTACTCTCGACGACCTGACCCATCCACAGGACGACGATGTAGCGGCTATGATCGACTACCTCGAACGCCTCGACAAGGGTACACTAGCCTTGTTCTTGGATGATCCCTCTACGTTCCGACCGGCCACGACAAGTGGTCCGGCTAGAAATACATACCACACCAACGACGAACAGACACCGGCTCCATCCGCCCTTTACCTTTTCTGCCGCCCAATGAGAACAACAATTGCTTCTTCAACTCCGCCATTGCCTCCGCTATAGCTGCTTGGGAAGGACACCCTCTCCCCAACCCAACCATGGCAACACCAGCTGGAGCCATCTTCTTCTCTACTCTTGCGGCTGTGCGTGCCTGCATGTTCGACGGCGAGCCTCTCCAACGCACCCTCTTGGTAAGTTCTTGCTTGTTTTGTTATCTACATCTCGTCGTAATAATACCCCCCAATACTTACCGACGCCCGCAAGTACCCATATATATACTACGTTGTGCTTTCATGTCTTCTAAACGTTTAATTGCATCATTTCGTGCGGTATGCGTCGTATTCTTTTGCGGAATGCAGGATTCTTTGGCTCAAGCACGTGACAAGATCCTTGGTAGTAGCGGCCTACCGGCGCAGGATCCGTAATGGGAACGCCGGGCTCCATATACGAAGCGATCACCCTTCGACCTGATGATCAACTCCACCCCAACAGCGGATGGCCAGGTGACGTCGTGGAACGGCATGCTCGTATCATGTACACTCGGACGGCTCTCGACTTCAACTGGCACTACACTACCGATTGCCATATCGAGGACCATGGCCATATCGAGATAACCGCATCCCAATGTGTGCACGATGGCGAAATCCCGCGCCAGTCTTGATTCCGCACGGACCACCCCAGTCACTCCAGGATGCAGTCAATGCCTTGCTCCTGACCGGAGCCCGCTCCGACTTCTCATTTCCTGGACCTGCCCCGTGCCCCCCCTGCGACGAGAGCTGCGCCCGGCACGTCAGCACATCCATATGGTCGATTTTTCCTTGGAGTGCGGACAACGCCCCAGATCGCGTTTTCTTCGCGTCTGCACGTGTAGACATCTACGAGGACGCCGGAGAGCCGCCGGCACCGTCATCCATTTTGATGATAGGCGTTGAGTACTGCCTCGTAGCTGTCATTTACTCCATTCCGAACCATTTCGTGACCCAGTTGCGTCCCAGATTGTAGGTGGTTGAAGTACGATTGTATACTCGGAGGGAGTACCACGTCTTGCGACGATTTCGGCAATGCCTAGTATCATGGTTGCCAGCATATGTATGTCTACCTTCGAAAGTCTATGGCCTTGCCTGTTCCCCAGGCACAAACGACAGCATACCGTAGTGCTAGCTACCATGAGCGCGCAAACCAAGAACGCTCGGAGATAATCGAGGCAACTAGACAAGGACCGATCATGCCTCCGCCTTACCGAAGTCCTGGCCACTACGACGTGGGGAGCGCAGCTGTGCCCTGCCGACTCCGACGTACCGCCGCCTTGAGTGTCTCACATGTTCTTCACATGTGTGTTAAAAAGTTTTGATTTTTTGTGTGATATTGCTTCTCGATTAGGACTGTGCCTGCCTTCTTTTTTCCCTCTTTTGCTAGAACGCATTTGGCAGAAATGTTGCACGGCGCGTCCAACCCTTCGAGTTCTGCGCAGCTACATTAATATTATCTGTTTGGTCGACAGAGCGTTGTTTACGGGGTGCATGTACGTAATGATCATCGGCGAAAAGTCTACTTTTATGCCTTTTGTCATCTTGGACTCTACTGCGGCGTTTTATTTGGTAAGGGTGTGTTCGCGACACGTCGAGGTCATCGCAATCTGCACGATGCGACTGTGATATAATGTTTTGGTTTTCCGCTTCGAAATAGCGACAACAGCAGCATCTTCGAACAAGTAATATTCTGCGTAGCAAGTATCTACGTCGCGAGAGAATTTCCATACCTCCGTCCAACCTTTTATTATATGGTAACACCTAGGGAACAGCAGGGCAACCCTTGCCCTGCTCTACAATTTATAGTGCTAAATCCAAATTCTATAGTACCAAAACCAAAAGAAATAAAGCGGAAATTCGATGGTACGAATACGTACTTCCTGCATACTTTTCTTGGTACTTGCATTAGGACGGTAACGGCCCACGTCAACAACGGCCCACAACTACAAATAATGACGAAAAACCTATCTATCCTTCCAACATACTACACAGGTCAAAACCATACAGCGTCCTATTTGTAGTGCATACGGACAATGACAAAAACAGTGTTATGGAAATGTTAGCACATGACCATGTGTGAGTCAATGTTCAAGTAGCACTGTTCTTGTATCGTAGATCATTGTCTGTGTACCGTTTCGGCATGTAACGTATATTATGCGGAGGAATAGCAGCAGTATCGTCTCTGCTCGTAGGACCGAGTATCTCACTCTCTGATGTGATCTCTGCCCGGATCGTGATGGTATCCTAGCTGCCTGTTCATCTCTGGAAGCCGCCGTCATCTGGACTCCTGCATTCTCTGTGGAGTACATCTGTGTGTGTTGGCCATCTAAGCGCCAGTATTTACGTGTTATCACATATTTTGCTATCTACCGCACGGGAGTATCTTACTCCCCGGGTCACCGCTTGCCCGGTGTCATCTCTCGGCTAACACCGAGGACACAGCCTCTGCCTACATTGTCAGGGTACAACGCAATTTTTCCATAATAGGTTTATGAGCATTCGGGGGCATAACTTCTAGGCGTTAATTCCGGTCGGCGAATAGAGTTGTGCAGGGTTGTTGGTTTACGCGTGCAGATTACCGTTCTGGTGCTCCGCGTGTGTGTAATTGACTTCCCGAAATCGCCTGCGCGTGTCATATCGCGAGGCGTAGTCTGTCCAAGATACCTTCCAACTGCTGGGTGCCGACGTAGTAGCGTGTGTAGGGGTGAGGATCTGGCTAGGCGGGGTGCATCCGTTGCGGCAGCCTCATAAATACAACATGAATCGCATCACGTTACCTGCGCGTGCGTCGTCACGCGAGGTACGGTCTACATCCAAGACCACCTTTCTCGTATCGGTTGGTGGTGCGTGTGTAAGGTTGAGGATTCGACCAGTCTGAGCAGTGCATCTGACCCGTATGACTGCAGGACGTGGCCGGAGCTGACGCCTCCGACGCCACACACCGCAGAGTGCATCTGACCCGTATGACTGCAGGACGTGGCCGGAGCTGACGCCTCCGACGCCACACACCGCAGCTTAGTCACCTGTGGTAGGTTGAACCTGTGCCTCGCAGAGCATAGGAGTCTGGGCGGATACTGACGGATGTCCGGCAGACTAGGATTGTGAGCTTCGGGGCTGCAATCCTGCAACGCCTACATCCGTGTAGCAACACTATCACCCTGCACCGTCCCTTGCGCGTCGAGCTTACTCAGGTACTCGGGGTGTTATACGTGTGGGGAAAGCCTGCGCGCCTTGCGTGTAGCCCCGGTCCCTGGCTAGGGGTCGGGAGGCGATGGCGGAATCGTCTTGCAACGCGTTGAAAAAGACGCTCGAAACGTGGGCCTGTGCAAGGATCAACGAAATTACCGAACGTGGGCGGACAAGTATCGTATGGCGGTGGGTCTCCATTCGCAGGAACTCCTGAAGATCCTCGACGGGGAAACGTGCCCCGAGGACGATGGGGTTGACGACGTCACAGCAACATACAACTGGAAAAGCCGAAACAACCAGCTGAACTCTCTTATCTACTTCTCCACCGTTCGAATCCGCCAACATCACCACGAAGCCTTCCCAAGGCAAGTCTAGGGGCGAAATGGGCGATGGGGCTGCGGCTTGGGCGGCCCTCAAGGAGCGTTTCGCCGGCAATACCGAGGAATCCCGGCGGACCCTCAGGGAGCAGCTCCACGCCGCCAAGCTCCGACATGGTCAGAACGTCATCGACTTCCTGGCGATCATGGACGACCTCAAGCTTCGGCTTGACGGAGACGTTCGAGGACCTGGTGTTGAATGCTCTCGTCCACTCGTCGGAGTACAGCTTCCTGCAGGACATGCACTACAGGCACCCGTTTCCAGACGTGGAGGCGATGAAGCGAACCGCCGTCAACTACTTCATCGACGCACAGTCGAGGAAGTCGTCGGGGCCCGCGGTCTCAGGCCGAGGTGCGGCGATGGCCGCGACCAGCAACGACCGGTGCCACCACTGCAACGTGTACGGGCACTACCAGCGAGACTGCCCTAAACCGGCCAAGAAGAGCCGGTCGAAGCCGGGCAAGTCGCAGTGGAAGGAAAAGGGCAAGAAGGGCGGCGGCGGAGACCCCTCTCCGAAGTAGTGCAGTTATCACAAGACCACCACTCACAGCTTCAGCGAGTGCAAGGCGCAGCGAGAGATCCAGTCGCTGACTGCGCGCCTGGCGCTGCTGCAGCCCCCGGGGCAAGGCAGCCTCGGCCAAGTCGGGAGCGCACACCTGGCCGCTCTTCCTCAACCACCGTGGGGGGCCGCTGGCTTCGCTCACGTCGGGAGCGCCCCCATGGCTCTGCCTCTTCCGCAGTCACAGAACAGCTTTGGCTACTCGTTCACCGCGGTGGACGTGTCCTGCCAGCGGCGGCCACGCCGTCTCCTGGGGCTCTCACCGCGGAGTCCGGTGCTAAACCGGCGGAACTTGCGTCTGCTCCGGCGGCATCACTGCCGAACTACCGTCTACCCGATGGGGTCTTCCAAGCGCTCATGGCGAGCACTCCCGACCTGTCAGGTGGAGGTGGGCTTCTCACCGACGGCACCTACATTGAGATGTTAGTGGACAGCGGGGCATCATCCAACTTCGTCGACCCGGAGCTGACCCCGGGACTGCTAGCCTAAATGCGGGACTATGAACCTCTGCAGGTTCCTCACCAGATCGTCGCGGCTGGCCAGCACGTCCTGTACGGGGTAGCTGCGGGCACCATCAACGGCACCATTACCGATGACGGTGGGGACAAGCGGGACTTACCCTTCCGTGCAATCATCGTACCTGGGCTGGGGACGAACCTGTTCTCCGTCTCCCTGGCCATGGTGGAGGGGATGGCTGCCCTGTTTTACCAGGACAAAGCGCGGTTGGAGAAGGGCGACCTCGTTGTGCCGATGAAGACCCTGGGCGTCAACGCAACGATCGGACAAATCATGTGCTCCATCGCTGTTGCGCTTGAAAACCGTGCTGGGATCTCCGTGAAGCCTAACGGTTCTGCCTTGAAGGTGGTTTCTGCTGATCTGTGGCACCGTCGCATGGGGCATGCCAACCGCAACAGCATGGAAGTTCTGCGGAAGATGCCGCACAGCGGTGTCGAATACAACGGTGATCTGACGCCGTGCGACGTCTGCCCCTTCGGCAAGAGTAAGCAGCAACCTCACCCAAAGCAAGCGTCGTATGACGTCAAGCGACCTTTTGCGCTTGTCACTGTCGACCCCATGGGGCCGATCAACCCTCCGGCACTGGGCGGCTACACCTACGTCACCAAGTTTGTTGACCAGCTGACGAAGTGGAAGGAGCAAGACACACATCATCGACTCCCTCGTGCTGTTCAACAAGGCCATCGTGATTCCGTCCGGAGAGCGTTTAGTCCGCCTGAGAGGGGACAAAGGTACGGAGTTTACGAGTGAAGAGTTCCGTCAGTACTGTCTCGACATCGGCGTCAAGTTGGAGTTTACGTCTACCAACACCCCTCAGCAGATCGGCGCGAACGAGCGGGCAGGTCGGACGCTTGCTGGTATCGTGCGTTGTTTGCTTGCTGATTCGGGTCTCCCGAGTTTCCTCTGGGGGGAGTTGATGCAGACAGCAGTCTACCTGAGCAACCAGGTCCCACATGCGGCGTTGAGCAACGGTACGCCCTACAAGGCACTCTAAGGCAACGATGCTTACCTCGGGAACCTTGGGGTAATCGGGGCTAGGTCGTTCGTGCACGTAGAGACCCACACCAAGAAATTGGAGCCGCGTGCTTGCGAAGGACGCCTGGTTGGGTACAGCACGGACAGCAAGTCTTACCGGGTTTACAATCCCGCGACGAAACGTGTCAAGGAGAGTCGAAATGTTGTCTTCATTCAGACGCCCTCTGCACTGCCTCGCCTGGAGGTCGGTGGCTTTGACGAAGGAAAGTTCACATACGACGAGAGTGACGACTTGGTACGAGATGTGCGCGCATACACGTCCAACCAAGAAATCGGTTCCCTAGACGCTGCAGATCCGTTAGTGACTGAACTTTTGGGGCAAATCCGTGATGTCACCAATTGCAACCTTGGCATTAGCCCTGCTGCCCCTACCCCACCTGCTTCGCCTGGGGGAGTGAGCCCTTCCGATCAGAGTTCTCCGTCACCTGGCCCTCCGCCGCCCGCTTCGCCATCGGGATCTACGCCATCTGGTGCTGCCCGCGGGGGTTCTTCGCGTGGTGGTTCTTCGCGTCGCGTGGTGGTTCTTCACGTGTTGGTTCTGCGTCGCGCGGAGGTCGCGCGATTACACCGGCCGTAACCAGATCTGCCGCGAACCAGCTCAATGCCAGGACCCTCAGCGAACTGAGACGGCTCGGTTTTGCGTACTTCACGATGGGGGAGAGTCAGGACGTCGCCCACAAGGACGACATGCCTCGGTTCGTGGCGTACGCGTATGCCGTGCAGACTTCGCAGCCGGGAGTTCCTAGATCTTACTACGAAGCCATGAAGCTGCCGGACGCCGCATTTTGGGAAGATGCTGCGGACAAGGAGATGGCTAGTCTGAATTAACTAGGAGTCTACAAGCTCGTTCCATAATCTTCTGTTCCTCCGGGACAGAAAGTCATCAACTCAAGGTGGGTTTTAAAGCGCAAGGCTGACAACTCATACAAGGCGCGGGTCGTAGCTCTAGGCTGGAACCAGGTTCTGGGCCTAGACTGCGGCAACACGGTCGCTCCGGTTTGCCGACTGCAGAGCATCCGAATGGTGCTGGCCATAGCAGCGGAGCTGGACTTGGAAGTAACTCAGCTGGACGTGAAAACTGCGTTCCTATATGCGGACGTTGAGGAGAAAGTGTTCGTAGCACGACCGCCTGGTTATGAGACCAAGGACAAGGATGGAGGCCCTCTGGTCATGAGGCTGGAGAAAAGCCTCTACGGGCTAGCTCAGAGCCCCGGGAACTGGTTCCACAAAATTGATCCCGTCCTTAAGGTCATCGGTTTCATCCCGCTGAAGTCCGACACCTGCATGTATATATATACCAGCATAAGGGTATCACCATCATCCTCACCCTGTACGTGGACCATCTACTCGTGATTGGTGGCAACATCAAAGTGATCGAGGAGATCAAGGCACAGCTAATGGACAGGTTCAAGATGACCGACATGGGCGATGTGTCCCGTGTACTTGGGCTGCAGGTCACCCGCAACCGTGCGGAGAAGACTCAAAATCGACCAGGAGGACTACACTAAGTCCGCGCTGGAGCGGCTCGGCTTCACAAACTGCAAGCCTACGCTAACCCCCGGTCACGGACCTGAGCTCTCCACCAAGCAGCCGGAGGAGACACTGCTGAACGCCGAGGAGAAGCAGAGGTACCAAGCGATCGCAGGCACGGCTATGTACCTGGCCTCTGTTCTCAGGTATGACATAATGCACAGCTCGAGTCAGCTCTCTCGTGCTACGTCAAATCCGTCGAAAGTGCACATGGTGGCGGCCAAGCACATTCTGCGGTACCTGGCGGGGTCCACCGGCTTCAGCATAGTGTACAAGAAGGGAGGCTTTAAGCTCACGGCCTTCTCGGACTCTAACTGGGCTAACAACCCAGACAACGGCAAGTCGACGTCGTGCTACATCATGATGTTGGCCAAGGCTCCCATCAGCTTCAAGTCCGGTCTTCAAAGCCTAACGGCCATGTCCACGATGGAAGCTGAGCTGGTTGCATCGGCACTCGCGATGAAGGAAGCTGTGTTCTGCATGAACATGCTGACGGAGCTAGGGTTTGGGGAGCAGTTCGTTCAAGTGCCGCTTCACTGCGACAACACTGCAACTCTGCATGCGCTCGGGAACCGTTCGTACAGTCCTCGCACCAAGCACATCGCACTCCGTTGCTTCTACATCCGCGAGCTGGTCACCGAGGGGACAATTTCGACTCACTACATATCCACCAAAGACAACCCCGCCGACATCGGGACCAAGCATTTTGCCAGGCCGCGCTTCCAGCAGCTACTATTACGGGGGCCCATAGTTAATAGGACCTATGGCCTACATAAAAACCTATATATTTATCTATTTTTACTAACAATATTTGGTCCTATTTACCATGGTCCCCCGTAGTAGACATCATCAGCGACTTCTGACGTCAACGTCGTCGTCAACATCTTGTGTTATATGTTTGTGTCGTCAGCATTGTGTTTAGTGTTTGTGTGTTTGTGGATCTGTTATTTGTGTGAACCAGCTTGCTATTTCAATAGTCAGCATTCGGCCTCGCACCATAACTGGCTGAACGAGTCATGTGGGATTGAAGGTTATGGTAAAATTGGTTTGTGCAGGATACGATAGCAGTACTTTTGCAAGCACGTGAATGTATTTTACATAGGGCACCGAAACATCATTATAATTTCTACTGGCTAACGCATCGAATGAACTGCTTGCTTGCATTGAATGGAGTTGTTTCTTGACTACTTCTGTCCTTTACTGACTTGAATTGTTTTCTTGACTTTATTGTTTTCATCATCGAATTGAACATTGAGGGGGAGTGTTATGGAAATGTTGGCACATGACCATGTATGAGTCAATGTTCAAGTAGCACTGCTCTTGTATCGTAGATCATGTCTATGTACCGTTTCGGCATGTAACGTATATTATGCGGAGGAATAGCAGCAGTATCGTCTCTGCTCGTAGGACCGAGTATCTCACTCTCTGATGTGATCTCTGCCCGGATCGTGACGGTATCCTAGCTGCCTGTTCATCTCTGGAAGCTGCCGTCATCTGGACTCCTGCATTCTCTGTGGAGTACATCTGTGTGTGTTGGCCATCGAAGCGCCAGTGTTAACGTGTTATCACGTCTTTTTCTCTCTACCGCACGGGAGTATCTTACTCCCCGGGCCACCGCTTGCCCGGTGTCATCTCTCGGCTAACACCGAGGACACAGCCCCTGCCTACATTGTCAGGGTACAACGCAATTATCCATAATAAACAGGATAACGTCCCACGACAACAACGGCCTACAACAACAAAGGACGACAGACAACCTGCTCTTCTAACACCCTACACAGCTGGTCGAAACAAGACAGCAGTGATACTGACTTCTTCTCAACCAAATTTATTAGTACCAAGACCAACAGAAAAGGCGGAAATTCTATGTATTTTGTACGAATACGTGCTTCCGTACTTTTCTCGAGACTTGCATCAGGCAGAACGATAACGGCCCACGTCAACAACGGCCTACTACTCCATACCTACAACCTACGGTACCCACTATTTCTAGTGCCAAAACCAAATTTTATAGTACCAAGACCAAAAGAAAAAGCGGAAATTCTATGCTACGAATACGTGCTTCCTACGTACTTTTCTTTGTACTTGCACTAGGACGATAACGGCCCACGTCAACAACGGTCAACAACGACAAAGGACGACGAACAACCTGTCCTTATAACATACTACACACCTAGTCGAAACCATACGTACAACCCGCGGTGCCTGCTATTTGTAGTGCCAATACAGCAATTTAGTGTCGACATTGAGGCCAGCGTCCCACGACAACATCCGACAACAACGGCCTACAACAACAAAGGACGACAGGCAACCTACCCTTCTAACACCCTACACAGCTGGTCGAAACAAGACAGCAGTGATACTGACTTCTCCGTACCTACACCCTACGGTACCCACTATTTATAGTGCCAAAACCAGATTCTATAGTACCAAACCCAAAAGAAATAAAGAAATTCGATGGTACGAATACGTACTTTTCTCGATACTTGCATTAGGACGATAACGGCACACGTCAACAACGGCCTAAAACTACAAAGAATGACAAACAGCCTATCTTTCTAACCTAGTACACAGGTCGAAACCATACGCGGTGCCTCCTATTTCGTATTGCATACGGACAATGACAGAAGCAGGATAACGTCCCATGACAACAACGTCCGACAACAAAGGACGACAGACAACCTACCCTTCTCACACCTTACACAGCTGGTCGAAACAAGACTACAGTGATACTGACTTCTCGATACCTACAACCTACGGTACTCACTATTTATAGTGCCAAAACCAAATTTTATACTACCAAAACCACAAGAAAAAACGGAAATCCTATGGTACGAATACGTGCTACCTACGTACTTTTCTTGATACATACATTAGGACGATAACGGCCCACGTCAACAACGGTGCTGCCGCTTAGCGGCCGGGGTCTCGATCGGAACCTCTCTGCGGTCCCATTTACTCGACGTGCTGGCGCTTAGCGGACGGCGTCTCGATCGGACCCTCTCTGTGGTCCCATCTACTCGACGTGCTGGCGCTTAGCGGACGGGGTTTCGATCGGACCCTCTCTGTGGTCAACATATTTGTTTTTGCCCTTCGGTTTCCCCTTGCGAGTCTGGGCCGGACTTGTTTTTTACGGCGTACGGGGACTCTGGGCCGTTTCCGACCCCTGCGGCGACTGCGGGCGCTGCGGTGACTGCATCTTGTGCGGCGATTGCGGGCTCTGCGGCGATCACGGGCTCTGCGGCGACCGCGGGCTGTGCGGCATCACCACGGTGCTGCGGTACACGTGTTGGTTTTTCGACAATTTCATCTTCATATCAAATCGTGCCCTGCCCGCAGGACGTCAGCCCGTTGGGTATGAAAGCAAGGTGGAGCCATCTGCTTTTCCACTTTTGCGGCTGTGCGTGCCTGCATGTGCGATGGCAAGCCTCTCCAACGCACCCTCTTGGTAAGTTCTTGCTTGTTTTGTTATCTACATCTCGTCGTAATAATACCCCCCAATACTTACCGACGCCTGCAAGTACCCATATATATACTACGTTGTGTTTTGATGTGTCTTCTAAACGTTTAATTGCATCATTTCGTGCGGTATGCGTCGCATTCTTCTGCGGAATGCAGGATTCTTTGGCTCAAGCACGTGACAAGATCCTTGGTAGTAGCGGCCTACCGGGCGCGGGATCCGTAATGGGAACGCCGGGCTCCATATACGAAACGATCACCCTTCGACCTGATGATCAACTCCACCCCAACAGCGGATGGCCAGGTGACGTCGTGGAACGGCGTGCTCGTATCATGTACACTCGGACGGCTCTCGGCTTCAACTGGCACTACACTACCGATTGCCATATCGAGGACCATGGCCATATCGATATAAACGCATCCCAATGTGCACGATGGCGAATTCCCGCTCCAGTCTTGATTCCGCACGGACCACCCCAGTCACTCCAGGATGCAGTCAATGCCTTGCTCCTGACCGGAGCCGCCTCCGACTTCTTGTTTCCTGGACCTGCCCCGTGCCCCCCCTGCGACGAGAGCTGCGCCCGGCACGTCAGCACATCCATATGGCCGATTTTTCCTTGGAGTTCGGACAACGCCCCAGATCGCGTTTTCTTCGCGTCTGCACGTACGTGTAGACATCTACGAGGACGCCGGAGAGCCGCCGGCACCGTCATCCATTTTGATGATAGGCGTTGAGTACTGCCTCGTAGCTGCCATTTACTCCATTCCGAACGATTCCGTGACCCAGTTGCGTCCCAGATTGTAGGTGGTTGAAGTACGATTGTATACTCGGGGGGAGTATCACGTCTTGCGACGATTTCGGCAATGACTGGTATCATGGTTGCGCCAGCATATGTATGTCTACCTTCGAAAGTCTACGACCTTGCCTGTTCCCCAGGCACAAACGACAGCATACCGTAGTGCTAGCTACCATGAGCGCGCAAACCAAGAACGCTCAGAGATAATCGAGGCAACTAGACAAGGACCGATCATGCCTCCGCCTTAACGAAGTCCTGACCACTACGACGTGGGGAGCACAGCTGTGCCCTGCCGACTCCGACGTACCGCCGCCTTGAGCGTCTCATGTGTTTTTCACATGTGTGTTGAAACGCTTTGATTTTTTGTGCGATGTTGCTTCTCGATGAGGACTGCCTGCCTTCTTCTTTCCCTCTTTTAGCTAGAACGCATTTGGCAGATATGTTGCACGCCCTTCGAGTTCTGCGCAGCTACATTAATATTATCTGTTTGGGCGACAGAGTGTTGTTTACGGGGTGCATGTACGTAACGATCATCGGCGAAAAGTCTACTTGCATGCCTTTTACCACCTTGGACTTTACTGCGGCGTTTTATTTTGGTATGGGTGTGTTCGCGACACATCGAGGTCACCACAATCTGCGCGATGCGCCTGTGACATAATGTTTTGGTTTTTTGCTTCGAAATAGAGGCAACAGCAGCATCTTCGAACAAGTAATATCCTAAGTAGCAAGTATCTACGTCGCGAGAGAATTTCCATACATCCGCCCAACCTTTTATTATATGGTAACACCTAGGGAACAGCAGGGCAACCCTTGCCCTGCTCTACAATAAAAGCATTGTTCACAGCTCATTAAGTCGGGTTCATCGTCACCCGCCACGTCAAAAACCGCCAAGTCCCAGTCGCTGCATTTTATTGTAGAGTCCTCTTCGACCTCATTCGGGCGACAAGCTGCTCCATCTACATGAAAGTACTCCATCCTAGGGGGTGCGGAGAAGGCGCCTCCTTGCTCGTCCGCAGCTTGAGCGGGTTTTGTCCCGTAAGTGCTGCCAGGAGCGAGATCGTTGCTGCAGAAGTAGCAGTTGAGAGGACGTTTTATCGGTCACCTGCGAAGTGATGCTGGTGCAAGAGCCACACGGCGGGCATCTGCGTCTTAAAATCGTACAGGAGGAATCGAACACGGGAAGTCGAACGATGTTTGGGTGTGCTGGATGTCGTTCAATCTATGAATAGTAATGTTCTACCTCGCAATTTTGTTTTTTCATGTTGCGAAAGACTGACACAGCTTATACAGCAGCAGCATGCAGCACTCCAAGCACAGGTCGATTTTTTTTCTTTTTTGACCGGTGCAAGGTGTTCCAATCAAGCAGAAAGTTATTACATGAGAGGGGACGGGTACTGCAGTGCGGTGCTGTACTTTCTCTTTCGTACATAGAACTGCTTATAGATATCTCACTCTCTGAGCGTGCTCGGTTGGTACATCCCTGGGCTCTCAGAGCTCCCACTTGGGAATCGCCTCCTTTTAATACTTGCCGGATCTTTCCAGCGGGTCTTTGTTTTCTCCATTTCTCTTGGCCTTTTCGATTATTTCTTCCTTTTTTCTTATTTCGCTTCGTGTGCGTGCGTGTACTCGGAGCACTGCACCGCGGGCGAGTCCGGCGCCGTCGTGGGTGTCAGCGGGTACTGGCAGGTAGAGGGGGGGTTGAAAGGAGCGCGGTCGCCGTTTTCGTGCCTAGGCGTCGCGTGCGTCTCGAGACACGAGAGAAGCATGAATGGGCTCTGTCTGGCCTTCATTTGTGGTTTTTATAAGGGTCGTTCGGGACTGCAACATAATATTCAAGCGGTGCTTATTTTTGCGACCGGTCTTGAAGCTCAACGGGAGAGGTACGCAGTCTGAGCACCGACATTGTCGAGCTGGCGAACCAGCGGGTCTTTGTTTGCTCCATTTCTCTTGGCACTTTCGATTCTTTCTGGCGTACGTGCACCCCGTAAACAAAACTCTGTAGACAAAACAGACTCGAGCACACCCACAGACACTCTGTAAATCCTGGGTTAGGTTACACGGGAAGCTGAGGACTCCAGCTTTCCAACGGTGCTACTTGTGACCGAAAGCATGGGGCTGCAGATGAGGCAGAGGTATAGGAGGAGGATTGAGCTTCCCTACTTGGAACGCTTGTATCTCAGGAACGACCGTGATTCTCGCAAAACTAGAATCACGGTTGCACGGTCGAAATCGTGAGCTTTCCCGTGATGCGAAATATGTATCTTTCTTAGCACAACGTGGGTTGGAGGCTTCTCACCCGTTGAAAAGTAGTATGTTTTTGATGACCCATTTTTGCCCATCTCTTCCTCACCTATAACCGTATAATTTCGGCTACACGTAGGATCATTGGAAAGCTGATGTCTTCAACTTTCCATTGAACCTACCCGCATGGATTAGATGCCCCCCTGTGTGCCGGTGTGATCGAAGAATAATTCAGATGCAAACACGTTCCGTCATAAAAAGAGGGAATATTTTGGGCCCAAAAAAAATATTCCGAGATGGACAAAAACCTGTTTTGAGGGACTTCTTATTATGGGCCACCGTAATAAGTGTTTTGAATTGTAGCTCGCCCGAGAAAAACGCCTTCATATTTTTTTATATGTATTTCGTGACCCCTACCCATGGTCCCTGAGCCTTTTCGTACGTGTTCATACGAATAGCCAATCGTAGCTTATATTTCTGAACAAATACCTCACGAATTAGAAAAATACCAAAAAAGGACGAAACCGAGGAAAAACGTTAGGAATTGGCAAAAAAACGAAAACGAAAAAAATGCAGCATCTTCAAACAAGTAAAATTCTACCTAGCAAATCTCTATGTCGCGAGTCGCGAGAGAATTTTCGTACCTCCGTCCAACCTCTTTTTAAATGGAAACACCTAGGGAACAGCAGGGCAACCCTTGCCCTGCTCTACAATCTCTCAAACACAGCAGTATGTATATAATACGTTGTACTATGGTGGTACCTCGTACGAGTACCATGTACAAGGTATATGATACTGGTACGAGGTATAAGGTACTCAGGCATACCGCCTGTGTATCCCCGCACACAACAAGAGCAGGAGTACTTTCAACAGCAACGAAGAGCAGTGTTGAAGTTTCACCATTTCTTGGCTACTCGTGCATTGCCTTCTCAAATGTCCAATCTACGTACAAGTACCTGCATGGTATGATCTAATGAACCAAAAAGCAAGAAACAAAGGTACACCGAGGCAACCAGGGGACTACAGCAAAGCAGCACAGCACGCAGTAAGGAGACACAATCAGTACATATGCCACTACCCCATCGGCATGCGTACATACGATAGGCCGTATGGCCTCTCACCTGCGATTATTTGCGACGAGGCCTACGCCGTACAGCAGTACAGTAGTCGCTGACGTTGCGCCGTTTGAACCACTTGCTCTCTTTGGAGTACTGGGAGTACTGGCGGTGGTCTCCGCGTGGGGCGTTTCCGGCGGGGTTGTCCGCACGGCGCTGGACGACGACCCCGTTGCCTCCGACTCCCCACGTCCAGGGCTTGCCCCGTCGACGGCCTGATTGCCCTAGTACGCGCCGGGGCACACCTCCGCCTGGCGCCGAAGTCCTCGCTTCGCCTATGATGCTGCTGCTGCTGCTGCTGCCGCTGTTGCTGCCGCCATGTTTTTTAGAAGATGCTGGGCTCCATCTGCCGGGCGGAGGAGCGCACCCTCTCCTGGGCCTGGACGTACCAACTCCGACCGGGTGCTCAGGCTGGGCCTGCTAAGCAGGTCTAGCCTCCTTTGATCTGCTACGGCCAGAGAGGGCGATGAGGGCGTTGCCGGCCGTGACTTCCTCCGCAGTAGTGGTATCCTCGGCGTGAGACTCAGATGCGGCCTCATCAACGCCGCCACCCGAAGCCTGCTGGAGCTTCGAGTCCTACCGCCCGAAGCCCGGCGACCGCTGCGTGATAGCGACGAAGGGCCTGTGCCCTTACCCTTCCTAGAGGTTGGCATGCTGCGTGTTCGTGAGCCGTGTGCCTTGTGCCCGACGCTCCTCTGGTGGGTGTGAACGATGGTTGTGAATGATGGTTGTGATTTTATAGTCTCGCCGCGTCCAGATCCCTTATCGTCTTATCGTACTACATCTCAGAAGTGCCAACCGTTCGTATTGATTTTCCGAATTTCCGACATTCGGAAAAACTGAACACTATTCGTGTACCAGGTATATATTACATTTTTTTTATAAAAAAAAAAAACTACTAGAAGAAAGCACGTCAGCTGTGAGTTCACCCGATCGGCAGGTCTGTCGATACTCAACTTTGCAAGCTGCGTGAACCGTACCAAATGGCCGTTTTTCCGGAATAGTTCACTTTTCTCGTTTGGCCGCGGGTCTTTTCTCGTGCCTCCTGCTGCGGGGCCCACAGGGCGGCGGCGTGGACAGTACGGTGCAAGCGTTGCCTCCGGCCGGGCTCCGTGGCACATGCTCTAGGTGGTCAAAGTCACGTGACCCAGCAAGCAACTCAGGGGATGGGATCCCACTTCCGAAAAGCCATCTAGGGGCTTGGAAACCTTCCCGGATCTTCGTATTTTTGTCAAGGCTCATCACAGAGACTGAGAATCGTGACGGGACGGAACGGGACAGATTTGGACTTGTTTGGCAGGGGGAAAAATTAAAACGGGACGGGACGGCACGGTAAAATGAGGATATAAACATTTGGCGGGACGGGACAGCGGGTGCATAATTTCTCGACGGGACGGGACGGGACGGTAAAAGTCAACGGGGCAGATTTTCACGACGGGATGGGACGGTAAAAAAAGAATGCCTCGGCGAGACGGGACGGTAAACCTATTTTTCTTCTTTCCCGCCGCAAGGTCGGCGCGGTTGTACGTGAAGAATTTCCCGCACTGCGGGTTGCGCGAAGGGAGCCGTCCCGACGCTGACGTTTTTCTTCTCGACCCGCAGCCTAAGCCGCGAGAAGTGTTGCCACTACACGGGCGACGTCTTTTTCTGATTTCTTCCCACCCCTGCCCCAAGCACTGTTCTTGCCGTGCCAGCTCATCATGGTGGCTGTCTGATGGTTGTGCTTGCGCTGTGTTACTAGTGGTTGTGGAGGTGGAGGTGGTGGAGGTGGTGGCGGCGGCGTTAGTGATTCTAGTGCCGCTGCTGGTCGATCGACCCCGCCCGTGAGATAGGCATCCATGGCGTCTGTGCCGGTCACACCAAAGACGTTAGGAGACAGCACTTTCACCCCTTGACAGACAACAACTTTACATTGACATGCTTTGACCGACACCAAACTACCAGGTTTTAGAGTATAACACCCGGCTCTACATCCTTGACAGCGCACGTTTTGCGTCCCGCTTTATGACATGTCTCCTGGCATCGTTTGGGCCACATCAGTACTGGTGTGGCCGTGATTTGAGTGGTCTCTGTGCTATGTGTGTGTGGTGGCGAGTCTGCGGCTGTGGGAGGTGTTGCGGGTGCAAATATGAAGTATGAAGACTCATTAAAAAAATGAAAATAAAAAAACAAAAAAACAACACCACTAGGTATACCACTCACTAATTGGTAGTAATTTTTTTTCCCCGTAGATCGTAATGCTTGTACTTACTTTCCTTTGAATATATAAAAACAATTCATCAACCAGCTGCTGATCATCAACACCAGCACAGCTTTTTCTTCTAAAAAAAGTGAAGTAAATGTGGTGCGGAGCAATTTCATATTATATTCCCTAGGTTTACCTAGGGTTATCTAAAAACAAAATTATGTTGCTGTCCTAACGGACAAAATGACAAAAAACGGTACACCAGCGCTTTTTGCCAGTTTACGGTACAAAAAACTTTAACCAGGTAATCAGGGTACACTAAACCCAAGTTAGACTAGATTTACTGTCAAGGTATACCGTTTTATGGCGAAACATCCATGTCCGTCCGTCTCACTTGCGAAAATGCCAAAAAAAACGGTACACCATCGTATTTTTTCCAGTTTACAGTACGAAAAAGTAAAACGAGGTGATCAGGGCACACCAAACTCAAGTTATATGACGTTTTCTGTCAAGGTATACCGTTTTCTGGCAAAAAAAGCAATGTCCCGGTACAGTTTATATTTTCGAACAAAAACCGCGTTCGTTAATAGAAGCGCCTTCTGGTACTCGTGTTCGTACCAGGTACGAGTTAAGCGTTGCTTTACCTTTCATTTCGTTTCGTGCTCGTGCGTGTACTCAGAACACGGTACCGCGGGCGAGCCCGGCGCCGCCGCGGGTGTCAGCGGGTGCTAGCAGGTATAGAGGGGGTGTTGCAAGGAGTGCGGTCGCCGTTTGCATGGCTAGGCGTCGCGTGTGCTTCGAGACACGTAGGAAGCACGAATGGGCTCCGTCTGTACCATATACGAGATATAAGGGTCGTTTTGATATGCGAAATAATATTCAAGCGATTCTTGTTTTTGCGACCGAACTAAACTTTAAAGAGGCTTCAATGCAGTTTGAGCACCAAGTTGTCGAAGTGGCGAAGAAGGGCCACGGTGAGCACCGGGCTTCACGCGAGGCGGGCGACAGGGCTCACTGTGGAGAGAGAGGGAGGAAAACTTTATCCGGACCGAATCGGTGGTGAGGTGGTCGCGAGACGGGCGGGCAGCGTACAAGGCTAAGAGGGAAGCTCTGCTGTTCGTTTTTTTTTTCTTCTTGACCGGTGGAACGTGTTCCAATCAGGCAGAAAATTATTGTGTACATAAGAGGAGACAGGGATTTTTCCCTCTCCGTGCTTTTTCGCATCGTACATGTTCATACGACTAGCCCGTAACCATCGTGAACTCTCCGAATGTCCTACGTGCACAAGTACCTGTATTACAGTATGTGTGTAAGTTTTATACGTGCGGTGCTGTCTTTTGTGTCGAGAGGGAATCCGACGATGTGCGGCATGAAGGAAGAGTTTCGTCGTCCATCGCCCATAAAAATCCCCGGCAGGACAGAGGGAGAGTGGCTCTCCGAATGTTCTACGTGCACAAGTACCTGTGTTACAGTGTGTGTGTAAGTTTTGTACGTGCAGTGCTGTCTTTTGTGTCGAGACGATATCCGACAATGTGCGGCATGAAGGAAGAGTTTCGTCGTCCATCGCTCATAAAAATGATCCCCAACACCAATGGCCATGGGGCTTGCGCGACGGCGTTCGTCAACTAGACGACTCCAAGGCGAGTAATTTATCGCAGATCTCGTGCCTGGCGATTGGTACCCCTGTCGTACTCAGCAAACAGCCCCAGTACGTCCTTCTCGGCGTGACGAACAACGCCGACGCGGTAGTCGTGGACATCGAGTTCGACCCGCGAGAACCATACCTTCGTAATAAGGTCACCGGATATCATGTCGTCGAACTACAGTATTCACCTATACTAGTGCTCATCTACATCGACGTCGCCGACAGAGCTGGACCGAAGCTGGACGGGCTCCCTCGAGGTGTCATCGTCTGCTGTCCGGTCAACAGGAAGTTCTCCATCGTTGGTACAGGCAGGCGGAAATTCACCATCAACAAAATGCAGGTGCCTCTGTCTCTTGGTATTCTTTCCTCAGTATATCGAGCGCAAGGCGAAACCATCCCTAAACTTGTGCTCGACTTCCGTAAGCCAGTAGATGGCTATATGGACAGCGCGGCTGTCTACGTCGCTCTGTCCCGAGCGACCGATGCCAGCAAGCCGTTCTTGCTGTCGCCGGTTACTCTCGACGACCTGGCCCATCCACAGGACGACGATGTAGCGGCTATGATCGACTACCTCGAACGCCTCGACGAGGCTACACTAGCCTTGTTCTTGGATGACCCCTCTACATTCCGACCGGCCACGACAAGTCCTCCGGCTAGTTATACATCCCACACCAACAACGGACAAGCAGACAGCGGCTCCATCCGCCCTTCACCTTTTCTGCCACCCAATGAGAACGACAATTGCTTCTTCAACGCCGCCATCGCCTCCGTTATAGCTGCTTGGGGAGGACACCCTCTCCCCAACCCAACCATGGCAACACCAGCTGGAGCCATCTTCTTCTCCACTCTTGCGGCTGTGCGTGCCTGCATGTTCGACGGCAAGCTTCTCCAACGCGACCTCTTGGTAAGTTCTTGCTTGTTTTGTTATCTACATCTCATCACAGTAATACCCCCCAATACTTACCGACGCCTGCAAGTACCCATATATATACTACGTTGTGCTTTCATGTCTTCTAAACGTTTAATTGCATCATTTCGTGCGGTATGCGTCGTATTCTTCTGCGGAATGCAGCATTCTTTGGCTCAAGCACGTGACAAGATCCTTGGTAGTAGCGGCCTACCGGGCGCAGGATCCGTAATGGGAACGCCGGGCTCCATAAACGAAGCGATCACCCGTCGACTTGATGATCAACTCCACCCCAACAGCGGATGGCCAGGTGACGTCGTGGAACGGCGTGCTCGTATCATGTACACTCGGACAGCTCTCGGCTTCAACTGGCACTACACTACCGATTGCCATATCGAAGACCATGGCCATATCGAGATAATCGCATCCCAATGTGCACGATGGCGGGATCCTGCACCAGTCTTGATTCCGCATGGACCACCCCAGGTACTCCAGGATGCAGTCAATGCCTTGTTCCTGACCGGAGCCGCCTCCGACTTCTCATTTCCTGGACCTGCCCCGTGCCCCCCCTGCGACGAGAGCTGCGCCCGGCGCGTCAGCACATGTGGTCGATTCTTCCTTGGAGTTCGGACAACGCCCCAGATCGCGTTTTCTTCGCGTCTGTACGTACGTGTAGACATCTACGAGGACGCCGGAGAGCCGCCGGCACCGTCACCCATTTTGATGATAGGCGTTGAGTACTGCCTCGTAGCTGCCATTTACTCCATTCCGAACCATTTCGTGACCCAGTTGCGTCCCAGATTGTAGGTGGTTGAAATACGATTGTATACTCGGGGGGAGTACCACGTCTTGCGACGATTTCGGCAATGACTGGTATCATGGTTGAGAGCATATGTATGTCTACCTTCGAAAGTCTATGGCCTTGCCTGTTCCCCAGGCACAAACGACAGCATACATACCGTAGTGCTAGCTACCATGAGCGCGCAAGCCAAGAACGCTCGGAGATAATCGAGGCAACTAGACAAGGACCGATCATGCCTCCGCCTTACCGAAGTCCTAGCCACTACGACGTGGGGAGCGCAGCTGTGCCCTGCCGACTCCGACGTACCGCCGCCTTGAGCGTCTCACGTGTTCCTCACATGTGTGTTGAAACGTTTTGATTTTTTGTGCGATGTTGCTTCTCGATGAGGACTGCCTGCCTTCTTCTTTCCCTCTTTTAGCTAGAACGCATTTGGCAGAAATGTTGCACGGCGCGTCCAGCCCTTCGAGTTCTGCGCAGCTACATTAATATTATACGTTTGGTCGACAGAGTGTTGTTTACGGGGTGCATGTACGTATGTTAAGTGTAAGGCAGTATGGACCTAGGGACCGACTACTGCTAGCAGGTTGATGCCTTTGGCTCTGCTCTGGTCACTCACACGAGGTGCTTGAGGATGGTATAAGCTCTTGTATTAGTTGCGGTTTGCTTCGCCAGATGTCTTCTGAACGAAGGGGCGAGGCACTCATCAGAAAAGCAGGCGACAACGCCTGCCATGCGTGATGAGGGGACGATTGCTACAAAACATAATGCCGCAACAGGGGAGAGGGGATACCATAACACTAGCCCACCCTGAACGGTCGTATGTACAGATTCATGGAAAACTCAGGAAAGAACAAAAACAATCCGGAGAATTCGGAGAATGGATCGAAAATGCGACACTTCGCAACCCACTCCAACACCTCTAACCTGTAAGGCGGTAGCCGATTACACGTGGATATTGCGAATCCGACAACAACAAGTCCGAAAGGGGATACCATAACACGTAAAGATCATCGGCGAAAAGTCTACTTGTATGCCTTTTGTCATCTTAGACTTTACTGTGGCCTTTTATTTGGAATGGGTGTGCTCGCGACACGTCGAAGTCATCGCAATCTGCGCGATGCGACTGTAATATCATTTTTTTTTTTTTGCTTCGAAATAGCTGCAACAGCAGCATCTTCAAACAAGTAATATTCTACGTAGCAAGTATCTACGTCGCGAGAGAATTTCCATACCTCCGTCCAACCTTTTAATATATGGTAATACCTAGGGAACAGCAGGGCGACCCTTGCCCTGCTCTACAATAATAAGATTAATATGATGAAAATACGTCAGCTGTGGGTTCGACTGCTGCGGTTATTGAATAGTTGATACTCAATTTTGCAAGCTGCGTAATACATCGACTACTACTGTTTATATTTCATTTATAGTGTAGGAGTTGTGCACAATTTATGATAACATATGTATTTATATAGGAATTACTATTGAAGTTTAGTACAACCCGAAATTTCTTGATTAATTTCGTAATTCGTGGTGGAAATGGATGGGAACAGACGAGCACGAATGTATCTTGCAGGGGAAGAGGCAAGTTATGTCCAGGGCTTTTCGCGGGTCAGGTCAAACCTCACGGGTCGGGTCGGGTCGGGTCGGGTCAGCTGACCCGACCCGACCCCTGACCCGACCCGACCCGCGAAAATTTAGAGTTGTGTTGACTTGACCCGACCCGACCCGCGTGATTTTGAAAGCCTCTTGACCAGACCCGACCCGACCCGACCCGATCCGATCCGATCCGCGAGTTAAAAAAAGTTATTGACCCGACCCGACCCGACCCGCGAGATTTCAAAACTTCCTGACCCGACCCGACCCGACCCGCCACCTTCGGATTGACCCGTGAAACACGGGTTTCATGCGGGTCGGGTCACCTTGACCCGCGAGACCATATATCTTGACCCGCAGGTTCGACCTGCGGATCCGGCCCGTGGGTCGACACTTCAAAAACAATTTAATATTCATTTGTGTGCCCAGCAGCGATATGTGGCCTGGCTGTAGTGGGTATGGATGAATGCGGGCATTCGTATACGGATTTGGCAGTGTTTTAATGTTTGAATAATATACCAAAGGATTATTATTGAATATTTGTACGAGAGAAGCCTTTGGGTAAGAGAGCGGGAAGTGTTTCAAGCGTCGGATTTGCGAGCCGGATGCGCGGGTCCGACCCGCGGGTCAGCGTAAAAGAACTCGCGGGTCACGCTGGCCTGACCCGCGAGTGACCCGTTTCTCGCGGGTCATGACCTAACCCGACCCGTGAGCTTTTCATCACCTCTTGACCCGACCCGACCCGACCCGTGAGATTTGAAAAGTTCTTGACCCGACCCGACCCGACCCGTGAGATTTGAAAAACTCTTGACCCAACCTGACCCGACCCGCGAGATTTGAAAACCTCTTGACCCAACCCGACCCGACCCGTGAGATTTTGAACACTTCCTACCCGACCTGACCCGACCCGTGACATTTTGAACACCCCGCGACCCGACCCGCGGGTCGGGTCATGACCCGCGAAAAGCCCTGGTTATGTCCGCCGGAGGCGGTGTCACGACGGGACGGGACAATAATTTTCAACGGGAGAGATTTTATCGGCGGGACGGGACGGTAAGTGACGACGGTCAGGGATTTTGTCGGCGGGACGGGACGGCGGGACCATTTTGACGGTGATTTTACCGTCCCGTCCCGCCATTACCGCCGTTACCGTCCCACCGAAATACCGTGATAAGCCTTGGTATCTTTAGCTGCAAAGATTCTGTTCTTCTCGCTTCTTGCTGCATCTGCATCAGCACACAGTAGTGCTGCTCGAGCTCGTGCTGCTCGAGCTGCAGCAGTAAAACAACAGCAACAACAGGCGTACGAGTGCTGCTCGAGTCGAGTGTTGCTCGAGTGTCGCTGGGTGCTGCTGCTCTGCTGCTGAGTGCTCGCGTGCCCGTGGCTGCTTGGCCACGTCGTGCTCGTGCTCGTCTCGTGCTCTGCGCTTGAGCAATCGAGTGATCGTGGTGCCTTGTCTTTTTTTTGCTGTGCAATAGGCTTGGAAACCTATTCATGCTCGTGCGCTCGAGTGCTGCTCGAGCAGTACGCAGCAGTACAAGAACAGCAACAACAGACGTACGAGTGCTACTCGAATCGAATTTTGTTGCTCGAGTGGTGCTGGATGTTGCTGCTGCTGCTGCTGAGTGCTCGTGCGTGTGCTCGTGACTGCTTGGCCACAAGACGTGAAAAAAGGCTGTATCCACCACGTACGTACCTGGTAGCATTTTTTTAGTATCTCGGTGCGATTCATCATTTATCGGATCTTTGTATCACGTATTGCGTTGCGTGTAAAAGCCGAGTGTTCATTGCTCTTTGTACATTGTGCCCGTGCCACACGGTTTACTTATTATTCTGCTAATCCTGTTGTTGCTGCCGCTACTGCTACACACTATCACGGTGTAGCTGCTACTGTTGTTGGCACAGGTCGCTTTTCTTGCTTCTACCCTTATTTATTTTTGCCCGTGCCACGCGGTTGCTTATCTTGCTGCTCCTGTTATTGCTGCTGCTGCTGCTGCTGCTGCGCACTGCTGAGTACGATCACGGTACCACAATAGCTGCTACTACTATTAATAATACTGTTCCTGCTGGCGCCTTTTCTTGCTGCTACCCAATGTATTTTTTTGCCCGTGTCACACGGCGGTGGCTTATCATGGTGCTCTTGCTGATGAGCTGCTGCTGCACACTGTCACGGTATATAGCTGCTGCTGTTGTTTTTGCTGGCGCAGGTTGATTTCCTTGCTGCTACTCTTCGTTTTTTTGTGTTCGTGCGACGACTGATGTTTTTATCACACCCTGGCTATTTCGTGTCCCAGTATATTTTGTACCGGGTGTTAATTGCGTTGCGCGTGTATAGGGTGTGTCCACCAACTCATTTTCGAGCTTGATTTGTTTTGATTGATTATTTGATTTTCCCGACGAAACATGTGCAGTTCATGCAGATCAAACTGTTCCCACCCGGTGAAGATGTACAGATCACACAGACCAAGATCCCACTCAGGTACACACCTGCCAACAAATAGAATGTTGAAGATCCTTCAGATCATACAGATCATACAGATCCTGCAGGTCATGCAAACCCACCGATAAACATGTTCAGATCATGCAGATCGTACTGACCCCGTCCCGGTCAAGATGAACATATCATATAGGTCACATATATTCCACTCAGGTAAATCATACAGATCCCGCAGATCACACATATGTACAGATCGTGTGGTTCATGCGGATCGTGCAGACTCCACCCGATAGAGGTGTTCAGATCATCAAGGATCACATATATATCGATGACACAGGTCTCACCCAGGCGATAAATATCTAGAGGACACAAATCCCGTCAATTTCCTTCTGAGTGCTACGCTTTCCTTTGAGCAATACAGTAGTCCGTGCCTCCTATACGCCAAGACATGCGAGAGCATCGAAGACTATTAATAGACTACTATTAATACTCTTCGCTTTTAGAAATAACATTACAGTACTACTGTAATAACCCATGACTCATTTTACTCCGAGATCATTTTTACTCAAACCAGAGGTGCAAGGGTTTTACCTGCGTCTCCCTTTTCAACTTGCGACACCCCCCGGATTTCATGCCACCCACATCCCGAAGGGGGGCCTTGTAATTCGTACAGTATGATAGCTCTGCCACAACAATTTTACAAGAGCAGCAGCAGCAGCAGCAGCAGCAAAAAAACAACTATCCTGCCGTGCGTGGAATGTCAGGTAGACTACTTACACAGCGATAAAGTAGCGTGTACTGCTGTAGGTTATCTCCGGCTTTAATTACTTTCTTGGCTACGATATCAGCACAGGTATAAGAACGACTGTCAAATTTCTTATTTTCCTACAAATTTAACTTGTCTTTCTTGCTTTCTTATGTATCTCTAACCAACCCCGGTGACAACGGGCATGTTTTATCTGACACGCAAGTTTTGCTTTTTTTTCAGGGGGGGCGGTTTCTCGTACGGGGCGATATCGACAGGGGGAGTGATGACAGTACGATGGGCAGTATTTGGTACAGTTGGCATACCCGCCCAAGCAACAGAGGGGACTGATACCGCAAACCGGGACAATGAGAACCTTTTGGCGCTTCCCGGCAGGTACCTGGCGCGCGGGGGGGGGTGAAGATAAACACATATGGATAACCGCAGTCGTATGGCCATAGACCATCGCGTCTGTAGAATTAACCGGTTATGTGAAGGATAAAGTGTTTGCTCCAAGCAGCCCAGTGTCGGGGGGCGAGCTTCACTGGAACATACAGCAGTGTGAAGAAAATGGCACCAGGTATACAGCAGTGTAGATGTCTTTCTTGGCTTGTCTCGGGAGCTGGTGAGAGGCAAAGAGGCAACGTGGGAATGGCAGGCGAAACCACCAACGCGTCTCACACCATATCCCAGAACACCGGATTATCACAATTCCACAACACAGCAGTGTTCCTAGATTGTTTCCAGGATCAGTCCACGATTGTGCGCAAGAGCCGTGTCATATAGATCCCACCCGGCAAACATGACATGTACTGCACAGATCGTAACATGATATGTACTGCGCAGATCGCATACCTGGTACGTTTAAACAGCATAGGCCCGCTAATAAGAAAGTGCCCAATAAGAACATAATGCTCACTTTTTGGAGAACGCTATGAAAATTGGGGTAAGAAAAACGGCCCTGTGGTGAACCCTACACTAAATCCTATATAATAGCCTATGCTTACGGTCGTTTGAAGACGGCGACCCAATGAGAATCTCAAGCTGACCCAGATTAGGCGTTTCTTGTTGGCGAGCCCATACTGTATACAAATCAGAGAGAACATCCACCCGAAAGCATAAACCAGTTTGGCCGGGAATATAACCCCCGTTTGGAATATGATATTCATATGAAACAGTGCCTATATTCACGGCCCGGAGTGGCACTTCGTAGATCATGAAATGGGAATCTGATGCTGTTTGAAGATCTCATGTCGGATGTGTGAACGTTCCACTCGTACATGGTGCAAATGGATACCAAGACCGTCATTACCGGCGGTGGCAGCGACAGCAGCAGGGGCGGCGGTGCCAGCAAGGGCAGGAGCAGAGGGAGAGGCTGGGCCCTGAGCGACTTCGAGATCGGGAGGCGTCTGGGCCAGGGCAAGTTCGGCAAGGTATACCTGGCGAGGGAGAAGCGCTCGGGATACGTCGTCGCCATGAAGGTACTGTGAAATACTGCCTGAACGCCGTTTTTTTTTTTTTTTCCATTTCTTGAATTTGCTTCATTTGACGTCACCGAAAACAGTTTTAAAGTCCCCGAAAAACAGAAATGCAGTGGTTAATACCCCAAACCTCCCCCTCCCCGAACGCCCCCCCCCCCCCCCGTCCCGTCCCGTCCCGTCCCACCACATAACAATTCCTTCATTTTTATGTTCTTGTCAAGTGTATTTGTGTCATCAGACAATGTGAAGCTACTGTAGCATAAGATTCAACGTTTGATTTTATCAGGAACAATCCCAGAGATACTTGAAAAACCAAGGGAAACAAAAAACGGCGACCTATGCACACGTCGGACAGATCACGACCTATATATCTATCTATCTACAGATAGATCATTTAGATCCTAACCTGCCGTTATGGCATGTTGTGCAGGATCTGTACAGTATAGATCCAACCGAGGAAGCTTGTCCCACTAGATCCTACAGATTACACGGCCCCTACCCTGGAACATGAGCTAGATCATACAGATCAGTGACCTATCTGCGCTGAAATATCTGGATCGTGGAGTGGGAATATGGTATGAGCTATCTGATCTGTCCGACGGGTGAAATAGTGCCCATACTTTTTTCAGTGGCAAAATTCAACTTGGACCAGCTTTCCTGTTTCTTGCTATATACTAGTAATAGAGGGTCTCCTGTTTTTTGCTGTATGGTAGGTGTTGCGAATTATTAACACATCGGACAGATGAGACCCCCGTTTCATGCGGGATAGACATCCTATATCTTATACCTGGTACCTGGCATTATGATTTGCGCGATCTACTGCTGTAGATAAAGTTTGCCCCGTGGAATCTGTATGGCACGGCTCTCTTGTGCACGTTTCCCGGGAGGGCATGTAAACGGCGCTTGCGCAACATCTCGAAACAGCTACCAGGTATAACATTTTGATTATCTATTGTAGATCGTCCATCTAGGTCGTCATCTAAATCGTCATTAAGATCGTCATCAAGATCGTCATCTAGGTCGTCATGGAGATCATAACAGCTACTTTTTATAAGATTTAGATTATCTATTATAGATCGTCCATCTAGATCGTCATCTAGATCGTCACCTAAACCATCAATCTAGCTCGTCATGTAGATCGATCTAGTCATCTAGATTATCATCTAGATCGTCATCTAGATCGTCATCTAGATCGTCATCTAGATCGCCATCTAGATCGTCATCTAGATCGTCATCTAGGTCGTCATCTAGATCGTCATCTAAAACGTCCTCTCGATGGTCCTATAGGTCGTCATCTATAGATCACCATGTGTCCTGTGTGTGGAATTATCCCTCCTGCCCTTTCTACCCTGACCGTGACCTATATATTCTTCTGTCGCGCATGGGCCTCGCGTGGTCACGCGGCATTCTTGCCCAGGTGCTTACGAAGAAGCAGCTGTCCAAGTCCGGCGTGGAGCACCAGCTGCGTCGAGAAATTGAGATCCAGTCGCATCTGAGACACCGAAACATCCTTCGCATGTGAGAGGCCCACATGGTCGATTACTCGAAGCAGCAGCTACCAGAGTTTGTGAATTGGCTAACCATTGATGTCACGGGCTAGCTTGGATATTGCAGGGGGGGGGGGGGGGTTTACTCGATAGGAGAGATGTACTCGATATCATGCATGGCCGTAGTCGTATGACCATAGGCCCTCGCATCCCTACAATACCGGGGCGGAGCATGTCGGATTTTCACCGACCAGGCAGACATTGCTTTCACCAAGCGCGAAGCGCCGTGAGGTGTTGAGCGAGTCACATGAAGGGTGAGCTGCATCCTACTAAGAACCGTTTGTGAAGCGGACTTGCATATGGATGACAGCCTCAATGAGTGAGTTTAATTTCCGGTGTACCCACTTCCAGAGACAGCAATGAGAGTACTATGTAACTGCCTGTTGGGTGCCTTACCTTGAACACTACGTGATACGATCAATTCCCTTGTGCAGAGTAAAGGTTCTTTACCTCGCACAAATGATCTAACTCGACGACCAGCTGTGGGTTACCGGAAAAAAAAAAAAAAAAAAACGGTACCCTGGATGCAGCGGGGGGGGGGGGGGGGGGGGGGGGGGGGGGATAGGAGAGATGTACTCGATCTCATGCATGGCCGTAGTCGTATGACCATAGACCCTCGTATCCCTACAATACCGGGACGGAGCATGTCGGGTTTTCACCGACCAGGCAGACATTGCTTGCACCAAACGCGAAGCGCCGTGAGGTGTCCGGCGAGTCGCATGAAGGGTGAGCTGCATCCTACTAAGAACCGCTTGTGAAGCGGACTTGCATATGGATGACAGCCTCAATGAGTTAGTTTAATTTCCGGTGTAGCCACTTCCAGAGACAGCAATGGGAGTACTACGTAACTGCCTGTTGGGTGCCTACCTTGAACACTACGTGATACGATCAATTCCCTTGTGCAGAGTAAAGATTCTTTACTTCGCACAAATGATCTAACTAGACGACCAGCTGTGGGCGACCGCCAAAAAAAAAAAAAAAAAACGGTACCCTGGATGTCTAGCTCACGTAGTGAGCAGCATGTTTTACAGTGTCGTTGCCAACCGACGCCAACCCAACCGGGGGGGGGGGGTGTACTCATTATCATGCATGGCCGTAGTCGTATGACCATAGACCCTCGCATCCCTACAATGCCGGGACGCAGCACGTCGGGTTTTCACCGACCAGGCAGACATCGCTTGCACCCAGCGCGAAGCGCCGTGAGGCGTTCGGCGAGTCGCATGGAGGGTGAGCTGCATCCTACTAAGAACCGCTTGTGAGGCGGATTTTCTTGCATACACAAGACAGCTATACAGAAAACAGAAAATTCTCCGTTTGCTCACCAACCCAGTTAGAGCCCATCTTAACGGGGAACACTAAATTTCGTTCAATCAGATTCAAATTAAATTAGAAAAAAAAATCAAGTCTGATTGAAAGAACCGAAAGTCCTCGATAAGATGGGCCCTTAAATTAAATCAGAAAAAAAAATCAAGTCAAATTGAAAGAACCGAAAGTCCTCGATAAGATGGGCCCTTAGATCACCAACACCAATAACTGCATAAGTTAAAAACGTCATGTTTGTCTCTTTTTCCACAGCTGTTACGTTTTTCGTGGGTTGAGATTGTTATTTTATGCCTGGTAGGAAGCAAGCTACAGGAAACCCAATCCAACCAAACTCTTCGTAAACACTCTCCGTAATGTGTTCCGTCAAACGTCCGCGTCCCGGTATCCACAGGCGTATACGTAGCTCCTTGTTTTCCCAAAAAAAAACGAAATGACCTTAGTATGATAGTGTTGCAAATACGTCAGACGTGAGTCCGACTGATTGAGTGGTTTATAGCTAACTTCGAAAGCTAAAATACATAGGGCGCGCTTGTTCTTCGTGTAGTCCACTTTTTATTTCGTGGTTTAGGTTGCCAAATGTCACCGTATATAGCTCAGTGTGGAAAGACGCTACGTTTTTTTTCATTGCGGTGTTGTGCTGGCAAATGCGTTTCGGATGCTGTTTTCGTCGAATCATCTTGTTCCGCCGGTAATGATAGTACGCTAATATTGTCGCACACCCGACACAGATTGTCGATGCCCACTTGGTGATCTTGATGCTTCAGAGCAGATATGTCCCTACTCTGTCTGTACGATCGAACTCACGTTACCGAGTGGGAGTGTTTACAATTTGCACCATCTAGGACATGTTTTCGCGGGTTGAATCTGTGCCATACAGACCCTGCACAGCACAGCACCTCAGAATAGCAGGCTGTACTGTAGGATATCCTTGTAGACGATGTACGGTGTGTAGATAGATCGTCACATGTCCGACATTTCAGGTGGTATTTTCTATTTACAGCTCTTGCCAGAGTCGCGTGAGAGGTCGATCGGAGACACAGGCGTGGCGATTTTTTTTCCGTTCCCGGGAGTAAAAAAATGCTCGTTCCTTTGAGCTGTTTCACAAGAGCGAGATACGCTTCAGCATGGCGCACGCTGAAGAAGGGGGATAGGAGGCGTGTTACGATTGCTACAGCCGTAGGCTTAACCTTTGGAAGGATTCTGATTAGCGAGACCCCTCGAGTCAAGAGCTACCGGTACTCGATATCTTTGGACCTGCTGTTATTTGCACCACTTCCCCATGGGAGTGTTTATCGGACGTGTGTACAAGTGCCTCATATTCTTTCTTCATGAAAGCCTGCTGTTGGGTGGGTTGTGGAGCTCCGCAAGCGAGAAACCTGCGAAAAATTAGGTTCTGTACCCCTATAAGGTAAGCACGCGCCCTTCAGTATAGTGCACGCTGAAGAAGAGGCACATGCTATTTTCTAACCGTGTGAATGCTAATATGTTATAATATTTTTAGAAGATCGACGGTTTGATCCCCTGGATGGACACTCCTTACACGAAAACCAGCGCAACAAGGCCGAAAGAGGCCCTGACAAGCCCTCAAAAACCTGGTCTCCTAATAAAAAAAAAGCACGCAGTGGTCCCTCTATAGTGCCAGTATGCGCCAGCCAACAATACCGGCAGTATAGTACACGCCGAAGAAGGGACACATGTCATTTTTTAACCGTTTGAATGCAAGTATGGTCTATTACTTCTAGGAGAGATCGCCGGTTTTGACCCCCTGGCTGGTCACCCCCTACGCGAAAGCCAGCGCAATAAGGTCGAAAGAGGCCTTGACAAACCCCAAAAACCGATCTCCTACTATTACGGGGGGCCATAGTTAATAGGACCAAATATTGTTAGTAAAAATAGGTGAATATATAGGTTTTTATGTATACGGTAGGTCCTACCTGGTATTAACTATGAACCCCCGTTATAAAAAAGTACGCAGTGGTCCCTCTATAGTGCCGGTATGCGCCAGCCAACAATACCGGCTGGCACTATGGCGGCAACCGGCACTAATTGCTCCGTACGCTACCACGCTGGTTAACCCCGTATGTGCCAAGCGATTCCACAGGCACTATGGCGAGCAACCGGCACGGCACTATAGAGGGACCACTAGTGTAGCGTATTTGACGCGTGGTACGGTAGGTATTGGGGTGGCATTTTTTTTGGCCCGAACATTTCTGACTGCCGGGACTCCTCAACTAGAATGCCACACAATACGGTTGGAACGCCTTTATTTGACGCGTGGTACGGTAGGTATTGGGGTGGCGGTTTTTGGCCCAAATATTTCTGACTGCTGGGACTTCTCAACTAAAATGCCACTGACTGCCGGGATTCCTCAACTAGAATGCCACCCAATACGGTTGGAACGCCTTTATTTGACGCGTGGTGCGGTAGGTATTGGGGTGGCGGTTTTTGGTCCAAATATTTCTGACTGCTGGGACTTCTCAACTAAAATGCCACCCAATATCGTTGGAACACCTTTTGTGTCTATCCTTTGTGTCTATCCCTCTTTCCCCTTCCACGTCTGCCGCGTTTGCCGCTCACGTAAGCTGGGTGTTTTGTCAGAAGAAGAGCGTTGTATTGGGTAACACTCTCTCCGGGAATGTGGGGGCCGTTTGGGTATGAATGTAAAAGACAAAATGACCCTTACGTTTCTGGACAACGTGGTACACAGGGGGGGGGGGGGGGGTACGATTTCAGAGGAGGGCTGCGTCATGCCTACAGCAGGAGACTTCTGTTAAACGGGCTTTTCCTCCGAAAACCGGCATGGGCTTTACTTATATTGTAGCTTATTGGTATGCCCGTGCCAAGCCGTTTGACCTCCCTTTCATCGGTGTTGCTCTCAAATTGAGCTCTCTTGAATCATAGCCCCTCCCTTTATACTTGATTACAGTATGGGCGCGTTAACAAGAAACGCCTATTCTGAACAAGCCTTGAGAGCCTTATGGTGTTCAACCATCCTGGAATGACATGGAGCATGGATTGGCTACCATGTACCAGGGTAGGGTTTTAGTGCAACGCTGGCCTCTGAACACGATTTTTTAATCCTATTTTCCTAGCGTCTTCCAAAAAGTGAGCTTATTTTCTTATTCTTAATGCGCTGAGATTGGGAGTGTTGGTAGCGGCGTTATTCCCGAAAGGAGGAGAACTTTTAAAAAAGAAAAAATGATCTCGACGGTGCATATAACTTCTCCGTCGACGGCTGCTGCGAACACACCTTGCACATACACACCAGGCTGGCGTTCTTCTACGACCACAAGAGGGTCTACCTCATTCTCGAGCTGGCCAGCGGGGGGGAGCTATACAAGTCGTTGGTCGACGTCGGGCACTTCTGGTGAGAGGATGTGCATCCAAATTGTCTGTACTCGTGTTAACATCCGCAATTAATTATATTCAAATTTTCGGTATCAACACCCGAGTTGGCGTTTGGATTTTCGGTGAAATTATCCGAAGTTCGTTTCAGATTTCCCGTCCAAGTTCGAGGGGGAAAAAAAAAAACGTCCCTGTTTTTCCTGCAGAGTTTCAGAAAGATTTAAAAAAAAATCAGTAAGCACGAAAGGAATGAAGTAAAAAACAACCGCTGGTGTCGAACGAGCTCGGCTTTTCGCCTGATCGGTCGTCGAAGGTGACGTTTTAGTGCGCCTTCTATTCCTGCCCACAGACACGCGCAGGCGACACTGCCCTCCTGCACCTATTCCCACCCTTTTAGGTGGTTCTTGGAATAATGAGTTTTTACCGGGTCTCGACTTGGACCGCAACTACGAAGAGCGTGCGGGCAGAACCCTGCCAAATGCAGACCTCGCACAGATCATGTACAGATAAATCATTATATATCTGCAGTAGATGATCTGGTTCCTCACCTGCCGTTGTGAAAGGTTGTGCATGATACATCTGCCTTATAGGGCAGATCCAACCCAGCAAACGTATGCTACAACAGATCATGCAGATCGTACGGGTCCCATCCCGCAAGCATGAGCTACCTGTAGGTCAGACGAGGTCCGGAATGTGTAGATCTGCCTTGAAAGGTTTAGTCTAGATGATGAAGCGGTAATGATCTATCTGATCTATATGATCTATATGATCTGTCGGAGTTGTGTAAGATTTGATCACTTGCTTCTCCTTGTGCCGTCGACGGGCTTGACGAACGAAAGGGCGTGCGTCGGCTGGAGCGTACCCCAAGGCCCTCTTCGACCTATGGTGGACGGCCGACCCTTCCCGGGGAAGATGCAGGGCATTGGGCGGGGGGGTACTCATTGGTTGCATGCCTTAGTAATCATTTGACCATTGACGACGCATCCCTTTCGAGACGGACCACGCTTCCTACTCCTAATAGAAACGCCTGCAGCACGTGGGCGCTCAATACTCTTTTTTCCATATGCAGATAAAAACTGTTTGCGAGTATTATCTCATTCCTGTTTGGTGTACTCATGTCATGCATGGTATTAATAGTAGTACGGTCACAGAGCCCCGCATCCCTACGATGCCGGGACGGAGCGCGTCGACTTTTCACCGACCAGGCAGACATTGCTTGCACCAAGCACGAAGCGCCGTGGGGTGTTCGGCGAGTCGCATGCAGGATGAGTTGCGTCATATTACTACTGAGAACCGACAGCTTATGAGGCGAACTTCCTTGCAAAGATGGATGACAGCCTCGAATTGATTGCTCTGTTTTCTGGTGTGGCCAATTCCAGAGACAGCAACGGGTATGCTATGTAACTGCCTCGTGAATGCCTTACCGTGTACACACGACGTGATACGATCATTTTGTCCTCGTACGCGAGCTAAGGTTATCCACTTGTACGTCCCTTTTGGCTCATGCTCGGGGTAAGTATGTATGTGTCTGAGCTTTGGCTTCCCATTTTATTTATTTATTTGGGATTCTTCTCCTTTTCTCTTCCTCTTTCTTTTTCCTTTTCTTGTTCTTTTTCGGTTTGGTTTTTTTCGTTGCTTCTCTTTCTTTATGGTGTATTTTGGTTGCTGGCGTATGTATGTATGTTGTGTCGGCCGCACCTAGTGCGAAGGCATGGTATTACGTAGGCTATTAATGCATTACGGTGTGTTATCTCTGTGTCGTAGTCTGTGACCACAGAGCTCGTATCTTTCTAGGGTGAAGAATCAGCACGGACACTGGGCTTGCTGGATGTCGACGAGTAGAAGAACGGTTTAATGTGAAGAACACACACACACACCCCCGCATAAATGATCTGACTCAACCACCAGCCGTGGTGACCGCCAAAAACAAAAAACGGACCCTCTGGCCGTCTAGCTGACTCAGTGAGAGGCGTGTTTACAAGGGGGGTGCCAACCGACGCCAACCCAACCTATATACCAGGTACAACATATTTTCATACGTGTGTTGTATACCTTGTTTCTTGTTGAGTTGGTCGATAGGGGGGGGGGGTGCGACAGCAGCAGTACGGACACTTGACACCGCTATTGACGAGAGTAGGAAGGAGACGGCAGTTAGTGTGTCTAGGTTCCCGAATCCGCTTTCTAGCAGAGACGGGCACCCATGGTACTACACTATCACCGCCTAGAGTACGATTTTCTCTTTTCTTTTTTCCCTCTGCTCTTCCTTCCCCTGCTTTTGTCCTTTTTTTTGCCTTGTCTCTACATTTGTTTCTTTTCGCCTCCCCACCGTCCTCGTGCCGGTATCTTCCTCTCCTTCGTGTTACTTCGTCCGTGCAGCAATCTGTCCTTCTTGAGTACGCATGTTTTCCATCTATTAATAGCAGCCTTTCTGATCTCCTTGAGGCATTTGTATTCTGTTTCGTTTCAGCGTTTTTTATGTTTTCTTTTTTTTTTTTTTTTTTTTTTAGTCTTAATTGTGGTGTGTTCTTTTGCCCGGTTCCCTGGCATTGCACTTGCTTTACCCATGAACTTGCGATTACTTTTTTTTTGCTTGTGCGTTTTCTCTGTCTCACAGTTTGTGAACACAGAATCATTATCTCTCTAGGATAAGGAATCAGGACGGACACTGGGTTCACTGGAGAAGCTGGATAGAAAAGACGATTTAATGTGAAGACAACACACGCATAACAGTATGCGATGTATCTGGTGGCAGGCGGGGATGATTTATTAATACAAGAAAAAAAGTTACGCATACGGAGAATCGAACTCCGGGCAAAACCTTGGAAGGGTTTTATGTTACCACTACACCACATGCGTGTCATGCTCTGAGTGTCCCCAACATGTTCAACCTGTCAAATTACTAACGAAAAATCCTGGCATTCGAAGTGATAGGCACTCACACGTTATATACATATACACTGCACAGCAGCAGATAACATAACTGGTAACGCTTTTTCGTCATATTTGTTCTCCCCGAATCCGGAAAATAAACAATTATAGACCATTATCTATCAGTCGATTTGTTCTCCCCGAATCCGGAAAATAAATAATTATAGACCATTATCTATCAGTATCATTGTGTGCGCGAAGTCGGAAAATAAATAATTAACTCTATTCTCTGTACGAAATACGTAGGTTGGAGTTTTGGTTATTTAATTGTGTGATTCAATCGGATTGAGTCCCCGAATGGGAAAATAAATATTTTTAATATCAAGCTGAATACTGCAAACTTCTCGTTTTTCTCCCCCCCGTACTACTTTTTAAGTAATAATAAGTTGAAAGCCGGGCGTTGACCCGAAAAATGTATCGTTGGATAGTTTACAAATATTTTAATCTTTTATTGTTGGGTTGTACAACGAAACGTACAAGTGTATACTCTCGGGCTGATACACCTATCGACCGGGGCTGCAGCTTGTCCTAAACTTCCACCCCACTGTTTTGTGTTTCGTTACATATGACCTTAATAGGCGTGTGGCGTCGTTTTGCCTTTTTTTTTTTGTCCTGCGCCTCTGTGGTCCACCTGGTTTATAGTGTGCTACACTTGCTTTTCGTCCCGCGATATACCGGCATACTGACTGGTACCTGGTACACATACTTTTCGTACGTACCAGTACGTACGTACTGTAGGAGTCTTCATTTTCTGTTTCTTCGTCATGCTTAGTGATTGACACTCACTCTGCCATTATTGTCGGCTGGTGTATATTAGTAATAATACCATAGGGTATATCGCTCTGGGCGGAAATATGATAATCGTTTGGGTATAAATGCGAAGACCAAATGGTCCTTATATTTCCGCCCACGAGTGGTATAGATACATGAATTCTGCAGCTTCAGAATTTGTCTTCCTCATATACGGACTTGTATACCCGGCATGATGCTATATAAAACCCATATAGTACGCGCGATCGAAGTATCACTATTGCGGAGGACCATAGTAAATAGGACCATATATTGTTAGTAAAAATAGGTGAATATATAGTTTTTTAAGTATACCATAGGTCCTATTAACTATGGACCCCCGTAATATTAATATTAATAGTATGACACACAGCTTGCCAAGATGATTTTCGACGAAATCATCGATCTCACAGCTCTTGTTTTTTTTTTTAATTTGATAAATACCCGGTACATAGACCCAAAGCTGTAGTACTCGTATTGTCGGCCAGTACCGGTAAAAAGATAAAGGAAGCAAGTTTGTCCGTTACATGCCGTAGGCCGTGTGCGTTCACAGGAAACTATGCCAACCTATAAACGAAATATGGCCGCTCCCTAAACATCACCAATACCATAGCAGCACTCCGACAGTGACCAACTCGAGACAACTTGTGCGGCGAAACAAGTTTGACGCGTTCGCCCACGATCGTTCGCTTCTGCAGATGTCGAGTGTGTGGAAATCGGTCGCGTACAGCTCTCGCAATCAGTGCTACAAAAACCCTAAGATTTTTCATCACCTTCCCCCCCCCCCCCGTGGCGAATTCCAGAACGCTTGATTGCGGAAGGCGCTTAACGCTAACGCTCACGCCTAGCTAAAGCTATCCCTGGTGCTGACGCGAACGCTATCGCTAACGCTGACGGTACTGAAGTACGACAGCAGTATGTATTCCCCCCTCCCCTCCTCCTACGTCCCTACCTTATCAAAATGTCGTTAACACTAACCCTCATGCTAACCCTATCCCTGACGTTAATCCCCACCCTGACCCTAAACCTAACCCAGACCCTGACCCTGACCCTGACCCTGACCCTAACCCTGATCCTGACCCATCAGCGAACGGCGTGCTGCCGTGTACGTGAAGGAAGTGGCCGACGCCCTGAGCTACTGCCACTCCAAGCACGTCATCCACCGCGACCTCAAGCCAGAGAACCTGTTGGTTGGCCACAACGGAGAAGTGAGTTACAGTAGAAGTCATACTTGACTTTTGACGGTGTATTCTGACGTATATCATGTTTTGTTTCACGGTTTGCCATCCTGAAACAATGTGGAGCTGCTGTAAGCATGAGCTTCAACAACGTCGATCGATCACTCGTAAACATCACCAGAAAAAAAGCAGGAGAAAACCAAAGCAGGAGAAAACCACTGGAAACAAAGAAAGGAATATATGGTGACGGTGCCGACTCTCGGCTGTAGAGGTAGCACTTTTTTCATTTGCCCTGTGAGGCAATATTTCACACTGATGGGGCTTCTCAAGTGAGGAACTACTGTACCCTTGTGATTATGAGGCATCCCTTATCGTTTGCTTATACAAATCGTTTTCGTTTCGGACCTAGGTCATGGGACTGATTGCTCATCGAGTCAACCCTTTCAGTACTGCAGTCCCGTTGCGGTGACCAAAACACGTCGGATTTGAGTCATGTTTAGGTCTGTGCACAGTGCGGTGCTAAAAAGGTTGAGCGTGACATTTTTTTTTCTATATAGCCTGTTTTCGGGTGAGATATCGAGCTCCTGCACTTGTAGATCAGGTGAGGAGCCTCCGAAAACTCGCCACGTTGCACCTCTCCCTACTTTTTGTGGTCAATGGTCAAATGACTAAGGCGAGCAACAAATGAGGACGCCCCCCCCCCCCCCCCCGCCCCGATCCCTACCTTTAGCATGCGCCTTGCCCGTCGAAAGACGTAATTCACCGTGGTCTCTAGCAACCGAGAACCTCCTGGTGGGCCACAAAGAAGAGGGGTAGGATTGCTACTATAGGGGTCCAGGATTGTTTTGGTCGAGACGTTTCTGACTGACCGCCGGGACTCCTCAACCTCGTTGGGTGATGAAGATAGCGACCAAACCACGAATCCCTTCGGTGTTACCAACCATTGAACCGTCTACGCGCTACAGAGCCGCGTGCGCGTTTTGCCGTTCGGGTAGGATCGTGTTGCGCCCGTGCCCAACGATTATTTTTCGCTGCATCTCGGACACCGACCATTGTATAAATCTCCCGATCGCGCGGTGGCCGTTGCTGTAGTCGTCAATTTTTTCACGGTCAGTTTTCGCTTCTGAATCCCCAAGAGGTTCAAACGAGGCTCTACCCAATATCGGTGGTGTTTTTTAGTAAGGCGTGCCTTGTATACCTACAGCGGGCCATCGGGTGACCTTTTTCATTGTTTCTCAAGGTCGGTGTTTGGGCGACTTACTATTACGGGGGGGGCATAGTAAATAGGACCAAATATTATTAGTAAAAATAGATAAATATATAGTTTTTGTGCATACCGTAGGTCCTATTTACTATGGTCCCCCGAAATAGTGACTTGCTAATAGTATGCAGCTCCTCAAGTGAGAAGCCCCAGGAGGCAAAAATAGGTTCCCCCCCCCCCTATCATAGTGGTGTGTCCCGGTCGCAGTCGGTATGTGCCGGGTATCCTTTAGCGTGTGTGCTCAAAGTGGGTGACGGGGGTGTGAAAAAAAACTGCGATCTCGACCACACCTGTTGGGCGAAGCCTCAGTGGTGCAAGGGGATTCATTGGGCTGCTTTGTTGCCCTGTGAACCGCGGAGAATTTTCCCTTCCCTTGCACCAAACAGGCTTGAGTCGAGGGGGTGGGTGTACTCATAATCATTCATGGGCGTAGTCGTATGACCATAGATCCTCGTATCCCTACAATGCCGGGACGGAGCTCGTCGGGTTTTCACCGACTAGGCGGACATTGCTTGCACCAAGCGCGAAGCGCCGTGAGGTGTTGGGCGAGTCGCATGAAGGGTGAGCTGCATCCTACTAAGAACCGCTTTAGAGGAGGCTTTTCTTGTAAATAGATGACAGCATCAATGAATTGATTTAATTTCTGGTGTGGCCACTTCCAGGGACAGCAATGGGTTTACTATGTGACTGCCTCGTGGGTGCCTCACCATATACACACCACGTGATACGATCATCCTCCGTGTACGCAATAAAGGCTTTCCCCTCACAAAAATGATCTAACTTGACCGCCAGCCGTGGTACCCGCCAAAAACAAAAAGAAGAAAAAAAAAACGGTACCCTGGCTGCCTAGCTCACCCAGTGAGAGGTGTGTTTTACAGCGTCGTCGCCAACCGACGCCAACCCAACCTATACCAGGTATACAATATAGGGGGGGGGGGGGGGGGGGTACTCATTTGTTGCTTGCCTTTGTCATTTGACCATTGACCACGCATCCCTTTCGAGACGGAGCACCGTTCCTACTCCTAATAGAGACACCTCCAACAATTGGGCGCTCATTACGTTGTTTCCATATATTACATAGAAACTTTTTGCTAATTTTATCCCCTCCCTGTTTGGCCTCCTGTGGCCACCATCTATTTCCTAAGATAGCGATCGTAGTCGAGTATCGGTACCTGTGATGATATCGTTGCATGAACATCGTGGGTATCATCTTTCGCACGAGCAGCACAGCATTGTCGGCCGTGGAACCAACGTATATTATGGTCAAGGGATGTGCTATTTTCTTGTACCGACAATTTTGGGAGACACTATTATATCTGGTGCCAGGTGTGACGCAATCAGCATGGGACCTCCCAACGTAAGAGCTGTGAGCCGGCAGGATTGCACGACTACTAACTAATCGGTATCTGCCATCAGCGAAATAGTAATTGACTTGAGTCGGCAAGTCTGATGACTAAGCCAGCTGATGGCCAGTCGATTAGCCGACTTAAGTCGAGCGAGCGAAACCAGCTCTCCCCGGCCGAAGAAACCCTGCCCGAAAAACGGAAAATGTACCCCGCATTCACCAATCCTTCCTACAAACATGGAAAACCAGTAAGCCAGACAGTCGACCCCTCCAGGAAGTGACCAACTACTAGTCCGACTAATAACTTCTTGGTAACTTGAATCGTGCCGGCTCGCAGCTATACCTATTGCACCACACTGGGTTGAAATTTTAGGAGGGTTTGGTCTTCATATTTACCTGGTATACTCCAACGGCCCTTACCGTTCCAACGGCCCTTACCTTTCCGTCCAGAGGGGCATATATTTCCGTCGGTGTTCTTATGCATGGTTGTCCGGTTTCTTACGCGCTCGCCGGTTTTTTTCGGCCGGTTGCAACAACTCTCATTTCGGGCTTCGGCCTATATCGTTCAATGAATGCTGGTACTATCAATAGGCATGTATGTATTCGTCGGTCTTGTTTTTTTTTGGTTGTTGTAATTATTGAATTGAGACAGCTGGAAGAAGGTAGCGGCCTTCGTTCGGGTGGTCAGTGCACGCTCCGTCCAACAAGCGCCAAAAGTTCTGCGGGACACGCTCAACATATACTTCGTATTTTGTCGGGTTGTTTCTCGTATATTCGTCCGTTTTCTTGTGCTTGGTTGAAACAGCTGAAGATTGCGGACTTCGGGTGGTCGGTGCACGCTCCTTCCAACAGGCGCCAGACGTTCTGCGGCACGCTCGACTACCTCCCGCCGGAGATGGTCGAGGGAAAGGTAAGCCTCGTCGCCGATAAACGATACCTCTCTGGACGGAAATATAAGGAGCGCTCAGTTGTTCACACGTACGCATGAAGAACCCAAAAGGTGCTTATATTTCCGTCCACGGTGGCATACACATATGTTTTCAGGTCGACGCGCGCCACGACCGCACCAGTGTGCCGTGTGCCCACAGCCGATTACGAGGGAACGTACTGCAGTATTTAGAACCCAACATAGTTGGTAAACGTCGGGAGGCCATACGCTTTCGGGGTCTATCCCAGGTTCTGATCACCATGGCTTCCCGTAGTAGTTAAAGAAACGTGTTATTCGTTATAATTAGTGCGAAGGGATATGTGAATACAGTAAGGGGTAAGAGCGTTGAGACGCGTTCTACGATAGAGATAGCGCATTTCCGCTAAAAATGTTTTCTGAATGACGGGGCTCCTTAACCCAAAATCGTCGGAACGCCGATCTTGTTTCGACTAAAGGACTTTTTTTGTATGCTTGGGCCATGGGATTATTCATCCGGGGTGCAATTTGATTTTTGCTCAAGTCAGTTTTCGGGTGACTCACTAACAGTATGGAGCTCCTCAAGTGAAGAGCCTTAGAAAAAAAATGGTGCACGTCTACTGTAGCATGCGTCTTGAGTTTGCGCAGGGGTACGATCGCTGTTCGACGCGTTCTACCGTAGAGGTAGCACATTTCCTCTAAAATGTTTTCTGAATGACGGCGTTTCCTAACCCAAAATCGTCGGAATACCGATCTTATTTCGAAAAATGACCTTTTTTTTATACTTGGGGCCATGGCTTATTCATCGAGATGCAATTCGATGTTTGCCGAAGTCAGGTTTCGGGTGAGGTATGGAGCTCCTTAAGGTCAAGTGAGGAGCCTCAGAAAAACTAGGGTGAATCTCTATCGTGGAACGCCTCTTTCAGCGCTATTGATAGTTTCCTCTCATCAACGGCAAGGGTGTCAATACCGAATAGCAGGGGGGTTTCGGAAAGGTTTGATCGAGAGAGAGAGAGCCTTCCGAAAATTCCACATTCGACTCTATTATAATAGCACCCGTTGCCGTCGTCCAGAAAACGCGCTCAGGAGAACGATCGCACCCTTGTTCGAAAATCAGAGCACTTTGTTGTTGCCCGGTAAGACTTTCTCAGTCAGTGTTGGCTTCGGTCCGCCAACTAGAGGCACTTAATCTGAACAGGGTTTGAAACTTGAAGCTTTACACGCACCGGACAGATCACGGTCTATCTGCCTACAGATGGATCATCTAGATCATCTGCTCCTTGCCTGCCGTTACGATGTGTTATTCAGGATCTGTACGGTACAGACCCAAAGGATCTGCATGTATAGTACAGATCCAACTCAAGAAATATGTGCTACAGTATATGACGCAGATTGTTCGGCTCCCACCTGCCAACGTGCGCTAGATCATACAGATCATGTAGATCATGGATCTATCTGCCCTGAAAGATCTAGATCGTGGGGTGGAAATGATTTGTAGATGATATGTCCGATGCGCGGTGTGAAGGTGTTACCTACTGAGCTATAGGGGCAAAAGATCGATCGATTCCCCAGTCCAGGGTAATCCTTATAACACTCTCCCCCCCTCTGAACGGTGGGATCTTTGGGGCGACGGTACCGTATACGGCCGTACGCTGACCTACCCGCTTCGTTTTGAATACGTGGGGAACCAGGGAAATATGTGTTTTGGGATGCACGCGCAAGCGTTTCTATAAAAGAAACGATCGAAGCGATATTCGAATCCGTCCTGCCGACGACGCCAAATGTGAAGGTGTTACCTACTGAGCTATAGGGGTAAAAGGTCCAACGGTTCCCCTGCCCAGGGTAATCCTTATGACAGTGGGACCTTATTGTGTCACCGAGAGCTACCTTATCCTCGAGGATAGGCTGTTGTATATATATGGTACCTTGATACCCGGTAGGGTTTAGCGCGATTCGACGCGAGTCGGGAAGGGAAGAGAAGGATGAAGCCTACCGCCGATAAAAATGCGAGGCATAAATTGCAGTGGGGAGGGGGAGGGAAGAGCCTGCTATACATGTGACCCCGGATCTGAGTTCCGACTAGGAGGGGGAGATAAAAAAGAGAAGGGCGGATATAATGAATGGAGTGGAGAAAAAAAGAAGACTAAAAAAAAGCGTAGCAATCTTGAGCACAACGGACTGTTTTATACCCGGTTTGAGACTTTCATGTGGCGCCCGCCGCTGACCGCGATTTCTCAATCCGAATTTCTTAGCGTCCGCCCAAAGGCGAGCCTGAAGTTCCTCTTTTAGTTTTTTTTCTGTTCGTGGCCTAAAGTACATTGTCCTTCAACGCTTCCCCCTCGCCACTGCCGTCACCACGGCAGGATCACGACGAAGCTGTGGACATCTGGGCCCTGGGTGTGCTCATGTACGAGCTGCTGGTGGGGAACCCGCCTTTCGATGCTCAAGGCAACAGCGCCACCTATCGCCGCATCGTCAAGGTTGACATCCGTTACCCCCATGTGCGTACTTTTGAGCAATCCCACCACAAGTGGGACCCCCCTACCCCCCCCCCCCCCCTCCTCACACAACGTGGTCCGCCAAGCACAATTTAGCAAACCCCAAGGTGCCGACAATCTTTGGTTTAGTACATTGTTCAATATATCCACAATGTCTTTTTTACACCCACATTGTGCATATGGGGGGGGGGGGGTCCCCACGAACTTGCGACGGTGAGGTTTGTGCCTTGTAAGGGTAAAGCCTTATTTTCTGAGCTGCTGCCTCACACATGGGGGAGCTCAATATCTCACCAGAAGTGTATGAAATCTGAGAAATTTTGTTGGCGCAACCCGACCAGCGTTCCTATGCGCTAATCGTCCCGCTGTAAAACATACTAACTGCTGCAGCAAAAGTATCATGCTTTGCTAGCGCAGGGGACCAGAGTAATCAGGGCCCATCGTAAAGACACAAATCTATATATTACAAGCAGTAGATTTACTAAGCATATTTGGTCTTGATTACTATGTTCCCTCGTAAAGAACAGGTACAGCAGCAGTTGCTCACTTGAGGAGCTCAGCAGGTCAGAAAATATTGCCTTAGAAGGAAACAATGGTATGCCCCTACCGACCAGCTTTCCTGTGCGCTAATAGTCCTACTGTAAAGCAAACACACTATTAATAGCTACTTTGAAGTAAAAATATCATGCTATACTATTACGGGGAACCATAGTAATCAGGATCCACAATATACACCAAAACCCAAGTATTACAGTATTTTTACCACAACAAGCATATTCGGCCCTGATTACAATTTCGGGAGACCATAGTTAATAGGACCAAATACTGTTAGTAAAAATAGGTAAATATATAGGTTTTTGTGTGTACCGTAGGTCCTATTTACTATGGTCCCCCGTAGTACTGTATGTTCCCTCTAATATAGCAGGTACAGTAATATGTAGTTGCTCACTTGAGGAGCTCAGCCCGTCAGACAATATAGAGCCAAAAGGTGCAACCCCCTTTGTACCGTGAGGTTGCTTTTTTTTAGCAAGTGTCCTTTTTCACTAACCAAAACGGAGGTCGCCAAAAAAAAAAATCGTGACAGAGAAAACGTGGCATTTTTTTCGCGAATTGTGATGTTTTTGTCGCGAACCCCGTGACGGCGAAAACATGGTTTCGCCAAAAACAAATCACTGATTCTGGTGTCACGATTCATATCTGACCAAAACGTGACGAAAAACAAAAAACATGTCGCGACATCATAATGTTCACAATTGTTATCGTCTGTACAACGGTCACGGTTAGCCATGTTTATGTCACTGATAATAATGTGATTTTGGCGCTCGGTAGAAAGGGCTCGTGTGATATAAACGTCCCCCCCCCCCTACCTCTCACTGCTCTACCAGAGCGCCTCCTTAGCTCTCGCTATCTATAAAGATCTTACCCACAAGAAGCGAAGCACTGCTTCCCAGCTGCCAGATACACCTATCTGCGTCCCTTACCTTACCCTTACCTCGGCCATCTCTTCACATCTGGCGTCGTCGGCAGGACAACCCCCGTTAGTAGTAGTAGTGCCGATTTGAAAAAAAAGCTGAAACGAATTGTTATTTTATTAGCCCCTGTCAATCCTGCTGTATGTTTTGCTCGTCCTGTCCGGCAGCACGTTTCCCCCGCAGCTCGCGACCTGATCGGAAAGCTCGTCCGCAAGGCCCCCTCCGATCGACTCCCGCTGGAGTTGGTGCCGCAGCATCCGTGGATCGTGAAGTTCACTTCGAACTAAACCGCTGTATCTGTACCTGGTACATATGATGTGGATCGTGAATTTCTCTTCGAACTAAACCGCTGTACTTGGTACATATGACGTGGATAGTCAAGTTCACTCCCAGTTAAACCGCTTTTGTATCTGGTATAGATACAGTAGATATCATTGTGGAGCACTGCTGTACGCAAGTCGCGAGCATCCGTGAAGTCTCCTGTCTGTGTATGCTCCCGCGAGATTTTCCGCTTTCTCATGGGGAAATTTTTCTGCTGTTTCTTCTCCATGCTCAATAGCAGGAAATTCGTGTTTTGTCCACCAGCAAAAAAAATAGGTTTAGATTCAATAGGCGGGGAAATTTCTGTGTCTTCATTGTAACGTTCTGGCTCCATGGACAATTACCAACTTTCGCTGCCATCGATTGTAGGCGCGGCTGCCGACCCGAAATAGCTGCTGCTGCTCGACTTAAGGTAGTGATAGTAATACCAGGGGCTACGATCGTGAGCAGAACCCACGATGGACTGTGCATCTTGTGAAATCAACATTTTTTCTCCCGGCAATGCTGGCGGCGGACGGACGGGAGGAGCCGTACCGCCCGCCATCGACCTGTCAGGTACCGGCGCGGAAGGTGCCTGGCTGGCGTCCGTTCGTGTTTCCGCCAGAGTGATGCGAAGTACACCTGAGCGGATCACTGAGGCGGGCGGAAGGAATGGAAGAGGCAGGGGCGGTCGGAACACCACCGTGGTGGCCAGAGTTAGACTGTGATGATATCCTCGTTCCGCGTGTGTTGATGTAGCCGTCGCTTTGTTTGTCCTGCGGGCCCTGGCTGTGGCACTATTGCCCACGTGAGCGAGTGGCCTTAGCGGCGCTTTTGTTTTTTCTGGTTGTGCTGTCTGTTCAGGTTGGGAGGACTTGTTCTCGTGGCGGCGTCGGGTCATGCGTTCTTGCCAACGTCGGAACGCCTCGCCGTCGTCGCCGAGCGTTCCGAGCGTTCCGAGGTCGGAACGCCTCGCCGTCGTCGCCGAGCGTTCCGAGGTCGGGGTTCGAAATGCCACTAAGGTTTGGGAAGGGTGTCTACACTGTTTGATGGAGGTTGTGTGTCTACGAGGCAGTTTAGGCAGTGGCCTCGGTCTTCGCCGAGTGCGGCAAAAAACATACGTCTCCTATGCTTGCACACCACTTTATTGTTGGTTGTTTTGTGTGTATGTTTGCAAATATCGCTGCTGGTATGGTCGGGTTGGGACTGTACTATAGGATCAACTTTTCTGCGATATATCTCTCCAGTGCCAGCGGGGAGGAACGGCCGATCGTAGAAAGCTAAGAACAAGAAAACGAGTACTATGTACAATAAGAAAGCCAGGCTGGGTTTGACAGGAAACTTGAGAAATTCAGGAGTCGTTAGTGTGCACAGCGCGCCCCAGAAATCCAGCCTGCGGGCCAGCTCTCATCCATCCTGTTTCTTGCTGCTAATAGGTGTCCTGTACCACTGTATAGCAAGTATATGTGCCTGCTGGTGATGCACGTGGCGTGGAAATGTTTGTGCCGCGGCGTTCCTCGTAGGTTGGGGCTGCACAGTTCCCATCCTCACGTGGCAGATATAGATGAGGGCTAGAGCAAGTGAGAGCTGCAGAAGAGTAGGCTAGCGCAATGGCATCCCAATGCCGGTCAGCATATTGTCAGGGTTCCTATTTGTTTCCTTGGTTTTCGTCTTTCGGAGCGTGCTTATGAGTGATCAACGTTGAAGCTCATGCTGCACGTTGTCGGATGCCAACAACAATGTTCATTCTTTGGCAGATACTTTATTCACGGCGTTGTTTTTGTACCACTATATACTGCTGTAACATAGCTGTTGTACTACCGGCAGTGTTGTGATGTTATGGCCCTACATTGTATGGAAAACAAAACGGAGCTGTGGTCGAAAAATTACTCAAAAATCATCTATGCGAGCTTGGTGTGATGCGGTCAACTGCACTGCAGCAGTGGGCCCCCGGTGTTGAGAAACGTCAATTTGGTGTCGAGTGTTATAAGGGTTACTCTGGGCTGGGTAATCGATCGGTCTTTTACCCCTATAGCTCAGTAAATAACACCTTCACATTTGACGACGGCGAGGACACGGGTTCGAGAATCTCACTTCGAACGTTTCTTCTATCATTATAGAGTTAAATTATTGCGCTTGCATTGCTAAGGACATGCATATCTCCGTGGTTCCCCAGGCATTGAAACGACGCGGGTAGGCCAGCGAACGGCCGTCTATACGGTACCGACGCCCCAAAGATCCCGCCGTTCAGAGGGGGGGGGGGGGGAGTGTTACAAGGATTACCCTGGGCTGGGGAATCGATCGATATTTTACCCCTATAGCTCAGTAGGTGACACCTTCACATCTAGATGATTGCGAGTACGTAGATCATGATCTGTTCGACGTGTGAAAAATGATCGCTGTCACGATCCGGGTCACGGGGGGTTCGAACCTCACTTCGAACGTTTCTTTTACCGAAACGCTTATGGGTGCCAAAAAACACATCTCCCTGGTTCCCAAGGTAATGAAACGAAGCGGGCAGGTCAGGGCACAGACGTATACGGTTCCGACGCCCCAAAGATCCCGCCGTTCAGAGGGGGGGAGAGTGTTACAAGGATTACCCTGGGCTGGGTAATCAATCGATATTTTACCCCTACTCGTAGAGTGTTAAGATCATGCAGGCGGGACACTTTGTATCCCTGGACAGGTTTGCCTAGTAAGTCGGTACTCGTTGGTACTCACGTGTGGTGCTTGCTTAGAGATAGAAGAAAAGCAGTTTTATTCCTTTCATGCACGCGGAGACTGAGACCAAGCCCGTGCCCCTCTGGGAAACCCCTGGTTTTCCACCTAAGATACGCCTTCCAAGTACTCCAAATACGATCCCAGTGCCTGAACCCAGGTAATTACCGGGCTTTCAACCTCATTCAAAGCAGTATCATAACACTAGCCCACTCTGATGAGCCGTATACGCAGAATTATGAGAAATTCATGGAAACCCCGATTCCACGAACTCGAACATGAGTCGAAGATGCGGCTCCTCAAAACCCACTCCCACACCTCTGAACGGCAAGGCAACGAAGCCGGCAAAGTACGTAAAAAAAATGAAAGGAAGACCTAGCCTTAAGGGGCAGGAAGAAATCGTCAATGAAAGTCATCGCCATGCCACCCGCACGGGGGGGGGGAGGCGAGGAAGATGCATGGAAAAGCGAAAAGTGAATACCAAAAAACGAGAAGAAAAATAACACGGAAGACGGCAAGAACCACCTAAACGCAGTCCACAACTCTGAAAACGCATTCTGGGTCACAAATGAGTGGCGCGACTACCTAGACCAGCCCCGATACTGAGCGGGGGGGGCAGGACAAGATACGCAAAAATCATCCCCAACCCAGCCCAAAAAAGAGAAAACAAACCAGAAACACACCGAGCAGAAAAAATCACCTCCCAAAGTCCACGAAAACGGCAAAAATATATATATATATCGAGTGCAGTCGAAGCAGTATCATAACAATAGCTCGGTAGGTAACAACACCTTCACACCAGCCTCAACGCCTTCTTTTTTCCGTCCTCGACCTAACTCTACTGTATAGGATTCAGAGTTTGGCCCCACTGCTGTTGAGTCATGTTTTCTTAGCTCAGTTTTTTATTGTTCGTGTCGATCTGAACCTGTTCTTCTTAATATAGTGTTTCTTAATTGCGGGCGCCCACTACTATCCAGCAGCATTAACATTAACATAGTGATACTGCGATCGCACATTTAAAGGGGTGCGTAGGTTTTCAGAGTTACCTATAATAATACCAATTATTATAGGTTTGAAAGAAACGAAATCGTTGCTATACGTACCTACCAATTACCTGGTATGCCATAAAGGCGACTGCTGTAGTTACGGTATACTCCCTGTAGGCGTTGCAGTAGTGTCAGCACAGACAGGTCCAGCCCAGGCTGGGCGCTCGGGTTCGTGCTGCTCAAGTCTTGATGCACGTGCGGTGACTGATTGTATGTGCTGCTGCTGCTGTGTATGAGATTTTACCGGGTAATAATAAGTGATCAGCGTCGAAGCTCATGCTTCACATTTTTCAATATGTATCAACCGATGTACGTACGTCACTAGATCTTACGGTGTGCTACAGGAGTCAGCCACTCTCTGACGTTTCTCTACGTTCAACTACCCGCGTTCTTCCTCAAGCTGTCGATCGATGCAGCGGCAGACGCTCTCTCGCCTATAGCTGCATGCTGCTAAGATAAGATACCAAAGATCCAAGATTATATTTATTGAACGACTCTCTGTCCAATGATACATTCTCCAATGTACTGGCCTTCTCGACCAAAGTCTTGTAAGTCCAACAGCAGTCTGACATCAGCTTTATACTACTCTTTAAGTTAGCTTCTCTGACCGCATTGGGCTAGAGTCTCCTTGTGGTAGTCGCAGTGCAGAGTGGCTGGACCACCTGTGTTGCATTGCCCACAAAAAAAAAAAACTCATTTTGGCCAATTGTACAATCAAATAAATGCCTGGAAGCACTTCTACTTCCGTTTTTTTCGTCACCGATATTTGGTTATTCTGCTCTAGCTCAAAACTTTTCCATTGATCTAATATTTGGCAAGGCAGATATGGGCTCCTTGGTACACTCCCGTGACGGTGGCAAAGCGGCAGCAGTTTCCGTGCCCTGCTTACAGTCGGATCTCGTCGCCAAAGTTTGAAAATGGGCAAAAAATATGGTTCCAGGCGTTTGAATTCGATTTTCTTGTACTGGAGTCTCAAGTATATTTTTGGCTGCTGTAGAAAAATATGTTCGTATCATACTCGTACGTACGTACCAGTTTCCTTTGCAATTTTGTAGTAACGGTTTTTTTTAATAGGAATTACATATAGAATACGCGCGTTCGGTTTATACAAAATAAGATTCCACCAGTATGACCTGGCATAGATCTTCGACATATCTTGACACATACATACCTCGTATACACCACTTTCGAATCTACACAAAAAGCCATATAAAATAAAATCTAGACATTAAAACAACAGCAGCAGCAAGAACAGCAGCAGCTCATCCTCGGAAGAATTATTCACATTAAAATCCATACCATACTAAAAAATCAACAACACTCCATCAATCTATTAATATAAATATTTGTTAAATGAAAAGGTTTCGACATGTTGCAACATCATATCATTATCCCTTGTTCGGGTTATATAGTACCATAAAGCTAACCATTACCGGCCTCAATCGCAAGTACCTGTCTAGACGAGCGCAACAGACATCGTAACATCTGCATACACCAGCGACCCTCAGCTGCCCCGACACCACACCGTGCATTGATATATAGCTTACCTACTTTAGGCACGGACACCTGGTCCGCCCCGGGTCGGTGAATCCTTCGCCTTGTTCTGCTTTGAAGGCCAAATACTCTGTCCACGAAAGGAATCGCTAATATACCTCGTCTCCTCCACCCTGTATGTTGATCTGTCTCCGTGGGTGACTTGGCGCATCCCCCGCCTCAGATGCTCGATACATATCCCTATTGCCTGCAGTGAATTTGACGGTCATGAGACAAGCGGATTGTATTTAATAAGATAAGGAGAAGATCGATCGACGCGCTCAACCACGACGAAAAATACAAGAGGAGGCCCGGGTTACAGCAGTAATACATGTTTGGTGGGTGATTTCTGCAAGACAACTTAATCGACTTTCCTCGCAAGTCATCTCACCTGAGTTGCCTGTAGCCCGAGATACGTCGTCGCTGTGCCAAAACTGGCGCATGAGTACTACCAGCTCTTCGGAAGTCGCGTCGCTCCTCGTCTTACGCTCGTGGTGCACGTAAGCACCTACAGCCTAGGGCGGCAGCCTCGGCCGGGGGAAGATCGTGCCGTGCTTTCTTCATCCGCTCCTCCGCGTCCCGGAACGTGTGGGGACGAACACCAAGGCTGGCCGCCCGTTTTACCGAGGAAACGCCCTCTGAGTGCTCCTCGGTTTCCGCCAGCACAGAGAGTGCCGCCTGGTACGTTCGGCGACCCACGTCCGACTGCGCATTTGCCCGCAAAGACCGAACGGACGCCGCGGCCTCCTTGATCGTCGCCGCATGAACCGCAGCTTCAGCCTCAGTGGCGGCCAAGGCCTTCTCCAAATCGGCAGCAAGGCGAGCACTCTGTGCCATCACATGAGATGGAACTTGAAAGGCGTGAGCAATCTCAGACTCATTGCGAACCCACGCCAATCCCAGCTCTTGCAACATCGCTGGATTCTCCTCCAATGCGACCCTGATCTCTGCAGCTGTCGGCGCGCTCCCGCCTGTCGGTTCCTCGCGACCTCCACTTCGGTATCGGCCGGCGGGTGATCGACCTCCGCCGGAAGCGCGGCCCTTTTCTCCGCCGCCGATATCCCTAGGGTGGCGCTGAGGATTTATAAACGATAACGACGAAGTGCACAACACGGTTAGTTGGATGCCACGTTTGCCTGAGGGCACGCGTGTAGACAAACCCGTATGGTGCTTCCTTAGTAGAACCAGCGAACGGGTGCTTTGCACACGATGAACCAGCGTGCTGTGACGGAAATACTTGCGTTCAGTAGCGTGGACAACGCTTACATAAAGCAGTTTCGTGTTCAAGTATGAATAGCATGCATCTTCGATCATCATACGAAGCGTGTAAAACGGGATGGATGCCACTGCTGTATACCAGGTATGTACCTGGTATATACAAATAGAGAGCATGACCATTATTTATTTATTTATTTGGGATTCTTCTCCTTTTCTTTTTCTTTTTCGGTTTGGTTTCTTCGTTGCTTCTCTTTCTTTATGGTGTATTTTGGTTGCCGGCGTATGTATGTATGTTGTGTCGGCCGCACTAAGGCCGTTCCTAACGAAGCGAAAAAAAAAAATCACGATCCGTGATTTTTAGGCATGCCAAAAGATCACGATCCGTGACATTTCAGTTCTAACGAAAAAAAGCCGAAAAACGTCGCGTTTCGTGATATTTTCAAATAGTTGAAGTTCTGATATTTCAAACCCAACGTTTTTTGGGGGTGTGGAGCAAACTCTCGAGAGTGGGGCACGGCCAGGCCGGGCTGGGTCGTCCGCACCTGGCCCAGCCCGTGACATATTCGAATTGCGGGCCGAAGCCTGACCCAGCCTGCGAGATTCCAACTTCACCGGCCGTCGGCCAAGCTCGTTTCGCGAGATTCCATCTGGCAGGCCGTCGGCCCGGCCTGGCCTGTGACATCCCCAGGTCATTTTCGCGTTTGTCTTCCAGCAGTGGCTCCTCCTCCTGGAAATTTCGAGGCCACAACCTCCTCGTTAGCCCGCGCCCAGCGGTGTCTTTGGGTAGCCGCCCGTTGCCCACAAGCGGCGTACGAAGCAAAGTCTGCCATGCCCCTATGCCGACCATCGGATACCGTTGATGCACGTGGGTTGCGTAGTGCCTTGATCAGGCGTATTTTGAGACACGACAAATGTCACGAATCGTGATTTTGGTTTTTTTTTTAGGGAAAAGCTAAAAAATTGGCGTCCTGCATCGTGATTTTTTTTAATCACGACAAAAAAATCACGATTCACGACATAATCTCACGAATCGTGATTTTTTTTTGTTCGTTAGGAGTGGCCCTAATAGTGCGAAGGCATGGTATTGCGTAGGCTATTACAAGGCGCTTCACTCCGCGGGCGGTCTACGCCGCCCGCTACGCTCGCTCAGGGAGGAAACATCAAATTATGCGAAGGGGACAGAGGTCCATGATTGAATATTGTTTTTTTATGGCCCCTGTAGTTAGCTGCAAACTGGCGACTTGATAATGCCAAGAGTCCCGCCGCCATGCTTCAGGAGAAAACAGCTCGGACGCCACATATGCTTCGCGTCGCGGGCGGTTTTCCGCTACGCTCGCTCACACGTCGTACATACGTACATACCCCAGGTAGGGTACTTATTTTCTTCTTTCGATATGCTCTGTGTCTGTGTACTCGTCGTATGTACGAAAGATAAAGCACAGAACGGCACAGCAACAGAGCAAAAACAATGAAAAAATGAAACCGAAAATTTCTAAAAGAAATAAAATCCCCGTCCCCTTTCGTGTAATAATTTTCTACCTGAGTGGAACACCTTACACCAGTCAAAAAAAGAAAAAAATGAAAAAAAAAAAAAATCTTACAGCAGAGCTTCTCTCAGCCTCGTACGCCGCCCGCCCCTCTCGCGACCATCTCGCCACCGATTCAGTCCGGGTAAAGCTTCCCTCCCTCTCTTCCACAGTGAGCCCCGTCGCCCGCCTCGCGTGAAGCCCGGTGCTCACCGTGGACCTCGACGCAAGCTCGACAATGTTGGTGCTCATTCGGGGTACCCCCCTCTTGTGACGCTTATCCCGGTCGCAAAAATAAGCACCGCTTGAGTATTATCTTACGATCTCGAACTACCCTTAAATACTCGTACGTACTCTATCCAAAATCACAAATGGAGGCCAGACAGAGCCTACTGATGCATCCGTCGTGTCTCGAGGCACACGCGACGCCTAGGCACAAAAGCGGCGACCGCGCTCCTTGCAACTCCCCCTCTAGTCGCCAGCATCCGCTGACACCCGCGACGGTGCCGGGTTCGCCCGCGCAACCGTGCTCGGAGTACACGCACGCACACGAAACGAAAGAAGAAAAAAGGAAAGAAGGACTGAAAGTACGACGAGAAATGGAGAAAACAAAGACTCGCTGGAACGGTCCGGCAAGTAATAAACGGAGGCGATTCCCAAGTGGGAGCTCTGAGAGGCCAGGGATGTACCAACCGAGCACGCTCAGAGATTGAGATCTAAGTACGTAAGTATAGCTATATAATAATGCATTACGGTGTGTTATCTCTGTGTCCTAGTCTGTGACCACAGAGCTCGTATCTTTCTAGGGTGAAGAATCAGCACGGACACTGTGGGCTTGCTGGATGTCGACGAGTAGAGGAGAACACACACACACACATATACGGGTCTTACTACGACAGCAGCAGCAGCAGCAGCCTGACTCGTACAAATAGAACACAGACATAAAATAACACATCCTCGAGTACACAACGAAGCCCATCGTACCTGCTGTGGTGTTGCACTCGTTCGTCCTGTTCTCGCTCCGCCAGGTACAGACGAGGCAACTATGGTAACCAGATCCTCGATAACCTCCATCCTACCGCGCTTGCCGGGCCGAGCAGGTGTAGTACCTGCGGCAGCTTTGCGACATTTTTTTTCTGCAGTCTCCTGACTTCCCTTCTCGTGCTCACCACATGCAACGCGAAGCGCCTCCATGTCATTGGGGATCGTCGATCGAGACAGGGTGGGGTAGGGCTTGCTAGTGTCCGCCCTCAGAGCACGGACGTGACAATCACCTTCAGGTTGCTTCGTTTCCATGAGTGCCTGATTTCTTGCCATGTTTGGTTGATCTCAACTTTCTTCACCACCTTCCCAGGAATGTTGGCGATCGGAGGGCCAGAGGAGGCAAGCTCCATCCTCTACTGTCTAGTCACTGGTGCAGGATTGCTCGTAGCACGACAAACTCGTGCTCTATCCCCAGTAACTCGACCACGCTGAAACGCGTGGCGGTGAGAAAATGTATATCGTGTTTTGACGAACTTTGCCTTCAAATCGATTGCGCCGCATTTCATATGGGTCAGGTTCCTATAACATGATAACGATTGTGACAGCAACTGCCAGTTGAGAGAGAATTTATATTCAAAACTTCTCTCGGAATCTGGTATTATTTTTTTATAAATTTTGAAATACGTCAGCTGTGAGTTCGACTGATTAAATAATTGATACTCAACTTTGCAAGCTGCGTAATACGCCTTGGCTATATTCCATTTTTACCTAATTTTACAATTATTGTGATAAACCGAGCGCGCGTATTCTATATGTGATTCCTTGTCAAAGATATAGGCCAGCGGCTCCCCTGGATGCTGCCCGGGTCAACAGGACAATTTTAACTAATCATTCGGTATTATTATAGTACACACGAAATCCGGAATACACCACTTTTCCGTTTTAAAAAATATATAGAGAATTTTTATAAATTTTGAAATACGTCAGCTGTGAGTTCGACTGATTATTGACCCCAATTTCAATTTAATTATTTCGTACTGGAAATAGAGAGAATTATTTATTTTCCGTCTTCGGGCACACGAATAGTTGATACTCAACTTTGCAATTGTATCCGTCACCAATCAAAGAATTTTTTCGGTAAAAAATGGCCAGACAAGAATGGAAGCTGGCGGGGGGTGTTCGTTTTGAAAAATCGTTGAAAAAATCGACACATGCGGGTAGTTGGTGTGTGTAAGCAAGTCGCTGTGTGTCACTACGCTAGGCAGCGCTCGTCGGTGCTGCTTTGAAGCATAGGGTGATGCAGGGGTGAAACCGCTGGCTTGAGAGTTGCGGAAGCATCGCGCATTGGGAGCAAGCTGGTCTGTGTATAGAGACTGCGACAACATTCTAAATACGCATTTTTTTACACCAGTACCATCATCTACAAGGCATTTGGTGCGTGTTGTGAGTCGGCAGGTTGCGCAGCTGTGGCCGAGAAGCCTCCGCCATGGTGCCTGCAAGGGAGGTGAGCCAGCGCTCTGCTGCACTCCGTGGGCCGACGACCGATTTCTCTCGTCGTTTGTGTAATCGCATGCCAGCCTTTGATCTCAGCATACACTATTGCTCCTGTACTTATTGTTATTGTTCCACAACCACAAGGCCAGTATTTTCTGCAGCAGTACGAGTACCTGTGCACTATTAATAGGGGGTATTAGTGCTGGCTGGACTGCTGCACTGAGACACAGGATATGTTACACCCAGTGCCTAATACCATGTTCTACGGCTGCGGGTGCGCTTTGCGTACTCGTGCTCGTACATAGTCACTCGTACTCCCGCATCGCGCATACGAATAGTGGTGCGAGGCGTGCATGATATATAGCTGTGGTACTGGTACCATTGTCCACGATACGCGATGCTGCTCGCGATCACTCTGTTGCTGCTGTGGTCGAGATTCGTGATGATCCGTACCCGCAACCTTTGATCGGACAAATATCGATACTGCTGTATTTGATGCCAGGTGATGCGCAATTCTCCTCGAGTATATCTCGTGCTCCAAGTGGGAGTGTTGAAAGTATTTACTGTTTTAGTACTGTGAGTACTCGCAGCATGAGAGTGCTAACGTGTCAGTTGGCCAGTACTGTCAGTATCCGCATGTACAGACAGCAGAACTCCATCAACCCACACTATTAATGCTGCGATTATATACTGACTGGAAATGGGGAAATTGCCCTCAATACCCAACACAAGAAATACTTGGAATACAGCAGTACTCATACGTACTCGTACTGCTGTACTCGTACAGGCGCATCCACATCTCCAAAACGTCGAAATACGGCCGAAATACTGCGAGACTGGCAGTAGGAGGTATGAGCAGCAGTATCGGACCTGACCTGACAACGAACCAGTATCCGCAGTATCGAACCCCGACCTACTCCATTCAAATACAGGCAGTATCCACCGCACTAACAAAAAACAAAATACGATACGACGTACAAGTAGTACTCGGCATTATGAACAGCAGTATCGAACCATGAGAATTCTCTAACCCGCTGGTACACAAGTAGCTGGGGTATTAGACTGAGTACTCGTACGGCAGTAGTATTGATGACTTACCCGCGGAACGACCCGAAATCGGTTGTGTTATTTTATTTGTTGTTAAATTATCCTGTTGACCCGGGCAGCATCCAGGGGAGCCGCTGGCCTATATCTTTGACAAGGAATCACATATAGAATATGCGCGCTCGATTTATCACAATACTTGTAAAATTCGGTTTAAAATGGAATATAGACGAGACGTATTACGCAGCTTGCAAAGTTGAGTATCAACTATTTAATCAGTCGAACTCACAGCTGACGTATTTCAATACAATTTTTTGTATCAACTATTTAATCAGTCGAATTCACAGCTGACGTATTTCAATATATTTAATCAGTCGAACTCACAGCTGACGTATTTCAAATACGTCAGCTGTGAGTTCGACTGATTAAATAGTTGATACCAGGTACTGTTCAACGTGTTCTTCGCCGCTGCGATACACATCGTGCTGGTACGCTTCAGCAAAGACGAATGCATCGTAAGGGATTTGGTTCATCTCGAAGAGGACAGGGTTGTCGGAAAAGAGGAACCGTTGGCATGCGTGCAAAGGGCTGTGTGGGGCATGTTGTATGCAGACGATGCAGGAATAGTCTCGAAGTCGGCGGAAGGCCTTGCGAGAATGATGACAGTCATCGTGACTGTCTTCGAAGCAGTAGGTCTCACGGTATCCGAGAAGAAGACAGAGACGATGCTCCTACGAACACCGGATCAGACGTTTACCACCTCACCGCTCGCGATCGAAGCTGCAGGCCAAAAGTATAAACAGACGACCCAGTTTTTGTACCTAGGAGGCATTATCCACGAGAACGCTGACCTCTCCTTCGAAATCGAGCGACGAATCCGTCTGATGCGGGCATGCCTCAAACGGTATGGTCCGGAACTGTACGATAGGACGAACGCACCGCTTAGTCTGAAAGTCCGGATGCTGAAGGCCGAGGTGATTGAGACCTTGCTGTACGGTTGCGTGACGTGGACCCTCAATGCGGACCACTTCGCCAAGCTTCGATCAGCCCACCACGAAGTCCTTCTGCGAGTCATTGGTTTCCAGCGCCGACTACGCACCGACCACACCACCCTCTCGTATGCGAAGGCGCTCAGGATAACACGATGCGAAAGTATCGAAACGACCATCCGTAAACGGCGACTCTTCTTTGCGGGGGCTGTGGTGCGGCAACACGAGGGGCGATTGCCCAGTCGGTTGATGTTCGGGACGATCGCTGGTGGGGGGAGCCCGAAACCAGGCGGGCAGCCTAAGACTTGGCCTAGGGCAATTGCTGAGGACCTTAGAGTGTTCAAAGCCACAGAGGGATCAACGGAAGACTCCCCCTTAGTCTTTGGAGTTGGGACCGCACTGTGGCCCACTGCAGCAAAACAGACGGGAAAGTGGTACCGGGGAATCCTCGAAGCAGCTGAACAGTTCATGGGCAGGTGGCACGAGGCTGAGGCAAAGCTGAGTAGACAGCGCCGTGCATCCGCTGCAGGTAGTGTTAGAGGGAATGGGGGGGTAACAGCAGGAGGGGTAGAGGGAACACCGTACAAGTGTATAGGGGCAGGGGGGGGAACAGGAGGAGTAGAAGGGAAACCGCGGTAGAAGAGAGTAGCAGAGAGACCGCAGATAGGGTAGCAAGGTACCAGGCCGACTAATAGGTTGGACGTTTCTTTGCTACTCGTACCGCCAACTGCTGCGGCCGTTCGGTATGCATTTTGATTTTTTTCCCTTCTTATCCTTATGAAAGAAGTACTACATAGTGGGTGGGTGACGAGCGTATTTTGGCCCACTCACTATTGCTCTTTTTACTTAGTTAAGTGTTCACCGGGATGCATAGTCCCCTTTTTCCTTCTCGTATCTTTCCCCTTGCACGTCCCTTTTGGCTCATGCTCGGGGTAAGTATGTATGTGTCTGAGCTTTGGCTTCCCATTTTATTTATTTATTTGGGATTCTTCTCCTTTTCTTTTTCTTTTTCTTGTTCTTTTTCGGTTTGGTTTTTTCGTTGCTTCTCTTTCTTTATGGTGTATTTTGGTTGCTGGCGTATGTATGTATGTTGTGTCGGCCGCACCTAGTGCGAAGGCATGGTATTACGTAGGCTATTAATGCATTACAGTGTGTTATCTCTGTGTCGTAGTCTGTGACCACAGAGCTCGTATCTTTCTAGGGTGAAGAATCAGCACGGACACTGGGCTTGCTGGATGTCGACGAGTAGAAGAACGGTTTAATGTGAAGAACACACACACACACACACTCAACTTTGCAAGCTGCGTAATACGTCTGGTCTATAATACCGGCGTCCCCGGTGGCTTGGTAGGTGGTCCGCGAGCCTATCAAGATCAATTTCGTGAGTTCGAGTCCCACCGAGTGCATGCTCATAGGGACTTTTTCTTGCATAAAATTGATTAGCGGAAAGCGCGAGAGCGTGAGTTAGCTGTACATTCGATGAAAATCGACGAGCAGTGGGAATGCTGAACCCTATGCGCGATAAAAACTAAAGGCACGTACCAGGGGGGAGAAGGGACGACACTTGTGACCACGGCTTGTCCAGAAGATCGTCGAGGGTAAAACCTCCTACGAGTGGGCTGGAAAGTAAAAGTGATGATAAACAAAAAAAAAAAAAAAAAAAAATGAAATACGTCAGCTGTGAGTTCGACTGATTAAATAATTGATACTCAACTTTGCAAGCTGCGTAATACGTCTCGTCTATATTCCATATTAAACCGAATTTTACAAGTATTGTGATCAACCGAACGCGCGTATTCTATATGTAATTCCTTGTCAAAGCAACCAAACCCGTGAACCCGGGGATGAACATTTTTCACCCCCTTTTATTTATTATTTGGTCCATCCTGTCTGGTATAAAATTGCGATAAACGACAGCTGGATTTTGTCGAAACTCGTCTTTGCAGGGGGACCACAGAAAACAGGATCAATTATTGTTCGTAAAAATAGGTAAATATATAGGTTTTTGTGTTTTCCGTAGGTCCTATTAACTATGGCCCACCGTAATATTAATGGTGATACTTCGATCACGCGAACTACGCGCTTTGGAGGGAACAAGATCTGACAGCTCTGGAACTCAGGGGAATATTGCATTATCTTTGCCCTGCTTCTTCAGCTCCCTCCCTTCGTAACTCAGATCCGGCGTCACATACGAGGCGGGCACTCTTGCCCCCTCCCCATTACGGTGCATGCGTTCATGCCTCTTCGTTTTTATCACGGGACGCGTTCAGCATTTTCTTCCCTCGCCGACTCGCGTCTAATTGCGTGCACACACGCGATCATAAGGCGCTCTCTGCAGTCGCGATTCTCGCACATTAAAAAAAAGCCGCCGTCGCCGGGGGGGGGGCTCGAACTCGCGAAATCGTCCTTTTATTAATAGTATCGTAGGTTATCAGGTTTATTTAACCTGTAGACCACCGAGGGTTCCGACTTGGTTTCCATAAGTGGTCCTTGCATAAATTGAAGTTTAATGTGAGAAATAGAATTTCACACGTCGTACACATCAGATAGATCAGACAGATGAGATAGATGAGATAGATCCTAGCCTGCCATTATGACATGCTGTGCAGGATCTGTACAGTTCAGATCCATCCAGGAAACATGTGTTAAGAGCATGTACGAAGTAGATTTGTTCGGCTTCCACCAGGGTAATATAAGCTATCATACGAGGTAAAGAACACTATGGTAAGAGTTTATCTGCCTTGAAAGGTTTACTGTAGGTAATGAAGTGAGAAATCGATGATACCTGCGAGGTGAAAAGTATCTGAATTGCTTACAACTGAAATATCGAGCTGTACCAGTAGTTGATATTGTACGTCAACCGACCTGGCGCCTCCTTACGAATCCGACGGGCTTGTTCCCTGTTCCAGACGGATTGCGCCGCATCTCCGGAAGCGGCGACGACGCGCCAGGGGCAGGCGCGGAGGCGTTTTGATGAGGCCGTCGGAAGGGTCAGCAGCTGGAGCGGGCCCGCGTTGAAGGCTGGAGATGTAAGGTGTCTGTGGGTTCACCGTTGGTTTAATACGGGCGAACATAGTGGTACCGTATCATACGGGTGGTATGAAAAAACACCCTCTGGAATGAAATTGAGAGTCGACTTTTTTTCCCCAAAAACATGCCTTCACCCTTTTCGGACCCCAGTCCCGCCTTGGGAACAAACCCCTCAAAATCTGTAAGTAGTTAAGGGGGGCACCCAACGAAAATGGCGGCTTTGAGCATATCTATCTCGTCGATATATTTCGATATTGGACGCGTCCCTCGTTTTTTGCACTCCCCCCGTTGTCGAGAAAACCAGCTTGGAAATTCGTCCGAGGGGGGGGTGTTATCTTATCACCCTAGTGTGATACGGTACTGGGCGGAAATATAAGGACCGTTTATACGGTGATATGAAGATAAAGCGGTCCTTATATTTACGGCCATGGTGGTACCTGGTGTACACTGACCAAATATAGATGGTGACATACGGGGGTGTACGGTTTTCGGGCCCATCGTGGGTTCTGCTTACTGCTGCAACCCCCCCGTTCGATATTCCACGTCGCGGACAAATGCAAGGGCCGAAAACCTGGAGCCCTCTGCTGAAAAAAACTGCACGCACTTTTTTTGGTGGACGAACTACAGTACTTGCAATACGTGTTGGCGATTTTGCAGTATTTAAAGAGCTAACTACGATTGATTAATGCACCCCTTTCGGTGTTGAAGATAGCGACCAAAACAGCGACCAAACAAATGGTTGGTAAACTTTGGCGTTATCAACCATTGTCTAGGAGCAGCTTGAGCGACCAGCACTATGCTACGGGTATGAAAGATCATGTTGCATAGGCCCGTGCCGCACGACTTCTTGCCTTCAACCATTGCAACTCGGACACCAACCATCGTATGATCCCCCAATCACACAGTGGCCGTTGCTGCTGTAATCGTCATTTATTTTTGTCGTCCATTTTTCCCCGCTTAGGTCCCCGAGAGCGTCGGAGCCCACTAACCCCCCCCCCCCCCTCCCCTCGCTCCCCTACCTGCGCTGCCGGACAGCAACTCGCCCTGTACGGACTGTACAAACAGGCGTCCTTCGGTGACTGCCGCGCGCAGAGGCCGGGATTTTTCGACGCCACGGGCCGCGCCAAGTGGTGAGAAGCACACACACCCGTTCGCCTCACTGATGTCAGGAAACAGCACTTGCACCCCTTGACAGACAGCAACTTTGCCTTGGCGTGCCTTGACTGACACCAAACTACTAGTTTTTAGTGTAGGACACTCGGCTCTACGCCCTTGACAGCGCACGTTTAGCGTGGCTTGACATGTCTAATGACATCTTTGGTTAGCCTCGAGCCTTGACCCATGCTACCATAGAGGCAGCAGCTTTCGGCGACAACGTTTCTGAGGGAAGGGACTCCTTGAGGGCACTGAGGAACTTTACCCAACATATTTGTTGGAATGGCATTATTAATATGTTAATACGTTAAGGCATGCCTTATGTTCCACGGCCATGGCATTGCTCGTCTTGTTGTATTGTTTGTCAGCCATTTGGGCGAGATAGAAAGCTTGCCCCGCAAGCGACGAGCCTCCTAAAGTTTGGAGAGATGTATCCCTACCATACGAAGCACGCATCGCTCTTGCCCTTAACTATTTCAGTACTGGACTGTACGTGAACATTTTTTGTCTGGCACTAATTAGCGTGCGTTTGCCAAATTCGACGCGAGTAAGCGAGGGAAGAAAATGCTGAATTATTGCCATGATGAAAATCAAGGCACTTACTGTAGTGGGCGGGGGGGGGGCACCGCCCGCTATGTGACACCGGATTTGAGTTACTACCGGGAGGAAGCGGGAGAGTAGGGCGACGATATTAATTGGGATGGAGAAAAAAGAAGAAGACAAAAACAACATTCCAAGTAGTAAATATTTTGTCCCCAAAACGGGAGAGTGCAGCCCGAAAGCGGTTATAACCCCATTAGAGACTGCACCTACCCACGTTTTTTTTTTTTTTTTTCGTGGGGGGGGGGGGGGGGTAGTTGTAATATTTATGTGGTACAATTGTTGCAGTATTGGAAGGGTTGTAGCTGTTAATCCCTGCGGGACATCAAGGCGTGCCTTTACAGGAGAAAAGTGCACGCCTCGGAGAGGTCATCGATTGCTACTTGAGGATCTTAATCTTCCAGGACAGACGTACTCCTGATCTATCTGTATGATCTGTGTAAATCTAGCTCATGTTGCTGGGTGGGAGCCATATATAATCTGCAAGATCTAGGACATGTTTCCTGGGTTGGATCTGTAGTTTACAGATCCTGTACAACATACCATAGCGGTAAATTATGTTCTAGATGATGTAGATGATCTATCTACAGACGATCTAGATCGTGATCTGTCCAATGTATGAAAAAATGTGACGACTATAGCACCGGCCGCACTAAACAGCCTACCGTATTTGAAGCTGTGGGTTGCGCCCGCAGTGCGCAGTGTGTTTGGGGGGCACCTCACGACACGCGCGCAGGCAGCATGACGATGCCTGTACTGCTGCTGTTTCACTCTCCCTGGAAGGTATTAATAGATGGCACGGCTAACATTTTGTTGTTTCCTTGTTGGTTATCTGATGACTCGTGCAACCATCAAGCATCAACGATAAAGGTACGTTTGTACAAGGCGCTTCGCTCCGCGGGCGGCCTACGCCGCCCGCTACGCTCGCTCAGGAAGGAAACATCAAATTATGCGAAGCGGACAGAGGTCCATAATTGATTTTTTTTTTTTTATGGCCCCTGTAGTTAGCTGCAAACTGGCGACTTGATAATGCCAAGAGTCCCGCCGCCATGCTTCAGGAGAAAACAGCTCGGACGCCACATATGCTTCGCGTCGCGGGCGGTTTTCCGCTACGCTCGCTCACACGTCGTACATACGTACATACCCCAGGTAGGGTAATTATTTTCTTCTTTCGATATGCTCTGTGTCTGTGTACTCGTCGTATGTACGAAAGATAGATCACAGAACGGCACAGCAACACAGCAAAAACAATGAAAATGAAACCGAAAATTTCCAAAAGAAATAAAATCCCCGTCCCCTTTCGTGTAATAATTTTCTACCTGAGTGGAACACCTTACACCAGTCAAAAAAAGAAAAAAATGAAAAACAGAAAAAAACTTACAGCAGAGCTTCTCTCTCAGCCTCGTACGCCGCCCACCCCTCTCGCGACCATCTCGCCACCGATTCAGTCCGGGTAAAGCTTCCCTCCCTGTCTTCCACGGTGAGCCCCGTCGCCCGCCTCGCGTGAAGCCCGGTGCTCACCGTGGACCTCGACGCAAGCTCGACAATGTTGGTGCTCATTCGGGGTACCTCCCCCTTGTGACTCTCAGCCCGGTCGCAAAAATAAGCACCGCTTGAGTATTATCTTACAATCCCGAACGACCCTTAAATACTCGAACGTACTCTATCCAAAATCACAAATGGAGGCCAGACAGAGCCTATTGATGCATCCCTCGTGTCTCGAGGCACACGCGACGCCTAGGCACGAAAGCGGCGACCGCGCTCCTTGCAACTCCCCCTCTACTCGCCAGCATCCGCTGACACCCGCGACGATGCCGGGTTCGCCCGCGCAACCGTGCTCGGAGTACACGCACGCACACGAAACGAAAGAAGAAAACAGGAAAGAAGGACTGAAAGTACAACGAGAAATGGAGAAAACAAAGACTCGCTGGAACGGTCCGGCAAGTAATAAACGGAGGCGATTCCCAAGTGGGAGCTCTGAGAGGCCAGGGATGTACCAACCGAGCACGCTCAGAGATTGAGATCTAAGTAAGTATATCTATGATGGCACCTACAGTTTATGAAGTCCTAGCAAGCGATGTCGAGAAGTAGAGTTGTTGTTGTCTTCACATTAAATCGGCCTTTCTACCCAGCTTCATCAGTAGACCCAGTGTCCGTCCTGATTCGTTATTCTAGAGAGATACTGATTCCGTGGTCACAGACTGTGAGACAGAGGAAGACCAAAAATAAAAAAAAATAGTCTCAAATTCAAGTGTCAAGCAAGTGAAATTCCAGCGTACCGGGTACGAGAACACAACAACACAAGCAAGACCTTGCGCGATGAATCTGGTTGGAATCAACTTGGTTAGGTTTCTGGTGGCCTGTTTCCTATACAAAAATGATCCCAACCTTATGGAACCACCGTCCTAAGAGTTAACCAAGCCCAAAACCTCAACGACAGGCGACCGGAGGAATAGCTGCGCCCACGGCCACAGACCATAGCACATTGTACCCCGGCGATGGCGCCTCAAAATAAATCATGGCGGCCACAAGCCCAATTTTTCGGCCTGCTCGATCGGCCAACCATCACGAAAACCGAGCAAACGAGCAAAAAAACAGAGGATACGCTCGAGACCTCGATAGCTGCACCACCGTTGCTGTTCCGCACTTGGCGCTTGAGGGCTCCCTCCGCCCACCCAAGACACCCTGAGAGCGATAGCTTCCTATTCTGCGCCACCAAAAAGAAAAAAAAATGCTGGCGGCGGCGCGCACGCGACAACGCACACCTTCACTCTCGTCTACGCTCGTCGCTGTTTGTCGGCTGGGCGTTGTGTCACTCGCTGCGTTATTCCAGGTTGTTTAGATTTTCTTTTTGTTGGACAATGGATGCGCCGTTTCCCAATAGGATACAAACACGTTTTTTTTTTCGAAATCAAATTTAAATTCATCGGAGTTGAAATTTTATTTCCAAATAACGAAATTTAGTGTTCCCCGTTAAGATGGGCTCTTACCGACGACTATTAAAAAACATGATCAAATTTGCACAAATATGACGAACTTATGCCGTTTTGGATGGCATATTATACTAGAGCCATATTTGTGTGATATGAGATTCGGCCGTTGCATTCTGTTCGCCGAACACTCTCCGGACGCTTTGGATTGGCCAAGCTTGCCCCGAGAGTGGCCTCGGACCCTCGGGCCATGTCTGCTACCGGCGGGGTTTTGCGAGAATAATTGCTGCTGCCGCTGCTGCTGCATGCCTCTGCTGCCTGCTGCTGCTGCAGCTGCTGCTGCACGCTACTGCTACTGCCTGTAGTTTGCTGCTGCTGCTGCAGGCAAGTGTGCTGCTTGCTGCAGTGCTGTTGCTGCAAGCGCTGCGGCAAGCGAGCACTGCGCAAGCGCTGCTGCAAGCATGCGCTGCTGCAAACAAGAGAGCCACCTCAAGCAGGCACCGCTGCTGCTGCTGCTGCTGCTGCTGCTGCTGCTGCTGCTGCTGGCCGCTGCCGGTAGGTACTGCTGCTGGCAGCTGCAGGTAGGTACTGCTGCTGGCAGCTGCAGGTAGGTACTGCTGCTTGCATGACTTCTGTTCTGCTCTTTTTGTCCTGCAAGTGCTCCCGCTGCTGAAAGAAGTATTTTTTTTTTCCAACATGATAATCCAATATTTAACTTTTCTTCGTGTCCGATTATGCGCATGCCGGAAGGTTTACGATTATGATTATCTTTCCGACGGAAATCCTTGGTGAACAAAAATAATATCGCCGACACTCAGTTTTTTTGCTGTATTATCTGTCATGTTCCTAGTGTAGGGGCCACGGGAGTGTTTGTCGGGTCAAAATTTCGATTTTTTCTCAAAATTCAGTGTTTCGGGTGGTACTACTGCAGGTATTAAGGTATAAAGAGGAGCCTCACAAAAATTGAGTGACTTGTGCCCCTGCCGTGCCCTACCAGCATGGTCCCACCCGTAGACGGTTGATAGCATCACCCTTCTCATTGATATTGGTCGCTATTCGTGGTTGACCCTTAACCCATACCTGGTATTTGGTACCTGGTAAGTCCTTAGCTCTTGATCTTTTGAGTGCTGCAGAAAGGCGTCTTCCGCGGAACATGGATGCGGGTTTATGCGTTACGTATCCCCTGGGTGCAACCCTGCACCCCCACTCGCTCCCCCCATTTTTTGTTTTGTTTGTTTTTGTCCGCCTGCCCACTCGTCCACCCGGGCTATATGTGTGTTCCTCTTTTGTTTTCGCAGGGCGTCTTGGGATTCGTGTCGAGGGCTAAGCGTTTCTGAGGCGATGAGGCGGTATGCTCAGGGGGCCGACAGTTTGTGTCCCTCCCCACGCCCACCCCGCCATCTCGTCGCTGGAGCAGCCCGGGAAGAGGAAGAGGAGGAGGGGGAGAATGAGGGGGGTGAGGAAAATAAAGACGTGGAGGAGGAGGAGGAGGAGGAGGAGGGGAGTGGGGAAGAGGAGGGGGGCGGGGGTGGAGAAGAGGGGGTGGAGGGGGAGAGCAGGAGGGGGGGGGGGGGGAGAAGGGAGTAGCCAATATCAGTGGCCTTCTTTGCGGAGACCCCTCCGACTATCTCGGTAACGCCCGTGCCAAAAAAAAAACAACTACGACGCCTCCCATGCTGACGGAAAACCTACCGACGGCGGCACGTCACTTATGGATGGTATGCCGCGAACCGACAGCAGTATGTCGAGGACATCAAGGGTCACCCCAGGTTCGGCTGCGCGGGGGGGGGATAGTGCCTGAAGCCAGGCGTACCGGGAGACGGCGGGGAGGTATCGCGCGGCGTCAGGAAGTGGGTTTCCTTCCTGAGGCATCTTCGGGTTGGGTGGCGCCTGCTACAGAGGTCGCCGGGGATCGGAGGTTCAGAGTAACGGGAGCAGCGGCCAGTGTGGCAGCAGCAGCAGCAGCAGCAGTAGCTGCGGCGTCTATGGTTATGGTTGGTGTTGCGCTTCTTGGAGAAGGATGGGGAGAGGGGTGGGGTTCGCGGCGAAGGAAGGGCGTGGCAGGGGGGAAGTCATCAGCAGAATAGTCAAGAGCACCACCACCACTACCATCACCAAGGCGGCGTTGCTGGTTGGGGCTACCTCCTCCACCATCTAGCGGGCCGTCTCTCGGCGGTCTCCGTGCTCGTCCTGGCGCTGGCGGGGGTAGCCGCCGGATGCCTCTGGTGCGCGGTGCGCGTAGCGCGGTGGCGTGAGGAGATATTCGCGGGGAGCCCCTTGGCCTCCGAGGCGCTGTTCCGCGCAGCTGCTCTCGGCGGCGACAAGGACGACCACCCGCAGGACGCGGCAGCTCTCGACAATGCTGAGGAGCATTACCCAGAAGTAAGCTCGTCGGCGTCGGGTGCGGCAATGGATGATGGGGCTGCGGTAGTGGTGGGGGGTGGAGCCGCGAAGATATGCACAAAAAAAACGGGAGCTCACCCTGGCGGGCTTAAGGACGGCGCGGTTTTCGACGACCCGGTCGGAAATATTTTCAGGCCTGGCACGCGGGCGTCGCGGGACTTTTGCGCTCCGCCCTCGATGGCGGGCGATGATGGAAATATTTTTTCGGGGGTAGGGGTGGGAGTCGGGGTCGGGGCGGGGGCCAGGACAGGGGCGGGGGTTGGAGCGGGGGCGGGGGTCGAGGGGGGGGGTGGCGGGGCCGTGGTGTTCTTGACGGGCGTGACAGGTCTTGTCGGGCAGATGGTCCTCTTCGACTTACTCCGTCAAGGAGAGAAGCCGTTTTTAGAGCATCCAGGGGCGAGTGTGAGGGTAGGTTTCAGGTGGAAGAGCGGGAGGATCACGTTCGCGCGGGAAACGAAGGCGGCGGTGGCGGCGGTGGCGGTGATGGTGGCGACGGCGAGGGCAGCAGTGGCGGTGGTGGTCGTGGTGGTGGCGGCGGCGACGGCCAAGCGGCCTCGCGGGGGCTGCGGAGAGTGGTGGTGCTTGTGCGGGGCAAGAAGGGCATAGCCGCTTCAGATCGGCTCGCCACGATAAGGGACAGCCCGATGTTTCGCCCCCTGAGGGCGAGCGGAGCCTGGGTGGATGAAGACGAAGACGAGGAACAAGAACAAGAACGAGGGCCCGAGGACGCGATCGGCGTTACCGCTGGCAGGGCACCGATGTCAGACGTGTCACGTTCCGCTCCGTTTTCTGGAAGCTTCTGCCGCGGCAGTAGCAGTAGCAGCAGCAGTAACAGCAAAGCCAAGAGCACCAAGAGCCGCAACTGTCCTAACAAGCGAGCGGTGTTGGGGGCGACGGTGATCGCGGTGGAGGGCGAGCTGGGGGTGGAGGGGCTCGGGCTGTCGGCGGAGTCGCGGGCGCTACTGTCCGAGGCGGGGGTGACCCACTCGCTGCACTGCGCCGCGAGCGTGAGCTTTAGCGACCCCCTGGCGGAGGCGACGGCGACGAACGTTACCGGGGCTCTTCGGGTTGCCGCCCTCGTTGCCTCCTGGCCTTCTTGCGGGTGAGAGAGGGAGGGGTACGTGCCAGTAAAATTGCGTAGGGCCAGCGACGGGGGCAGGAGGCCTCGCCCAAACCAATAACTTGCATTTGAATGATCGCTGTCAGCGTAAAATAATACTGCAGGGTATTGGGGTTCTGTGCTGTGAAATAAGGCGGTTTTTTGTTGGGTATTGAACCGCCAGTGCAGGCAGCTTCGACTTGTGCGCTGTGAGAGAGATTATGTGAGCTCTGTACTTTACCGGAACCTCTGCTGCTGCAGCGCTGTCAATATGTACCCCTAGTCCTGATCTATTGGTGTACCTTTTTTGGTCAACGTGTACCCCCCCCCTGTTTACATATGATACTCCGTATGTATTATGTACTGCAACATCGCTATATACAGTAGTACCAGGTAGCCGCTAGTCTGACAGCTACGGTATTGCCTTCTGCTCGTGCAGTCTGCTATCTCTGCTCCGAGTTGCGTGCCTCCTTCTCCACGACAATTGTTGTACCGTGTAGCACTCCGGGCGGTAATATCAGGACCACTGATTCATAAATATGAAGACCCAACGTTCCTTATATTTCCGCCCAGAGTGGTACGCTATCACACTAGGGTGATAAGATAACACACGCCCCCCCTCGGACGAATTTCCGAGCCGAGTTTCTCCAAAGCATGCCTTAAGGGACGTGCGCACAACAAAAGTGCTGTTTTTTTTGGAAGTGTCTCGTCGAGGTCTTTCCGTAGACGCAATCGCTGGGCGGTTGCACCTTCCCCATGGTCGAGAAAAATCAGCATCGAAATCCGTTGTGTACGGTAGGCACTGCTTTCGACCAGGGGGTACGAAAACGCTTTTTTTTTAAAGTTACCGAAAAAACACAAAAATTACCGTGTAATTTCCTTAAGAATACCAGGTATCATTTTTTGGTCGCCATGTAGCCTCCTCCACTGCCGAGTCGTGCCTAGAATCGTAAAATTAGTTTGCGGGCTGTACCGCCGCCGTTTTTGTGAGTCAAGACGTAAAAATTGGAAGCACCGACCCGGTGTACGCGCTATTATGCCTTTTTTTTTCAGAATCCGAGTCGATGTCGCCGAGATATTAAAAAATGTTCAAAAGTCCCCCATTTTCTGCCGACATTTTGACAATACATTCGGCATGGCAGGTACAAAAGTCATCGTTCCCAATCAAGGTGGGATTTTTTTTGTAGACGATGCTTAAGACACGAGGAAGCGATCGATGTTAGTTTCGTTGCTCAAACCGTCACCCGCCGAAATATATGACGAACAAAAAACAAACGATTCCCTTACATTAAACAAGTAGTAGCGAGAACAAACACTGCCGTGCTGCACTCACTTTTGCCAGTTTCGATCTGAAATTCCAACCCCGTATTGTGGGGCACGTGCAAAATTATTTGGGGTAGGACGTAAGAGGGCAGAGGAAAAATAATAAAAAGGGCCAACTCGGAAATTGTTGGATATTGCATAAGCAACACCGTCTCACACGACGTCATAAATTCATGTCCAAAACCGAACAATTTCTGAATTCCGTGGGCAGTACACCGTTACGGCAGAGTCTTGGCTGGCCCATCTTGTAGATATATATGTATATTTTTTTACAGGTTCCTAACCTGATAAACTCCAGTAGTTCGTAGCTCTATGCCATTGGTACGTCACCTGAAGGCCGACTTTGAGAAACGTTATGTATACACTTGTTTATAGTATAGGCCCAACCCGATGAATCCTATGGGCTAGGCACCTACTACTGCATAACGCAAAGGGGGCTGCAAAAATATCGCAGATGGAATTGCAAATGTAACAGGAAGTGGAACTGCTAGTCTATCGCAAATCAGACTGCGAGTAACGCAAGTGGGACTGCAAATAACGCAGGTGGGACTGCAAGTATCGCAAATGAGACTGCAAATACAACGCAAGTCGGACTGCAAGTATAACGCAAATGGGGACTGCAAATAAAACACAAATGGGGATTGCAAATAACGCAAGTGGGACTGCATGTATCGCAAATGGGGCTGCAAATACAACGCAAATGGGACTGCAAATAACGCATTTAGGGTAGAGGGTGGGGTGCCTTAATCGAGGAGGGAGTCAGTGAGAACATTTGGATGCCAATAAAGTGCTCCCTGTGCCGTGAGCATGTTTAAGCCACCCTTTCCTGAGATTAGTCTACTGCTGTGCCTTTGTTTCACCCATGCCTCCCACCCCCCTTCTCACAGACGACGAAGCAGGTGGGGGGTAAGATAGGCAAAACAAATTATATGTAATATATGGGAAAAACGTATTGTGTGCCCAAATGTTGGAGTCTATGTCCAAATGTTGGAGATGTCTCTATCAGGAGAAGAAACGGTCCTCCGTCTCGAAAGGGATGCGTGGTCAAGGGTCAAATGAGTACGCCCCCCCCCCCGGCGCTTCGCTCTTGGTGCAAGCGATGTCTGCCTGAGCTCCGTCCCGGCATTGTAGGGATGCGAGGGTCTATGGTCATACGACTACGGCATGCATGATAACGAGTACCCCCCCCCCCCCCCCCCCCCCCTAATCCCCCCCCCCTCATTGCCACCCCCTCCCGCCTTCCAGGACTCTGGTGCATGTCTCGACCGCGTTTGTCCACGGCAGCACCACGGGAACCGCGCTCCGTCCCCTCCCCCAAGAACTCGCCGACCTTGGTGGTAGAAACCCCGAGCGCCTCTACCGCAGCGCGAAGTGCACTCCGCCAGAACCCACCTCCTTTTTCAGCCGCGGTGGAAGCCGCGGCATTGGCGCCAGAGGTGGTGGAGGCGGTGGTGGTGGTAGCGGCGGCACTCGTGGGTCGATACCTGGAAACGAAGCGGGCGACGCCATCGTTGACCTCGGCTACCCCAACACGTACACCTTCACGAAGGCGCTAGGGGAGCATCTGCTCGTGCGGGCGCTGGGCGTGCACAACGAGAAGATGGACAAGGCTAACGCTAAGGCTGTGGGGGGCGAGCGGGGTGAGGGGACAGGGGGGTCGGCGGGAACTGGCGGGCGTGATTCGGCGGCTATCTCTCCGGCTGGTGCTGCTGGGGCTGGGGCTGCTGCTGGTTCTCCTCGCTGTCATCTGAGGTTGCGCGTTGTGCGACCGAGCATCGTCGGACCGTCTTGGGTGTTCCCATGGCCAGGCTGGACGGGGAATCAACCTTCCACGGTTACAGGTAAGCGGGCAGGGCGGGGGATATTATCCATCTCTGTCTCTCTTTCTCTCTCTGTTTCTCTTTCTCAAAGCACCGCAGTGTGCCATGCCATGCTGCTGTACCGTACCGCATGATACCGTACGCGTACCTTACCGCATCGTACTATACCGCGCTGTACCATGCCGGCGTCGTGCCATGCCTTACCGCACGGTATCGTGTACCATACTGCACCGTGCGTGCCGCACTTCACGATATAGTACCATACCGCACCGCATCGTACCATGCCGTACCGTACCGTGTTATACTGTCCCGCACTACTGCTCGGTACTGTACCGCACGGTAGCTAATATACCATACCGCACCGTACCGAAGCGTGTTTTTGTGACGTCACGTCACGTAGTGTACACTGTACCGCAGAACACATTCGTAACATGGTGTACCATACACATACCATGCCGTGTTTCACCGTACTGTACCACATATAGTAGTAACGAAATGCACGGTGATGTACCGTGACTCACCTTAACGTGCGGTCCATAGTAAAAAGGACCTACACGGTACACACAAAAACTTACATATTTTTGTATTTTTACTGAAACAATATTTGGTCCTGTTTACTATGGTCAACGCCCGCGGTGTACTGTACCAACCCGCATGCCGTAGTAGCGTAGCGCATCGTACAGCACTGTTAATAGGACGTGTTGTACTGTACATTACCACGTACCAGGTGCTTGGTAGCACCGTACCGCATACCCGGTACCGGGTGTGGACCGGGTATATAGCAGCGCAACGTACCGCGGAGCCGCATTGTATTGTACCTGATCACATAGTACCGTGATGTGCCGTGCTGTACCGCACCATACCGTCCGGCTCACGGCCGGACGGCGTCCCTGGTACCTTTATCCTTCGTAGACCTTGGCGTGCTCACCAACCATAGCGTGCTGCCCACCTCGGCGTCCGGCAAATCTCACTTACGTGCTTTAGTTGATTTTGTTTCTGGTTTTGATGTGTATTTTGTTTCCTGTTTTTCGTTCTTTTTTCCTTGAATTTGAGCACCGAGTCGCATTGATTTTTGTTTGTCGTTTTCTGCTTCTTGATTCTTGTTCTTCGTGTTTTGTTTGGTTGATTTTTGTTTTTGTTTTTGTCTCGTGCTTTGTTTACTTGCTATATTTTTGTTTTCGGTGTTTTTGGCGTTTTTTTTTTTCCTGTTATACGCTCTGTCAGGCTGCCTGGTGCTGCTCCTCCAACGAACCGTCAAGACTTTTCGCTTGGGCCCCCACCCCGCCCCGATCATCCCGGTCGATGTCGTCAGCCGAGCGATCGTCCACAGCGCGCTCGGGTGGGGAGGGCCCTTATTCGCCGCCGCCGCCACCACCACTGCCGCCGCTACCACCACCACTGCCACCATCCCGACTACCGCCGCCACCGCCGCCGTGGCTAGCCCGTTCCCGCTCTTCGCTGAGTCAGAGGGTAAGGGCTTGATGTCGGACGCCCTCAGCGACAACCGCGCTAACGATAAGGGCTTTCGCGGCAGTAGCGGTGGAGGTAGCGGGGGTGGGGGCAGGTGTGGAGGCTGGGATGGCGGTGGGGGCGGGGGCGGGGGGCGGCAGCAGTAATAGCGTCGGGAAAAGGTTAGGCGGGGCTGACGCCGGAGGGTACCCGGACGTGGTCATCAGGAATCTGGCCTGGGCGACGCACCCCGTCTCTAGCCACTGCCGCCGCCGCCGCGCTGTGGGGGTTGGAAGTGATGATGATGGTGATGATGGCAACGATGGCGACTATCAAACGAGAGGGGGTGGGGAGAGAACAGGGGATGGAGGTGGGGGAGGGGGAGCAGGACGAATACGAGGACAAGCAGGAGGAAGAGGAGGGGAGGAAGGAGAGGGGGGGGGAGAAGAAGGGGAAGGTCGCATGCCGTCGTTCCGAGAACTATCCGGACTGCTGTACGACTACGCCGTGCTCAGGGGACTGCGGCCGTCCCTGGAAGCCCTCGCCATGAGGGCTTCCTTCTTTGCTGCGTCGATTTCTCCTTGCCCGCCCCAGGCGCGAACGCCTCCGCCGCACGTGCAACAGCCGCAGACCCCGCTTAGATGGCAACGCGGTACCCCGGCCGGTATCGTCAGCAGTGACGGTGGGGGAGGAGTGGGTGACTTTGATCAGCGAGGGGGTTGGGTGGGCTCTGCGTCGCGGCAGCCGTGGGGGTGGGGGTGGGGAGTCGGTGGGGGGGGGGGCTCCGGCCCCGAGTGTTCGAGACCCTGCACGTGTTGCTCGACAGGTCGCCGGTGTGGGCGATCCAGGGGATCGCTATCCCGGCGGACCGGTTGAGGAGTCGTTGGCGACGTTCCGGCGGGAGTGGCCATGAGGGGGGGGGGGGGGAGGAAGAGAAGGAAGAGGAGGGGGGGGTAGGGGAGGAGGAAGGAGATTGGAAAGGGGAGGGGGAAATGAGGAGGGGGAAGAGGGAGGGGGGGGGGGGGATGGGGGCAGGGGTAGGGAGAAGGGGAGGGGGAGGGTTGGTCTCCTCGTTGAGGCTGCTGGACCGGCTCGCAGCGTTGCCATCGGTGTACGAGGCCTTCACGTGGCGTCAATACTTTTTCGACTCAGCCCTGCGCGTCCCGAGAATCCTCACGCCGGAGGCCTACACTTTGGAGACTGCCTTGGCGTCGGAGCTGCTGCAGCGGGCCCTGTGAGTTGTGGTTTGTGTCAGAGTTGTGGGCCTGTGAATTGTGTGGGTTGCCTTGTCTTGTCTTTCCTTGCTTTGTCTTGTCTTTATTGTCGTGTCTTGTCTTGTGTCTTGCCTTGCCTTGCCTTGTCTCGTCTCGTCTTTTATTATCGTGCCTGGTCTTGTCTTGTCTTGTCTTATCCTGCCTTGCCTCGCCTTGCGTGGTCTTGTCACGCTATTTTATGTCTAAACTTTTTGACTTCTAAAACATTATTATACGCCATTCTACTTGAATTCATCTGACCCCACCGTGCCCAAACTCACGCTATCCTGCTTTGCCCAAGCTTATCCTTATGTGGGACCCCGACCCCACGCCGACCTGCCCCCGCCCGAACTCGAGCCCTCCCAGCCCTGCCCTCACTATTGACGCGTGCTACGACAGAGGTACTGTACCTTTTTTTGGCCAAACCTTGTCTGGCTGACTTGGGTTCGTCAACGGAGGACTACCCGATCTCGTTGATCCCACTTGTGTCGTTTTACAGCGAAATTCGAGCAATAATTACGACAGCCCGAGCTCAACCCTTTCAGAACTGCGTCCCGTTTTGGAGTATTCCGGGGGACCCTGGTAAAGTGGACCTCTACTGTACACACGAAAGCCTCCATATTTCCATATTTTTACTATTACGGGGGAACAACCCCTCTAATTGTTAGCGGTTTGTCCAGAAAACGAGTGAACAGTTCTAAAAGGGTCAAGGGTCCGTTTTTTTTATTCCTTTCTCAAAAATCATTTTTTTGTTTTACAGAGCTCCCTCAAGTGAAGACGGAGCCTCACGGAGGATACGGGTCCTGGCTAGCCCTTTACCGCAGCACACGTGTGTGTGTGTAGAGGGCTAGTGCTCTCGGGCCTCGAAGTTTGCTGGACACGTGCTACGATAGGCTATTAACAGTGCTTTCGGGCTACCTAGTTTTGCACACCCCGCACAGCTCATGAGGTAGCTCATCTATCCCCTATAGCTCAAGCTTCGAAAACATGTGCAGATGAGCTACCCTCCTATAGCTCAAGCCAGGAAAACATGTGTAGCTCACGTGGCTCACCGGTGAGCTACCGTGAGCTGATCTGTCCGAGGTGTGAGGTTTTGCGACTGACGGGGTTCCTTAACCCTCTTGGAGCTTCAGATAATGGAGACTTGTTTACGACAAAAAAAAAGTGACGACTGCAGCAACCATTGTGGCCACTGCGTGATTGGGGGGATGAATACAGTGGTTGGTCTCCGAGTTACAATGGTTGAATTGCAAGGAGTCGCACGACCGCCAGCGCAGCCATGATCTTATCGTCGTAGTGCTGTACGCTCACGATGCTTCTAGCCGGTTGAAAACACAAAATAAAAAAATGTTATCGTCGTTTTTGGTCGCAACCCCGGGGTCTTTGAGGACATTGACAGCACCAACAGCAACGAGGAACTATACACCCAATAAGGTGCTTGCCTTGTCGGTGACCCCGTTTTTTGTTCTACTACCACAGCAGTGTATGAAATTCCAACAATATGATGTGTGCCTATGGTAGACCGAGGTTAACCCTTTTTGAACCGCAGTCCCGCTTTGGGGACAAACTACTTAAGAGTTTGAGCGGTTTGTCCCCCCCCCCCAAAAAAAATGGGAGCGCAGTTTGCCCTGTGAAGATGTTGAGCGTCCATTGTTTTGTCAAATTCAGGTTTTGGGGGAACCTGAAAAACAATTGTTCAGACGCTCGTATACTCCTGTAACGCCGTAAGCAGACGTCCGAAGTACATACCGGCACCAGGCATAGAGAGACGTCAGCGCTTGAGGAGCCTGCGAAGCGTTAGGTGCTACGACCCCTACCGCAGCATGCATCCTTACGTCAGGCGCTGCCCCTGTAAGGCAAGCACGCCTCCCTGACTGACCGCAATAGTAGTGGTTCGCCACCGCAGTATTCCGCCTGAAACGAAACGTGTTTACGTAGAATGTACGCAGTGTATGGAAGAAACGCAAACGAGCGCCCAGATGTTTGGAGGTGCCTCTAGTGCAGTAGGAGTATGAAGGAACGGTGCTCCGTCTCGAAAGGGATGCGTGGTCAATGGCAAAATGACTTAAGGCAAGCAACTAATGAGTACGCCCCGCGCCCCCATTCCCCACCGCTCACACCATCCTCCACCTCTCCGCCCGCCGCAATGCAACAGCCCTGGGGGCCCTGACGTAGGCGTAAGGCCTAACCCCGACCGACGCCTGGCAGTTCTCAAAGAGCTTAGCCTGCAGATCAAGACCCACCGCGCGAGCGGCCTCAGATGTGGAAGCGAAATCTCCACCCGTCCTAGTCGCGCGGCTGATGAGCTTGGGTTTCAGTCGGAGGAGGGGGGATTGGAAGGAGAAAGGAGGGGAGGAGCGGGGAGGGGGCGGGTGGGGGGGAAGGGGGGGCAGAAGTGGGGGAGGGGTACGTAAAGGGGGAGGGGGGGACGGAGGATGAGCTGGAAGAGAGAGGGGAGGAGGAGGTAGAGGGAAGGAAGAAGGGGGAGGAGATGGCGGAAGACGGGTTCGTTCATCCTGGGGGGAGGGGCAGGGAGAGGGAGAAGGGAAGGAGGGAGGAGGGGCCTCTGAGCTTCTTGTGCCGGAGAGGGGACCGTCTCGTGCCGTGGCCGGCGCTGGCGTGGTGGGCCGCGACCTTGCCCGGGTCGGCCGGGAGGGGGGGGGTTACGGTCTGGGTCCGCCTCGTGGCCTTCGCGGTACGCGCTGTCATGTGTCGCGCCGCCTCCGTTGTCGCTGTCGACGCCGACTCTTTTCGCGCTGCTGCCCCTCCGGACCACGGAGGGTTTGCCGGTGGCGATGGGGGTAGGGGCAGGGGGGCTGAGGTTGTTGGTGATGTTGGTGGTGGTGGTGGTGGCAGTGATGCTGCTGGTGGCGGTGGTGTTGGTAGTGGTGGTGGTAGTGGTGGTTGCGGCGGCGGTGGTGGTGAGGACAGACGCTGCTCCATCAGCCGCGTGCAGCAGGAGGAGGGGGAAGGAGAGGAAGGAGACCGGGGAGTAGGAGGAGGGGGGGGGAGTGGGGAGGGGGGGGGGAGTGTGGTCGTTGTTCTGGTCCCCACGCACCGGTCGTACCTGGACTTCGTGCTCGTGTCGCTGATGTGCGCGGCGATGCGGTCCTTGGCGGGGCTGTCATGGCTGAGAGTGCCGAAGGTGGCGGCGGCGGACGGACCGTTTGGCGAGGAAGGCACGCCGCTTAGGTGGTTCATGGAGAAGCTAGGTGAGCAGGTCATTATTTTTGTTCGATTGTTCGCTTGGTTGTTTGTTCCTTCCTTTTGCTCCTGGATGGCAAAACGCGTTTGATATCGTACGATGTACGTTATCGACTTTCGATATATCGGTATATCGGAAAAATCGATAGGATACCCCAACACTGTTATATCCGTTCCTTCCTTCCGGAGAGAAAAACACGTTTGTTATCATACGATCTATCGAATTTTGATGCGGTATTGAACACTATGATCATGCTCGTATCGGCATATTATTTATTCGGCAATGCAGGAGCGTTTTTCATACAACGAGGAAAAGGAGAACCTCGATCAGCCCTCCGCCGGCGGCTGGAGGCGCTTCGAAGCAACGGAGACCGTTCTCGGGACGGTTCTCCGGAAAATGTCCAGTTCCTTCCTCAGGAGCGCCGCGAGCGATTACGCACAAGCCTTGTCGGCGGAATCTCTCACGACATAGCGCCACAAAACGCACTGCGCCATGATGCGCAAACTGATCCCCCAGCTATTGTCAGCGGCTCCACTCTTGCTGCTGAGGAAGGAGTTCGCGGAGGCGGTGGCAGCGGCGGTGGCGGCTGTAGCAGTGGTAGTGGTAGCTGGCGGGGCGAGGGGAGGGAAGAGGGGGGTAGAGATGGGGAGTGGGCGGGGGGGTGGGGGGAGCCGGGGAGGGGCGGCTGGCCCCAACCATCTGAGTCCGACCCGCGTCAGGTTGGCCTGGAAACTTTGGAGGTGTTTTTGGAGGGGACGCGAAGCCGAGACAGGCGTTTTTTGCCCCCTAAGACGGGACTACTCCGGGCTCTCCAGGTGGGCTACGTACAGCAGGAATTTTGCGGCGCGTTTGTTCTTGATTTTTTCCCCACCCCACTTTATTTTCGAGTTTGTTTTCGGCTCCCCCCTTCGCCTTCCGGCCGAGCCTTCGGCATTCCCCTTCAATAAGCTCCTCGATTATCTCATGGCCCTTGTCTTGCCAGATATTGTTGTTGTTAATGGTGTTGTGCTTGCGGGTGGTGGTGGTGGTATAGCTGTTGCTGGTGGTGTAGCCGTTGTTGGTGTTGCTATTATTGCTGTCGTTGGTACGCCTGGCATGTCTCTTGCTCTTTGCCCTTTCCCCGCCCATCTCCCGCTCCCCCTCGCCCCCCCCCCCCCCCTTCCCTCCCCCCGCTCTACTTTCGCCCTTCTCCTAGAGTCCTCCCCCTGTTTTGGCGTTTCTGTGGTTGGATGGTGTCGGATGGTCAGCCTTGCCTTGCGTTCGTTGCTGTGGTTGTTGTTGCTGTTGTTGGTGGTGGTGGTGCTTGGTATGTCGTATCACCCTTCTCCTTTCTCGCCTTCTCCCCACTATTGCGCGCCTCTAGTTGAATAGTTCAGCCTTGCCCCGCCGTCGCCCTGAGAACCTCGCCTGACCCGAACAAGACCTTTTCAATGTTGGTGCGCGGAGACCAAACACGTAATAATGAACGTAGTGCCCCTTCTCTTGATTGAATCTGCGATGTGTCTGGGGCGTCTCAGGGGGCTCGAGAGGGGGCGACCCTCTGGCTGGTCCCGGTGTCCATCAGCTACGAGCGAGTCCCCGAACAGGCACGGTTAGCGGCGGAGTTGTCGTCCCGGGGAGAGGGAGGGGTCCTTCCTGGGGGGGGCGTGGGGTTACTGGGACTTCTCAGGTGGGGAAATAAAAGGGGAGGAAGCGGCGGCGGCGGTGGCCGAGCCGTTGTTGCGATGTTGTGGGCGGGGTGGAAGGGGTTATATTCATGGGAATCATGGTCATGGTAATATACGTACGGGGGCATTGCTGTTTTTTTTAGTGTTTTTTTTTTTTTTTTCCTGTCGTATAATGGTGTTGTTAATAGTAGTGGGAGATATCCTCTGTATCGAACCCCGTTCACAGGTGGAACTATACCCACGTTTGAGGCTGAAACTTTCCGCACCCCGGGCAGATCATGATCTATCTATCTAACTGTCTACAGATAGATCATCTGCATCCCGACCTGCTGTTTACGAGAGTTGTGCAGGATCTGTACGTAGAGCAGTACAGGTCCAACCAGGAAACATGTCCTACAGCAGGTGATGGCAGATTAGACGGCTCCCTACCCGACAACATGAACTACATTTATCATATATCATACATATCAGGAATATATCTTCCCTGAAAGATGCAGAGTAGATCACGTGTGCTTGCATTACAGGAGCGACTCCTTATTTTTCTTAGGCTACTTAGTTGATTGTAGTATTGGAGCTCTATCTCTCGTACCCAAAAAACTCCCCTGAAAGTAAATCAAAATGTTTTAACAATCTCATAGCCTAGGTATCTAGGTTAAAAAGGGATACTATTGGGCGGTTCCTCAGAAGTGCCCTTAAGAAGCCCCGTTACACTCATGAATATTTTCGCCAAAAAAAGGTACAGTACCTCTGTTGTAGCACGGTTCGGGTATCGATGATCTGTCCGAGGTGTATACGTATACCGCGGTAATTTCACACGTCCCGTTTTTTTTTTTTCAACGTGTGATATCTACGTACAGGCAGCGGTCTCGGCCAGCGGTCGGCGTGGTAGTGGCAACTATCACCGCTAGTGTATGTTAGTATTACGAGGGATAGACAGTAATACATACCGTACTATTACGGGGGGCCATAGTAAATAGGACCCAATATTGTCAGTAAAAATATGGAAATATATGGGTGTTTGTGTTTACCGTAGGTCCTATTAACTATGGTCCCCCGCAGTGGTATTCAAAACCAAATACGGTGTGTTCACATAGGAGAATACCTCTTTTTTTGGGCGCATCGTGAGTTCTGAATACTACCACTCTTTCCCATAGTATAATAACCGGTTTTACACTAATTATTAAACCAAACGGTGCTTATATTTCGGGGGCTGAGTGGTATGTTTTACTATTCCGGGGGGCCATAGTTAATAGGACCTACGGTACACACAAAAACCTGTATATCTCTCTATTTTTACTGACAATACTTGGTCCTATTTACTATGGCCCCCCCGTAATGGTGCCTTGAATTTCACGTACAGATATACTGTACTGGTACGAGTAGTCGTTGTGGTGAGCATGGCTGGGTATTGCCGAGACGAGTTACCACCATCCTTATCATTCAATGCTGCTACTTTATTGGTGTGTAATGATGGTGATGGTGATGTCGCATTGGATCTTCACGATTGTGCCGGTTTCAGCATGCCCCGTGGGGCACCACCAGCTCTACCGTAAGTGCTCCACCGAACCGCCCCGCGGCCGCATGCCTGGGCCACGCCCGCCCACGCCGGCGAAAGAACGGGTGTCGATGCCCGACTCGGCGAACGGAGGGCGTGGAGAGGCGCCCTCCCGGAGACGGTCTGCTTGGCCCCCGGCATGGCGGAGGATCATAAAAAAAAGTGGAAATCACGGTACCGTACCTCAACGCATCTGCTGTTGGACTGCTGTCGAAGGTGGTGGGTGGGTGGGTGGGTGTGGGTAGGTGGGTTAGTGTGTCGGTGAGTGGGTTGCTGGCTGTGGGTGGCGGTCGTGTAATTTTTTTGTAATACCGTGTCATACCGAACGCCAAAGATCGCCCTTTCTGGTGAACTCAAAGCGGCACTATCAAGTCAATTATTGCCTTGTTCAGAGTACATTTCTTTATTGAGAACATTTTATAGGACTATATTTCCAGTCTAGTCTATGCCAGGTACCTGTGACATATATATATATTGTTTTGTTCCCGGTATTGCCGAGTTTTATCAGGTATTATATACTGTTACGTCGTACCAGTATACCAGGCATTTTATTTGATTGGGGTTTGTCTTTTTTGTTCGTCCTAGTATGACTACTCGCATATATGTGCGAGTGTATCATGACTCAATACGATAGTAAAGGCAACGGGTGGCCCGCGGAAGCGTCTACCGGGCGCGCTCTTCCTGGAAAGGTGTACAACTCAATCCAATGCTTTTTCAATCGTATACAATTTTGCTCTCTGTCTAATAATTCGATCCAGATCAAATCCCCTTTCATTTTTAGTTTGTCCATTTTCAATTTCAATTACGATTGAATTGTGCGTGATCAATCCAAATATATGCAAATTTGAAACTGGATATGACCATCTCGTGACTCACGGCCGATGTTTGTGCAACAGGTGGACTGCGAACGCGCTCACCGGCCACGTTCGTCTGGGAAAGGTCTTCATGCGAGCGCACGAGCCGGTGGTCCTCTACCCCGAGGGAGATGTCAAGGCGGCGGTGCTCGAGGTACAGCAATAGTCCCTCTACAGTGCCGGTATGCTCCACCCAACGGTAACGGTCGGCACTATTATAGCGGCAACCGGCACTAATTACTCCGCACACTGCCACACTGACTGCAGTAGTTAATCGCACCTACGCCAAGCGATTTCACCGGCATTATATAGCGGCCAGCTGGCACTACTCGACCGGCATTATGGAGGGACCACTACTATTAATACTACTTCATCTGCTGTGTTTTTTCTTATTCGTGCGTGGGTCGATGCTTGTAGGCTATTACTGTATACAGTAGCGGCATGTACCTCTATACTGCCGGTATGCGCCACCCAACAGCAGCAGTAACGGTCGGCACTATTATGGCAGCAACCGGCACTAATTGCTCCGCACACTGCCACACTGACTACAGTAGATAATCGCACCTGCGCCAAGCCGTTTCACCGGATTCTTCTCCTTTTCTTTTTCGGTTTGGTTTCTTCGTTGCTTCTCTTTCTTTATGGTGTATTTTGGTTGCTGGCGTATGTATGTATGTTGTGTCGGCCGCACCTACTGCGAAGGCATGGTATTGCGTAGGCTATTAATGCATTACGGTGTGTTATCTCTGTGTCGTAGTCTGTGACCACAGAGCTCGTATCTTTCTAGGGTGAAGAATCAGCACGGACACTGGGCTTGCTGGATGTCGACGAGTAGAAGAACGGTTTAATGTGAAGAACACACACACACCGGCGTTATACAGTATATAGCGGGCAGCCGGCACTACATAACCGGCATTATAGAGGGTAACCGGCACTATTTCTGTGCGTAGACGCGTGCTGCGATGGGGGTAGTGTACCTTTTTTTTGCCGAAATACTTGTGACTGACGGGGTGTTCGTCGACTGAGGGGGAACTATCCCACTATCACTGTGATACTACTGTAGTATCAAGCGGAGCTTATATTATCGGTCAGAGTGGTATCGCCAGACCCATTGCTGCTTGACTAAACTATTAATAATGTTTTTCGGATATATAACGTACCTACGATAGGCCGAGCGAGGTATGATAGCGGCTGTCCTTTTTTTTTGGTCGATATCAGTTTTTTTTAGAAGAGAGATTTAGAGAGCTCCTATACTATTGATCAAGTGAGGACTCTCAGAAATTATAGGGAATGGGCGCTATCTCTGCCGCACCCCGAGTCGTTGTCGCACGTACGCTTTTCGGTGGTGCGGTTATTTTTGTCAACAGGTATCTCGCACGCCTTTCCGCACACCAACTTTATCGTGCATGTCATACGCTTATCGTGTGTATACCAGGTATGCGCTTACCGTGTACCATGTACCAGGTACCCGTTTTTATTCGCAGACGCGTGCATAAGAAACTACACTTGCCTACACGGCTTGCAAAAATAAAGTCAACAAACGGGCAGAAGGGCCCCATGTTTGAACCTCCAAAAAATGTTGCATAAGAAACGGCCTTACACCTATTATGGCTTAAGCTGTGAGTCTGGTAGGATTTCGCTAGTGTTAGATAATCGGTAGGCAGGTGCCGTTAGCCAACTACTTTAAGCTCATTTTATTTAGTCGGTACCGACGCCTCTGTTCGAGAGCCGTGATCGCCCTGCTTCTGGAACGATCGGGGTAACAGAGTACCACGTAACTGAATGTTAGTACCAGGCATACAGTGTAAGACAGGGAAAATGCACAAAGAATGCTCTTTAAGCCCCTCTCTTATCCAAACCTTCCACATCTCGGAGGACAGATCATCGATTCCCGTTTGATGACCCAGATCGTTTCAAGGCAGATCTGTTTCCCGAATTTGTATGATCTGGCTCATGTTGTGGGGTGGGACCTGTATGATCGGCATGATCTATCTACTGCAGCACATGTTTCCTGGGTTGGATCTGTACTATAGACAGATCCTGCTCAGCCTCTCACAACGGCAGCTGAGGAGCTGTACTTGGAAAGATCTAGATAGATATTGATCTACTGTATATCTCCGAGGTGTGAGACGTTTTGCTTTTGTCATTGACAGGTGAGGAGACGCCACCGTTCCGGCACTGTGGTTACCCCTTACCACCTTCGCGCGGCGAGCGAGCACCTCGGCCTGGCAGAAGGCGACCTGCGAGAGTGTCTGCGCGAGGCGGGCGGCGTGGTGTGGGAGGATGGCTCAGCCGAGGACGATCAGGTAAAACAAAATGTTGATGTTATCTATGTATTTTTTTTCCATGTATAACAGGTAGAATGTTTCGCATAAATGCTACGTCCGGCAGCCGTGGGTTCGACCGAGGAAATAATAATCCACTCCTCGGACACATGGATCATGATATCCCTGTAGCTCGTTTGGTTCCTCAATTGCCTTCGTGAGGGGCTGTGCAGGATCTACGTGCGAGGCAGTTCAGATTCAACCCAGAAAAGCTGTCCTGTCCTAACCCATGCAGATAACCCCGGTCCCACCCGGCAACATGAGCTACTGTGTAGATCGCAGATCGGGGACAGATGATCTATCTGCCTTGAAATATCTATAGATCATTCGATGATCTGTAGATGATCTGTCTGACAGATGTGAGAACTGGTCGATACTCAGCTTCGCAAGCTAGGTGTTGCGCCTGTCGCGCGTGTTTCTGCAGTACGTTCCACCTGAAGGATGTAGGTTAATGCTGAACATTAGTGTAGTATTTGTCGTATAACAAAGGAGGGAAAACAGCTGATTCAGCTGAGGACGACCAGGAAGGTAGTTTTGAAGTATATTTCCGCTGTGTCCCGATAGTTTAAGTGCCTGGTACCGTTTATGTCTGAATGCCTAATGCCTAATACAAGCGGTCCTTACATCACGAGATATATTTATTCCATTACGGGGGACCATAGTAAATAGGACCAAGTATTGTTGGTAAAAATAGGGAAATATATAGGTTTTTGTGTGTACCGTAGGTGCTATTTACTATGGCCCTCCGAAATACTGTAATACAAAGGTCCTCATATTACGAGACAGAGTGGTGTAATCATGCAATGCGACGGGAGTCGACGAGGGAAAATTTGGCTGAATGAAGTCTTCTCGCGACAAAAAGGAAGGCACAAACGATCGTCGGGGGGGGGGGGGGGGGGGGGGGGGGGGGGGGTAGCCTGCCATGTGACCCCGGATCTGAGTCACGAGTAGGGAGGATGGAGAGAGAAAGGAAAGGGCGGAGATGATAACTGGGGAGAGAGAGGGGAAAAAACAAACTATTGATAATACAATGGTCCTTGTGTTTCGAGACATGGTGACATACCAATAGGATGGAGAGAGAAAAGGAAAGGGCGGAGATGATAACTGGGGAGAGAGAAAAAAACAAACTATTTACCTGGTATGATACAACAGTCCTTGTATTTCGAGCCATATTGGCATATCAATACATCCATACCAGGTGTAGTATAGCTGGCGTATTGAACTCGAGCTTGTGACTGTCGTCAACGTGTGTGGTATGCGTTGGGGAGGTTTTTGTTGGAACTGAAATGTCACCAGCCGCGATGTGTTTTGCTTTTCGGAGATTTCGCTACGGCGAGTCGTAGATTTTAGGCTTGGGCGATCCCGAAAGGGGGTCACTGTTACTCCGGGGGGGGGGGGGGGGGGGGGGGGGGGGGGGGGGGGGGGGGGGGGGGGGGGGGGGGGGGGGGGGGGGGGGGGGGGGGGGGGGGGGGGGGGGGGGGGGCGTAGTAATGTAGATGCAGCCTCTGAAGTTTCTGAGATTTTTCTGAGACTCCTCACTGACAAACACATACCAGGTACACTACGGCCATGCATGCCCTGAGCACCCCCCCCCCCCCCCTCCCCCCCCCCCCCCCCCCCCCCTCCCTCTTCCCCTTTCCAACAATGCTTGTTTTCTTCACAGGCAAACCCCTTCGCCTTCGATCACGCTCAAGGGGGGGCAGCAGCAACAGCACCACCACCACCACCACCACCACCGCTGACATCAGCCATGCCGCCACCGCAGACAACGGCAATGATAGCGGCAACTACTGCAGCCTCGTCCCCATGCCCACCGTCATCCTCCTCGGCCCTGCCCTCGAGCCTAGCCTCGACGCCAAGCCTATCGTCACCCTGCGACTTCGGACGCAGCAGCAGAGTCCAACCGCACCCCCTCCACCACCACCACAGCCGCCGCCGCCGCCGCCCTCGTCGCTTCGCCAGCGACGTGCCGGAAGCATCCAGGAGTGCGTCCGCCTCTAAGCCACCGTACGATGACACAGAAGCATGGATGAGCCATCTGCAGTGGCTGCACCTCCTGGAGCCGCAGCTGCGACGGTCGAGGCTGGCTAGGTGGGCGGACTGGCTCGTCCCCCCTCCTGCGTCTCGTTCGTTGTCGCCGGAGGTGGTGGTGGAAGCAGTAGCGGTGGGAGCGGGGACGAGGGTAGGGGGGAGGGGAGAGGCGGAGGTGGTCCGGGAGGGGGCGATGGAGGCGTACGACAGGGGGGTGGACGGTGGCCTTGCTACCGGGAAGGGTAGCCTCGCCGTCGGTAGGGGAAGCCTTGCCGTCGGTATGGGTGCAAGTCTTGCTGGATGTGGTGCTGTGGTCGCCACCCTTGCCGAAAAAGGCGACGTCGCTGTTAGTGGTGGTCTTGCGGATGGAAACATTGCGGTCGGCAAGCTTACCGGGGGTGGCGGAGACGTCTCGCCCGACGCCTGTCTCTCGGTCGACCTCGCCCCTTCGGCCGCGTCCTCTTCTCTGTCGTCGTGGGTGATCGATCCGTCGTCGTCCGCTTCTGCATCCTCATCCGCACCGTCATCATCAGCGTCGTCATCATTGTCTTGCTCTTCTGGCCCGCCCTCCCAATGCGAGGCACGAGCTTCTGACGACGATGGCGAGCGAAAACCTCCCAGGACTGGTGGTAGTAGTAGTAGTAGTAGTAGTAGTGGTGGTGGTGATACTGGAACTGGTGGCGGTAGTAATAGTAGTAGTGGCGGTAGTAGCGGTAGTAGTGGTGGTGGCGGCGGCAGTGGTAGCGTCAGCAGAAGCAGCAGCGGTAGCGGGGGCGGGAGCGGGGGTAGGGGGGGCGCGACGGAACGAGTGCTGGAAGCCGTGCTACGCGAATTCGACCGCGCCGAGAGAGAGCTGTCTCAGAAGCCCGGAAGGCGTTGATCGATCGGGGATTTTCCGAACCCAGCCCCGGCCACGTGCTCCAGTTCATCAGGAACGCCAGAGAAGGAGGCGGAACGGAGGAGGGGGTGGGGGCGGGGGAGAGGGAAGGGGAGAAGAGGGTGGTGACGCGGGGCGGAGACGACTGCTGTGTCTTCCTCGCCTCCGCCGCCCTGTCGGTAGAAGGGAGTGTCAGCAAGCAGCACGAAGGGAACGTTCCGCGGAACATTTCGGGGACCGTTCCGGAGGAATGTATGGCCAAGAACGTTCCGCAGAACAACGCCGCCATGGAAAAGTCAGAGGGCGAGGGCGCTCTCGGCCTAGAAGGCGGAGTGGGGGTTGGTGGTGGCGCGATCGCTGCTGCTGCCTCGGTGGACAATTCTTCGACGACGAACACGCTCTCAGTCTCACGAGACAAATGTCAGAGGGAACTCGGAGAGAGCGAAGAGGACGAGGGCGAAGATGGTTGGTTCGGGGCGGTGGACGGAGATAAGGAGGCCATTGGCTCGTGGGGGTTCAGGGATTCCGGGTTCTCGTTGGAGTCGGACAGGGCCGATGGGGGGAACCCGTACGTTGTGATGAGAGGGAACAGGTGGGTGGAGGGTGGAGGGGGGGGGGGGAGATGCAGTGCGTAAGTTTTGTTGCAATGTTTCGGAAGGTTTGACCTTCGAAGCGGCAGGTGTTATTAACACGTCGCGCGCCGCCCTTATAATTTATAGATGTGTGTGTGTCACTCCTTTCTCCCACCCCGGCTGTCGCATTCCCACCGCTACCACCACCATCACCAAACGAACAACGCTAACATCACCATGAACACCATGAACACCAGTGAAACAGGTGTATTGTATGCAGTATGAATCTATGTCCACTGACTGATGCTAAAAACATGGATGGATGTAACGTATGCCCCCGGACCCCCCCCCCCCCCCTCACCCCGACCCACCCACTGCCACCATCACCACCGCCTTCCCTAGATACGGCATCTGCGGTCGCCCTTTGCGCGGCCTGCTCCCGTTCGTCCGGGAAGCGGTAGGCGTGCCCATTTCGGCCGAAGGGCGGGTAGCGCGGACCGTTGACCCGCCCCCGCCCCGACTCCCGCCTTCCCGCCTCCTGAAACCCGCCGATGAGACCCCGCGGGCGAAATGCGGCGGAGCTCGTGCCGTTTCAGACAATGCTGACGAGACCCCGTTGGCGAGCTGCGGTGGGACTCGTGGTGGTTCGAGCAACGGGGGTGCTGGGAGCGGCGAAAGCGACGGCGATGGGATTTGCGGTGGTAGCGGATCGTTACGCTTGGGGCGGGAACCGGGGAGGGGTAGAGATGGTCAGACGCTGCTTTCGTCCATGATTGAGGCGCTGGGACCCGCGTTCGACCCCCGGGAGCAGGTGCATATCTCTTGGTTTTTGGGTACAAAGGTTTGATTTGGAGGGGGTTTGTGCAGACCTTGGTCCAGCTTTTCGACAAAAAAAAATGGTTGACACAGGGTCGACTTGAAAACGTCAACCCTACCCCTACAAAACAGTCTAGGGAAAATCTCGGAGTGAAGAGGTAATCTGAAGGTTGTGGGACTGATTTTTAATAGCAATTCGCTTGTCCAAGCTGGGCCAAGTCGTAAATACTACAACAATAGCGCTTATTTTGGCGTGGTGGCAAGTGCCGCCGTCGAGCGCGGCGACAGTTTTTTTACCGTGCAGTCCGGGTGTAACCGTAAAACACGATGAATACCGACGGTTTTGGTTTTCGTCTAAGCTTTGGTGCATTGTTGGCCTGTTTTTGGTGGCAGGTGTAGCTGTCGAGGAAAGAACCGAACCAGCAGCAGCAGGACACGTCCTTTTATAAGTATAACGTAACCGTTATTACTGGAGTTCCAACGATTTTGTTTTGTTGGAGGCGTTTCGTTTGTTGGTTACCTGGTAGTTTGTTTCTTTGTTTGCTTATTTGTCTTTTTGACCTGGTCGCTTTTCGTGAAAATTGTATGGTCTGCCTGTCTGTGCCTACTGTCTTTTTTGTGTTGCGGCAGGTGTCGCTTTCGAGAAAGGAACGAGCGCGGCATGGAGCTGGGCACGGGCTAGCCGACGTGTGGGCGCTACGATCGGGGAAGATGCGGCGGGCACCCGACGCTGTCGTCTGGCCCAACTCAGAAGACCAGGCAAGCAACCCCCCTCCCCGCCCAGGGGAGAAACCGTGTCACGTACCTGGTAGCGTGCACCAGGTACATGGTAAGGCACAAATAAGGCAGTTACTTATTGTACCCATTGCTGTCTCTGGAAGTGGCCACACCAGAAAACAAATAAATTGATCCGACGCTTTCATCCCGCCCCACACGATGTCCTTAGCAGGAAGCAGCAGTCTCACCCTCCATGCGACTCGCCGAACAAACCTCACGCTTCGCTTCGCGCTTTGTGCGAGCAGAAAATGTCTGCCTGGTCGGTGTACACTCGACGTGCTTCCGTCCCGGCGTTGTAGAGTGATGCCGAGCTCTATGGTCACACGACTACGGCCATGGATGACAGGACTACCCCCCCCCCCCCCCCCCCCCCCCCCCCCCCCCCCTAGACTTGCGACTCGCCGGACACCTCACGGCGCTTCGCGCTTGGTGCAAGCAATGTCTGCCTGGTCGGTGAAAACCCGACATGCTCCGTCCCGGCATTGTAGGGATGCGAGGGTCTATGGTCATACCACTACGGCCATGCATGAGATCGAGTACATCTCTCCTATCGAGTACACCCCCCCTAGACTTGCCTCCTTCTCTATCCCCCCCCCCCGCTGTTCCTGGATCACCCCGGTGATGTAGTGGTGAACCCTTTTCGTGCAGTCCTGCGTCCCGTTTTGGAGACAAACTACTTGGAATTAGAGTGGTTTGTCCCCGAGACGGGAGTGCTGTACTAAAAGGGTTAAACTGATAGACTAATATTACGGGGGACCATAGTAAATAGGACCAACGGTACACACAGAAACCTGTATATTTACCTATTTTTACCACGTATTATTTCGGGGGGCATACCATAGGCCACAGTGATCGGAACCCACGATGGGCCCAAAACCCATGTACCACTCTGTCCCGAAAAATAGTGATCATTTATATACTAATACCAAGTATAAAATGTCTTTATATTTAGGTACAAAGTGGTATTCCTATGAGTTTTGTTAACTATACCCGGTATTTTTTGTTGTGATTATTTACTGTTGTTTCCTTCGTAACTTATGGCGTTGATCCTGTAGTTCGAATCTCGGCCGTGGGGGGAGATTGGTGTTTTTTTTTGTTGCGAAAATAAAATGAAAGAGGAAGCAACTGTCGAGAGCGCCTGCCTGCCGTGGGTAGGCGCGCAATTTTAAAGCGGGTCCACGAGGAAAGAAGAGGATGAATGCTTTTCGCGACAAACAAAAATGCAAGGCACGTACCGTTGAGGGGAGGGGCGGATCTGAGTTTCGACCAAAGGGAGCAGGAGAAAGATGGGCGAAGATAAAACATGGAACAAATAGCGGGTAGGAGGTCCTCCTTATCCCCCCCCCTCCTCAACTCCGCCCCCCTTATCCCCGCTCTTTCCCCCTCTTCCTCATTAAATCCCCCTTCCCCCCCCTCCTCCTGGGAAATGGCCACACCAGAAAAATTGTCAGTTTGTTCGACGCTGTCATCCAGATGCAAGAAAGTCCGCCTCACAAGCGGTTCTTAGTAGGATGTAGCTCACCCTCCTTCATGCGACGTGCCCAACACCTCAAGGCGCTTTGCACTTGGTGCAAGCACTGTCTGCCTGGTCGGTGAAAACCCGACGCCATCCTAGCATTGTAGGGATGCGAGGCTCTATGGTCATACTTCGATATGACTACGGCCATGCATGTCATGAGTACCCCCCCCCTCACCCCCCCTCCTCCTTACTACCCCCCCCCCCCCCCCCCCCCCCCCCCCATCCCCCCCCCCTCATCCCCTCCTCCTCCCCCCCCCCGCCCCTATTATATATATTATATATGGATTGGGTTGGCGTCGGTTGGCAACGACACTGTAAAACATGCCGCTCGCTACGTGAGCTAGACATCCAGGGTACCTTTTTTTTTTTTTTTTTTTTTCTTTGGCGGTCGCCCACAGCTGGTCGTCTAGTTAGACCATTTGTGCGAAGTAAAGAACCTTTACTCTGCACAAGGGAATTGATCGTATCACGTAGTGTTCAAGGTACGGCACCCAAGAGGCAGTTACATAGTACTCCCATTGCTGTCTCTGGAAGTGGCCACACCGGAAATTAAACTAACTCATTGAAGCTGTCATCCATATGCATGTCCGCCTCACAAGCGGTTCTTAGTAGGATGCAGCTCACCCTTCATGCGACTCGCCGGACACCTCACGGTGCTTCGCGCTTGGTGCAAGCAATGTCTACCCGACATGCTCCGTCCCGGCATTGTAGGGATGCGAGGGTCTATGGTCATACGACTACGCCCATGCATGAGATCGAGTACATCTCTCCTATCGAGTACACCCCCCCCCCTCCTCCTCAACGTCTTCCCCCTCCCCCCCCCCCCCCCTTTCCCCTGCCTTTCACTTGCATCTTTGTTAAAATGCTTTTGCCATATGCTTTTTTTTGTATCAACATGAATAGGTGTCGAAGTTGATGGGGTGGGCTGGGATGGAAGGCGTTTGTCTGATCCCCTTCGGCGGGGGAACGAGTGTGACCAGGGCGCTGGAAGTGCCCCCCCTCCGAGTTGAGCCGCGCCCTGTCGTCAGCGTCGACATGCGCAAGGTTTGGAAACCCTAAGAAGCAATTTGGTTTTGTGATTTTGTTTTTGTTAAATTCATTATTTGTGGTTTGTTGACTTGTGATTTTTGATTTTATGTGATTCTTGTTTGTCGATTAGAGAATGTTTTTGTGTGACGTGGTGATTAACGATTGGCGATTAGCGATTAAACACTGGTTGGCGGCTACATTAGGTGTCGGCGATTAATTGATGTATGCCTAGCAAGTACCAGGTAGCGGATATCCAATACCTGGTAGCGAATAGCGGAAATGCGACTACCACACGATTAGCGACTATTTGCGATTTGCGACTAGCGATTCGCGACTAGCGATTAGCGACTAGCGATTAGGGTATAGCGAAGGGGGGACGGTGGGCGAAAGGGTATCGGCTTCGGCGGTCCATTTTTTGCGCCGGATGTTCTACCGGAGGATTACCCTAAGAAATTCTGACATATTTAGGCTCATTTGTTGTTGTGGTGTGTTGTGGCTGGTGGTGATTGGTGTAGTGGATCCTATCGCATCCCATCCCATGCCATGTCGTTGCATCCCATCATCCCATTATATGCAATGACATCCTACCGTCCCATCCGTCCCATCCTGTCCCTCCTCCCATATCATCCCGTCCCATCCCATCCCGTATTTCCCTCGCATCCCATCCCAAATCATCCCATCCATCCAACCACCATTCCATCCCATCACATAGTTCCCACCTCGTCCCATTCCATCCCATTCTGTATCATCCCACCCCATCCCAAACCGTCCTATCCCTATCCCAAACAATTCCATCCCATCCCCCCTCATCCCATCCCATCTCACTCATATCATCCCCTTCCACCCTGTCCCACCCAATATTTTCCTATCTCATCTCAACCCCATCCCATCCCATGCATCTTCCACATGTGTCGCGTGGGGATAGATGCGGACGCGTGTATGGGCACAGCTCACCTCCAGGCCGGGGTGGTTGGCAGACGGTTATTGTCGAAGCTAGCCTCCGGGCGCGTATTGGCCTCATCCCATCCCATCCCATCCCATCCCATCTACAGTCCCATCCCATCCCGTTCCATCCCATGTAAACTCCCATGGAACTGCCAGATGTGCCGTGTGCTAGACGTGGATGTGTGTAACGGTACAGCTCACCTCGAGGCCGGGATGGTGGGCAGACGGTTATCGTCGGAGCTGGCCTCCCGCGGCGTAACCATGGGGCATGAACCCGACAGCTTGGAGTTCTCCACCGTTGGAGGCTGGGTGGCTACTCGGGCCTCGGGAATGAAGAGGGGCCGGTAAGATTGTATATGTGCCCTTATTTGAAGTTTTGTTCGGCACGTCTGATGCAGCAAACTCTCGTGCCGGCTACCGCTATTAGTTTGTACCAGTTGAGAGTTTTGGGTGCTTTGTCGCAGATGCTGGTGGGGGTGGTGGTGGTGGTGGCGGTGATAGTGGGGAAGGCAGCTGTGACTGCTGATATGTACCTGGTCTTTGTGTGATTATTGATGAACATGTGCTTCCTATGAACCCCAGTGAGACTTAACTTGATAAAAGCCTTCTGTGATTATTGCGGGGAAAAAACATACCTGGTAATACCTGGTATTATCTTCCTATGAGCCCCTTTGAGAGTTGACTTGACATGGTCTTCTGTGATCATTGGTAACAAACATCTGCCCCCTATGAAACCCTTTGGGGCGTTCTTGACCTAATAGCAGTGTAGAGAGAAACGCGCTCAAAAGAAGCGACGGTTACAACATCGTCCGCACGAAGCAGCCTATTCATAGGATGCTGGGATAGGGGATAGGGGATAGGGGTAGCACTTTTTGCCTCGCAAGGCATATCTTTCAGGCTGACTGACGGAGCTCCTCAACCGGCGAACTGTCCGGTATCCCGTTTTGTGTCACACATTATTTTCGTTGGCGCCCGGGCCAAGGGACTGTGTATCAGGGCTAGCCTACACGTTTTTTCAAAGGTGAGGTTTGGGTGAGAGGCGTGGAGCTCCTTAAACCCCTTAAAGGCCCCGAGATAACGACCAAACCGATGATAAGTTTGATGTTTTCAGCCGCCTACGAGCTGCGTGAGCGCCCAGCAGTACGGGCGTAGGGTCATGTTGCATAGGCCCGTGCCGTACGACTCCTTGCATTCAACCATTGTAACTCCGACACCAACCATTGCATCATCCCCCAATCACGCAATTCAGTGGCCGTTTCTGAAACCATTGCTTTTTTTTATCGTCCATATTTCCCCGCTGAAGTCTCGAGAGGATTTATTGGTGTGAGAACCCTCGGAAAAATTAGATGCTACCCCCAAAAGGCAAAACACGCATATTCCTACTAGGATGCAGGGGATAGGGGATGTGTAAAGTAAGTGCTGCCCCCGTGAGGCAGTAATGCGCGTAGTCCCAGGCTGCAGGGGATAGGGGATGTTTCGGAAGGGCAACGGAAGGGAGATGCGCGGCATCAGTTGAGAAGCCCCATCGGTCAGAAGGGTTCGCCTTGCAAGGCAAGAAGTGCTGTATGAATATCCCTATCGTACAGTAGCACCCGTCAGCTGCGGCTCCGCGTGGTGGTCCCCGCCGTCGCTGTTCCCCTCGAAGAAGAGATGCTTCGAGGGAGGATGGCCCTGACATATTCTCGACGTGCGACGGACCGAGTGCCCCTTCTGCTAGTACGCATTCCGAATGTCAAATGGAAACCTAATAATAGGGACACGGAAAATTTTTTGACTCGTCACACGGTACGGGTAGAGGCTAGGGGTAGAAGCACCTTTCGGCTTATTATTTTCGGACGGATTGATCTCCTCGACTGGGCAACTACCCCCCGGCTAGCTATGATACGTCTGCTGATGGTGCAGCTGTTTTAGGGCTAGCGCCTAGAAATGTTGGTGGAGTTTCGCGAAAAACATTCTTCGAAGTTTATGTTTCCGGTGAGATGTTGAGCTCCTTATGCGAGCAGCGAAGAAAACAATAAGCCGCCACCCGTACCGGTTGTGGCGTTGCTCTAATTTTGGGGAGTCACACGCCCCCGCGGCGGCCGCCCGACGGACTCACCCCCCCCCCGCCCACACCGCAGCCCTCAGTGTCCCCGCGAAAGAAGGAGTCGCCGCCGCCAAGCTGGCGAAGCGGAGAACGTCGAAAGTTTGACTGTCATTTGGCGTCGGTCGATCGAGAAAAGAAAGACAGTCAGTTTGCAGAATAAGATTATGTTGATGATCTGGTCTTCATTGGTTATGCAGAAATCAACCGTGGTTCTCTGGTGACATGGTTGTGGTTCTGAGCTGCAGCAGAGAAGGACAAGCGCAGCAGTGCTCGTTCGTTTGGTCCCTGCCTCTCGTGCATGCGTTTGCCGCGAATGGGACGACACTGCTTGGTAGCTGTTGATAGGCCTACAGTAGAACCTATATGACTATTGTGGTTTTCTCCTTTTCCTATTACGGGGGTCCATAGTTAATAGGACCTATGGTGTACATAAAAACCTATATATTTACCTATTTGTGCTAACAATATTTTGTCCTGTTTACTATGGACCCCCGTAATAGTTCTTCTGAACGGAGGGGAAGTTTTCGCAGCGGTAACATCAGCTACTATATGCCGGACATGAGAGCTGTCTATGCTGACCATCCCTGACCATTCCCGGCATGTCAGGGAGACACAGTCAGGGGCACGTTTTGGACCCGCACGATGAAGTTGGCGGAAGCGATCTCCGACCTCGACAGCGGTGCCCAGCCGCTGTCGATTTCAGAGAATGTTTCCGCCAACTCCGATGTGCACTCCTGAAAATGTGGCCCTGCTCGTGTCTTGCTGACAATCCGTCGCGCGTTTTTTGCGAGGTGGACTACCAGCTTAGACAGCTCCACGTCCGCCGTGTAGTTTTAGCGCTTGAAGAGAAAAACGAAGCGGATAAAAAATATTGCAGCGTCGGTTGCATGACAGGCAGCGTCTTGCGGATGGGGGGCGTCTGGGGCGCCGCGCTGGACGCCCAGCGGTGGCGACGGCGAGAGGACCCGGGCCCGGGCGGCCGGGACGCGGAGGTGCCGGAGATACTGCTGCTGCTGCTGCTGCTGCTGCACCTAATACTACTGCTGCTGCTGCTGCTGCTGCTGCTGCTACTGCTACACATTGCTGTTAATATTCACAACTACGGCACTACTACTACAGCACTGCTACAACCACTACTACTACTACTACTACAGCAGTAGTACTACAGGAGTAGTACTATTACATAAGTATGATACCTGTAGTACTGCTGCTGCTGCTGCTGCTGCTGCTGCTGCTATACCAACGATGACTACGACAACAATACTCACCCTCTGGCGATGTTCTATGACTAGGTACGGCAATATCGAGGACATGGTGCTGGAGGTTCGAGTGGTGACCGGGCGAGGCCTCGCGTGGCAGCACTCGGATAGGTCGGGGCCGGGATCGAATGTGAGAGCAAGGGAGAGGGGAAGATGGGGCGGCGGTATTGTAGTGTTCACGACTTGGTCCAGATTCCACAAAACGGTTGGTATCCCACTCTAGCTCCTCGTTATAGCTTCATTCCGAGAAATTTCCCAGGGACAATGGTTGGTAGTCCGCAATTACTCCTCATTATAGCTTCATTCCGGGATTTTCCCCAAGGACAATGGTTCGTAATCCACACGAACTCCTCGTTATATCTTTCCGAGAAATCTATCAGGGAGCATGGTTGATAGTCTACATTGATGCCTGATTCCATCTTCATTCCGAGAATTTTTCCTGGAATCATGGTTTTGATGGTCAATTTTGATTCCTGATTCCATCTTCATTCCGAGAAAATTCCCAGGAACAATGGTTGACGCAGTCCACATTGATTTCTGATTCCATCTTCATTCCGAGAAAATTCCCTGGCGTTAAAGATTGGTAGTCCACACTAACTCCTCATTATCCCTTCATTCCCAGGAATTTACCAGGGACCATCGGGAGTTAGAATTTGGTTGTACTGATTGTTGAAGGCAAGCATGCTTCCAACCATTTTGTGAAAGTTGGGCCAAGTCGTTTACAGGCAGCCCTTCGAAAGGAACGGAAAGCGAGATGGAGGGCAGGGAGAATAGGCAGAAGGGTGAAGAGGGGGAGGAAAGGGAGGAGGGAGGGGGGTGGTAGGATAGGGGGGGAGTAGGAAGAAGAAGGGGGAGAACGAGAGTAGGAGAGTAGGAAGGGGCGGGGCGGGGCGGGGGATGAAGGGAGGGGAAGAGGAGGGAGAGGGCGGAGGACGGAGAAGGGGGGGGAGGTAGAGATGGACAGAGAGAAGAGAGAGAGGTCGGATGCAGAGGGAGAGGAAAAGGAGGGAGGGAAGGGAAAGGGGAGGGGTTTAAGCGGAAAGGGAGGCGAAGGGATTTTTTGTTTGAATAAACGCGTTTTTTTTCCTTCGCAACCAAGCGACGCTGCACGACAAGCACCCTTCGTCTACTGTAAATAGAAATCTAATCGGAGTTCCGTGATTTTACGAAGGCGTGTGTTGATCGTCCGGATCCTCAAACCCACCCCCCTCATCCCAACTCCAACCCCAACCCCAACCCCGCCTGTTCTTGTAACAACTGCTCACGAATCAAAGGCGGCGCCAGCTTACTCTCGCACGTCCGTGGGGCTGGACCTGACGGCGGCCATGCTAGGAAGCGAGGGCTGTCTGGGTATCATCACCAGTGTCGTGGTGAAAGTGGTGCCTCTGCCGGAGCTCTCAGAGCACTCGTCCTTCCTCTTCAGAGACTTCCAGGTTAGGCTCAGGTTATGCTCAGAGTGTAGCGTGCTTACGCTAGGGGTATTGGTATCACTTACTCGGCAGCAGCAATCTGACCATTTGCTGTTTACCTCTTACGGGGGTCCATAGTTAATAGGACCTTTGGTGTATATAAAAACCTATATATTTACCTATTTTTACTAACAAAATTTGGTCCCGTTAACTATGGACCCCCGTAATAACAAATAAGCCTTGTTGGCTGTTCACGCATTGTTTTTTCCATCAAAAGGTAAGGGTATGGGTAACGCTTCGTATAGAGAGAGGTCACAAAATCGCTGTGTAAGTGCACCCACCTCTACCGCAGAGCAGCATGCATGTTGCCTACGCTTACATTGCCTTGTCTTAACCTCAAACTCTTGGCTTGGCTTGGATTGGATTGGATTGGATTGGCTTGGCTTGGCTTGGCTTGACTTGCTTGGCTCGACTCAGCTCGGCTTGGCTTGACTTGGCTTGGCTTGGCTTGGTCTTAGGCTGGGTTGGGTCGGTTTGGGTGTGTTTGGCTTGGCTTTGGCCTGGCTTGGGGCTTGGCCTGGACTTGACTTGGCTTGCGGTGGGTCAGGTTGGGCTGGGTGGAGTTGGGTTATGTTCGGGTATGTGCGGTTATGTTTGGCTGGGCTGGGTTTTGGGCTGTGGGTTGGGTTGGGTTGGGTTGGGTTAGGTTGTGACGGTCTTAGCTTTCCTTGTCGTGCGTTGCCTTGCCTTGGCTTGTCTTTCCCTGCCTTGCCTCGCCTCGCCTTGTCTTCCCTTGCGACTACGAAGAACAACTGTATTTGCGATGCGGTAGCGTCAGAAACCTACGAAAGCAGCAATGGCAACAACTATCAGCAACAACAGCAACAACATGAACAGCAAAACGTAATGGCACTACTCTACCAACAATAACGACAACAACGCCCGCGTCGCCGTTTTTTTTGTCGCATTGGTTTTGTTCAGACCGGGGTGGCGTTTTGCCGGGAGCTTTCTCGTTCCTCCGGCCGCCTGGGATTGGCCAGCTGCCGCCTGTTGGACAACGCGCAGCTCAGACTTGGAAGGGCCATGAAGGGCGAAGAGGTGGGTTGGTTGGAGTATCAATTGGTTTCAGTCGGTTGGAGTTGGTTTTGGTATATTAGTTGGTTTGGTTTTGAGTTGGTTCGACTTTTGGTGTATTAATTGTAGTTGGTTTTAACCAGTTATGTTTAGTTGTTTTGGGTTTTGAGTTGGCTGTTGTTTTTTTTTTTAGTTGGTTTTCGTTTTTGTGGGTTTGAGTTTGCGTGGTTCTTGGGGGGAGTTTTTTTTTGTCGGGGCTGGTTCATGGTTGGGCTGGTTTGATTCGGATAATTAATTTTATGTTCGAGGTGGTTGTAATTTGAGTTGGTTTCGAGTTTTGAGTTTGGGTAGGGATTAAGTTTTGACTTACAGTAAGTAGTTCGATGTGATGATTTCTTTTTTGTATTTTTTAGTTTGAATCGCTTTTGGGAGTTGATTGAGTTTCGAGCCTGAAGTTTGTCCGGGCCTGGCCGGCTTCGCGTGGATTTGGAGTTGGCCCGCCGCGATCGACCCGCCTACCGTATCTTACTGGGGCCTATCGACATCTGATTATCGATATTCGATCATCACACTATTAACAGTAGAGCAGCGATTACTGAGAATGACCCTATTCGATTGACTCGATTGACGATAGGCGGACGAACATACCATGGATATGTTCCAGGTATTGTTTTTTTGCCGATGATACGGGATTGTATTACGACTGGCACAGCGGTGCACCTAGTTTTTTTTGTGCTTGGTTGTTTTCTTCCGTCGAGACGTTTTTTTGTTTAGCCTTTTTTGTGACAACGGATAATGTGAGCGCACTCGATTACAGCGCGTGCTGGTTTCTCCATCAACGGAATGGTTAAGAGTGATCCACCGCTGCTGTCGCTAGTCGTTTTTATTTTTCGGTCGTAAGCGGCACCAACATCAGCAGCTGTTGAAGCAGTCCCGGGTATCGTACATCAGGCCCCGATTCAGCGATACCCCTCCCCCCCCCCCCTGCTCCGTCTCGAAAATGATGCGCGGTCAATGCTCGAATTATTGAGGCAAGCAAAAAATGAGTACGCCCATCCCCCCCCCCCCCCCCCCCTCCCCCCCCGTATAGACGACGTCATCCCCTCTATTCTCTCCCCCCCCTCTGTAACGATGCGAGTTCTCTCCCCGCTCCCACCACACCTAGTCGACCCTCCACCCCGGTCCTCCGTCTCGAAAAGGATGCGTGGTCAATGGTCCAATGACTAAGGCAAGCAACAAAATGAAATGAATACCCCCCCCCCCCCAGTCTTGACAAGTTCACCCCACCTAAAGGACTCCGTCACCACCCCTCTCCCCCCCGCTCCCCCACTCGTTATGCCTTCCAATACGGGACCAAACCTTACCCTGTCACGTGTGACGCGGCATATCCGAAGGGGGTGAAAGGTTCTGGGCTAAGAGCAGCTGTGAGCAAGCTTGTGCCTGTGGCGCAGGTCGCCTACATCCGGGTGGTGCGGGGGTGGGAGCCGAAGGAGATGTCTGCGGTGACGATGCTGTTCGAAGGATCACGCCAGGAGGTCGCGGCTCAGCGCAGAGAGGTGCGCGTGCGTGCGTCACACTATTTCGGAGGGCCATAGTAAATAGGACCTACGGTACACACAACAACCTATACATTGACCTATTTTTACTAGCAATATTCGGTCCTATTTACTATTAATATGGTCCCCCGTATTACTGTCGTAATCATAGCCAAACGCGGATAGTTAATATGGAGGGATGTATGGCGTTTGGGTTCTCGTCGTGGGTCCTGATCACTCTCCCCCCCCCCCCCCCCCCCCTCTCCATGCTTCTCTAGTGTTGGACATCGTTTGATATATCGAAGTGTCGAACTATGATGTGTCGTGTCGAACGCGGTTTTTGCCCTCCATGTCGAAACGTCGAACTTCCGATGTTTATTATAAATGATAATACTCTATTAGTAGTACACGCACATATATGTAATACGTATATTTGTCAAATTTTCGTACTTTAGCCAACTTTTCTCTTTCGCACGAGCACTTTTAGGCAAAACTGTAAATACACGGACACGGGAAGCCCTGCCGGACACATTGGTCTAGGTCTCGGCGCGATCCGTGCACTCTGAAGCGCGTGGCAGGCGCCTAAAGTTTTTTTTTTCCGGCGGGAGTGGATAAGACGATTTCCCTGGTTTCAGTACGAGAGGCCTTATTTTGTACGTACGTATCGGTACATACATGCTGTCTGTTTTCTCCCCCAGGCTCTCATGAGCTGTGAGCACACAGCTCAGGCATATACCAGGTACACAACAGACAACATGCACAGATTCCATCGTTCCAACGCTGCCGCCCACACGCCGTGCGTGTTCGACACACCCATATGCGTAGTGTTGCTGTGGTTGGTTGTGTTTGTCGGAGCCTGCCGTCCGCATTCCATCGTCTGCCATATATTTTTTTATCCTTATGTACCCGAGATGACGTAGAATATCCCACAGGTACATTTTTTTTGGGTTGTTGCACGGAGAACGGACCACCGCCTAGAGAACAATGCCCACAGCAGTGCACAGAGCGTGCTTACCTCCAGCTTCCTACAGCACCATAACCCTGCTGCCCAGCAGCAGCAATGGGCATACCTTGCGCGTACGGATGATCGTACTGCGGCTATCAAAGTTGGTTTATCGGAGATTTCGATCGATCACTTGTGACCACGCCACGACCATACCACCAGCATCATCATCATCACCTACCTCTCTCTCTGCTTCTTTTGCTGAATGCTGTGTGTGATCCAACATTGCCACTGCTCCAGCTGTGCTCAGCACAGTGCGCCAACAGCAGCAGCAGGCAGGGCACTATGCGCATGTGGAAGATCCGCGCTGTACACTCAGTACTACTGTAGTGTTCGTTGTTGTTGTCATCCGCACATTGGCCTATGCACGTACCTTCCGCAATGTGTGACCGGCATTTTTTGCTCGGTACCGATTATCCCCGGATCGATATATTCGTCGACTCGAGTACAACAAAAACAAATCGTTCGTACAAAACATACTTCACAGCAGTAGTTCTGATTGCTGTGTGTCCTTCACTGCTGACCGATAGATCCTAGAGCCAGCTGAAAGGGGATCAGTACACGTACGTTCCTCACGTGGCATTTTACAGCAGTACTGCTGTATATGCAGTCGTACCTGTACAACCTACTCTACTAACTGGTTGTAGGAGATCGTGCAATGTGTTTCAGATTGCGGAAAAAACGCGACGTGCCAGTGGTACACGAGCACTGCTCATACTGCGCTCGGTAAAAAAAAAATCGTTTCCGAGGTTCGGCTCGCACCGTCCGCGCTTTTTTGTTTCAGTACTATTTAATACAACAGCAGTACATTCGTTATTATTATGCTTGCCTTCCGACAATATAGCGGAGATGCCGTTCCTATATTAACCGAACATCCTTCCTTAAATCAGTAGTATCCCTCATGCGCTTCTCTGCCAGCCGTTTCCCAATTTCCATTCCCCACATCATTTCACTTTAGCTACCGGCATTCATCCACCTTGCTTTTCTGAACGTGTAGTATTATATAATACAAGTTGTGTGTTGTGTTTTCCACTTGTGACTTTTTTCGTACCGGTACGTTCATCCACCTTGCTTTTCTGAACGTATAATAATATGATATCATAATACAAGTTACTACAGTAGTGTGTTTTTACCCAAGGTAATGAGTTTGGGCGCGATTAGGTGTGGCGTGCGTTCATACCTCGACATTCCACAGCTACTCCCAACACTTGGGAGTAAAGCAAAGTATGTTCGAGAAATACTGCTATTATTGTAGGTACTTTGTACACTCGCAGTATTTCAGGGGCTTTGTACTCAAGATAGTGCGAGTACTGGCAGTATTTTGAGGTTCAAAGATCTGTATATACTACTTCAGATACCCCGGGGCTCGCACTAATGCGGGGTTCGCTACTGCTGCTGTTGTCGTGGATACTCCCTGTTGTGCTTCAAGTATCTCGGGGTTCTGTACCGCGGGTACTACGAGTATACCAGTATAGCAGTATTTCGTCCGTTGGTAGTGTTCGTACTGCTTCTGCGAGACTCAGTACTCGCAGTACCGAAATACCCTCAATATGCCCAGTATACTTCGAGTATGATGTATACTTCAACCGTCTGTGCACCGTGTCGACAATTTTCGGCACAAAACACTCCCAGATGGTCCCACACGAGTGCGAGTTGGAGCAAACTACTTTCGCTGGAGACAACTCGAGTCTGGCAGTATTTCGAGATATATATGCATTTGCGAGGGATATATATGAACGTACTGCGAATATTCTTATTAATAATATCTCGAGGTTCTGTGCTGCGCATGTTGTCTTTACTCCAAGTATTTCGTGTTTCGATACTATACTATACTGCGGGTACATACTTGCCTGTGTTCTCGGGGTTCGGTACTGCTCATACTCTCATTACTCTCAGTATTTGGGCCTCATCAGTGCTCGCAATACTTTGGCCGCCAGTACTCCAATACTCTCAGTACTCGGACTTCGATTTGTTCTCGAGTTTTTATCTGTGAAAGCTTGATGTTACCCTGAGCACCAAGAAACGTTCATTTTGGGGGAATATATACATATATATATACATTGTACCAGTATTATGTATGTGCTGTACCTTTTACTCAGCCGGTCACAAAGTATTATGATGGCGCAACCTCGACCTCACGCAACTTTTTTGTACTTACGTTTGCGCCGCATACATTGATTTGATCGCCGCGAGTCATCTGTTCAGGATCAATATCCGCCAGCCGATACCCTGTTTTATATTATTATTGTAGTAATGACCCCACACTAATTCCGCAAACAGCAGTGGAATAGTATGTCCTCGAAAATATGTGTGTGTTCTTCACGTTAAAATGATGGGTTTATGCAGGTAGGTATATTACTTCTAAACAGGTGTGCAGGATTTCATACATTATTATTTCGCTCTTGCGCCACTCCCATAGGCACCTCCCGGAGGGGAACCTTGTATACATATAATAGAGCTGTGAGGTCGAGGATTTTTCGTCGAAGCTCGTGTTTGCCAGCTGCGTGTCATAATTCGATTTGTGCGTTCTACGGGTTTATGTCTTAGCGAAGGATGTATATTCCTTGCCTCAGAAAAAGAGAAGCTTACAGTAAGCAGCACGTGAGTACGCCCCCCCCCCCCACCCCGCCCCTCCCCCCCGTGCAAGAAATGCCTGTCTGGTGGGTGAAAACCCGACGTGCTCCGTCCCGGCATTGTACGGATGCGAGGGTCTACCTACGGTCATACGACTACGGCCCTGCGTATCATTGAGATTGAGTATCCCCCTCCCCCCTCCCACACGATCGCCGCGAACAACGACAAACAAATATTAATATCAAGAATGCTTGGTCACATGTGCATATGGTCATGGGACTACGGCCGTGCATGGCATTGAGTACCCCCCCCCCCCCCCCCCCCCCCTCCCTCTGACGACCACCGCTATCACGGACTAATGGATATCAAAACCGGCTTTGTCCGGTCGTACGACCACGACCGTCCATGACATTGAGCAACCCCCCCCCCTCCCCCCCCCCCGAACAACAACAACAACAACAAACAACATCGAACAGATATCAAGAATGGCGCTATCCCACGGCGGCATGAGCGGAGGGGCCAGCGCGGGCAAGTCCGGCTACGACCTCACCTTTGCCATCGCTTACCTCCGAGATTTCGCACTGATGTTCGACGTGCTGGGAGAATCCTTCGAGACCTTCGTCGCGTGGACAGCCTTGGAAGGCCTGTGTGACCGGGTGAGTTGAGGGGAGTTACATATCGCGGGGGAGTTGTAGGGAGATTGAGGGATTTGTCTTAAGGTTTAAGGGAATTTTTAGGGGGTCGGGGGGGGGGGGGGGGGGGGGGGGGGGGGGGGGGGGGGGGGGGGGGGGGGGGGGGGGGGGGGGGGGGGGGGGGGGGGGGGGGGGGGGGGGGGGGGGGGGGGGGGGGTGGGGGGGGGGGGGGGGGGGGGGGGGGGGGGGGGGGGGGGGGGGGGGGGGGGGGGGGGGGGGGGGGGGGGGGGGGGGGGGGGGGGGGGGGGGGGGGGGGGGGGGGGGGGGGGGGGGCAGACTTTACCCTTTGCCGTCGCGTATCTCAGAGACTTCGTGCTCATGTTCGACGTGCTCGGAGAGTCGTTCGAGACGTTTGTCCCCTTGGGAGGCTTGCGTGACCGGTGAGTGGGTCGGAGCGTTGGGGAGGAGTTGGGGGGGTATGGGGGAAAGGGGCTTTGGTCGAGTGGGAGGACTGGAGGAGTGGGATGGGTTAGGTGGGGGGGGCAAGGGAGGGGTATTGCGGTGGGGGGGGGGAGGGGGGAGAGGGGGGGCGCTCCGGTTTGTACCCCCCCCCCCCCCCCCCCCCCCCCCCCCCTGGATGTTTTTTAGGGAGGATCGTATCGTTATAGCAATGGTTGACGCCCACACCCACGTTTTCCCCCCGCCCACGTTTGTTTGGTGTGGTTTTTTGAGGCCATTGACAGTTCAATCGACCGGTGCCTGTTTAAGTACTGCCAGTATACTCATACTGCCAGTATACTAATACTGGCGGAACATACTGCTCTACTGTATGTAGTACCAGGTATACCCCAAGCTTCACCGATCAAGCTTTCGCAACGCGGCATTCAGTCCTTACACTACTTTTTTTTTTGGACTACGTCGCGCATAGAAAGGCTGCTCGGTCGCGTTGCGCCAATAAATTATTCGAAGAAGTCATGTTTCGGATGGGATATCTTGGGCTCATATTGCGAGGAGCTCAGAATGTGAGGCACCCCCGCCCCCGCCCCCCCCCCCCCCCCCCCATACCGAGGCGTTACCTTTTTTACCAATTAAACGAAAGCTAAATAGGTAGTAAAAATTCGCCCGTGTGTTTTTTTTTTGTTTTCAGGTCCGTGAAAGGGTCCGCAGGGAGCACCGCCACATGTGCTTGAGGGGCGATGCTTTCGTCACACACCGCGTCACACAGTTGTACCCGGAGGGAGCGTGCGTCTACTTCTACCTCGCCATATATGCACAGGTAATAGTATATCTAGTCTACTCTTGTCCATCTGGCGTAGCCTTCAGATTCACGCCTGCCAGGGATGTATACCCACGCGATAAAGCCACCTCTTTTCACGGATCGGGTCACTTCTTGCGGGTCGGGTCGGGTCGGGTCGGGTTAGATCGGTCGGGTCTGGGTCGGGTCGGATCGGGTCGGGTCGGATCGGGTCGGGTTAGATCGGGTCGGATCTGGTCGGGTCGGATCGAGTCGGGTCGGATCGGGTTGTGTCAGAGTGACCCGACCCGACCCGCGAACTGTTTTAGTTGTCGAAATCTGACCCGACCCGACCCGACCCCACCAGATCCGTGGTATTTTGAAAACTTCCTGCTGTGCGTTGCTCAGCGACCTGCTCGGTGCACGCATGTTTTATGCTACGCGCTCCTAAACGATACCTGGTTGCTCAATATGGAGTTCGTTCGAATAGTCTGATTAGCCTGATTAGTCTGTTTGATCGGGTTGGATCCTGTTTATCTTGTGTATCTATTTGTTTTGTTGGGTCCCGTTTTTTCTTCTGTTGATTCCGGTTTGGTGTCGGTTTTATCTCATCGTCTGTTCGATCCGATAATCCGATTCGTATGTTTCCCCCGATTCGCTTTTTTGTTTCGTGGTTGTCATACATACCCACATGTTGTTACGTGTCTCCGCCCCCCCCCCCCCCCCCCGCGCCGATGTGCACAGGGGGTTTCCAACCCCACGGCCGCGTTTTCGGCCCTGGAAGAGGCAGCGAGAGACGAAATCCTATTGGCTGGCGGCTCGCTGAGCCACCACCACGGCATCGGCAAGGCTAGAGCAGGTGGGTATCGGCCAAAAATATTTTTATTTACATATAAAAAAAAAAATGCTATAAGGTAGCATCGCTCTGCTTTGAACTTTTTAGTACGGCAGTCCCGTCTTGGAACAAACTATTACGGGGGACCATAGTAAATAAGACCTACGATACACACAAAAACCTATTGATTTCCCTGTTTTTAGCTTACAATATTTGGTCCTATTAACTATGGTCCCCCGTAATACCTAGAACATGAGTGGTTTGTCTCCAAAATGGGACCGCAGTTTGCCCCAGAAGAGTCAACCCTTACACACCTCGGATAATTCCCACTTGATGATGTACATCTTCCGGGACAAATGGATTCCTGAGCTGTACTGTCTACTGTAGCTCATGCTGTCGGGTTGGGTTTTGACCAAATTTGTACTATTTTGAGTTGAATTTTGCAATTTTGCCTTCCGGAAATGTACGGTAGTGCATGCTTCACTCCGATATGTATTCCAGGTGTGCGTTAATTTTTCTTCGGCAGTCCGTGCTGTATTCGGGTACGTGATGCCAAAGCTGACAAGAAAAAATGTTATGTGACAGTTATACTCGAATATTCCGTACCTCCCCGCGTTTGTCTCAATGCGAAAACTAGACCTGCCCCCCCCCCCCCCCCCCCCCCCCCCCCCCCCCATACGCATTGCGGCCATGCATGACGTGCGTACCCCCCCCCCCCCCCCCCCCCCCCCCCCCCCCCCCCCCCCCCCCCCCCCAGGCCGTGTGTAGAACACCAACTTCGATCGTGGCTATGCGTGCTGAAAGACTCGATGGTGACCCCCACTCCGATAAGACCACTACCACCAACACCACCAAAGACAAGGCAACACTAACACCGCCGCAACCCCCCCCCCCCCCCCCCCCCCCCCCCTCTTATATGTTATATGTAGGTTGGAGTTTGGGTTGGAGTCGGTTGGCGACGACATTGTAGAACGTGCCGCTCACTGCGTGAGCTAGACAACCAGGGTACCGTTTTTTTTGTTTTGGCGGTCACCACGGCTGGCGGTCCAGTTATAGACCATTTTGTGAGGGGTAGATAACCTTAAATTCGCGCACAAGGGGAATTGCCGTATCACGTAGTGTGCACCAGGTATATGATAAGGTACCCACGAGGTAGATCGTGTACATATTGCAGTCTCTGGAGGTGGTTATTACGCAACATAAAAAAAAAATCAGATCTATTTATTCGAAGTTGTCACCCATATGCAAGAAAATCCGCCTCAAAAGCGGTGCTTGGTAGGATGCAGCTCATCCTTCATGCAGCTCGCCCAACATGTCACGGCGCTCCGCGCTTGGTGCAAACAATGTCTGCCTGGCCGGTGAAAACCCGACGTGCTCCCTCCGTCCCGGCATTGTAGGGATGCGAGGGTCTATGGTCATACGACTACGGCCATGCATGATAATGAGTACACCCGCCCCCCTGTCCGTCTGATGAGCGCCCCAAATTGGAGGTATCTCTTTGGGAGTGGCAGCGGTGCTCCGTCGCGTAAGGGGTGGGTGGTCAATGGTCAAATGACTACTGCGAACAACAAATCAGTCCCCTCTCAACCCCACCTTCAACTTCAACACCCTCCCCCCCCCCCCCCCCCCCCCCCCCCCCCCCCCCCCTGCCGCACGTGTAGGTTTCATGTCTCGGGTCTCGTCCCCCGTGGTGACTGACCTCGTGGTCGGCATGAAGCGCGCCCTCGACCCGCGAAATGTTTTGGGCGCCAGGAACAGCCTTCTCGCCGCTCAAACGTCGTGAGAGATGTACGCGACTCTACCGGTGTCTATTTCGGTGCAACTCGAGCGAGCGAGAGGATGGGCTGTCGGCATGGTCAGAGAAAATATACTCGGCTCTGAAAACCTGTAACCCTATACCTGATATCTTGTAGTATTTCCTATGCCCTGACCCCGACCGACCGCCTCCTGGGAACGCTCTCGGGATAGTTCTCGTGTGATGTTTCGGGAAAACTATCGGGAAAGTTCTCGAGAAATTCCTCGGGAGATTTCTCGGGAAAATTCTTGTCGGCGCGGCGCGTGGGAGGGGCGGGGGCGATCGACGACTTACCCCACGGCGCGATGGGTGGAGGAGCATCACCGTGGTAGTGGGAGTTGTGAGTGGTGCCTAGAGACGGCCAGCATGTAGGTGGTGTAGGCGCTGCTGCTGTTTGCTGTCGCTCTTGGTGGCCGCAGTGTGATTTGACGTAATGCAAAGTGATGCTCGTGAGAGACTGCTGTTGTTGTTGGTAGTATCTTGCATGGCCCCGAGTGTTTGTCGTGCTTGATGAGGTTGTCGGTGACAGCTGCAGGCGAGCTTTGCTGGAGGCAAGGAGTGCCGGAGAGGGACTGTGGCTGGTGCAATGTGTAGTCGCAGGAGGCGGATTTGTTTTAGACGGACTTGCACTTGTTGCTCGGTTCATTGTGAAAATCCCAGTGTCAGTACCTGGTACCAGGTAGCGAGTAGAGGTGTACCAGGTAAATTGTTGCTTGCTGCCTTTGCAGTAAAGTGACGCAGCCCACCGTTTTGTGTCGCCGTTGTGGGCCGTTGACTCGGGGTGCCGCCTTCAGCGATACATCGATATATCACAAACTTTCAATACGATACATGATATCGAATTCCGATACTCTTGATATACCGAAACGTTAACGTCCGACACTACTATTAATAGCGCTTGCTGCGTTCGGTTCGGTTCAGCGAGGTATGCACGAGTTCTAGAGGCACCATACGTTTGTTTATTGCTGCCTTTGCAGCAAAGTGAGGTAGTCGAATCAATGTGAGCCGTTTCGAGTTTGGATGCCACCTACCCAGACGGCGGCATGCCTCGCCTTGCCGTATCGCTTGGAAGCAGCTCGTGTTGCGCCGTGGCATCGTGGGGCCATCCTTCCATTCCGATGCCAACGTATACCTGGTACCGGTTAGGCCACGATGGCCGCAAAATATAGGGACGTGATGGACAGTTTTGACATGACCCCTCTCGGGCGTTCAGGGGGAATTCATTGCCGATAAAAAAAAAGTGACGACTCTAAGTACAGCGACAGCCACTTCGTGATTGCAAGATGACACCTATTGGGGTGTCCGAGTTTTGCCATGCAAGGCAAGGAGTCGCACCGTGCGGCACGAGGGGGGGGGCAAGATTATCCCTACCCATACTTGTGGGCCTTCACACGCTAAAGCTGGGGGTTGACGACGCTTCAGGCTGTCAACTGTTTTTTGTTTTTGTTTTTGTTTTTTAGTCTTTTATCTCGGGGTCCCGAAAGCGTCGATGTGAACACCAAGCATTCCTTACATTTCCTTCTTCCAGAGTGGTTACCTGGTATACTAGAACTGCAGTATGTTCGATGTTTTTGTTTCGGGTGGTGTTAGTGGTAATGGCGATATCAGGGTGGTGGTTGGGGTGCTATATAGGGGTAGGGGTAGCAGATGGGGGGGGGGGGGGGGGGGGGGTGTCACATATGGCCGCAGTCGTTTGGGGGGGGGGGGGGGGGGGGGGGTACTCATTATCATGCATGGCCGTAGTCGTATGACCATAGACCCTCTCATTCTTGCAATGCCGGGACGGAGCACGTCGGGTTTTCACCGACCAGGCAGACATTGCTTGCACCAAGCGCGAAGCGCCGTGAAGCGTCCGGCGAGTCGCATGTAAGGGTGAGCTGCATCCTACTGAGAACCGCTTTAGACGCAGATTTTCTTGTATATGGGTGACAGCATCAATGAGTTCAATTTAATTTCCGGTGTGGCCACTTTCAGAGACAGCAGTGGGAGTACTATCTAACTGCCTCGTGGGTGCCTTACCATGTACCCACTGCGTATTACGATCATCCCCCTTGTGCGGAGTAAAGGTTCTCCCCGCACAAAAATGATCTAACTTGACCGCCAGCCGTGGTAACCGCCAAAAACAAAAAAACGGTGCCCTGGCTGTCTAGCTCACGCAGTGAGAGGCGTGTTTTACAGCGTCGTCGCCAACCGACGCCAACCCAACCTATATTTATATATACCAGGTATATGAGGGGGGGGTGTACTCATTATCGTGCATGGCCGTAGTCATATGACCATAGACCCTCGCATCCCTACAATGCCGGGACGGAGCACGTCGGGTTTTCACCGATGAGGGGGGGGGGGTGTACTCGATAGGAGAGATGTACTCGATCTCATGCATGGCCGTAGTCGTATGACCATAGACCCTCGCATCCCTACAATGCCGGGACGGAGCATGTCGGGTTTTCACCGACCAGGCAGACATTGCTTGCACCAAGCGCGAAGCGCCGTGAGGTGTCCGGCGAGTCGCAAGAAGGGTGAGCTGCATCCTACTAAGAACCGCTTGTGAGGCGGACTTGCATATGGATGACAGCTGCAATGAGTTAGTTTAATTTCCGATGTGGCCACTTCCAGAGACAGCAATGGGAGTACTATGTAACTGCCTCTTGGGTGCCTTACCTTGGACACTACGCGATACGATCAATTCCCTTGTGCAGAATAAAGGTTATTTACTTCGCACAAATGATCAAACTAGACGACCAGCTGTGGGCGACCGCAAAAAAAAACAAAAAAAAAAAAAAAACGGTACCCTGGTTGTCTAGCTCACGTAGTGAGCGGCATGTTTTACAGTGTCGTTGCCAACCGACGCCAATCCAACTCATATATAATATATAATAGGGCCAGGGGGGGGGGGGGGGGGGGGGGGGGGGGGGGGGGGGGGGGGGGGGGGGGGGGGGGGGGGGGGGGGGGGGTGGGGGTTTCGTTTCGAAACAGACGCGGGGGGTTCAGAGATATTTGTTTGTGTCGGCCGTTTTTGTGGTGTCCAGGCAGCGTGCGTCGCCTCGCTGTTCGCTGGATAGGAAGAGTAGAATGTCGGCGCGACCCTTGCGAGTTGTTGCCGTGCTGTGGTCGTTCTGGGTAGGCAGGCCGGGTGGGGGGGGGGGGGGGTGGGGTGGGGGGGGGGGGGGGTATTTTCGTACAGCACACGCGAATAAAGTTGGTAGTGATCGATCGTGCGTCGACTTGTCCGCCTCTCAAACATGTTCTTACTGCCCGGTGCCCTGGTGTGCGGCTCCACGTTGAGGCCGTGATGTTGATCTCATGGACGACAACAGGAGCCCAAGCCAGTGGTCACGATAAGGCCTCGAAAGAGTCTACTTTACTGCATGTCAAACCTCATGCTTTATGGCAGACCTTCAGTTTCGTGTCAGACTTACTGCTGTGTGTTAGGGTGTTGCCGTTGTGTGTTGCCAGATCTCTAGTTCACCGCGTACGAAAGTGTAGTGTTAGATGCTGCTGTTTTGTTGCTTAGATAGCAGAGTAGCGGCAGCAGGTTAGTCACTGGAAGGTGGCTCGAGGCATGTCTGCTGTTGGTAGGACGCCAACAAATGCAGTGTCCTGCACAATCTCATAACAATGTTGGGTGGTGTTCGATACCAGGCAGGTATCTGCTACCGAGGTCTTGTGCTTCCGCCTTGAGTCTATCTCCCACGTTCAGGAACAGTATGGTCAATCGACAAGAAGAGCAGGAGGAAGAGGGAGGCTGTTATGGTATCCCCTTTTCCGCTGTTGCGGAGTTCTGATTTGTAGCAAGTGTCCCCTCATCATACCTGGCAGGCGTTATCGCCTTCCTGGGTGGGGATTCTCTCGCCCATTCGTTCTGAAGGCATCCGGAGAAAGCTATTACTAGAAACAGTAATTTCCAAATACCATTACCACCTTATTGCATACAGTACTTATCGAATTTCGTCCAATTTTTGCGATCTTCGCAACTTGCGGTATTGGAGGAAATCTCGGGAAAAAGTATTTTCACACGTAGCGGTGTTACTACTCCTGTAGCGCTGAATATCGAACGAGAATCGAAGTTCTAAACGAGACCGATAAGTGAAAGAAACTAAGCGATACTACTGTACGATTTCAATATTTGATATATGGAAGCTTTCTTGCTACTCGCAATACTGGTAGGCTTAGTTTGCGTGGGCAATATGTGAACGTTTCTACCAGTAGCCCAACGGACTGAGACCTTAACGAATGGCGTCGTCGGCAGGACCCGAACCTGCGCGTGAAAATCACAATGGGTTTAGCATTTCGTTCAGTAGTATATCTGCAAAAAAAAAAAAACAACTGGGTGATGCCAGGGGGACGGAAGAGTGCAAAACACGTTCGATACGCGTCGATTACATCGAAACTTTCATTTTCGACATGATATCCAACACCACAGTAGTAGTGTTTCTTACTGTAAGGTCTGTCGCGCCTGAGCTACCGGTACGGGGAGCTTATACCGTAAACTGGCGCAAAAACCACCGCTATACCACTTGGTAGTTTTCGAGGTAAATGGGTTCGGGATTTCTGTCAATGAAGACGACAGATAAGTGTGGACTGGTATAGGATTTACGTTTTAGAGACCCCAATCAACACCGGATTCACGTTTCAGACCCCAACTGACACTGAATATATTTTGCAGAGACCGAACAAATCTACACTGCTTTTCCATTTCAAAGACTCCAGCTGGCACAGGGGAATTGCAGCACGACAAGCGGTGTGTGTTGCCAGGTACTGGTACAAAATACCATCACAGACCAAGATAGTACCAGGTATAGCTGCGGCTGTAAGAACTCGTGCCCACAGCAGGATAATTGTACCTGTCGTCCACTAGTGGTCGGTCGGTCTCTTCGGCCATCTCGAAAGGGGTGTCCCTCTATTTTTGGCGCCGCGGAAATAAAAAAACTCGCGTTCGCTCGAAATAAAGATTTTGAATACTATTTTTGGTCGTCTTGAACCGCCACGGGCATCAAACACGCCACAGGATTTACCTATACCTCCCTCTACCTCAGCCCCCACCACTACCGACATCAACCAGAGATACGATCGAGGCTGCTTGCTGAAAAGTGAAGACAGACAAACACGAACACCGCGCGCAATAATTGCCACCCGAAAAAGCATCACAGCATGCACAGCATACAGGCAGGCAAGCAGGCAGCGCCCATTGCTTATCGCTGCTAATATGCGAGGTCCGTAACCCCCCCCCCCCCCCCGCCCCCCCGGCTCCGCGTGCGCTCGCAGCAAACAACCACACCGCTCGTTTTTTCTGGAACGACAAGATAGGACTAGCCAAGCCCAGCCAGGCCAAGCTACACAAAGTCAAGCCAAGCCAAACCGAGCCAACCAAAGCCAAGCCTAACCAGGCCACGCGAAGCCAAGCGAAGCCGAGCCAAGCCAAACCCTTTTGACCCAAGCCAAGCCACGTCAAGCCAAAACAGGCGAAAGCCACGCCAGTACAAGCCAACACACGCCAAGCTGTAACACAAAACAAGGCGAGGCAAGGAGAGGCAAGGCAAAGGCAAGGCAAGGCACGGCAAAACAAGACAAGGCAAGACACGATGACACGATGCACCGCGCGGCGGACCTCGCCTGTCCACCCCGTACCCTCTCTTGCAGAACGCTCGCCCCAGACCAAACCAACAAAAGGTTAACAGGCGAAAGCCACGCCAGTACAAGCCAACACACGCCAAGCTGTAACACAAAACAAGGCGAGGCAAGGAGAGGCAAGGCAAAGGCAAGGCAAGGCACGGCAAAACAAGACAAGGCAAGACACGATGACACGATGCACCGCGCGGCGGACCTCGCCTGTCCACCCCGTACCCTCTCTTGCAGAACGCTCGCCCCAGACCAAACCAACAAAAGGTTGTGAGCGCCACAGCAGCAGCACACCATGTGATCCGCCCTCCCCCACCCCCTCCACACACATACTCGCCTCCCCCCCACTATTAAAAAACAAACGATCATATGACAAACCTGGAACCCAGAGCTGTTTAACCCTCACCCTACTGCGAGACATTTTCCCACACCAACTCCCTCACCCTACTTTGCTCTCAAAAACGAGGGTACATTTCCTAAATGGGGACAATCCACCACTCTTTCACTTGCCGCGAAAAAGAAATCCCACAATACGTTTCCGACTCCAAGCCGTTGGTACAGTGTTAGCTGGTTGGTTGCACAAAGGACCTACTTACACCGATACTACTATATCGATAAGTTGTTCCCTCTATTGTCGCAATATGTCCCCCCCCACCCCCGCCAAACGGATGCACTTGTGTATACGAGTACATATATACCAGAAAAACGTTTCGAGCGGGTTAAGAGATCAGGCCGTCAGACTGCATTTTGTTTTTGTTCTACTTGCCCGTACAACAAAAATCCTACTTCCGCTAATCGAAGCACTCATGTTGAAGTGGGCGCAACCACGTTTTTGGGGGACACAACATACTCGAAATTAGTGTGGGACATCTTATTTTGTTCGCAGTAGTAAGAAAAAAAGAGTTAAGAAATGGACTTTTTTCTCTTTTTTTTTCCCCCTACTCGTCTGTGACGCAGCCCTCCGACGCGGAAGCCACGTTTTTGATGTACTTAAACAGCGTACCCTTCGTCGCTGGCAGCGGCGGTGGGGTCCAGTCTTGTCTCCGTGCGTCCAGCTCGGCCTGAGACGGAAGCAAGACAGAGGGGGAGAAAAGGAACATGAGTAAGGGGAAGGGGGCGTTAGAGGAGGAAAGGAGGGGGAAGGAGGGAGGGGAGCACCGTTCCTGCGCCTATTTCAGACACCTCCAACATTGGGGCGCATAATACGTGCTTCCCATATATGGGAGGAGGGGGGGGGCACTCATGTCATGCTTGGCCGTCGTCATATGACCATAGACTCTCGCATCCCTACGTACAGTGCCGGGGCCGAGCACGTCGGGTTTTCACCGGCCAGGCAGACATTGCTTGCACCAACACGAAGCACCGTGAGGTGTTCTGCCAGTGGCGTGAAGGGTGAGCTGCATCCCACTAAGAACTGCTTGTGAGGGGGATTTCGGGCCCTTGTGCGTATTTTCTTGAAAAAAGATGACAGCGCTGAATAGGGAGGAGGGGGGGGGGGGGAGGGAAAAGCGGGTACATCCAATGACCATCATTGCGGGGCACCGGCCAATCGCACCATTAATACGTTGGCAAAATAACGCTATGGTATATATTATACGTATACATGGTCCGGCATGTGCACGTATCATACACCGACACGCAATAAACAAATACCTGGTACCAGGTACCTGGCAATGCATACCATACACACTGTGGTGACTAGCGTGTTGATGATTTGGTTACATACATTCATGATGACAGCACACCCATTATACACAGCATTCACATCAATGCACCTCATACAGATCGAATGAGGCGTGACTAAAGGTTAGCCTTCGATTGGTGGAAGGTCGGTCACGAGTCAGTAGAGTCCTTGCGTAGAGAGCAATCTTCACTGCGCAAGAGAAGGTTTCATGAGGGGGATTGCGTTTTATTGGTATATTTTCGTCAAGTGTTCACATCTGATCGATAGCATCTTCCTTGTCTTACACGCTAAAAAGGTGCGTTTGGAACAAGCGCTGCACATTGTCAAATAGCGAATGGAGTATACTAAAAATACAATATATACCATGCATACCATACACAAAGTACGTAAGTTACTAATCATACACCTCAACGAAAATCATGCTAGCGTATCGATGGTCCTGTCCTTCGCGTCAATGAGCGCATAGCATCGTCATCCTTCAAGAGTGCAATAATTCGAATAAAACAAATCATACAAATCACACAAATCCCAAAAATCATGAAGATCATGTTATACGAAAAATGAAAATAATTGCCATCCTTCAAGAGAGCAACAATTCGAAAAAGCAAATCATACAAATCATACAATTTTTACGAATCGTGAAATCATACAAATAATGTGCAACACACACCTTGGAGACTAGCGTGTTGATGGTCCTGTTCTCCGCGTCGATGATAATAGGGTCGCCATCCTTCAACAGAGCGATAGTCCCACCCTCCCGCGCCTCGGGCGTGATGTGCCCGATGATAAACCTGCCCGTGAAAAAGAAAAAAAAAGAAAGAAAAACACGACTCAAACATTCCAGAACATACCAATAATGTGCTCGTGTTTTCATCATCATCGTCGTCATCATCAACCATCCTCAATCATCGTCATCATCATCATCACTTTTTCTTTCCAGCTTCAGGACAAGCCGTGGTCACAGGCGCGTCGTCGACCCTTCTCCCCCGCCGGTACTTGCCCGCATTTTTAATCGCGCATAGCATAGGGTCCATTCAGCATTCCCACTGCTCGTCTATTTTCGTCAAACGTTGCTATAACTCAACGCTCTCGAAATTTCCGCCATGGCGTATACCGGTGACTATTGAAACATCGGACAGAGCATCGGTTACCACTTGATCTGTACCTGGTAGTCCTTAAAGTCCTTTAGGGATTGCAATCTCGTCTTGGGGACCAACCACTCCATTTCAAGTAGTTTGTCCCCGAAAAGCGGGACCGTGGTACTATTTATCACTGAAAGAGTTAAGGGAAGATAGATTCTCGGTCCGTTTTGGTCTATGGAATCTACAACAGTAGCATACGTTTGTTGGGTTGGATCTGCCCTGTAAGGCGGATAGATCATGCACAACCTTTCACAACGGCAGGGGAGGAACTAGATAATCTAATGTACTGTAGCTCGTGATCTACCTGATCTATCTGATCTATAGATGAAGTGCAGCAGTAGATCATGATCACTCCGAGGTGTAAAATTATTATCACGGGGGACCATAGTAAATAGGACCAAATATTGCCATTAAAAATAGGTAAATATTTAAGTTTTTGTGCGTATCATAGATCCTATTTACAATGGTTCCCCGTAATAGTACATGCGCGTCAGCTGTAAGTCCGACCGATTCAGTATTCAACTATAAAATAGTAGCTGATGCTCAGTTTCTGTTTTAAACAGGGGCCGAAACGACCATAACCAAAACCAGGCACAGATCAACGACAGTCAGGTATCAAGGTTACCAGATGAGGTCCCCTTACAATCTGGGAGGAAGGATCTATAGGTTGGTAGGCTGTTCAGGTATTTTGGTTCCTGTTGGGATCACGGTACGGACGAAGACCCAATCCAACCGCTACCCCTAACCCCAATCCTAATCCTAACCCTGACCCCAAACCGCGGCCAAAACGGGCCAAAACTTTTCATAAACGCGGCTGGCTGCGCCGCGTTTGCATCGAACTAGGAAATTTCTCAATTTACGGACGACGATTCCGAAGTGCAGACCGCGCTACGCAAAAAAAAAAAGTCAAAAATTCCCCTAAAGATCCTTTCTCCCAGATCTGCTAAACCTACTTTACCAGATTAGCAGGTCGTTGCTTTGCCACGACGTCGACGTCCTGTTTGCCTTCACCACCGCGGAAAGAAACAACACCAACAGCAACAGCAACAACAACAACAACAACAACAACACACGACGAACAACGAAACGGAAGAAAACAAATCCCGCTCTATCCCCAAATATCGAACATAAGGACGGTTTGTACACTAATTTTAAGTTAGAAACGGTCCTGATGTCCAGCTACAGAGTGATATTTGTAAAAAAAAAATCAAAATGGAAGTACGTAATAGAAACACGCCAGCTGCGAGTACGACAGATAGAGCGGTCGAGAATCAGCTTCGTAAATACGCAGCGGAAGAAAAAAAAAAACTTGCCCAACAGGGGTAGCCAAAATACCTAATCGAAAAAAACAAAAAACAAAAAAAGCGTGAAAAAAAAACGCGCACGTATGTATGAAAAACGAAAATAGTGAATAAAAAAAAAAAACACGCAACATACTCGTAGGTAGTGTTGTTTTCGTCAGGAAAAAAATACACGCGCTTGCTCACCCGTGAGACCCGCCCGAGAACCTTCCGTCGGTGATGAGAGCCACCGAGTCGCCCAATCCCGCCCCCATGATGGCCGAGGAGGGGGTGAGCATCTCCGGCATGCCAGGCCCGCCCTTGGGTCCTTCGTATCGGATGACCACCACCATCCCCGGCTTGATCTCTTTTCGCGCCAAGGACTCCAACATGTCCTCCTCGCAGTCGTAAACCTTCGGAACATCGGAATAGATATGTATAAATATATGTCGACATTGAGCAATATCGGAATTGCGTCAGTATGCCATCGGAAATATCGGAATGGCTGGGCTGATGAATATCGGAATAGTGATACATCGGAACGCCGGAATACAGTACGTGCGAGTATCATAAACCTTGAGATATATGTGGAGGTCGAACAGAAGGATAATCGCGGAATAACGGTACTACCGGATTGACTTGAATGTCGGGGTGTTGCGACATCGGAATGACGGAAGAGCGAGCCATGCCCGGCTTGCCTCCTTACGCGCCGCCAACGACTCCAATCTGTCCTCCACGCCGTGGTAAACCTTCGGAATATCGGAATATATTGTAAGGTCGAAACAAGCAACATCGGAATACAGGAACGACGATTTCTGAATGGCTGGATGCGGGAACGGCCAAATATCGGAATATCGAAGCATCGGAATGACATAACAGCGAATCATGCCCGGCTTGATCTCCATACTTACGGACGCACCAACGACTCCAACATGTCCTCCTCGCAGCCGTAACCTTCGGAACGTATATCGAAAGTCGACAATGAGGAACATCGGAAAAAATGATCTGATGATCTAATGATATCATCGTCTATACTACGGGTTAAGCGGGCACCTACCAGAGTACAGATTTGGTATATATATATACCCTACCGCTACTCAATAACAACACGTATTTGTTATCGTATGATGCGCATACGTACCCTGTTTTTTCATCCTGTCAGTATATGCACATGTTGACACCATGGCAGGCTACAGCAGCAGCTACTGTAACAAACCTTGGCGAGTCCCGAAAACGTGAGACCTTCCTTGCCCGTGATCTTCGCCACAGCGCCCCCTGACGCAACGTTCCCGTACAAGATCTGCAAAAACGAAAAAAATATATATATAAAATAAATAAATAAGTAAAGAACGCATTTATGATAGCTCGTTTCTTGTTGATTTCCATATTTCATACCAGATAAGTAATTTGCCCCCCTACGTTCTGGCTGTACATATGAATGATCGAGCTTTAAGCTGGCCATTGTCGAGGGTAAAATACAAAAAAAAAAAATTGAAGCAAATGAGGACCGTATGTACAAGCTTGTCCCAATGACCCCGGCATCGCATAGCATCCAGAGGAATCACGTGCCTGCTGTCTTTTCACAAGGGATGTACTGCAGAACGAACACGCGCTACCCCCCCCCACCACCACCTAAACCAATCTTACCATCACCACTACCACCGACTACCACCACCACCCGCTACCACTACCACCACCACCACCACACCCACCAACACCACCACTAATTCACCACCAATCCCCATCCTTACACAACCACCACCAACCACCACCTCCTACCAGTAAGTACTTTTTTTTTTGTTTTGCAGAGCGACCGAAATACTTACTAGTCCGTCTGCCCCCCCCCCCCCCCCCCCCCCCTCTGTGATGGTTGGGTTGGCGTCGGTTGGCAACGACACTGTAAAACATGCCGCTCACTACGTGAGCTAGACATCCAGGGTACCGTTTTTTTTTTTTTTTAACCCGGGGATAGGGGGGTGGACAAGATCCTCAGTGGCCTTAATAAGAGGAAATAGCAACAAAAAACGACAGCACGGCTCGCAGTAACAATCACCAAAACCACCACCACCACCACCACCACCACCAAAACCGCGCCCCACCTGCAAGTGCCCCGTTGCCTTGATGGGTTTGGACAGGGGCATGATGATTTCCTGGCCTTCCTTAAGCCCGGGAAGGTCCGCTAAGTTCTCGGCGAGCGTCCTGAAGTGGACATAAGTGGGACGCAATCAACACCGCGCCGTCACGAAAAAAACAAAAACACATTCATCAAGTTGAGAGTGAGACTATCACGGAGGACCATAGTAAATAAGTAGCACCTACGGTACACACAAAAAACCTATATGTTTCCCTACTAATACTAACAAAATTTGGTCCCATTTACTATGGTCCCCCGTAACAACAATCCACAATGTACAACAACAACAACAAACCCGAGGTGTGGCTGTGGCGTGCCTGTATGATACGCGTAAGATCAGTACCATCACCAATGTCACGATCAATGCCATTACGTACCAACCTCAACCGCAACAGGCAGCATATACAAGCACCAATACCAACATCAACATCCATCAGCACCATCATCAATGTCAAGCTACACTTTCCGGTGACCGCCATACGCACGATCCGTCCACGAGCGCCTCCCCCTTGAGCATCTTCAGCACCGTCCGAATCGATATCATGCGTAGCACCATCAGCATCAACACCAACAGAACTAACTATAAACTTGTTTGGGCTGGCCGGTCGGTGATACTTGGCCGGTGGCTGCTCTTTTTTTTCTCTAGCTTTCAAGAGTATTTTTCTAATGTTGTTCGCTTTTGCCCGGTGGTTACGTACGAGTATGTAGCAGGCACTGCACGAGGAACGAACGCCTGCTGCCTGTGTACTCCCTTTTCCGCTTGCAACACCAGGGGGTTTCAAGTCAACCATATTCCCGAAGGGGAAACCTTGTACCTGGTATATTACACTGTTGTATTATGTCTCTCTACCGTGGATCATTTAATGTAAGAATTGGATTGGATGCGGCCTCCTGCGCCGGGCAGGAGGTCTCGTCCGGTATTTCCCCCCGCGCTGAGTAGACTAGCGTATCACGTACTCTGCGCGGGGTTAGTACCTGTAAATGATCTGGGTATACAGGCATAAAACCGTTAATCCTACTGCCGGGTGGGTGGGATGGACTCAAGAAATATTGCGACCAACTCTACTCCCGAGGTTTCGGGACCGAAAAGAAGAACTGACCTCGTTGCGATACAAGTTCCGAGACATTTCGATATCATCGATGGTTCCATTATTTGTGCAAAATCTTGAGTCCATCGATTGATCCGCCATTTTACTGCACACGCCGCGAAATCATTTTCGATAGACATCAACATTTGTGCTACGATAGGAGTAATCTACCTTTCTTTGGCCAAAATGTGTGCTAGGATAGGGGTACTGTACCTTGTTTTGATGATGTGTGTTACGATAGGTGTATTGTACCTTTTACGGTAAATATTTGTGCTACGATAGGGGTAATGTACCTTTTTTGGGCCAAGATGTGTGCTACGATCGGGGTATACCTTTCTTGGTCAAGATGTGTGCTGGGATCGGGGTATTTTGCCTTTTTTTTAGCAAGATGTGTGATACGACAGGGGTACTGTACATTTTCTGGTCAACGTGTGTGCTACGCTATGATAAGGGTACTGTACCTTTTTTTGGCCCAGCAAAATGTGACTGACTGGGTTCCCCAACTGATGAACTACTCAATACCGTTGCTCCTAATGTCGTTATACAATATACAAAAATCGAACAATACCTAGCCATAGGATAGGCCCAACTTAAAACCTTTCTAGAACTGCCGCAGTCCCGATAATATAGATTTTGAGTGGCATGTCGCCAAATTTGGGCTGTAGCAGCCCTAAAAGGTTGTTTAAGCGTCCATTAGATCGGAAAAAAAAAAAAAACGTTTTTGGGGGAACCCCAGTAAAAAAACGGTATACTCGACCTTAGCACACGTCTCAACATCAACATACCAATAGCAACACCGAAAGCAGTAGTGATACGAGGTACATAGCAACACCATTGCCACTATCCATAGCAATACCCATAAAAAAAAAACAACATGGGTACCAACATCGCTCACTTTCCGGTGACCGTCATGCACGATCCGTCAACGAGTCCCTCCTCCATCAGCAGCTTCAGCACCGCCGGGATACCGCCGACTCCCTGGAGGTCCTCCATGACGTACTTCCCGCTGGGCTTAAGGTCGGCCAAAAAAGGCACCCTGTCCGAAACCTGCCGCGACGAAAAAACAAGAAACACAAAGACAAAACGCGAAAAAAACATATTCAGGGCAGCTTTCGCTCGGAACTCGCACTCTGACGGATTTTTTTTTTTTTTCTAACCAGCATGTGCGTTGGTGAAGGAACACAAAAAAAAAAAAAAAAATGCAGATTTTCGATCGGACGGCGTCATTTTTTCCACGGGATCTCAGGCTTTCCCCTGCTCAAAAGCTGAGTATTATCGAGGTACGAAAAACTATGTGTTCTATATGTAGGGGGGAAGTTGACCAATCAGATCAACACGGGCTGTTGTACCCGTATAGTTCATAAGTGCACCTGATGGGACCAGCTCTGCTGTAGCAGTTGACTCGCGATCGAGAGGACGCAGCGAGGCAGGGCCGTCAAGACAGGTCCATGGTGTGCTAAAGACAGGTTAAGCTTCGGGCTGGTGGGAGCTGCTGGCCTCGTCGCTGCGGTATTTCGGGTTTACATATCCCCCGCCCTTAATCCCTTATCTCTTACCTGGGACCAGTCTGTCCCAAAATATATACATGTTAGTATACTAATGGTCATTATATCTAGGAACAGAGCGACATATATTACTTGTAGATCGTCAGGCGGACGTGAAAATAAGCAACTCGCCCCGCAAAAAAAAGCGAGTACAGAGGCAACTGGTACGAGCAGATCAAGACATACGAGAAGAATACACAAAAACAGACGAAAAAAAAAAAAAAAAAAGTAGTAGTAGTACAAGGTACGTACAAAAAAATGAACACAAGCAGCAGTACTCGCGCACGAAACAAATACAGCACACAACACAAAATTCAGCAGTACACAACAAAAAATCGTAGGACAACGCCATACCATTGACGCACGGCCTGAGTATTTGTATCGCTACTAAGACTTTTTTCTCTGCAGAACTGTACTATTACGGGGGTCCATAGTTAATAGGACCTATGATATACATAAAAACCTATATATTTACCTATTTTTACTAACAAAATTTGGTCCCGTTAACTATGGACCCCCGTAATACTACAGCAGTAGTCCATATAGTCCTAAATCCTGCTGTAGTGCTGAAGTACACAAAAACATACCAGGTACAATACACACCGAATGCAAATATACTCGGTAGCAGCTCCTCAGTTCCGGAGACTCCGTCAGCGACAACAAGCTCGGGCTCAAGAGTGCAACCCCAAATTGGAACCCTAAATGCAACCCCTAATTGCAATCCTAAACTGCAACACCTGCGGTAGCTGTGGTGGAACACTCACGGACGTGGAAGTCGTCGATGGTGACGCATGCCACTTCGGTCGGGGTGCAGCACCTACTACAGTACCTTTTCTGAGACTCTGCTCAAACGCGAGGAACTTTCATCCCCACCCCATTTCCCGACTCTCATAAATATTGTACGTCAAGCCCGATCGATGCACAAATAAAATGGGCTTCCAAACAATAATATGCAATACACCCGAACGAAATGTACGATGGGTAGCTCCTCAGTTCAGGAGCCCGCCGTCAGTGACAACATGCTTGGGCTTAAAAGTGCGACCCCTAATTGCAACCCGTACTTGCAATCGCAAATTGCAATTAGGGATTGCAATGCCTGAACGCAATCCCTTAATGCAGCCCCTACTGTAGCACATGCCTCCTTGGTGAAACACTCACGGATTGGAAGTCGTCGATGGTGAGCTCGATGTCGAAAGCTTTGGCCATGGCGATCAGGTGCAGAACGGCGTTCGTCGAGCCTCCGAGAGCCATGACGGTGACCATGGCGTTCTCGAAAGACGCGCGGGAGACGATGTCCTTCGGCTTGAGATCCTGCAAAACAGCAAACAGCAAACAGCATACGCCGATTTTCTTTGTCGCTGTTCTCACATGAACTTATCGCCATAGCTTACCAGTTATCACCAACTCCCAATTTGCACTATGGTATTTTTTAAACAGTTCGCGGTCTCACCACGAGGCTCAGATAATTCCGGAGAGGAAGAAAAAAAAAACAGCCAGGAAAACAATGAAAGAATCCCGAGGGAAGCCGCACGAGGTACCATACATCACGCTCGGTGATCTCCGTTCATTAGCTGTACTGTACATGCACAGCACAGGACACGCACAAAACATAATCAACACAGCAGAGGGGTGCGTCATGTACAGCACTCTCCACCACCAGACCCCCAAAAACCATAACCAAAATCACCACCACCACCCCCCCCTCCCACCACCACAGCTACCACAGCAACCATACCACCACCACCTAAGCATAAGACAAGACAATCCGTGCGACGTAAGACTATCTACCCCCCTCTCCAGTTCTCCTGGTCCATCATGTTCCGAGACACAGCCATCAGCCTTGTGGCAGTCCTTTACGCCACTCACTCACTCTGACCGGAAACCTAACGATCGTTTCGACATTCAGTTTAGCACCAAAACGGTCTCTACATTTCTGACCAGATTTGGTACACACGACATATTTTATACCAGGCACCTAAAGACCGCCCACAACCCCCCCCCCCCCTCCCCTCTCTCTGCTTCACCTTCTCCAACATGTTCCGGACGGCCATAGCGGCCTTGTGGCACTCCTCCTTCTTCATCGGGTCGTCGGCGGGGGTAGAGCTGGAGTAAGGAAGCGTCATGCCCAAAGCCTGTCACAATTCGCACGCATATCAGCATGCATACCGTACGTCGTTTTCTCAGCCTTTGCGCTCTGGTATAAAGGAGTACCGGGCTTTTCACAACAAAAAAGGGCCTCCCACTACGGGGGACCATAGTAAAAATAGGACCAAATATCGATAGTGAAAATAGGAAAATATTGTGTGTACCGTAGGTCCTATATACTACGGTTCCCCGTAATAGTACAAGCGAAACGGTTTCAAAAGTAACTCAAGCTTGATTTTTCCGAGAAGCTAAGAAATTCGGGAGCGGTTAAAACCGACGATATTAGGGTGCAACAGGCCCGTTCTCGAAAACCAAAACCTTGCAGCGGCCGGTATTCCGGTTTTTCTTTCAGAGGGCCCCCGCACTAGACAGTAGTGGTCCCTCCATAATGCCGGTCGAGTAGTGCCGGCTGTGGCCGCTAAATATAATGCCGGTGAAATGGCTTGGCGCAGGTGCGATCAACTACTGTAGTCAGTGTGGCAGTGTGCGGGAGTAATTAGTGTCGGTTGCCGCAATAACAGTGCCGACCGGTACTGCTGCTGTTGGGTGGTGCATACCGGCAGTATAGAGGGACATGCCACTACGTACTGCTGTACCTCGATTGCGCTAGCCATGGTGTTGGCGGTATACATGCCTCCGCAGGCGCCGGGGCCGGGGCAAGCGTTCTCCACGATCGTCTGCCGCTCGTCCTGCGAAACAGTAGAATTTTGGAAAGAAAAAAAAACGGGAAACAAGGCGGCGGGTACAAATGATGCGTACGTACTCGTATACCAGGTACCAGGAATCGTTTTATTTCTTTTAAATACTTTTTTTTTTTTCGTTTCAATATGAAATCGACTTCTACTTCACGTATACAACATCATACTTTAATCGGGTTTTTAATTGAACAACAAAAAAGGCGAACACTACGAGTATAACGACGGGTGTGAGACGACTTTTTTTGTTTAAAAAGAAGAGAAAAGAACAAACAACAGGAGACTTTGAAGAATGAAATGCGTCGAAGATCGTTTGGTCGCAGACGAGGAGCGCCTCTCTAAAAGGGAACACCATTTTTTTATTTTCTTTCTACTAGTGCAGGAGTAGGGCTACTGTTAGAAGCGGGTCTACTGCCGCAGTGTTAGTATCAATAGTAGTAGATGGCCTGCGGGTCGAAGCAATTCTACTGCTGCCGTGCCATACGTAAAACAGCGGCGAACTGCTTTGTAGACGTTAACAGCGTCTCTACTGCTCTACATATGACGTGCTCTACTTGCAGGAAACAACCCTGTTGACGGCTTCCCAATGGCTTTTCGGAATCTGGAATCTCGCCCCCCCCGCTGCAGGGGGTGAGATTGATACAAGCTTAAATTGAACGTTCAGGTCGATTAGTTTCACATGCATCCGAAGTCTGACGCTTCCACGAGAAGTTTTGCGGGAGGAAAACCGCGTTTATGTTGTAAAAAAATCGAGATTCCATGTTCCAGATTCTCGAAACGGGCTTTACTGGTGTGCAACCATACGACGTGTTTTACTTGCAGGAAACAACCCTGTTGACGAAGTAGTAGCGTTACTGGGATTAATCCGCTACTTCCTACTGTAGTACTATTGTCACAGCACACAGACAAACCACAATATGAAGAGCTACACACTGGTAAAAAGAATCGACATCTAGTGCCGTACGAGCAGCAGTAGGCCTACTGTCAGAAGCAGCGCCACACGCTGCTGCAGCAGTAGATCTACTGTTGGAAACGCATGATTGATGGGGGGTGGGGCTGCTACACAGCGTACCGGTCGAGCTGCTGGTTTACTATCATAGTACACATGATTACATCGTGAAAATATCGCTATACAGCAGGGTTGTAAATCGCGACTATTAATAGATTTATCATCATCGCGAAACACAATCTACCGACACTTGCACTGGCACTGGCACTATGATGCAGCCCACCTCGGAAATCCTGTCGTAAGCGAACTCCCCGTAAGCCTGGAAGGCCGAGACAATGTCCAGCGACTCGCCCGAAGCCTTGCCCGCGCGTATGGTGCCTCCGTAAACCTTGGCGGACGATCAGGGTCAGCATATGGGAGGGCATTTGTTACCTTTCAAAGTCGAACTTTGTGGGTAAAACACTGCGCGGGACGCTTGTTGCCGAGACAACACAACTCAGGACAACTATTCGTAATAAGAAACAGGAAATGTTGACCTACGGCGGATGAATCGGTTTCTTATATAGTGCAGTATGTGTTAACTTCTGTACTACAACTTTCGGGTTTATTACCTCTTTATAAATATTAGCGATAGCTTTCGGGTTTGTATTGTTCGTTTTCTTATTACTGTTAATAGTAGGTGTACTGTACCAGGTATTCACTGCGCTTGCCGTATACTGGTATGGAGTAATGCAGCAAACAATTGGGGCAAAGGAGAAGGAAATTACACGACGTTCCGTGACCTGATACTACGGATTGGTGCAAAAATCGCAGATTCTGGGAGAGACCGCGGCTTAAGAAACCACAATTTCTCCTAAATGAAAAATACTATTACAGGGGACCATATTAAATAGGACCTACGGTACGCACAACAATCTATACTTTTTGCTTTTTCAGAAACAATATTTGGTCCCATTTACTATGGTCCCCCGTAATTTTATACACTACTGTAGTATCATATTACGGAAAGGCTGAAAGTCGCCCTGACAGGCCCAAAATATTCAGGACTGATCACGGGTCGGGTACACAAATTCGCGGGTCGGGTCGGGTCGAGCCGGGTCAGGGTGACCCGACCCGTGACACTTCGAAATACTTCGAAAACCTCCTGCCCTGATCCGACCCATGATATTATGAAGACCTCCTGAGCCCTGATAGCGATATTCGCTCTGTCACTACTGATAGCAGCTACAGTACGTGCCGTTGGCCAACGGTACCTCTAAGGGCAACGATACTCAACGGTAACCAAATGTTCAACGCCAACGGTAAGTTTTCACGTAGTCAACGGTTGCGTTATATATGGTCAACGGTAACTTCTTGGCCAACGGTAACATTTTGGCCAACGGTAACCACATAGTCACCGGTAACCGCATGGCCAACGGTAACCACACGGCCAACGGTAACTTTTTGGGCAGCGGTAACTTCACGGTCAGCGCCAACGGCAACTCCATGGTCAACGGTACTGTAATCATATCATATAGATCAACGACAAACTCCACGACCAACGGCAAACACGCTAGGAGGGGGGTCTTTTTAAGCGCATCAAAGCAACTCTTTGGGCCTGATTGTACTGGCTTTAATACCGGGCGGTCAGTCAAGGAGGCAAACCTATTAATACCATTTTTGTCGAACCCTAACTAGTTGTGTATTAACCCTTTCGGGACTCCAAAAATGGGAATAAAATATCGAAAAATTTGGTGTTACCAACCGTGCACAGGTAGGGTCAGGTTGCGCTCCGTCCCGCACAACTCCTTGCATTGTAAATAACCATGAAAAAGTAGGACACCAATTGTATCTTGCCCCAATCAGGCAGTGGCCGTTGCTGGAGTAGTCGTTACTCCTTCCCGTCTCGTCTTGTCTCTCCTCTCAAGTCTCCAGAGGGGTGTAAGTCCAATGGCCGAACAAGACATCGAAGCCAACGGTAACGTCACAATCAACGGCTCTCTCTCTCTCTCACCATGATGGAGGGGCGGTTGACCCTTCCCATAGCGATGAGGCACCCAGGCATGTTCTTGTCACAGCCCGGGATAGCGATGTTGGCGTCGTACCACTGCCCCCCCATGACCGTCTCGATAGAGTCGGCGATAATGTCGCGGGACTGTAGAGAGAAGGACATCCCTGTGGCGAGATAAGGGGAGAAAAATAATAGAAACATAAGAAACTATGGTACTAAATAAAAGCAAGAAGGTACGAACATACGAAAATACGAAAATCACGCGAAAATAAATAACAACGTACGAAAACAAGAAAATCAGGAGGAACAAAATAGGGAAATAAAAAATAGGAGCATAAAGAAAAACAAAAAAATACGAAGTAAGGGTAAAATAAGTAAGAGAACAGACAACAAGGGGCCCATTAAATAAGATAACAGGAAAATACACGGAGAAAATCAAGAAGAAAACAAGAAAACAAGGATACACGAATTTACGAAATAAGAAAATCGGCAATGATGTCGCGGGACTGGAGACAGGAGGGCATCCCTGCGTCGAGTAGGAAGGAATTACAAACACATCTGAAAATAAGACGATAAGAAAGCATACACCTGGTACGTGAATAACAAAACAAGATAACAAGAAAATAAGAAAATAAGAAAATACGAAAAAAAAAAGAGAGACGAGGTAAAAAAAAACGACAGAAAAATAGGATAGGACAATCGGGGACGATGTCGCGGAACTGGAAAGAGAAGGACACCCCGAAAGAAAACAAAATTAAGAGAATGTTGCTTACAACACAAGAAAGCCTGAAAATCGGCGATGATTATGTCGCTGCACCACAGAGAGGACATCCTTGTGCCGAGCGAGGATCGAGGAGGAAGCAAAACATGGTTAAGAAGCGACCAAAACAAACAAAAACAAAAAACACGCGGAAAGGCTTAGGCGTCATCAAAACAAGGCAAATACATGCAAATCACTGAATTCGGCCGTACATCTTCTCTGACAGGTGTACGATGGTTGTGGTTCCCTCGTAAGAAACCTGAACTCAGATGTCAGCCTAACGGCATTCTTCTGGCGGGGCGACAAGGAAGTAGATTCCTTACAAATTCCCATATGTATAGAAGGCGAGCGCCTAGGTTACATACATACTTTCTTATTTTATGTAGCTCAGTTATGGGGTAGATTTCTTAAAAGCCTGTTTTTCTCACGAAAGCGTCGATACTGCTGTATAAACATCTATAGATGATGAAGTTTGCACCTGGTCTGCCCGATGCCTGCCCTCTTTTCCGACCTATATACGCACCTGGTACATCTTTACCGACCGCCATCTTTACCTACGTGCGTCGATGGTCACGAAAAACATAAACACACAATAGGTGACATCGTGACACATGATATTAATGGTGCAGTACGCCAAATGTTGCCAAGGGCGAGACAGAGAGAGTCATAGCCATAGCCATAGCCATAGCAAAACACGCAAGATAACATCCCCCCTGATACGAAGTTCCGAGCAGATTTACTCGATGACAAGGGTGGTAGTTTTGGGAAGACAGATCTCGACGAGATAAAGCTTCCATAGACGCACCGCGCGGCGTCTGCGCTCGCTCCGTTGATAATCAAACTAGCTCTAGAAATTAGTTAGTCCGAGGAGGTGCGTTATCTTGCGTGTTACATGTAAGGGACGCGCTTCATGGGCGAAGGGCTAGATAACCCCATGGGAGCATTTTGCCATTCTCTCGTGAATCCTTTCAGTACTGCAGTGTGCACGAACCAAAAATTGACTCTAATTGCAAGCGTTTTTAGTGTTTTTCATGCCCATATTGGGAGTGCTCTCTTAAATGGGTTAATCCCGTTGAAATCAAACCATGGCACACGAAAAGGACCGTTTACTGCCAAAAAAACATGTTTGCATCGGACACAAGAATTCCGAAACAAAAAAAAAACAGCCGGGGTCAACGCTCCGGTCGCTTATATATTATACATACCATACGGACGCACCTGGTATTATATATGACACGTGTTGTATACACCCAAAAAACCATAACACATGAAAATACACTCCGAATAACTCGAATACAGTGCTCAAGTAACCAAAGGTAACTTTCCAGCCCAGAGCGGCATAATCGGTTTCGGTTCACCCACCGCTGGTACCCATGGAGATGCCGTCAGAAACGCCGATGGTGTTGAACCGGTACCCCACCATCCCCTCCCCGACAACGCCGTCCTTAGCCTGCAGAGTGACACAACACACCGACGGAAAAAAATACCATCGGCAATATTATCGCAGAGTATTATCCTACCTGGTATTACATTTATCGTAGTCTAAACTATTCATACGCATTAGTGTTCGACTATACCTGGTACTGTGTTAGTACGTGGCACGTAATAAGGTATCGGAAAACATTGTCAGGAATTTACTGTCGGAAATTGCTACTGTTGTGTACCAGGTATCGTAAGCTGTTGATAGTGTACTATTCTTTTAGTAGTAAATGTGATCGCCAAATGTTATCCCACAAATGTTATCGTACTATATTATCGCAAAACCAGGGAGGGGGGGGGGGGGGGGTCATCAGGAGGGCATTGACCCCCCCCTCTCCCTCCCCTCGTGTGGCCTGTGCACGTCCAGTATTATCAATAGCAAAAACCACCCAACCCCCCCCCCCGTCCCTCGGGATAAGACTAGCAAAAAGTTTCTATGTAATTTATGGAAACAACGTAATGAGCGCCCAATTGTTGGAGGTGTCTCTATTAGGAGTAGGAACGGTGCTCCGTCTCGAAAGGGATGCGTGGTCAATGGTCAAATGACTAAGGCAAGCAACAAATGATGAGTACCCCCCCCCCCCCCCCCCCCCCCCCCCCCCGTTCTCCTCCCTCCTCACCTCCTTAGCGAGGTCGAGAAGGTGCATGTTGCAAGGGTTGCCTTCGAACCAAACGCTCGAGATGCCCACCTGAGGTTGACAAACAAAAAAAACAAGAATTTGTCGAGAGGGGCAAACAGAGGCGTTTTTTATTGGTCCTTCAGGGCACATAGAATCGAAGGGGAGGGGGCGAAAAAATAGTGGTACCTAGTACACACATCAAGAAGGAGGAGGGCAATGTGCACAACCTTGCCCCAGCTTCGACAAAACAGAGAAAATATATTCGACCTTCAATCAATAACTGTCTAACCCTACTCCCCACCGCCCGTGGGCTATTAACCGTTATGCCTGGGAAAATTCTCGGAAAACTAAGTAATTTGCATGCTGTGAGGACTATCAACCATTTTGTCGAAGAGTTTGCAAGTCGTAAAAAAAACATTACAGGCAAAATCACCTCAAGCCAGCGAGAAGATTTTTCCCCCCCAGCGCCACCGTAAGAAAAAGCGGAGAACTTTCTGCACCCGGGACTGTCAGACAGTCAGACACTGCTGGGCAAGGTGTTTTTTATCCCGCAGATAAAAAATCGACCCAGTAGCCAAATCAGCAGTTGCGAGAGAGGCGACTGCAGAAACCCAATGCTTCGTACGAAGCTATCGAGAGACGGAAGCTTACGGTAGGAAGGGGTACTACTTTCAACCGTTTGGGTGCTTGAGTGTCCAGCGATTATGACGCTCAAACGCCAAGGAAAATAACAAAAAAGTCCGATACAGCAGTCCCCCACCACAATTTTCGAGACCGAGAGAGGCGTGGGTGGGGGGTACTCTAAAATCAAGAACAAGAAACGTAGACGATCTAAATCCATCAAGGCTACGGGGCACTTGCAGGTGGGGTGGCGGTGGTGATGGTGGTAAGGGTAGTGATGGTGGTGGTGGGAGGGGGGGGGGGGGGGGGGAGGTGGTGGGGGTGGGGCGGGTTTGTGGTGGTGGCGTGGGCGGAAGTGGTGATTGGGGGGGGGGGGGGGGGGGGGGGGGGGGATGGTGGGGGTGATGGTGGTGATTGGTGATGGCTGCGGGAGGAGGGGTGGTGATGATGGTTGGTGGTGGTGGTGGTGATGGTGATGGTGATGGTGAGTCGTACTTTTTACAAATTCATATAGAAATACCACTCTATCGCTTTGTTGTTCGATACGACCAGCGGGTGGGGAGTCCGGTGTCGTTTCCTCTTATTGGCGTGCTCTCCTGCTGCAACAGTAACACGAGGTATGTGGAGGGCACCGCTTCTTTCTTTTTTTTCCTACCTGCATACACACCATCGCTACGTACCACAGAAATAAGGTTTCTAAAACGGAGGACCATAGTGAATAGCACCTACGGTACACACAAAAACCTACCAGGTATATATTTACCTATGAATACCAACAATATTTGGTCCCATTTACTATGTATGGTCCCCCGTAATAGGTGGCGAAACCAAAGCAACAACAACAACAACACCAACAACACCAACACAAAACGGTTCGTGTGTACTCGAGCTGCATCTCTCTGTAGTCTCGGCGCGACTCGCTTTCACCTGCCTCAAGGCTCATATCATACTGCCGCTGCTGCTGCTGCTGCTGCTGCTACTCGTGAGTGATGAGATGGGATGCCGCACCTGCGCCTTCTTCATGTCCTCTGTGTTGAGGCCGGTGGCGTACAGCATAGCTTGCGACGCCCCCTGGCTCTTCTTCTGCGTAAGGTTGCTCGAAAATCGGTTCATGATCACGCCTTCGTCACCCTCGCCTGGTCCACGCAAAACCAACACAACCAGGGGTTTTAGAGCATCCCAGCAAAAAAAAAGAAGGTATAGTTACCCCTCCGTACACTGGGACCATATTCCGGGAATAGACCAATGAATATGGGCTGGATTATGATCATTGGATCCATTACCCGCCCCGCCTCGTCCACATGCAAGAAAGTCCGCCTCCCGAGCGG